>OW121851.1:74910902-75530659 GCA_933228895.1 Platycnemis pennipes | reverse complement strand
TTGGATATTACAAGCTGATCTTTAACCAGGTCATTTGAGAGGCTTTTTATCGTTGTAGCCATATTACACAGACTTTTGGGTGGGGGCGGGGATTTCCTATCAATATCTGCTGAGATTATGTCTGCCACTAATTGTTTGATGCCTTTAGTTTCACTATATAGGGCCACTTACAAGCAATTTATTCTAGCACCTCCCTCTCGACAGATCAGCCAAATGGTCGTAGGTGGGGAAAAATTCCATTCCTAAATCAACTCTCACTCAGAATAGCTAACCATATTCCCAAAGACCGATACAGGATATCATACTACACCCCCACCTCCCTGAAGAAAATTCTCTGCAGGAACAAAGACACCATAGACAAGTCCAGAAAGAGCGGAGTGTATGAGATCACTTGTGATTGTGGTGCCAGCTACATCGGCCAGACGGGTAGAGATTTCCAAACAAGATCGAAGGAACACAGACAATGCACGTTCCAAGGCAACTCCTACTCAATGGTGGCGAAACATTTATTAGAAAAGACCATAATTGTGATTTCGAGGCGAAAGTGCTCCATATCCAAACCAAAGGAAGGAAGTTGGACGCCCTAGAACAGATTGAGATAAAAGAACGACAGAGGAAGAAGATTTCCCTCCTCAACGACCATTTGTTCAACACCAGTTCTCCCCTTCTCTCCATCAGTTTCCCACAGTGACCCCCCTACGCCACTACCCCCCCCCCCCCCCTGTTTTGTATACTACGCTTCACGCTTCGAGACCTAATCGGCCTCTGCCAGCCCAGCCACCCTCCACCGTCTTCGAGGACTTAGATGACCGGCGCCCACTCCGGATTTCGCCCACACGGAGACCATATGCGGAAACAGATCGACCATGGTCAGTGATGAGGTCCCTTCCAGCCCCGGGACCTCGACCCTTTGTTTCCCCTGTGACAACAAGTCGCACCACGTGGCACCTTAGTTGAAGCCGTGACAATGCTCCCAGGATCCGAAGTGTGGAAACCCTTTCCCCAATGAGACTTTTTAAAATTCTGTGTTTCCGCCAGTTGATGTGTTTATGACCCCCCTTCCCTCAGCTCCGCCTCATACCCTAACCCCGGCACCCTTGCCCTCCCATTCACGTGTCTTTCCTCTGCCCGCCAATAGGCTTTCCACCGCCCCCCCCCCCTTCTTCCGCCTCTTCCCCACTCCTCACATCCCCGCATATTATATATAGCGCACTATGGATGTTATTTTTCACCTGACGATGTTGCAGTGCCAACGAAACCCGGGTCGGAATAAAGTTTTTATGTGGTAAATTGCAAATTTTGTCTTTTTCTGACATGGATACTCAACAGAGAAATCTAATTGCGGTGAATCAAATTCATTCGGATTTGATCACATTCGGTATGCTACCCGCAGAGATTGAAGGTATTCGCTGGGTAAGCGAGAGATGGCGAGAAAAAGAAAGGTTATTTTGAATAGGATGAGGAAGAAACAGAAAGGCTACTTATCTGAGGAAAAATAGCTTCGGGAAGAGGCGATCAGTAAATTCAAGGCTGATTGTCAGTATTCCATCAAATCCTACCCTAACCATCAGAAACTAAAAATTATTTGTTGTGGTTATATAGGCGTGGCGACCGACAGATAAGGTCATTTACACCACTTAGGATGAATGAATAATTCGGTATAGGTATAAAGTAGGGATGGGTCGGTTCCACTTTTTTTCGGTTCCGGTTCCGGTTCGGTTCTTAACTTCGGTTCTCGGTTCCGATTCTCGGTTCCGGTTCTTAATTTACCACTTACTTTGCATTGCTCAATGGTAAGATAAAGTAATCAATAATCATTTTCAGAGACTGAATTAGAATAATTCGCGACTTTGAAGCATCGAAGTACACTATTTCACCAGGTTTTAATGTGAAGCCTCCACTTTCGGAGTGTGAGTAGGTTTCAAACTGGTTTTCGCGCCAATTATTTCGGTACCGATTATTTTCGGCCTCGGTTCCGGTTCCGGTTCTAAGCTCAAGAACCGGTGGAACTGAGAACCGAAGAACCGAACCGACCCATCCCTAGTATAAAGATTTTTCAGGGAACCGAAGAAGGGTGACGAGGAACCCAGCAACGGCGTTGACTAAGAGCCTGCGAGACCATTTTCATAGTGTTGTTTCGAAACCAATGGAAAACGATTATTTTTTTAATTAGTTCACTATCTTTCAGCAAAGATAAACATAATAAACAAAGCCTTATAACTTTCAGATTTCTCATGCCTTATGCAACACAGTGGCGAAAATCCGAATCATATTACAATAAAAAAGTCTGTTCTATTGCCAGGAAATACACGAAAATAACACATTCTTTATAAATAAAATGGAAGACCTAAATCATTGCATGGCAGATGCTCTTATAAATTGCAATTAGCTGTAAATGATGGAGATTAGCGCGAGAATTCTTCCTTACGAGGCGAGAATTCGATTAATTTTAGCGCTTTTAATGCCACCATGATGTCACTGGAAAATAGTCCCATGAATTCCAAGAAGTCCAAACAAAAAAGTCAATTCAAAAATATTACCAGTGCATTCTCTTCTGTAGCATCACATAATTATTTACGCATATTTTCCACATTTAATTGACAGAATTGACAATTATCAGAATATTTCACAATGAACTCTCTTTTACCACTAAGATATACCAAGCACTAAGTTTGTCCAATCATTTTGACACCCTAAGATTGACCTCATTGTGTTTCTTAATAAAATTCCACAACATGCAATCCCGACTGCAATACATAACTTACATGTTTCACAGCTTCATTTTGACAGTTATCCTTTGCCATTAGCTCCTCTCTTGGTACAATATTATGAAGAAAACTAACACTCTTTCGAAAATTAAAGAAAAGAGCGAATTACATGCAGAGAATAACTGAAGCTAGCTTATAAAACTTCAGGTATTCCACAATGTCAGTGAATTCTCTAAATCGCCGACTCACATATTTTAAATCACAACAACCAACCATTGAACTAACGCAAAAACATTCAATGCGATATCAAACGATGTCCCACGAAAACACGACACAAGGATTTATCTCCTAAGCAGTGTCAGAATCCTTTACATAGATATAAATATAGGGTAAACTAACCAGTCAATCATAATCGTCATGCATCAACCTTAATTGTACGAAACAATTTACAATTCCGCTTAGATACGCATTTGACAATCCTTCCTCGAAATATAATCTTGCACTATGACCAATTTTATTTATTCCCTGAGGGCAAAGAGGAAGTTTACAAGACACCTCGGATTTCCTTTGCTTTCGGGTCCTAGCGCGCCGGGAAATATTAATTCCCTCGGTGTTTTAAACCTTCCTCGACGCGAGAGTCTTAATTAAGGGAAGTCCGACGCGGACTAGAGTGAAAATCTCATCGTTCGCGGGAGATACCCCGTGCGGAGCACCAGGCACGAATGCAAAACGAATACTGCGAGCTGTTGCTTCCACTCGGCTTATGTCACCCTCTGTTGCTGCGGCGGCCAAAAGGTTGGGAAGATGAAACGTGGGAAGGAGGCTGGAGGTGGGAGGGGGTGACGTGGGGATGTACTCACGCGAGAGAAGGGCAGAGCGGGAGGCAGCGATGGAGATAACACGACGTACCCCCGAGAGCACATTGAACGTCAGTCTTAATTGAAACCGTAGACTCTCATTAAGACTTTCGATATAAAACCACGGATGGCAGGGAGCCTTGATTAACGAAACCTTCTTCCTAAGGCCGCGACCAGTCAGTCTCCTCCTCTCGTCTTCGTCAGATGCGTTTTAATTGGCCGAAGAGATGTCGCAATAGGACTAAGAACATGGCAATTTCGAGCGCTTAATCCGTGGTGCTGCAATGAAGGAAGTTTCGTTGAAATTATGACAATGTCTATGAAAGTCACGCGAAAAGTATTAGTTGAATAGTGATGGATCTGAGCTGCGCACTAGAAAATTTTGGGGCGGCCTCTCAAATACTTATTTCACTTCAATTAAGGTGAGGATTGGTATACATTCTTTCCCAATTTCTTTCGCCTAAACGACCTTCCCTTGAGCACATGCTAACTGAGTTACCGCATTAGCGAAAAGTAATCCGTCGTAATTTTAATATTTTGGTATGTAAATTACAACCAAATAAATGCCCGTTGGACTACTATGATGCGCGGGAGCTCTAACCCCCAACCCCCTTGTGAAAAGCACGGATAAATCCACGCCAATAATGACGATGAATACGAGCCTTTGTGCAAAATACGCAAATCAGGATTTGGCTTTAATATACATACTTTACAAGCAGAAGAATTTAAATTAAATGCAAAGAAAATCAAACAGATGGAGAAATTGACATTCAACAGCAGCATCCAACGACATGGACGCGTTATACTCTCGAACATGCGAAGAAATGAAGGGGAATAAATTAGAAGGAAAATATTTCTTAACAGGGAGTTAAACATAAAGGATAAACCCAGATTATGATAGAAAAACACAAAAATGAGGGTATATTAAAATGCTTACTTACAAACAAATACAAGGCAAAGAGATTTTGTCATGAAAGAAGTTCGCAAAAAAATACTGCGAGTGTCAAATTATAACACGAGGTGACACGTTTTGACTTCGCTACGTGATCTTATCCTTCAATACACCAATTTGAAGATGTGATCACTCCCGACATTCAGTTAGAATGCATTAACACTGGAAAGTATGAACTAGCAACAACAAAGGCGACATTACACCTTTGAAGCTCAACATGAATTATCATATGAAGCTAAATGAAATGAAGGTTGTGATTATCTTAATGAGGAGCCCCAAGAGTTCCTTCCTAAAATAACCGGAAGATAAGGCACAATGGTAATCCGCCCGATGGCACCATATTCCCTTTTAACAGAGACCCCGTCGAGTCTCAAACAAAAATTCACTTTCGCATGAAGAGAATACTTGAAATTCATTATTCACTCAATTTTTAGGGCAACACTGGGCACTTGAAAAAACTGAACCCTTCACTTCGATCAAGTACTTATTACAGCACTGAAATGTGTCCACAAAGGGAGCAGGAAGAAACATATTGCGTAAAGATGGTGCCAAAAAGTCTAACGTGAGGTGAGAGCGGATTTTCTTGACTACCTACGCATTTTTCATTCATTAAACTAAATAATTTGAGACAGTGTGATGATTTATATAAATATATTTACGTCTTGAGGCCGAAGCTATACCAGTCCATGTTGCTACCCTTCAGGTAATTGCTTAACAACGATACGATTGATATCTTCAACGGAGAAATGCAAAAGAAATATAATGAGGATGAGTTCAATACCTCGCACAAATTTCACAAACGCATAAAACATTGAAAAAACAGATGGTGTTTCAGTGAAAAATTCAAGACGACTTCACTGTTTACGGACAACTGGTCAACTCATTATGATTGCGACTGAAAAACACGACACACAGGCTACCTCCCAAACAGTCGTATAAGGGATGGGAAATTTCTTGAATTTCCAAGACTTATCCACACTTATCCACGAAAAGAAATTTTGCGAATTGGAAAATGCACTCACTGTCAGATGGAATTCTTCGACTGCCATCTTCGAAGCTTCAGAAATCGGAGAGCAGCGCTTTTGGTGCCAGTTTAGGTCTCCGTTCTCAGTATTTTTCTCTTCCTTGCCACTCTTCATTACCGACAGGATAGAGACCGTGTGAGATACTGGATACCTTAATATTTTCCATATTTTTTTTCATTAAAGGTAATTTCCATCCCGCACCTGAAAGGAGGAAATAAATAGCTGTAATACGATTATTTCAACTAATCAACAGATTATTTATTTTGCTAAATGACAACTTCGACGAAAGAGAGAAAGATAAATTGAGAAGTAGGATAACGCTGCAAATTAAAAAATCGAACGAAATCTCATTCATTTGGGAAAATTAGCAAACCGACGGAGTATTGTTTGATAGCTAGATTTATTGTCGACTTTAACAGTAGATAGATCATGATGTCCTTTTAACCGAAACAGCAAAGGCATCGACATTTTAAAGGAAACATGGATATGGGTTCCTGCCCGAATAAACACGTCCTCTAAAGTATAAATTAATACTGTACAAAGTTTGATAAGTTTGTTTCATTTCCTAGCCTAGGTATAAGTTTGACGAAGACTAAGTTCCAATTTCATCTTACACTTAAGTTGAAAATAGGTAATTATCACACTACTTCTGCAATAATTCGTAACACTTTGTGGTATAAGAAGGAGATGAGCGATTTATATGCGATTCGCTCTACTCGGCAACGATATAATCACTTCAGATAGTTGGGAGATTTTTCAATGCCTTCTTGACACTAATTTTCCGGTGGAGTTACAGAGGAAATTGCACCCACCGTATAAGCCAAAGAAGTCACGCCCGGAGGGGTGACGGATTAGTTCGTAACTGTCACTTCAAATGCTGGAAAACGTGACAGCATGCTCGGCATATTCTTACGAGGATCTAACATGAAAACAGTGTATGCGTCACATTCGGGAAATAAATATCCCAAGAAAGTCAGGAAAATGACAAATTCCTGGACCCGCACAGTTTCATATCTCTCGGGACAGAATCATTTTTTTCCGCTCCAACTGTTCATGCTCTTTTCACGACTATCTGAGACGGAAATGATGAATTCTAAAGTTACGCATTCGTCACAGTTTTTTAATGTTTTAGATTTTTTTCAACAAGGTACCCAAATAAGACACCATACATTCTATTCCTACATTGTCTCAATTCTATTGTAGCAAATATTGCTCTCGGTGCTCAAGAAAGTCGTTAAGGGTTTGGATACAATTAGTAATTGCGTACTAACGAATTTTTATGCTGTTCGTTAACACCCATATTATTTTTCTTAAGGTAACAGGACATTTTAATTCACTTCCTTTTACCGTAAATTGCCTTCGTCAATTGCAAGGTTTCTATTTTTCGGCTTCAAGAGAAGAGAAGTCCATTTTCATTAACAGGGCTTACATGATAGATTTATAGGGCTTACATATAGGCGTTGATGCTTCCTTATTCTTGAATTCCTAGTGGGCTGAGCGCTCAGCCATGGATAGGGAATGCCAACGTCGAGTTCGGATGATATCTCGAGAGACTTTCTGCCAAAAATAATTCCGCAATGAGATCCCTGAGGGAGTCTGAGGCAGTCTCTTCCCACGCCGACCATTACTGACCTTCGGATTAATTACTGTTCAGTCATCTTCGTAAACGTCACTACGGACAACGCGTGGCCACCACTTCCCCCAACGTCGATACTTAGAGAACACGAACACCCACGCATTCGACATCGAGGTAAATGCAAACTGTGCAATCAAAAAGGGGAAGAAATGAGTAAAAAGAGTATTGTACCTCATTGGAAATGAAAAACCACTTTGTACGTTCCACACAAAGATTTTATTGGGTTCGACCATGGTTTCGACAAAATATGTCATTATCAAGGTGTAAAAATAAAAATAAAAAAGTCCGTTCCTTAAATACCCTCAAATTAGGGGTGGGGAGGGAAACTGAGGAAGGAAGGTGGGGGGGGGGAGTAATATGGAGGTGGCGGAACTATGGTAGGTGAGAAATCCCTGTTTTGACTCTTGGGGAGTGGATCTAGTGAAGGAGGGGGTGGGGGAGGAAGGCGAATTCCCCAAACAATTTTTTCGACATATTTTGTCGAAACCATGGTCGAACCCAATAAAATCTTTGTGTGGAACGTACAAAGTGGTTTTTCATTTCCAATCGAGTGGTTCCACAAAGTAAAGCCTCAAACTTTGAACTGTACCTCATGTTACATTTAAAAATGCTCCCTCATCTCTTAGGAATAAGTGATAACTGCTCATAACATATGAAAAAACGCAGTGGATTTTCTCAGATTACAATTTATAACACGTGAAACCAATTGATGTCCAACATGAATCAAGGCAAAATATAAGTGCGGAAAATTTTACACAGATATTTTATAGTTGATATTCACCATCCAGGATGGGTAAGGGGGGATGAATACACATCTATTTGCGTAATGCAATCGACGATACTATAGGTCGTATTTTACATTTACCCCTAGAGAGTACAACCATGTCCCTATAAAAAGGATGTTTATAGAAAAATATTTATACATTGAAAAGCTATACGTATTATAAAAAAGTGACTCTATTACGCTCAATAATTAGTCCTGAACAAATTAAAGTAAACATATATTTAAAATTCTCCTTTATTTCCCCACGGAATCATTCCTTCCTTATGACATTATTATATAACCCTCCGAGCAAGGAATACGTATATTAATTACGGATAATTACGAATTTTTGTTAGAAATATTTATCACAACATAAAATAATTATCATAAACTGGAATATTTGTTTCCTATGGTCATTTTCAAGAAATATATAGTATTTCAAAGTTTAATACCATTGAAGGTTGCAGAAAGAATACCACAGGCCTTTCAACAAAGCACCATCATCAACTAGCCCCGGAAAATCAGCCAGTCCCGATCACCGAGTTCTATCATTCCTTCCTGACCATGTGGATGGGAAAATATGGGCTCAAATGTACCGACTCTCGCAGAACATTTTGACATAATAACGAATCCAGAAGTTCACGTCATTCTGCGCCTCTAAAGCACGCCTTTAAGATGTCTCGTAGAAAATTTCGGTCACATCTCCGGAAGGGACTCCCTTAATGAACAATGAATAGTCCTAATTATTCCGGTTCGCATGGGTTGATTGCCCTACTTCAAGAAACGCAATAACTGCCTTCCACACTGTACATTGCATTCTTGACCCCATTTCCTTTACCGGAGCTTGTATAGGTATGAAAAAAGGTCACTCATGGCTATCGCGTTGTTTGCTGAGGACGACGAAGACGAGACGAAGTACATCTAGTGTTGTCGCAGACAAAAGACATCCGTGGTGAGAAACGGAAAAGCACCAAAGCTTGTAATTGCTAGAGTGGCATTTTATAAATGTACATTTAAAAAGTTACCGGATGTACATTTAAAAAATCACAGTGAATAATGAAGTGAAACCTTAGGAACAATTCCAATCCTAAATTAGTGTGATTTTCAGGATTAAGAAAATAGAAAAATTATTAAACATAAAGCAAAAAATAACAGACATAAAGATCTGGAATTCGACTCCAAGAGTGTTCCTCGCGTATTTTTACAAACGGTAACAAGTAATAATGGGAACAAAAGTTAAAATAAAAAACGGGATATTAATAGCAGTGTCCACAACGAATGTTTAAATATACTGCACAAATGTTGACCTACAGCTTTATGATGAAAGGTCACACAACATACATCATTCGACGGGTCTAAATGCGAATCCAAAAATCTTTTTCAAAGATATTATGAAATATTTCAAACATTTCCCATGTGAATATAAGGTATATTTTCAGGATATACAATACTCCTAGTAACCATATGACACTGCACTGCACAAAATGCATTAATACTGCACAAATGTTGACCTACAGCTTTATGATTGAAAGGTCACACAACATACACCATTCGACGGGTCTAAATGCGAATCCAAAAAATCTTTTTTAAAGATATTATGAAATATTTCAAACATTTCCCGTGTGAATATAAGGTATATTTTTAGGATATACAATACTCGTGGTAACCATATGACACTTAAGTGTTTTGCAATATCTTCCATTGGGATGTTCCAAAATATCCATACCTGTATAGGAAATATAAACATTAAGTAAGTTTTGTGTCCACAAAATCTTCCACGAGAGAAACCAATTACCTGAAATAATTTATCGTCGTTTATTGTTGAACCAAGAGCTGAATTTGATTGAATAAATGATTCACTGGATTTTTCCACAGTTTACAACCGCACTACAAATTTTACTCCCATAACTTAATTGACCACAGACTTACTAGTATATCCCTTGCATGCTTTCTTCTTCTAGAAAAATGTCATCAAGGCATGCGTTTCTTGGATTATAAGTTTGCAGAGGAAAATTTCTCTGGAACGCATTTCCTCTAATTATTCAGAATTTGTTTCAAATTACATTAAATACTGTCATTAAAATGATAAAACCTGCGAAACATATTACATTAGGCTAAACTCGGGTAGCGATTTCCCTTTAGCTAAGAGTTAAGATCTTTCTGCGATAAGAATTGAAGTATTGCATTTAGTCCGTATTTTATTTATTTGTTCTATCGCTTTACAGAATCGATCTCGGGGAAATCATGGATGTGAGAAATGTCGAAGATTTTATGATCTCGATATTTTAATCTCTTTTCAGTATCTCGGAAGCTCCACCATTTTCCTTGCTCCGTGCTTCTTATTTCCACCAAAAACTTAGATTAAGCATTGACACAAGATAATTTTTAGCACAAGAAACACTATCGATAGGTAGTTTATAACGAGAGGACTACAAGTTGTAGGAACAATAATGCATTACTTTTATTCCAGGAAAGTCATGGTATTACAAAATTAGGAAGTTCACGCTAAGCAATTAAATTAAAGCTCATGAATAAATGCCCATTGAGCAAATTTCTCATCTACATCTTGAATGTAGCTCAATTCAGTCGCAAGGACACGTACGAACGGAATTCATCAGCTAAAGAAGCGTTTTCAAGGTTATGATATGAACTCTCGCCATTAAGACATGAAATAAAGCACTACCGATGGCAGAATTATGTAGTATATAATCGTCTAATTCCAAAACGCGGTCCTAGTGGTACGAGCGTAGATAGATATTCGGAGGAGACCGATTGCTTAATCGGTTCCACTTTCCTACCATGAACTATCCTACCATCCTTCCCTGATCCAAATTCCCAAAACCCTGCCTCGGATTCGTCCCATCGATAACGACCCGGACATCATGGACAACCCCTTAACGGAGGAACCAATTGGAGCTTAGGCACTTGCTGACGGCCTTCCTGCCCTCAACATGGACATCCTGCCAACGCCTGCTATTCTGCGTACCTGACCGCTGGCACTGGAGGACTGCGATTCCGAATTTTGATCTTCTTCCTATTCCTCATCCCTGTCCTAAATTCCAATTCCTAAACCTTCCTTATTCCTAAACTCCTGCTCTAGACTCCTTTACAATCGATTGGTCCATCAAAATGGAGATTCCTTATTCCTAAAATCCTACCATAATCCGCCAGAATGGATGAGCCCATGCGTGCATGAAATTTCCATTATCCTAAAATCCTGCCCTATATTTTTCCCTATTCCTAAACTTCATTTTCCCAACCTCATTGTCATTTTCCTTTTATCCTCTCCTTTTCTCCGCCCACGGCCGGCAAGAGCTAACGCTCGGAATGGTGCCATAGGTTTTACTTTTCCTGGATCGGATCGGAGCGTAGATAGAGGTTTTGCGTGAGAGTTTAAAGAAAGATGGAAAAGGCTGCTGAGTATAGACATGCAAGGAAGAGTTCTATGTATTTGGTGAGGAAAGAACTCAAAGAACGGTAAAAAATTATTCGACAGGATATGGATGGAGGACATATGTACGGGACTTTTGAAGGGTGCATTACAATAAGGGGCGTACTTGAGATAAATGGAATGGGGGGATTAAAGCAATTAAGATTTTGGAAATGCATGAAAGTGGGTAAAATATACCATTAGTTTCAGAAAGCTCAGGCCAGAACTGAACAAAAACTCTCCAACGTTGATAGAAAGGTCTTCATCCTAACAATACCGTGTAAAATACTAACTAAATGGTCATTGACGAGGATTCCGGACAACTCTTGCGGTAAACAATCAAGCCGAAAACCGTTTAAGCGTAATCAGCGACGCAAAACTGAAGTTTCGCGATGCAAATGAATTACATTCAAAATACCTTCTGTAGGTGCATCAGTTTTAGTTGTTCGTGTAAATATCCATTGAACGTTCTACCATCCATTTCCACCAGCTCGTGCAGGGACACATAATGTTGCTGAAAATCAACACAGCGACGAATAATATGCAAATACTCATCACTCGAAATTTCATGCTAATAGAATCGCGAACGTGACTCATGAGCTAGGCTCCCACCGTTCGGGGCAAGCGAAGGCGCAAAATCGAATTGAAGCCCCGTCTGTCGGTCGGGAGCATTTTTCACTGGGAGATTCTCTTGGGAGAATCGTCTCACTCCTTTCCGCGGATTATCTTATTACAGCAGTTTGATCGGATATTCGTGAGTCTCCCTGGGACAAAAGAGTCACCTCCCGACCCTGACAGTGGTGGGAAAATTGTGGAAAACCGAGTATCAACCATTTTACTACCCGTGGGGGCTAGCTAGTACCCGGGCTTGTCTAACGGCGTACTTTGCTTGCTATATAATAGTTTCCATGAAGGTGGATCTTTGCCTTAGATGTTTCACAGTTCTATCATTTTCTTTACTTGAAATAAAAGAAAAATTAAACAATACTTAAATAATTATAACCTGACTATAACAAGTAAATGAACTCCGTTGTTCATCAAAATAATGCTGTTCAAATAATGTAAAATCGAGACTTTTAAAAATTCATGTACCTTAAGCGGACTTGGCAGTCTTCTCGTAAGCCTACCCCTGCTAAGGTCTGGCAGTAAAAGACAGTGAAAGGTATGTTGTGAAATATGTTGACGTATTAGAATTTCCTGTTGCATGAGTATAGCAATTCCGCATACGTGAGTAGGTACAATAAGCATAGCGATTGATGTAACAATCACTCGGAGCCCGTATTGAATGGTCAACGAAAATGAATACCTTTTTGCTTTTCTGCAACTATACTGTTGAGTTTTTAAGTTTAAAAAATCCTAACCTGGCGTGCAAATTATAACAGATGCAAATTCAGGTGAAGGCTGGAACTTCCACTAGGGGACTAACATAAATGCCGCTACTAAGGTGGCCACAGGTAGACTGTTACGTTGGCACAACCTCAAACTCACACAAAGAAAAGTACTGGCTCTTCTCGACGTAAGTTACGTAGCTCTATCATCTCCCCAACGGAAATTAACCTAGAATTTTTTTAAAACCTTCTTGCTAAATCTTCAGAAAACCCTGGTTTAAAATTGACGACCTACAAGCCGTCTGATCCTGTGTGGCTTTGCTTTCACACTGAACCCCACACTACATTGGAAGGCGTGATCAATCTGATAACATTAGAGAAATGAGTTGCACCCCAGGTAGGTTCAAATACTCGTTCTTTCCGCGAACAATACGAGCTCATATCAACATCAAGTCTTCTCACACCAAGATGCCTTCGTAAAAAATTCAATTGACATGAACACAACCACACACAGACTAATACAGATCATTCGAACAAAATAGATTTTGGTGGTGGATTTTTGTGCATAAAAGCATGTTTGCATGAACCAGTAATGCATGCAATGCATGTTTGTAGTACTTCTCATATGTTTCCTTGAATGTTGGATAAAAAGTGAAATTCGTAGTAGTTATGTGGCCCACTTGACATAGCAATCCCACATTAGGTAAGTAATGTAAGAAAACTCTAGCTGACAGCTAGAATTACGGCCACTGACAGCTAGAAACGCTTGAACTTTGAGTCAGCATAAGTTATAGAGATATGGTAGCATGAAATGAAAATGAAAAATATAAATAAATATCATCAATGAAATAATGGCATTGCACGATGTAAAACTAACCTTAATTTAAGCTTAAGATATCCATACTCTGAAAGTGTACTGATTCTAACTCCGAAGAATTAACGGGAAAAAACTAATCCTACTTGTTTAGCATAAATGTACATACTATCCTGCATGCCACTGCAAGGGCGTGTGGCAGGTGGTGAAACCTCGGCAGGCATGCCTTAAAACTCAACAGAGAATAAGTTCGCAGGTAATGAAGAAGCAGAGCCACAACATCTTGAGCAATAACTACTCGGCTAAAATTATTCTCACCCCAGGGCTTATAATCCACTTACCTACAGTATTCGGTATATGCTTCGCATGTAAAAACTTGAATGAATTTTTATAAGCTCGCTGTATGTAAAAACCAGCATCAATTCCCTTAATATTTTTAGCCTAGCGTATTTGTTACTTCGTGCCAACTATTTCTATGAAAACTGACGTTAATCCTCTTAAAATAACGAATAGACTTCTGAACCGCACAACTTCACGCTCTGCATTTGAGTTATCGCTGCCCTTTATTCTTGCTCCTGCTATGAAATCCTCCCAGGAATGAATGCTAGCGCTTCCTTGGCCATGGCAATTCATCGCTTGATTCTATTGTAAATGGCCATATGGTTGCCATCCAAAACAAGGCAAATAGCTTCGCAGAGGCTATAAATAATACTGGATATCGGTCATTTTGATGAAAGTGGATTTCGACATCACGGGTAAGTCCTCGCAGCCAGGACTTGCTATGCTAAACCATTCAACCTTTCAAATCATTTTTCATCGAAAATAGTTAACAAGATGCAATAAATATACGATACAAAACGATTTTACCTTTCAAATCATCACTAAATAAACATGCTAAATGCAAGATGTTAAAGGAATTGGTGCTGATGTTTACAAATAGTCCATTTTTTTATACTTTGTTGAATTTTTTAACGTGCTAAGTACGTAGGTATGTATGTACTACATTATAAGCCCTGGGATCAGAGGAATTTTTTGTACAAGTATTGCTCAAGCACACTGTGGTTTGATTGCATGTATATATACATGGCAGTCGTGGCCGAGTGGTTAAGGCGTCTGACTTGAAATCAGATTCCCTCTGGGAGCGTAGGTTCGAATCCTACCGACTGCTACAAATATTTTTTTAAGCCACGAAGGAAGAAACTGTACTGATTTCGACATCGGTTCAGTCGAGACCACTAATTTCCTAAATTCTACAGAATTAGAAGAGGAAACTTTGCGCTAAGACACCAAATTAGAATTTTTTCTCTCAGCCACCTTATCCACCATATCATATTATAAACATTGAAACATTCATATTTCAATCAGATAACATCGTAATTAACTCATGAATTTCAGTGGATGATGTTATTCCTATTGCTAAACACTCATTTAACTGTCTCACTTCAAAGAAAGTTCCAATTCAATGTAGGGCAAAAACCTTGTTTAGGAACTGATTTTACTCTCAGTGCCTTGCTGAAAAGAACATTGTACCTACTATATCCTTCGGCAACATCATTATCGGCGTTTCATGATATTATATTGGAAATTACGACAGCAAGATATTTTGCACAAAATGTGAAAGAGTAAAAGACAAACGGATTTGAAGAAAAATTTAACTTTAATGTCATGTTGCACGACGTGCTAAGCGTAATAATCTCGTGCTTGATAGCAATGATTGCATGGGAGAAAAGTTGCTTCGACATTAAAATGAGTTTTTGTAACTGCACACAAGAGATTTACCACGGAATCATTTGTGCGCCTCTTAAATGACCACGCCATGTTACGCATGGTATCCGGTGCGAGTATCAAAAGACTGTGGGCGCGAAGGGAAGTAGAGAGAGAGATAGTCAAGCAGAGTGAAGTGCTGTTGACCCAATCGGGGTCAACGGGCGCCCATCCGGCGAGAGGGAGTATGAAGTGATGGCTCCGCTGACATATTTAAGTGCCCCAGGGTAACATCTTCGGTCCCGCCCACTCATCGCCGGCCGGTGGGACGTACGGCTTGATCTAGCTCACGCCATTAATCACGGCCGGTAGCGATGGCGACGAGTCCGATAAGAGACGCGGTCCCAGGGTGCCGAGGTGCAACAATTACTCATCCGATCCGGAAGAGAATGGGGGAGAGGAGGATGAATTCTAGTATCCGTGACGCCCCATGAATTACGGCACGCTGCACTAGTGCGAAATGCCATTTCGTCTAATATGAAAATCAATGGAAAATCGGCGAGGGTAGTCCAAGCCCGCCGAGAGTAAATGGATTTTATAAAAAGAGATCGCATCAGGAAAATTAAATCGCGTTGGTATTATAGTCTTAGTTTGTATATATCCATCACCATGACCTATATCTTTCGAGTTTTTTTACCCAACGTTTAGGAAGACCCGCTTAAAATATCTGTAGATACGTGCAATAATATTCTTCATTACTGCTTATGAAAAAAGCAAGTTTTCGAGTGATTGTAGATTATAACTACGTATTAAAATGTACGTACTTCTTTTTACGAGTCCATGCTTTTATTGAGAGTTTTTATTCCCTTTCTCTTCATTCCATCGAAACAGGTCAAAAAGCAAGAGATAATGTTTACGATCATTTACTCCTGTTAATTAATAGCGAAAGATTTCATCTGCAAAATTAAGCACCAAACAAAGATTTCAGCGTAAAGAAACATAGTTCACGTGCCTCAAAGCGAAAATTTTAGCTGACGAATAAGATTATTCGGCAGATTAACTGGTGCCCTATGAATTAATTAGGCGAGATGTTTTCTCAATCATTAAGAGGTGCTATGATGTAATCTTGAACACGGCTACCGAAGACATTATTGAGAGAAATGAGAATCATGGTTTCATTTTAGAGGTAGGTACCAACTGGAATCGCAAGATAGCTCCATCGTTAGCCGAATATTCAATTTTATTACACCTTAGAAAATACGATTGCGGTAGTAATGAAGATAGTAATTATATTCAACTGATTCCGTATGTTAACTTTCAAATAGATCAATTATTTACGGGACATTATAACGCTATAAGGAAACCATCAATCGATGTGCTAATAGATAATTCAATGAAGAAAGTATTTTCTGCGGCAGAATAAAATAACTGCGGCAGCAAAAACTTCTTCCTGCAGCCCACAAAACAATAATGCGAAAAACATATTTAATGCCGTTTTCAAGTGAAGATAAATGATTGCGCCTTGCATTAAAGCAAGGAAGTAATCTAGGAAAAATACAGACGCATAGCGTACGCGTCAGCTGATTCCAAAGTCATAGACTTGAGCCTAAATTGGAAATGTATGAAAATTCAGCTAGTCATTAAGTAAGGATCGTCAATCTTCTTGTTTCCCTGCTTAAAAAAATACATTTCTTTTATTGAGCATAAGAAGCCAAATTCGTAGAAACGATATATGGAATATCATGTACAAGGCCGTGAAAGAAATTGAATTACATATACAAATTTTGATTTTTATAAATAAAGCTGGTAATTAAATTCTGATTCAAGTGTTCTAGAAGCAAAAGCATTGTGCCACAAATGTGTGAATTAAATCAATGGCCAGATGACAATATAATTTTTTTATCTTAAATGGCATGCACATTATTGTTGATAAGAAAATAAATTATTACTACGGTGGCATTATGGTTAAAACGTAATTTTTAAAGTAGAACATGCTAACTCACGTAAAGCTTGAAAAACCGAAGGCATAGTCAGGAAATCTCTAAAAATATACAACGGTAGAACATCTCCTATTTCTCCTTCGCTTCTACCACGTAGGACATTATCTGCCATGCCAGCAATTGAGTCGACAAATGGAGAACTCACTGGTCCGCGGTATTAGGGAATGCAGCCATCGAACTGGCGCGCACAAGTAAGATAAAACCAGTCTCTAAACAATTGGAGCGGAAGAAATAAGTCGAAGTTTCCATGCAGTTACTTTTATGCCCGCGAAAATTTTCCGATCCAATCTCCCAATACGCATCTGCATCCACCTTTGGGAAGCAAAGTGGTGACTCTTACGAGAGGACAGAAGGCAGAAAGATGAAGAGACAGTTTCCTACGGGCACATGATACCCAGCGACAAGTCTTCCGCAGTTACAGAGAAGAGACTGCGCTCTCTTGGGACTCTGGAAATAGCGAAAATAGTGCTATTCACCACCACATGGCATCCACCCTCATCAAACGAAATATAGTCTAACCTGGAGCCTAAAAAATCGAATCAGTTAGCGCAAATCTTAACGCGATCTTAAAATCTTGGCACGTCGCTCGCAAATAACGGCATGAAAAATACTCAAACGGGAAGATTTTTTTTGCTTTAAAATTACAAAACATTCGCTTAGATGACTAGGCTAAAGAAAGAAGATTTATCAGTAAGGCGTTGCGATGGGGAGCTGCAAGATACGATTCAAAAATTTGCCTTTCTATCCTGAATAAATTATGGGTGCGGATTAGAGGACTTGGATATGAATGAATGGGGAAGTTTAGTAAGGGTAAACTGATTGGAGATTATGCCAAACAATGGCATGTATTTTGCAACAGAAGAAAGGACATATGAAGGTAAGTAATCCTAGAGACGCAAAATACGGACAGTGGACGCATGGAGAGGTAACGAGATGAAGAAGATAATGATAGTGGGGAGATTAATGGAGAAGCACAGAAGATGAGAAGAAGAATAGGGATTATAGCAGACCACGACATGGAAGCAGTGTGAGATGTGACGACTAGCTTAAGACTTAAATTAGGGCAAGAGAGGGGTTTGTGAGAGAGAGATTGCACAAAGTCTAGCGAGCAGGTGAATTAAAAGCGGGGATTGCCCTAGGGTTAATTGAGTAGAAACACTGGAGAAGGCGACTAGGTTTAATAATAATATGGCAGGAAAAAATGTACCGCAGGGCCCCCCATTCAGAATAAAGATGCTGCACGACTCTGACCCCTTGCACAAAAACTGGGGGTAAATTATTAAATTTTTCCCATACCGCTTAAATTTCTAATGATTTTATTTTAACATCAATGCATCTATCGTTAGGATGATTACCAGTAACGCTTGATTCAATGAATAATTACTCTCTAATTATGCAACAGATCAGGGGTTACCAACCGATGGTCCGCATTAACTAATGATTCGTAAAAAGACAATGGTGATCCGTGAAGAAATCTGGGCACTATTTGCAATTTTCAATTTAATTATAGTCTAGCATTGTACTCTCAATCCTCCTCGTGTCACCAACACAGGGTAGATGAAAAGGATCATAGCAACGGCCCAGATCAAGTCGTTTACTTATCTTTTGTTAAGAGGTAGCACCTTTAAAATAAATATTTTAGTGATCCGCCGTTCCAAAATCATGAAATTAGTAGTCCGTAGGGTGCGAATAGTACGACCACTGGCATACATAGTTGCGGGCGCCATTCCTTCGTTGCCTCATCCGTGAGAAATTCCCACCGCACAAGTTCGATGATCCTCTTCCTTGAAGCAGGTAAGAAATCCCAACAGGGCATATTCTTGGATGAGCTCAGCATGTTGTTTAGTATTATAAATTACTCACGGACAGAAGAAACATGCACTGTAAAAAGTAGATCTGATTTTAAGGCACAAAAGTGATCTGAATTTCAGATGCAACAATTTTAAGACAGGGTATGTTGAATTTCAGCAGTAATATCTTGTCTAAAAATAAGGCAGGTGAACGACTGAAAATCAGACCATCCAGAATCCTGCTTCCTCTGCTTCCTGCTTAACTGCTCCTGTACCAACCATCCATGTTCCTGCCTCTTCCGCACCTTGCATCCGCGTTCCTGCCTTAAACCAGACAGCGCTTAAATTCAGATCGCACTGAAAATCAGATCAACTTTTTACAGTGTGGTGAAATGAGAGAGAAAGAATCGCTACAAGAACCGCACCACGGTTGGCAACATGAAAAAAAAATTAAGGAATAACGCCTTTAAATTATATCGCGATAAGAATGCGACATTTCCACCGCTATTTAAACTACAGTCCATCGTGATCCATGCAAAACGATATTTCTCTGCAGAGCTAGCAGCCGTTCATCGCACCGCTGGCTTTATCTACATCTACATAATACCCTGCAAGCCACCATAATGGTGTGTTGCAGGGGGTGAATTAACACCAAACATGCACTACATATCATGCATAAAAAAGGAATAGTAATAATATACTAGTCTAAACTTCAATTTTTATAAAAGATAAAAATAGCGAAGCAAGAATGCAATATCATGCTGTTAGTTGGGTCAGCTTTAACTCCTGATACAAACATGCAACTACCTATGCTATCCATTGATACACTCGTATTTATGCTTTTGGATATATTTACCACAATTAAGTGTACGAGGTAAAAGGACATTTTAAAGCTTTCAGTTCGGCAATCAATTTTCTAATTTTGTTATTATGGTCCAGTCTACCATATTAAGTAGGGGTTTGCAATTTATTTTTAAATTTTAAATTTTGTTAAATGAGTTCACAAAATATTTTATGGAACTTCACACCACTCCCTTCGCAGGTGAACGACTGGACGTCAACAATTTTTTCGACATTGGATGTCAACCTAAGCACTAAGCATTAGATTTCCATTTAGGTTCACAAATATGCTCGTACAAAGGATTTCAAATCACTTCTTCAAATTTTAATCTCAAAAGGTTATGCTCAACCTCTATCAGGATTCCAATCGCTTGATCAAAGTAAAATGTATTGACGCACTTGGTGGTGGTGGTATTATTTTTACCAGGATGGAAAGCCATTTCTCAATGCACGGAGTAGGTAGGTACTCCAAGCAAGTTTCGCGATTTCGAGCATAAATAGTTCATTCAATGTGTTTAGAACGTATCAGACAAAGCATATGGGCGTTATTATTATCAAATGAGCCATAAAAAAATATAACAGATCGATGCGTGAGCAAAGTAGATTTTCTACCAATTTAGCACAGAAGGGTTACGCCCTAATGAAGCCTAATCAGAGCATTTAAAGACCATGAAAACACATTTTGCCAATAAGTGCCAATACACTTGAAATATATTATAAACGAGGGGAAAACACTAGAATCTTTGAGGGAAGCCGTCTTTCGGCTAACTCGACAAATGAGGCAGAGAACAGAGTCGAAAACACACAGAAATAACTTCACGCACGATTTTTCGCATAAAATGTTCATATAGGACACAAGGATTTCATTCAAGCCTCCCAAAATGCACAAAATCAAATACAACATAAGTATCATGACAAAAACAGCTTCCAATTTTTTTATACAAACGAACCAATTAGAATAGCCAGTCAGGAATGTCCGCACCTTGCAACAATCATGTTGCATTTATAAAAAAAATATTCTTCATTACAGTTGTGAATGTTAAATGTTTTCCATTACATTTCAAAAGTTGTTGCAATATTGGACCTTGGCTGTGTTTTACGTCGCAACCTGCATGGTAACGGGGTTGTTGATTAATAAACAAAAGAGGGATTTCAGGATTAGATTGTCAGAAATGAGAGGATTAAATGGTGTTTCTTGTGTGAACACAAATTTTTGTGAATAATAAGTTTGAGAGTTGGATTATATTTTGCTATTATTTTTCTTTCATACACTTAGTGTACTTCGAACTTTGGCGGTAATTTCTCGAAATTACCTGGCGCCGAAGAATATAAAAAAAAGCCAAAGTACCCCCCCCCCCCCCCACTCCATCATCAAGACACTAAGTTGGCCAGGGTGTTGGCGATGTTTATTTTTCGATATAATCTTTTAAAAGTATTTGTAAATAAGGAACTAAAATGTTCTCCCCTACCACCATCAGAATGAATTTTATCACGGGAGGAGCAGGCCAACGCGTCTGGTGTAACATTAACACCCTTGAGCGACCCAGGATGGGGTAAAATGGCGAACTTCCTCGCTCAAGATGGGGCGAGCCATTATCCCATATGTCGCGGGTTTGCGGGCAATTCACGTGAGCCCCTTGACCGGTCAAACCCAGAGTCCAGCCACCCTCCTGGTCTCCACTCTACCACCCACACCGTCGAGATACCTAACCCCACATCCACAAGAGGGAGAGCCCTCGAAAACACGAGTACGCCAGGGCACTTTGGAAGGGCACAGAGGCCCAAACCCCTTGTAAGCGGGCACCGAAGCGACGGATGGGGGCGAAGGAGTAGAAGGGACGGAGGGAGAGGAATGGAACGCGATGAATATAACAAGTGAAAATTAAAAAAAAGGAGGACTCGACCCGAGGGAGATGCAGGGACGGCAGGAGTAGGGGAATGTGTCACGTGGGTCGGCCGTAATAACCCGTCCGACCGACACATGCCCCAGCGACGCACGTCTCCCGCCCGCGCGGAAAGATGCCCGGCGGAGGAGGCGTGAGGAGCCCGCCGAGTGATTAATCTGAGCGGAACGCCTCCTTTGCTTACAAACAATGCGACGCCCCCAGCACCACTCTCATCCCTCTCCTCCACCTTCCCCCGACAAAACCCCTCGACGCATCCCCCCTACGGATCCAGAGGAGAGTGGGATGGAGGAGGGTGCGTAGGAACGAGGGAACCAAAACACAATGGGGTCTCTTTTAAAAACAGACAGAGGAAATCACTCCGGGCTACGAATGCGCGTGCGGTTTCTTTGTTTCCTTTTCTTTTTTAATTCGCGAGAATTAATCGCGGTCATTAGGACGAGGGATGTTCCGCGAGACAGGGATAAGCTGGCTTGAAGACCCACCCAAATGAGTTGATTGTTTGTTTTTTTCCGCCCCGCTATCAATTTCACGAGCCGCGGAGTACGGGGTGGGGGCGTGAGAATGACTTTCCACAAACGGAATGAAAAATAGCGTCGAGGGACTGTGAAATTTCACCGCGTTGCCCAACTGAGTTAACCCGAAATGATATACGGGGTTCGTCGTGCCTTCTTGCACCCGGAAGTAGAGAAAGGTACTGATCACGCAATGCTTACGTATGCTCAAATGGCCATAATACGAGTGACCATTCGAGTTCCCTGAATCAAAAGACCGGACTCGAACAATGGGAATTCTAATCAATCAATTAGGTTGTATTCACTCCTATTATCGCTTCACTTTGAAAATGATCCTGCTTATCCTCCATCGATTCAGGCTCAAAGGGTACTTGAAAAACACCCAATAAGGTAGACGCATTTGTTAAAACTCCTACTAGCATATGAAGCCACAATTTAACAGCAACATTCTCAAAGTATTTTGTGATACTTTTAGCATTCCATCAAAATATATGCAGCAGATTCACAATACGGCAAATAAGTTAACATTCTTTTTGAGTAATATTCCAATTTTCAAAAAATCTGCTACAATATGATTATCACAACGTGTATCAGAGACAAACCCCCGCGTCAAATTTTCCATAAAGACTTATGAAAGCTGATGAAAATCTTGGCCAAGTTTTAATCCTAAAAATAACAATGAATATTCACCCATATTGAATATTTAAACATTAAGAGCAGCCCTATCTTCCAAGAATCAAGATTTCATTAAAATGAAACAACCGCAAATACTGGCAACAAAAAGAACTTCGGTACTCCATTAACTTAGCTAGACTCTACCCTAACAGGTATACAGCCATCCACCATCAGTCGATATATCTCGCACTCTCAGGTCAATATGAAGGTACAGATAACTGTCGCGTAAAATGTTTATGATGGTCTTTAAACAGCAGCTTCCCACACAGGTTCGGTGGTAATCAGAAAAAAATCACGCCGAAGTATGATGAACCGTGTTAAAGTCACGCGACGAGGAAGCCAAAAACGTGTTACGTCAACACCTACTGCAGGCGATCGTAAAACGCTTTCATTACTTCTCCCGAATTTTCAAATAGCCGGCACAACGCAACTCATGAATCATCATCAACGCACCGATCAAAAACTATTCGCAGGAAAAAAAGAGAAAATAGCAAATACAGAGATTGTCTGAGAACAAATGGGAATGGACAGGAAGCGGAGAGATTTTCAGAGGGGTGTAATGACAGCCTACCGCAGATCAGGCAGGCAATTTTCTCGGTCCCGACGTGGCGGCTCACGTGGCCTCAGACCGAGGGCAGTTTACAAAAAGTTACGGATGCAGGAGCTTTACCGTTCTTTTTTCGCTTGCATTTCAGTGCGCCGGAGTAGAGACGTTTCATGGAATGGGTTGCTGAAAACATCCACTCGAATGTGAGCCCGTCGAAAGCCAATCCAACTGGTAGGTTAGCGGCACACGGCAATTGCGGTCGCTTGGGCCCAACACGGTGATAGGGACGGATAAATATGACCCGCGAGCACAAATTAACTCACGCCGTAAAAAGTATGTGTCTAACAGTGAATTGGACGACATAATAACGCCCTGATTTTAGACCCAAACTACTTGGAAGTCGTGGAACCGGGAGAGATTGCGTCATTCGGAAGAGTGCTTTCACAGAATAGCTGGCGGTTTCGACGACCGCATCCGCAGCTAATAGTGCGTGCCTCCCGGCTTTCGGGCCAACAAACACAGTCCAAGCACTCTGGTATTAAAATTGAAACGTGGGATATATTTCGGAGAGTCTGAGCATCAAGGCCAAATCGGTCTCACGAAAAAATGGGACTAAAATGGAAACGCGTCTATAAAATGGGTTTCACTAGCATCTCGCCACGCATTCAGGCGCCTGTAAACAAGGGGTAGGTACAAGCTGCATTACTTCCGATCTTATGAAGGCAGTCAAACTGTAGCCACGATGGCTGGACCTTATGGAGTTGGAATGTCTAGCGAAAGGAAATATGTGTAAGCAATAGCGGTAAAGAAAGAGGACTCACTATCCATAACTTACAATTAGTCTGAAATGTCACATGACATGGTTGGCTGCCGTTTAATTGTTAGTCGCTCAGCTGCCCGTCCCTTCCTCCGAGTAGCTATCAACTCATGAAATGTGAAGCGACAAATTCAAGACTCATAACTTAACTATCATCACTCAAAGAATTCTCACTAAATACAAAAGATAACCTTTGATTTGTCATTCAATTTTAATTTTCATGCTTCCAAGCACTAAATACGTCAACAACTGAAATTCACGAAAAATAAAAACTACATTTTCCCGCATTAGGTACAAACACCCCGTGTATATATTCCAGCAGTATTGTGACGGTTAACAACTCGTTACCTTAATTGAATCAAAAATTAAAGGAAATAAAGCAACTATGAGCATATACAGAGATAAATTACGATTAAGTATTGCAATACACTTATGAAATGGCCATATCTCCTGTTTTTCATCTTATTCCTTAGACAGTGAAATTGCGCCAATGGTAAAGGTAGAAAGTGAATTAATGATCGGTATTTATTGCGTTTTTGATAAATTAATTGAAAATGTTTAATGCACGCCTGAAGCACATAGTAAGGCCTATCATATATATTCCGAGGTTTCCCCTCAAAGAAGTTTTGATCGAAAGCAAGAATATTTCAGAACCTACTCGAGAACAGGCTCTTCGCATGGGGGGTAATTATAAATACACGTAGCTGGCGCCAATAAATATCTTGATCCGAACGTAATAATTAAAACCGTATCTGTGAAACGCCTCTGAAGAGAACACTTACGAATAAATCAAATTTGTCTGCCTTCAAGACTGCGTCCGAGGCAATGTAATAAACTCCGCAATGAAAAATGATCAAGATGTTAGGAGATGGTGGCATTCCATCGGCAAAACGTGTCATTATATTTTCATAGCATATTTTACTCAAGTCACTATGCACCACGAAGCTGAATAAACGTAACTCATTGTCCATTGCAATCAAGTGATTTCACAAAAAAAACATATCAATCCAAGGATTTTGATATTATCATTAAACCGTGAAATCAGGATTGAGCCGTGGAAACCAATAATTTTGTCTCTCCGGTGAAGTAAAATAATTATTCACGCAAGAAATACTGGATGTTTTTTATCTACCGACACAATGTAGAATTTAAGCGTTCGATCATTCTGATAGCGTGATAAATTACTCTTCCAAGGTGTTGGTGTGGTCAGCTCCGGAAGCAAAATCGACATCAAACGTCCTTCCAGAGACGGCCAGCTCTGATAACTGATTCCATGAATAATATGTCTATATTCATGCACTTATCCTATCCTATGTTAGGTAGATAAGCGTCTTTAATGGGGCGAGATTGAAACTAAAAGTCTCCTCTTCCATCTAACCCTTATGATGAGAAGAAGAATAATTATTTTAGTTTCAAGTGTGGTATACTATGGATTCTAAAAATATTTATAAAATACCTACACCGGGAAAATATTATAAATGTAATTACTATACTGCAATAAAAATTGTGGTAAGCTTCTTAATAAGTCATAGCATTGTTCGATAAGTAAGGTATAACATAGCAACACGTTTTCATATTCATTGCCTAGAGCTTGATAAAATATTAACCAAGTATAAAATGACGGATACGGCAAAAGAAAAATAAAAACACACCATAAATAACTCTCGGAATTTACACAAGGACACCACAAATAATGCTGAACATTCCTACAAAGAAATTACTGATGCTAATCATGGTGAGGTGTATACCATATGTATGTACTCCTTTTCTTGTGAAACATTCGCCACCCTTAAGAGCTAACCAGAGACAAAGAGCAAGGATAAACTCCGTATGTAACTGCAAAACACAGCGGATGAAATCCAAACGCATAAACACAACTTCTAATATCGTCTCCCGACACGAGTCTCGGAATTACGTGCTGACAAATCGCCACACACTTTTTCATAAATCATTTGCCGACAGTGCAGTGTAACTTATAACGCAAGAGGTCCGCAATTTTCCCAGACATTTTACCGCCCTCAAAACAAGGAAATAAAAGCCTTTCAAGAGAGAGAGAGGTGCCTTAAGTATTTATTGAAGACTTGCACAACGATGGATTCATTTCCGAAAATATATTCACGATCCAGAGTTAATTATCAACTCGTGGAAGAGGATAAAAAACGATAAACCTGGTAAAACAGAGATTCTTCATCACGATGCAGCATCATGGCTTCATTACTATGGGCTATCCCTTTTTCTCGTTCCCGAAGGGTTTCAGTGAATAATCGGCTATATTCCCCATGAATAATCTCTCAGTAAATTGGTACTTCTCGCCTATTTATCGAGCTCCATTCTACACGGATTCCGGCAGGAGAAAATTCTCCAATAAATTTAAATGATTAACGTGAAGAAGGAAAGCTATCAACCAATTCTAGGATTGAATTCCTCTATCATTTACTTCAATCCCACAGCTCCGGAAAACGGTAATTTTCGCGTGGTCATTTCATTAGCTATTAGAGAAAGAGGTACGAATTTGTGGGCGAATAATAAGTCGAATGAACGCTTTGCAATCAATATTGCTTGCCTGCAATTAATCGAATGATCGGATTGCCAGCGCATTTTGACAAATTCTTAGTTAGAGGAAAATTGGTACGTGACAGCAAAAGATACCATTCATTCTCGGCGCAAGAAAGTACCTACGGCCAAGACATGAACTGTAATTCAAAAGAGCAAGGTCTGCAAAGATTACAGGTAGGCTTATTCCACCTGATAAAAGGGAGATGTAATGAAGTGCGCCAAAGTAATATGCAACGGTATTCAAAGAAAACTTCTGAGATGGATTTGACACTTGTGAAAGAAGAAAATATGAGGATCACATAGGAAGAAATATTATTCATATCGATGTTGGAGGTACGCACGATGACGATTTGAATTCCAATTTTTGAGATGCCCAGACCTGGAAATCATTATTTATCAACCAACCAAGGCAATAAATAAATGTTTTAAAGCCAATGAAACTCTTTCTACTAAATGACACAGAAAAACAAAATGTAGTTAGCATTATAAATGGAGATCATAGACTAGCAGACCGCATCTAGGACATAAATTACCGGAGAAGTATAAAATTATATTATTATTTGTTTTCTCACCAATTAGACTTAGTAGATGGATTATTATCCCCACGGTACAAATTTGACGACGCCTGTTTTTCTACAACCAAATCCAAAGGAACAGCATAAATACTTGCTGATAAACAATCACACTTGACTCATCTAACAACATAATTACCACATAAACACGCCATCTAGATAAACTAAAGCTATGGCTTTTTTTATTATTAAAAACACATTTTGTTGCTTATATTCGGTCCAGATGAATCTGTAGGGCTGGACAGGTAGTATTTAGATATCCGCATTCTACTGGTCATGTTACCTCATCTCCCTAGCTCCGCAAGGATTCAAACACTGAAGCTCGTGCCATAAGTCTGCACTTTTTTCTACTAGCCAAAGAAAATTTTATGTTTGTGCAAAGTAATAATGTTTATGCCAAAACCGCAGAAGGCTCAGAATCGTGCAGGTCAGAAAAGACTTTTGGTAAATAGATATTTACTTCGGTCTTCTATTTCACGTTTTTCAAAACTACAGGGTAATTACAGCCAGGGTCACCATTTCTAATCTATTGTTAGCACTGTGTAAAAGACACGGATGTTTCACCCTCAACTCCACGGCGTAAGCTGCAGGGTATCCGTACGCTCGCTTGAAATACACGAATTGATATGTTCCACATCGCAGCCCCACGAAGAGTCAGTCCCTTATCTCGACGTCGCTTCTCTTTAAAAAACTAATTTCCATCGCGGTTTGAGCGGACACAACCTGTTGTGCGAGCATGAATGCGAACGGAGATTGCCTCCGTTTACAGAGGAGTTATGACTGGGCCGGGCCATGAGTATCCTCTCAAAAAGGACAAGGAGTCGCAAGAAGAGATTGCAATATGTGGCCGGCGCAGAGTCATTTTTTCCTCCTTCGGCTACGCCGCCGCCCCCATCGTCTCAAGAGGGATTGTGTTTGTGGGCACTGCCACTCCCACCCTCTCTCGACCCTCCCCAAACCACCCTCTCCAAAAGGTCCCCGCGGACTCCATCCCCTCCGGCTGCCCACTAGCTTCGTGACTACCTGCAGGTGAACCTCTCTCTCTCTCTCGTTCACTCCCTCGCTGCCTTTCACCGTTCCCTCGATTATCGCTCCACCGCCATTTCGAATTTCGCTACTCGGGACCGGGCACGAAAACGGTTCGCTCCACTCCCTTTCCTTCCCGCCTTGTTCCACGTCCGCATCCAGTACATACATTATCGGAGAGGTACAAAATTATACTATTATTTCCTTTCACATCCATTAAGTTTAGTATTGATGAGATAATACCACCATTGTTCAAATTTTCTAACGCCTGCTTCCCTAACATATTTCTCCCTTCAGATCAACAAATATAATAATGACGCCCGGTTTTATAATGCCAGATTAAGATTAATCATCAGTTCATGTAGACATTAAGTAACTTTGTCGGTTCCCTAAACATGAGGTTGAAAAAATTAAGTAATATCGGAGAGTAAGTATAATATAGAGGTCACACCGCATTGGGCAAAACTGTTATACGCTTCGGATTTAATAGTGGAAAGTTTACATGGTTGGCAAGGTAGGAATTGTTTGCGTTGCATCCACAAACGATATACATCGCTTCCATCACTTTCGTTTTTTTCTAATCGACTTAAAGCAGCGTTTTCACGTAGTAGTTGACTTCCATGACAGTCGCGACATGCGCGATATATCTATTTCGCTACTGCTATGATGCGTCTGCACCAACTTCTATGCGGATTGGAGCCGCTATTTAGGCGTTGTCATAGGAAATAAAAAGCGTTTAATGACACTAGTGATTGATGCTTAAATTTTCATGAAATTCTTTAAGCAATTAATTCCATTGACGATTATCTTTTGTTCCCATTCTTTAAAGAGTAGAATCTCCCCTTTTTGGGAGGAATATCCTTGGTATTACATCCAAATTCTCGAAATCAAACGTCGTGAATTGCTTCCGTTGGCGATTGTTTTGATTACGTTGGACACATTTCCGTTGGAAAGTAGACGGGCTTCAACTTTGCTAATAGCTCGAACTAGGATCGATAGTGTTCGACATGTGTCCAGTATCGACCTGAACTCGAAGTTGCTATTTACACAAGTGAATGGGGCTTAACAGTTGTTAGCAGTTGGCTATCATAGCAGTCAACTGCTACGTGTAAACGCATCTTAAGGGGCACAATCGATAAATGACTTGTAGTCTGCTCTGTCTGCTCCTTGCAGCGGTAGATTATGTGTTTTTCATGAAACAACAAGGAATCCCTCCCGCGACAAGATATTTTTGATTTGTGTGAGAAACGTTAACTTATCCATTAGACTGTTGACGTTATATAAAGGCATATTGCACCATTATCATAAAATAGCAAAACTACAACAATAGCACGTTATCGCTTAACTCGATTAAAAAAACGAAAGCAACGGAAGCGATAATTATTGTTCGCGACGTAACGCGAAAAATTCTTACCTTGCCATCTATGGAAGCCTTCCAATACTAGGTCCAAAACGTATAACAGTTTTGCGCAATGCGGTGAGCCCTCTATATTATACTTATTCCATCGTAATATGAAAGTTTAAATTAGCTTACACTTCAGAAAAGCTTAACTCCAACAGTAATTAAACCTCGAAAATAGTTCATCACCATCAGTAAACAAACCTAAGACCGGTTTGAAGCAGCTCTCAACTCGATACTCCTTTCGGATAGACTCTTCATATACACAAAACTCTTCTCTTGCACATCCTTCACTACTTGTTCGATACATCTCATACGATACCTTCCTTTGCCATTTTCCCCATACAGTTTTCCCACGACGATTATCTTCATCAGGCCATCGTGTCTCGAAAATAGTTGACGATACATTATAAAAATCGAGCCTGCGAAACGAAGGGGAGCAGTAAAAGATAGTAGTTACATCCTTCGCAAAAAATTGATAATGACGTAAAAGTGGACTTAATTTCGGGAAATTCAAAGAACGCTATGGAGTTACGGATGAAAGAGCGCTCCCAACCAAAAGGGACACAAAAAGAGAAAAGAATACGTTGACGAGCTTTACGGCAAGCAGATCAAACTGGCGATCTTTCATGCAGAACTGGAAATTGGTGTCCAGAACTGAAGAATTTGGAAGACCGCAACGGGAAATGAAGAGAAATAGATAAAGCGGTGGAAGAGATAATATCCAAACAGAATTACTCGGAGAGAAAAGATGGAATTTTGTAGGACTCATTCGTAATATCAATAAAGAAACGGTGATGTTGAGGGATGGCGTAAGTCATTTCGAAATCCCAAATCTAAACAACAGTAATTTAAAATCAGCTTTAAGAGTAGGAAAAGAAAAGTGGACAAATCTACGTCGAATGCATAGATGAAGAAAAACTTGGGTCAAGGGTTTGTAAGAATATGCTTGACATGGAAGTACAATAGTGCAGGCTAAATGTCATTTTTCCCCCTTACTATAAGAGAAAACAATAGGCAGCATAGCAAAGGGATAGGTAGATGAAATATTGTTAGAGTAGTCTGTAGTGCATGATGCATGTATTAACATTATAACCCATGCATAGTAGGTGAAAAGAAATAAAAATATTTATGTATATGCCATTATAACCAATAATCCTTTATTACTATGTAGATACTAACCATCTAGCTGCATATGACCATATTACGTGACATTTTTCCATGTAGTAGCCTAGTTGCATATCAGTAGTACATGTTCGGTGATCTTCAACCCCTGCCACACATCCTAGCGGTGACTTGTAGGGTATTACGTAGATGTAGATGAACAGAATTAATGTAGAGAAATATGGAATACGGTCGAGATACATTTGCATGTTTTGTAGACCCCGAGTACGCAGTTGACAGATATCACTAACAGATTTAATGAGGCCAGAGTAAACTAGAAGGAAAAACGAACAATTGTATATCTTCATCTGAATGACAAAAGTCACGATAAGGCAAGTGAAAAGGAATGAGCTGTGATACGGGAGATACAGATGTCCATACTATCTGCCGTTGTGGATAGGAAGAAATAGAGAGTATGTAATAGATATGGGAATGAAATTATGAGACTATACAACTAATTAAACAAAGTATCTCGTCCCACGTCGCTGTTCTGTTTTGAACAATTTGAGAGAATACATACTAAGCAAACACAAATTAATTAATTTCCTCGGGCTATTAGGATATGAATAACGGTATATATATCCAGTACGAGTGTAGCAATGGATAACATTGGTAGCTGCATGTTGGTATAAGGACTTAAAGCTAACCCAACTAACAGCATGTTTTTGCATGTATGCTTTGCTATTTTTATCTATTTTTAAATAGTGTAGTTTTGAACAGTACCTATATAAATTCTAAACCTTTTTTATGCATGATATGTAGTTCATGTTTGGTGAGAATTCACCCCCTGCCACACACCTTTATGGTGGCTTGCAGGGTATTATGTAGATGCAGATGTAGATTAAGAGCGTCAAAAAGTATCCTTTTCAAAAAATGTATCGTGTAGTTAATTCCATTTGTGTCTATCTAAAAGCTAAATACTTTTTATATCACCTAAATTTCACATCAACGAGGCTCGATTGAAGATTCTCAAAAAAATGAATGATGGCAACCACGTTTTTCTAGAACGGCCCTTTTGTGAACGGCTCCCACTTTAAGCGGATCACTCCTTCTTTGATTTTTTTACAAACCACTTTTTCCCCCGAAGTCCCTCGTTTTGCTTTTGAAAAATGTTGGCACGCCAGGCTATCACCAAGGATATTCCGGTTCATCACGCTGGCAGACGTCTCTTCCGCCCATTTTTTCCCTCCGATGCTACCTGTTCCATAGTGTGATGCATGTTAGCCATCCATCACTCGACCCCGTGAGGGACGTTCATCGACTCGATATATCTTATGATTTTGGAACGTGAATTTATTTCTTCAAGTGGCTACTACACTTCAAATGCGTTTTTTTTACGATTTATTTCGTAACTTCAACGCTCTGACAATCAGAAGTCGAGATCAACAAGGTCAGATAATTTTCTCTAAAAGCAAAAAATTTGATAACTATGAACTTAAATGCAATGATTTCATAGTGTAGATATGAACTAACGCTCCCTGTCAGAACCGTTGCATTTAGGAAACTGAGAATATTAAAAAAAACTACATATACGTCTTTACTCCCCGACTAGGTCCTAGATTTCGTAGGCGTGGACGTATGGAATGTTTCCAACGGTACTTTCAAATTACACGCAGCTCAATTTTGTAACAAGTTCAAACGAACCATGTAACATAGCGCACGTAATTCCAAAATAAAACTAAATGTCTGCAAGCATTCCAAAAAAAAAGCGGTAGAATTAGGAAATTTTGGAGAGGTTTCTCCCAGAAAGGCACAGGTTCTTCAAGACCACCAAACCACCTCAGGAAGTGACAGACGGTACCTCGGGGTAAATGCTCCCCAGGTTTTGGTGAGGAATGCCATTTGTACCTTAACGAGGGCAACATTATGGAGGAGGATGGAAATTCCGGGCGGCAGGTAACTCTAAATACGGCCCCCGGGAGATGTTGAGCCGCTTGAAATTCAACATTTTGCGCAAACGAGAACGAAGATAATGTAGGAAGAAAATAAATAAAAATGTCTATTGTGAGAAAGAGAGAGAGAGACTAGAAATATTTTATCAAAATAGAATTTTTCACTGAGTATTTTGAGGAACGCGAGACAATAAAATATCAATTAGAAACTGCTCAATGAGTTTCCTTGAAATTAGGGCAGTAATTAGGGGAGATAATTCCACACTGACGGACTTGATGACTTCATTGAAAATGGAAACGAGAAAATGCAAAAATTCCGACCACTTACAACTTAGAAATTTCAGGAACCAAAATTGATAAGAAATATTTATCTCACAAGTTACTCAACACGCTTCCCAGCTTTATCCCTCCATGAAAGCTGCCGAAACACGTTGCCGAAAGCACACACTTAGGGATCATACCAACTTTCCATTTTCAATATCCCTGACTTTTCCTTGATTTGAAATTTCCCTGACTTTATATCAATGGCAAAGCAGTCGTATAATAATAATAATAAAAGGTCTTTATTTGGGCGAGATTGAGACAAAACTGTCCCTTCTGCCATCTAACCCCTAGATAGGTATTAGATGGGAAGATGCAACAAGGTATATTGTGAAATAAAATTTATTTACTACAGGAAAGTAACATATTCCAGACAAAATTCAAAAACAAAACAACGGACGAACAGACCAAGCAGCCAGATCCCGAGAGAGCCACCAAGTCGCCCCCTTGCCGCCCAGCCAGGATGGCAACAAAATGCGCATCTCGCCGCTCAAGTGCAGCAACGCTCCGTGCATTCAACCACGAATTTCATCTTTTTGCTGCGCCTCTGGAGTTTTTCCCTGACCATAATCTAATTTCCCTGACATTTCCATGACTTCCAGTCCACATTTTTATTTACCTGACATTTCCATGACTTCCCTGACCGGTATGAACCCTGACCACCATGACATACATAGCGCCTTCGTGAAGCATTCTACTGTAGACCATTACCAGAGAATCATTTCATCATTCATCTCATGTCTTTTCATTAATTTCAATCCCTCTCTCAAACACCAAACGTTGTCTTGAATGATAAGCTTCATGTTTACTGCCGTGAATCACGGCAACCTTCTCGGCAGTTCTCGCCGCCTAAATAACACCTTGTTTTTTCTTGGATTACACTCCAAAAATTTATTCTTTTTAAAACCCTGGTAAAATTATACTTTAATTGTGAATTTTTACTGGCCAAGTATGTCAGCGAGAGTGTTCATGGACCAACGAGTCATTATATTATACATTTTCTGAAATAAAAACATGAGAATCAGGTCTGCCTTTAAAAATATTGGGAACCAGGGGAAACAATCCAACCGAAATATTTCTCCTCGAGAAAATTAAATTTTCCATGCCCTCAAGCTATTTTCCGTACAAAATCTAATCAAAAACTATTTCATAACATTCTCTTTGATGATACCGACATTTGAGACCAGTCCAAGAGACGACAACGAAAACGGATAATGAATAACGAACTACCTATATTAAAACGAGCTTCACACTGTTTTGCACAAATTAAAATGTTCTCTCGTAATTTTATGTGCAGGTACTGTTTTCTCTCAGCCATCCTGATCTCTGCAATGGACTGAGAGGAGTGAAAAATACAGGGGAAAATTGCGGAAAAGTTTCTGAAGCAGTGAAAAAATGTTGTAACACACGAGTTTAGATGGTTTGAACCAGGGTTATCGCTTCTATTACTGCTGGGGCGCTAATATTTCAATTATGTTTCAACTCTTGACGGCAAATATGCATGATCAAGCAATTTTTTCACGAATATAGAGCACTGGCCACTCATCAAATAGAATTCTCGTCCGTAGGGTCACAAAATTTGCTTGAAGTTCAATACCATCTTCATTAAAATAAAAGACATTCTAAGAGCGAACTCTCAGCAACCTGCAATAACGAATTTTTCCGGACATTGGTCGATGGCTCCTTGTGGGACGAGCACGAGGTCAACAAGGTCTCTTGAAGTCGCCAAGTTGGCTGATGCTCCACAGCCGTTAAAAAACATCACACACCATGGCCAGCGCTCTCGGACTCAAACATTCAGAGTGAGTCTGGCCGCCCTCAAGGAGAAGAGAATAACGGACCCCGCAGGATCCGAAAGTGGCATTTAAAGGGTTGAGAGGGACTACACCAGAACAGCTCAAGCAGTTAAGATGAACACCGTTAAGGATAAGGGTTTTATATCTCCTAACCACCCAGCGCAGAATACTGCCGAGCGGTTTAAAACGTGAGGCCGAACGGGTTGTTATCCAACAAAATGTAAGCCCCAGCAACGGACGAGCAGGAGCCCAAAAAGTTCATAACGATATGAATTCGTAAAATGATAGCCTCGAAGAGTTTCGCGTCCAGAGAATAAAAGTTAAGGAAAGCAACATTACATTCACGCATATCCGATGGCAATTTCGCCATTATATGGGGAAATATCCTCCATAAATTGCACGTGTTTCCCTAACCCACTAGCCTACATTAAATATGTCTTTCAACAGTTACGCCAGGGCCACTTTAAGGGATTCTACATTATTTTGAGGAGCTATTATGCTAGGAAAGGAATTAAAGCGCCCAGGTTACGCAAACGCTCCCTGTGGCGTCAGCTTATTTGTCGAGTACGTTCCCTTGCCAAACCAAAAGTACTCACTTACCCTTGAGGTCAACACTTCATCCACCGCTCAGCATACGAACTTGGAAGCTGAATAATACCTGAGGTAAGTATATTGGCACGCTATAAGACCTTAGAATCACAATGCATATTATATTACACGGCTTCATGGTAATACAACCAAATTGTAGTATAACCCACTATTGCGCTGATATCTACCTTCCCGCCCCTTAATCGTCGTATCAAGCTATATTATTGCTAAATAGTTCCAATAATAATACGAAAAAAGAGAAGTACAACGAAAACTTTTAAAAAAAGCCTGGAAAAACTTACAAGATACATTGTGAGACATGATGGTCCGATGAAGATATTTGTCTAGAGAAGAGTGAGCTAGAAGAATGGCAACAGATAATCTCAAATGAGACTATAGAAGATCTATAGAATTAGATGGAGTAAGTAATGAAGGAGGAAAAAGAGAGTAATTATGTAACTATGATCAGGTTATCCGTTTGAAGAACGGATTGGAGAGCCGCGTTAAACCAACCTTAGGAATGATGACTATAGACGACGATCGAGAAAGTAAGAGGGATTAGCCAAAAGTGGTCCACGATATAAAGCAAGAACAAGTTTTGTCACGAACATCCAATTTTCCCACGTCTCATCCCAGGGATGATTTTCCCATTTAGTTCGTAAAGAAACAAAGGTCAAAAACTTACAGGTCCTATCGTAGCAGGCCTCCTAAATACTTTTCCACGGATGAAGGTATGTAAATATTTCCGGCACGTAGAAAATATGCTTCGCTTCATTAACGTCCGAATATGACCTCAGCTCTTTCATTAGTTCATTCTTGTTGTTTAGGAAAAGGAGATATTGGTTCCCAAACAGACTACAGTGGTAAAGCAGGGTCAAATTAAGCTTATCTGTGAAAACAAACCGGCAAAAATATTACTGATAACTCATAGGCCAAAAGTGAACATGAATTTAATAATAATTTTCCTGTACTAGACTGAAAGTTAGCCAATCGTCACAAGATTTGGTTATTGGTCTCACGCTTGTAGAAATGAAGCCAAAGCCCTTCTTAAATCATTAGCCTAGAGGGAGAATTTGAGGAATATTCTGGTGATTTGATATTTGTTATGGATCTCCACGTCATAGTAAACAATTATCCGCGGCAAAGCAAAATGTATAATTTCAATTAACGCATCGCGACTAGGAAGGAAGTGAAGCAGTATATTTTTCAATCTGTTTGCAAGTATTTATGTAAAGGTTTTTTCGCAGATTCAGGCATGACTGCCTGATATTTTTTGTCACCTAGAATTCATGCAGTAGCTAGCGATTGTGAAAAAAATGCTAGGAAAATACAATAAGGTAGATTCCACTGAGATGATTTCTACTTCTAAAACGGCCAATGTCTCATCAAAAACTCTCAAATTGGAGAACAGTAAGGAACATCTGTGAGAAATCCCGCTCCAATATTATCGCTCCTTCACCAGCGCTCATCTCGCCGGAAATTACCAGAACGTTTGCTTTCCCTCGGCTGGTCCCGACCCACGGACGTTTCTATTCACTTCAACATGATTGAACCTCCGATCTTAAAGGCCGTTTCCTCCACTTCTCCGAAGAAGCCCATCTTCGTGTAATCATAGGTTAGGATATGGTTAGTATCTCAAGAAGAACCGTTAAAGCAGATCGAAAAATGGGCAGTTACTGGCCACGGTAGACAGGTCGGTGTAACCTAAAGGTTACCTACTATATTCAAGGATTGCGAACAACCTTAACGGAGAAATAACCATCAGCCTTGACAGCTGTTTTGTTTCAGTGGATATTTGAATAAAGATTACGAGTGAGACTACTGTATCCGGTTTTAATGTCGTGTTTTCCATTGTATTTCCTTGAAACTAAATGCTCATTTATAGCAAACTAGCCATTATAGTATCTTGAGACTTAATTTAACCAGACGATAAAAGAGGTGGTAATCACAAATCAATCATTAAACACCCTTTAAAAAACCGTTTAAATTCCTTACTTTCTATACACTACGTTTGACTTAAAAAAAACAAAGTATGACATTAATTCATGAACTTACTCATCTCGGAACCATTTCTTAAAAATGTAATCAGAATATAAGTCTTGAATGGAGCAATGTATGATTGTTCTAACGCTAGTCTGAATATTATTCAGTAATTTTAATACTATTTGAAAGAGAGAACCTAAGAGAATATCGTCGCAAATAAACGATTAGTGGCATGACCTGAGATAGACGGCATAAGTGACATGGCTTGCGACACGAAGGCTAAAAATGATAGTTTTAAGAAAATACGATGCATCAGTAAATAATAAGCTCAACGTTAAATACAATATTCCTCATTTTGGTATTTAAGTAGAGCGAATAATAACAGTTAGCTACAATTGTAGCAATCTAAAGTCATCTAAAGCGTCGAAAACATCGGTATCAGGAGACGTTAAACTCTGAAAAAATGAGTTACCATTATTACATGACGGCGTGTTTTTAAACAACGAAGGACGATCATCTCGCGAGGTTAGTACGACAGAATTGGAAAATGCGCTAGATGAAGTGAGTCGGAAAGAAAAGGCAATTATTCAAAAATGCTGGAAGGTTTTCGTGGGAATAAAGGTTTGTGGGCGAAAATAAAGCAGAGACAAAAAATTGGATAACAATAGCGTAGCGGTAGGAAGGGGGATAGAAAAATAAATTAGACGAAAAAAGTTAGATAGTGCTTCAGAGGATTTACAGAAAGAAAAGGGGTGAGGTATGACCGCCATAAATAATGATTTGAACGATATTGGCTTACTGAGACTATCAGAAAAACTGCTCCAAAGAGGGAACATTACTAAGCATGGAGGTATGTAATTTAAAAAAAAAGAGCGCTTTACGCAATATATATAGCAGAAAAATAATTCATAGCAATACGCCCACGTATTTCACGTCCTTGGCCCGATTTCAATTTCGCTGCCTCTCTCCTGAGGCTTCGTGGAAACCTACGATTTTCCTCCGCCATACATATTCCACAGCGGCGGCCGAGCAATTCTCGCCACCTCCCACCAACCATCTATTTCCCCGAGTTCGCCACCGCATGACCTATAATTCGGGAGCCGAAACTCTGAGGAGTTTGTACCCCAGCGGCCGGAAGGGGTTGATTGTTGCGGAATCGCTGCTACCGCTCCCCTCTCCCTTTCCTTCCCCTGGGGCGGGATGAGTTGAGACGGCGGCGGAGAGGGATGCAGGAGAGGAGCAAGGGGTATTTGGAGAGTCCCTGGCCGAGACGCGCCCCCGGCGACGAGTTGGCTCGAGCACCCGCGATCCGCCGTTTTCCTCCTCCACCGCTGCTACACCTCCTCTGGCCCACTTTTGCTACTTGCGCCTTCACTCCCACACAAGGCTGGTTTTCAGGCAAAAACCAACCGGTATGCACCACAATATCGATGAAAATAACAATAACTTCAGTATATTCCGCGCTTTAATTGAACCAGCCCGAAAAGCTTCCAGAAATGAGTGGAATATACTTGGCGTTTTTTCCAATATAGAAATAACAGAACCTGTGGTAAGAAGAGAGTGAACAGAGGGGTGGTTTAAGCCCTCAAAATATTTTTTTTTCGAAAAAACCCAAAACATGTCACTTTGAGATAGATTTTCCTTTTATTAAATGGTTTTGTGCGTGTATTTAGATTTATTTTAGGTTTATTAGTAGGATCCAAAGCATGCTAAAAAAAATCCGATTCACCCTCATAAAAATTAGGGGTTGCTACCACCGAGTATGGTAATGGAGGTAAACGAAGCGTATTGTAATGACAAAAGAATAACACAGAAGGCATCTTAGGTTGGGGCAACTGGAAAAGTCAGCCATCGCGGAACACAGCGTCAGCCGTGATCACGCGATTAAGAGGGACGAGACAAAACGTCTTTGCCGATCACAAGGCTATAGGGATCGGGTTGTCAAGAAGGCCATTGAAATCCGCCTCAAAAAGAAGAATTTGAACAGGGACGCAGGCTTTCATCCAAGCAACCCATGGAGACCGATCCGCAAATGCATACAGGAGGACAAGGGAAATTCTCGACCAATCAGGATGCGCCCTCCTGAAGGTTGGTCGATGGACCAATCAGGAGACACCTGACCCCAGGAGAAAGATATATTAGGAGGACAATTTTTGCGTTACGGCATTCAGAAGTCCTGAAGACGATGACCGAGTCGGGAATCGAAACGTCGGCGGACATGGACGCAATAACCCGGTGGAGGACCCGAGAAACCTTCATGCAGCAGATACGCCGGGAAAGCACTAGATCTTTCTTCAAAAGAATAACACTTTGCTTTTGAATTTTACCACTGATTGAAATGAAGATACATCGAAAACACTGGGTAGGGGTAGTTTTCAATCCTTAAACCGATATCTCCGCAGATAAAAAAAGGTGTCCCTTAAGTTTTACTTCCCTGCAAAATGAGTGCTATTAGAATAAAATCGGTGAGACACACCTGATATACCTTCCTTGTAAGTTATTGCTAGTTTCGTCATGAAAATCTTCCACCAAGTCACGCCAGAAGATATTTCTTCGACCACAATATCGAGAAATCGCTTCAATCTACAACACGCTATGACGGGGTAAGAATTACTAAAAATGGACATTCATTCACCCCTCTTTCATGGATTTGATAAAAGTATAGACATGGAAGGGCAGTCAGCATCGACTGTTGAAAATCGCAACTGGAAAAAGGTTCCCTGGACAAGGAATTGAACCTCGGACCTTTGAATATCCGAGCCAATTGGCAGACCACCACGCCACCCTGATCTCTGAAACCAAATTCAATATTTATGAGATCTTTAGGAGCTACGCCTCATTCGCCACTACGGTCCATCAAGAATGGCACATGTAAAACGGAATTGGGCTTCAAGGAAGCCACTGTCCACAATGGTCCAAATGGTATTTTACGTATACGTTTTTTACCATTAAAGGGCGCGTTTAACAACGGAAGGAATTCACCCTCTGTTAAACGGACACCTGGGCTTATAATGTACACTTGAATATTAAGAAGATAAATTCGTATGAATATGTAATTTACGACCGTTCTGATTCCCAGTTCACAGGTTTTCATCTAGCTCTGATTTGACCCAAAGATACATTCAGTGCAGAGTAAAACAACATACCATTCAGTACTAATAATTTACAACAGAGAGTTTTTCTTTCGAGACCAGTAAGCACACATTCCAAATACAACCACATTAACGAGGTTACTTCGTAGTTTTCTACAAAAATATCCATGAATTACTTTTTCTTCAGTCGGTGAACGAATTCATGAGCTGTTCCACGCATTTAAACCGTCAATCCCGTGCATCTTGTTAATCAACAAAACGGATGAACTTCCAGACCACTTAAATGCAAAAGCGTTTTAGCTGCAGTTTGTTGGGTTTTCATGCAACGAACTTTATCAAACCACGATTATGTGATACCTGGTACGTAAAGTTCACAGCTTATCGAGAGATACGATAAAATAAATGACATTAGAATGAAATTTTGCTAACAAGGTGCTGCTGACAGAACGGTTGATGGTTCCCATTCAGGGAAACTTAGACCCATGAATTACAAAATCGGAACTACATCTTATCGAATCTCGCGTTAAAACCAAAAAACTTGGTAAAGTTACTTAGTAAATTCGAGTATTTTCTGAGAGATGTATTTCAAATAAAGATTCGTGTTCCAAAAATAGTGCATGGTAAAGTCTAACACTTGTTGTTGACGATAGGACCTGGATTACGTTGTTACGCTGTCAAGCCCAGTCAATTTCCGGGGAAAACGTCACACCTTGAAAGGTATAAAACGGATAAAATTTCTAAATTACAAACCAGAGATAAGCGTCGTTTTAATCTCAATTAAAATAAACGAGAGGACCTTTTATTGAAATATAACATTTGTGCCATAGCAAAACAAAGAAAAATTCCGTTCGTTAACAATATTTAATTAATGAGAAAGAGTAACTAATTTATGAACTGTAGAGTAGTAGGTACTGAGAAATAGTAGAACTGAGAGAATATGATCATGGCTAAGCATATACATATGCGCTTCAACGCCCCGCAGGATGCGAGTTCTTCGCAAAGACTGCCTTAACTGTCAACCTCAGAGCTGGGAAGGAGAAGAAACTCACTCGGCGAAAGTCAAACAATAATTTTAAAGCAGAGAAGGATAACTTGGGTATCTTTGAAAAGTTATTCATTAAACTAACGTACGTAATTTCACAACTCAGGAGATGTAGAGATGAGGCTCTTTCATAGAAACGTGACCATTGTATGTTTTCCATTACTTTTTCAAAAGATTCAACGAGAAATGCCCTAGGAAATAAGCTTGAGAAATCGCCAAAAGAAACGAAAAATTAGTAGCCTCGGATGCATAACCCAACTGCACACAAATTTTGTACATGAGAATTTCCCGACGGAGAAGGGATAAATCCGATTCAGCAAAATCCTGGGATGATATTCCTGTCTTAGCTAAAAAATGAATAACCTTTCTGAGAACCGCTACACGTCACTCTGAGGTATTATTACGTATTTTCTCGCAACATCATAATAGGTGCTACGAAGAAAGCTGCAATCGAACTCACCTCAGGCCAAAACGAGTGAGATATTTTCAAAACCGTTAGGGGATTTCCTAGATTTACGCTCATGCCCAACCTGTAATTAGTGGTTCAGGGAAACACGTTTAGTTGAGCCTTGACGAGAAAGGGGAGACAGCACTTCCAATTCACATTTCACAGCGACGCGCAATTCACGCCCGCAGGAAACAATTTCCCTCATGAAAGGTATCTAAGCATCTCTAAAATCCAGGATGGAAAGCTTGCGGTTACTCGTGGGTGGACTGCTCCTTCAAAGCATCATATAGGTCAGGCAACGCCCTCGGGCTACTCATTTTAAGTCCCAGACCTCGTAAAGAAAGATGAGCCCATTTCAAATAAAACATCGTAATAATAGCATTGGAGTTTATTCATGATTCAAATAACGAGACACATTCCACCGAAATCACGCAAGTTATCTACCAAATTAATCTATAAACGCCCAATCAATATACCCTGCTGTGTTTGTCAAAAAGATCTTTACATTCGAGAGATTATTTATACCATTAATAAGGCGCCATTTATAGAACACGAAGGTATGAAAACACAAACGATATAAATAATTACCGCTCATAAACGTAAATGGTCCCTATATATAACTTAGGGAATCAGTGATGATTCTGCAATACCTACTTTACACCTTTAGCCACTATTATTTCGGAAACTATTACAACGATACCAACCAACTAATATAAAATAATGAATTAAATTTAAAGGTTAGTATATTCAGAGCGTTAATTGATGGCATAAGATTAATGATAATCATAGAGACAGTAGGCCTATCACATAACTGAAAGAACAAATTAAGTACAGGTCTTCCAGTATGGTCAGCCATATTATCAGACATATGCAATGCCAGAAGAATGCATCTTGCTGTCAAGTGGCCCCAGTTAATGAAAAAAACATGAAAACAGAGTTTTAATGAAAACGGAGAACTATCGACACACCAATATACGGCATATCGGCACACATATATTTTAGCATCAAATGTTCTGTAATCATTACAAATACGAGTAAAAGAAAGCATTTTCCTATATAAATCCGATTTTTAACTATAGGCTCTCTATAACTATACTTACTCTCAATTAAAACATTATGCTCACGTTTTACCAAACAGGGATACTGGCACACTGGAACGAGTTCAAGGATCAATAGGATCGTAGGCCGACCTAAGATAAGAGCCTTAAAGAGGGCGTTTAGCGTATATTCGGAATTACTCTCGCAACGCTGCTGTATTCACAGGGCTGCCCCCTACTCTCCTTTTTCTAAGTTGGATCACCGATCGTAGCCGACCTCGACCTGCAAAACCACAATGCAGCTCGCGAGCACCCTATATTGTGCCACCATGTCTGTGTCGTGTGTCCCGCAGTTGGGCACTTTCGAAGGTCCGCGCCGTTTTTTCGAGTGACGCGTAGGAGCTGCTGGGAGTCGGAGAATTTTCGTGGTTCATCGTCAGATGGGGGTTTTCTTGGTGAACTCAGAACGAATTTCGGCTCTGAAACTCTCATCAGACCCAGCATGGAGTTGGGTGTGGTCTAGTTTTCATTTTGAGTAGTGCCCGGTGACTTTTCATATCCCAGTTACCACCGATTTTTGCCTACTCTACATGTATGCACCTTGTTTGATCTATAATTAATTGTGATTTCAAGGGGAATTTTCAAACCTAAAATGCGAAATTTCAAAAGGGCAACTTGTTAATTTACGACACGTTTCATGTCTAGAAATCACTGTATAGTATCACAAAGAAGAAAGAGAAAGGCAACCATTACAATGAACAAATACATTTCAATAACATTATTACGCACACTATATGGCAAAGTTTTTAATCCGCAATACTTAATCGCCAATTTAACAAAAAAATAACAAATAAAAATTTTAAAATCTCCAATGGCCAATATAAATTGGCAACCCTCGTCATAGTATACAACAAATTGCTGTGTTGGTTGGCGGGAGGGTCGATTCCACTGCACCAACCACAGCCTCTCAACCAGAAATCCTTATCTGGTGGTTTACGGGAATGTTACTTCCTCGCCAGTGACACAACCACAGACACACACACTCAACCCAATTGGGATCATTCACAGGGCTGATGGGCCCCTGATCAGGATGCCTGGGTTATGTATGATCACAAACACACTCGCAAGCACTCAGGGAAACACTCACTCACACACTCAAATGGAATCAACTTCTGGGAGAATCTAGCTAGAAAGGAGCGTAGCCAAGGTGCAAGGGCAAGACGACGATGTGCGTCCGATACACGCGAGCTGAAGGGAAAGCACTTGCAACTTTTCAATTTAAGTTCAAATTTTTTTCAAAAGTTTCCAATTTAGGTTCAAAAAGCTTCCCGACACTAGGCAGGTTAAGTTAAAATACATCGTTCCACTTAAAGGGGGAACGAAAAATTTTATTAGTGTTCTCTAGAAGAACTACATCGATCGAAATACCAGTTGTTGACATTCCACTCGAAGCAATCTCGTAACTATTTTGTAGTGATAACAATAACAGCCTAAATCACGGAAAAAGTATAATAAAGAAGACTTAATACTTTTAATACGCGAGGAATTTAAATAGAATTCTGCCATGGCATGGAAAATTAAACTTAAAAATTCCTTATGCTCAAACAGCTTAAATCGGAAATTCGTGAGTTTATCGCTCAACTAAATTCTTTAACATTCTTCCCTAGCAAGTTGAAATATTATTATTTAGAAGGTTATAAAATAGTTTGAGCTAAAAATGATAAATATTTTACGACAATAATACATTACAGCGATAAATTACGCCGATAATGCATACTAGAGTGATAAAGCAACTGGAATGATTCAAAGACCCAGGAATGCAGAAAGACAGACTGGAGGAGGGATATTAAAAAAAAACGAATGTCTTTATGGAATAAAAATTAACCGCGCAAGATAGAAAAGTTCACTTCACTGCCTTGAAGCGAATCCTGAATGATCCAGGACAAACATACACGCTCGGTGTATACCTACAGTAAGCAAGAGTACTTGAAAAGTGCGGGGAGTTAAAAAGGAACATTTGGTCCCATTGAGAGGAAGCAGAATCAAATCAACAATAGGTGGAACAACGAAATATATCAACAATACCATACGAATCGAAACATATTAACGAATAGATGTTCTCTGCATCTCGGGTTCTGCGTCCGCGTTTGTTGACTGGGGGTGACAACAGTTTCGCTAGCCGTCCTGCTAGCGTCTTCAGGTCGAAGGCCTTCGACCTGAAGACGCTAGCAGGACGGCTAGCGAATCTGTTGTCACCCCCAGTCAACAAACGCGGACGCAGAACCCGAGATGCAGAGAACATCTGAACAACGCCGCGGAAACCTTCGCACCATATTAACGAATAATCAACGAAATATTAATGAATCTGATCGAGAATACAGTCTTGTCTTGTTACGATAAATACAACGAAGAAGTCCTAAGAAGAGTGGAGGAAAAGTAATGTCCTCTGAAAACCTTACAAAGAATACGGGATAACTTAATCGAACATATAATGATACATGATGCTCTGATGAAAAAAATCGTCAAGGGACAAGTGAATGGGAAGAATGGGAAGGAAAGGCTTCGATTGAGATATATATTGACCAAGTTGTTGAGGACGAATTATGCAAATGTGAAAAGGCTAGCTAATGAGAGAATTGAGTGGAGAGCTGCATAAAACAATCAATCAAGGATTATTGACCCATGATGATGATTATGACTAAAAGGATCACGTACAAGAGAGCGTGTGTGTGTTAATACATGGAAGAGTAAGAGAACTATACAGATGAAAGAATAAGAGAGAATATCGGCATTTTCTTGGTTGTGAACAAATAAATAGATTAATATTGAGCTGGTGAAAGCGGAATTAACGGGCCGTAGAGTTTTATGGTAGGGCACAGATGAAAGGTAATTTTGATCGAAAGCAGGGCGTTCCATGTTTCCAAAACCTGATCCCATGGGAACAGAGGATGACAACTGGTGGTCGTTGGGATGTGGTACTTAAAGACGAATGTATAAAAAAGGGAGTAAATAAAAGAAATTGAACTAAAAACTTAGAACGGCTAGGAAATAAATAAAGTAGCGAGAAGAAATTCTACGGGATGAGATATTTATCGACGGAAATAAGTTGAAAGATTAAATGAACGAGGAATAACGTACATAGAACAACAACAACAACAATGATGAAGATAAAATGGATAGACCGAGTGACAAACGAAGAAGTATTAAGAAGAGTGGGAGAAAAGAGAAGCCTGCTGAAAACTCTAAGGAGAAGACGGGATAACTTAATGGGACATATCTTGAGACACGATGAAGACAATCGCCGAAGGACGAGAGGATGGGAAGAATGGCAAAGAAAGGCCTCGAATGAGATATATGCAACAAGTGATGAAGGATGTGAAACAGAAGAAATACTTAATTACGAAGAGATTAGCCGATATAAGAACTCAGTGGAGAGCTGCGTCAAACCAATCTGAGGATTAATGACTAATGATGATGAGAACAATGTAAGAAATTTTAACCACACGTTCGCTGGAAATGCAGCGTGCCGCGGGCCGGCACATCGGCTTTTGCATCTCGGACGAAAAGTGCGGCGGGCCGATATATCGGCCAATATAAAAATATTGTTCAAATATATGACACTGATATAATAACATTTTTTTTCAGTCCATGTAAAAAATGTATCATTTCTTATTATTTCAACTTAAATTATGTACAAAACTGCATATGGATATATAAAACAATAGGTTCATATTTTTTCTAGGGTGCAACATTTTATTAAATTAAGGCCCGCATTTCTTGCTAGCACCCCAGGAAGAAGTTTAGCACCCTTAATACTCCATCCGTATCTATCATAATCTGTAGAATTTACATGAGGATAATATCGTGAAAGGAGCTGTGTGTAGAGAAGATCACTTTATGAAACACCACGATTGCATTATTTTCCGTATACATTGCAATATTCCTTATTCACAGGCCGCTTTCGATTCTCAAAACACCAGAGAGCCGTTTAGTCACCAGAGAAGGAAGGAAAACTTTGAACCACGCCTTCATTTTACTCCACCCATCTCATTCCCCATATCACCCGCTTGAACGAGAGCTCGCGTTCCCGGCTTCCCACGACGCGGTGAACATCACAAAGGCTTGCCCCACCCGCACGCAACCTACGACACACCGCGGCTTTCCGAATTTCCCTTATTTCATTCCGTCTCCCCAACAAACATTAGAGCTACTAATCCTATTCCGTCTGTCGTTGGAATATCGTCCGTGTTCAAACCGAAACCAGATAAAGAGGAGCTCGGCTTCGGTAAAGAAACTCATGATAAGTTCGAAAAATTACTGTTTCCAGCAAGATGGACGCAAAAGATCATCGAGGACTGGGATATAGAGATGAATTCAACACTACCCATGCTTTGAAATCCCAGAACTTTCCAAAAGCGGCCATTATTGAATCCTTCAGCAACATGGAAATCGTCCATTTCCACTCTCGCGTTAGAAAATAATGGAGGATAGCAGAATATCCACAATGAAAAAATCCACCTCGAACAGGACACGAACCCAGAACCCCCTGATTGGCGGCCAGGTACTCCATCAATTGAGCTACCAAGAATTCCTCCTTCCCTGTTGAACTTTCAATTGGTAGAGTACCTGGCCGTAGATCAGGGGGATCCAGGTTCAAGTCCCGGTCGAGGCGGATTTTTTTCCTTGTGGAAAGTTTTTTATTGTGCATTTCAGTACGTGACTCCGCTAAGGTATTCGCAGCTGGTTTGCAGTCGTTCAAATTATGGAGAGATACGATACATCTACATCTACGCGTTACCGTGCAAGCCACCGCGAGGGTGTGTGGCAGGGGGTGAAGATCACCAAGCCTGCACTATTGACATGCAAACAAGCAACCAGAGGGTCTCATACAACTACATTGTTAAAATCTATAGTATTTAAGGGATTAATGCATGCATCATGCACTACAGACTACTCTAAAATATTTCCCCTACCTATCCCTTGAATTATTGTGAGAGCTCAGCTGTGCTAAAACAGAGAATGACTACGCAGTATCATTCACTATTTAGTGGGATTCAAACGCATATTGGCTGCAGTAAAAGAAGTTTACCACTGGAATATTATTTCAATTTTATTATGCATCGAAAAACAACTTTATCGTCGAGTGGAGGAACCAAAAAAGAATCGACCTGAACCTGATGATATTTATCTTCAACATCAAGAGAAGATATACTAAACTTTAAAAAAAAATCGCCAAATACACCCCTCTGACCCATTAAAAATACCGAAGAAATAAGTCAACATTTATGGATATAAATTTCCGAAATACCACCAAAGTTACTTGGGCTATTTGCCATAAACTACGGTGGAATAACTCATATTGAAACCATGAGTTTTACTTCACAGGATTTCATTAAGCTACAAAATTTCAGATTACGCTCGAAGGAGCAAATGTTTCGCTATCCACGCATGACTGAGGAATAATCAGAAAGCAGAAAGGGCCATGCTAATGAGAGGAAAATTGATGATTCTTCGTTTTCCATTATTTCAACGAAGTACTTTTAATTAGCATCGGGTGATATTAACTGATACCACAGATCGTTGAGTCGTTCTCCGAATCAATTCATTTTACACCCACACCCCTTATTGACTTACCTACTTTCCTCCTACACTGACTCCTCCATGAAGCTCATAACTTTGACCGTACCTGGCGTTGCTTGGTGAACAGGATATCACATACTAAATTAAAATGCACCAGTTGTACCTTTCACTTATTTTTACATGTACTTGTACACAACACGTATTCTACGCTTAAGCGTCATCATCAGGTTTACCAGGTCTACTTGGTGGACCTGGTATCAGGTCCACATGTCTATAATTCGGTTTGCTGGGGAGACCGAACGATGACGCTATAGGAGTTGAAAAACGTGTTGTGTGCATGTATGAATTAAAAATAAGTGGACAGTACAACTCGTGCATTTTAATCTAATCAAGCTCATTATCCCATGCCCCATCCCATTTTCATTGAATAAATATGTACATGTTGGGCATATTTTTCCCATCCTTACTCCTTTCCCTGTGTGTATGACGGTTCACTGTTGAAGGAGATCCTCGTAAACCCTGATTGTGTGCGTGAATGTGATTCAAGAGGGTTACTGTACTCTATAAATGTACAAACCCGAGTGCGTGATTGACAAACAGTCCCTGAACCCTGCATGTATGTGTATGTGTGAATGAGAATAACGAGGGTGACTGTGTATCGTATGCAAACCCGAATGAGTGATTGAAAGTTATTATCAATTTTATTTTATTTTCTTTAGTTATTTAGTTTTCCTTTTTGTTCTATTCAATTTACTATCCCCCACTTTTATTTTTATCCTGCGTATAAGACGGGTCACTGGCGTTGGAGAAATCCTCGTAAACTCTGCTTGTGATTGAACTCACGAAGGTGACTGTACCTACTTGGTATACAAACCTGAATGAGTGAGTGATTTTGTGAGTCACTGTTCGTTTTTATTTTTACCTTCATTCCCTTAATTTTGAGTGTGACGGTTGTTTCTAACAATATGAGTGAGTGTGCGAGTGTGTCATTTACTTCCATTTAAATTTCTTTGTATGTTTGATTTTGTGCGAGTGATTGAAGGCTCCCTTCTTTTGTATATACTCCTTCCTCCCCCCTCTCTTCCCCTTTGTATTCCTCTGCCCCATAATATTATGGCTTTGGGAACATTTTATTCTTCCTTTTTATTGCATACAGCCGTAGAGACGTCCTCTTTATTGTTAGCAACGATGATGACGGATTATGCCTAACCCTCCTCCCGATTGCTGTAAAACAAGATTCACCATCCGCTATTCTCATTTGTAACAGGAAAATGAATAGAAGAATGCAAGTGGTCTCGTAGGAAGAGTGACATACACATCTAAACCCAACTTACTCATAGGGTAGAGCCTGCTGCGGTAGCCAGGTCTGTATCGCGCCGATCTAGAGACCCAAAAGTGGTGGGTTCGAATTCCGCCCAGGACATGAACATTTTATTTGTCTAAGAATAACATCTGAGTTACGACAGAGCGATATAACTTTAGCCGTTGTAGCAAATAGAAACCTAAGTCTACATCTACTTAAGCGGTATAACACTAATAATAATTGGTAAGCTGATTTCCAGACCTCTTGTTTAAATATGTAAATGTTTTTTTCAGGAGTTCAAGTTCCTTGTGAAAATGATGAGATTCAACTATTTGCCCGACGTTTCGGAAATTATATTTTCTCCTTCATCAGGGCTTTAAGCTCATTTGAGGTGAATTGTTTACAATTCAATCTCATCATTTTCACAAGGACCTAAACTCCTAAAAAAAACATTTATATAGTAATAATAATAACAGATAAGCGAATGGAATATTTCCTCGCGCGATATTCACTCGGAATCAGTTCCACGACCACTTAATGCTAAAAGGCCACGCATCATCATCTGCCCACGTTTCAGGAAAAACAAACAAGAGCGCTGTTAACAGCGGAGGAGGAGGCGGGTGCTTGTTTTTATCTAGCCTCGTAACCTGTCGAATGTGCACCGAAGGAGTATTACCAGCCCTTCGAACAGCTTCAGAAGCCGCCGCGCGCGCTCGAAAAGGAAACGCGTTCCTCCTCTTCGCCTCCTATTCGATCGCCGCGCCGAGAGGCAGCGGCAGCAGGTAGGGGATGCGCGAAGAGAAATACCTACACACACCGAGCTTCAAAAGAGGCGGAGGAGGGTGGAGGAATGGGGTGCGATCCGGGCGGTGGATAAGACGTCGACGGGCAGATTGGCGCCGTAAATCAAGCGGGAGGGAGAGGTCGTTACGGACGCGCACGTGCTTGCTCGCGATGGCTGGGTTTTGCGTGCGGGGTGGCATGGGTACGTACTCGCGATGCCCCCGACGTCGTCGCACGTGCCCCGAGATACTCGTTTTCCTCCCACTCCGTACTTCCCCCCGCCCTCACTCGCTCCTCACCCATTTCGCCAACTCCCGCGCGCGGAAAAACAAACACCGCCGATTCAATTCCTCGCCTCGCCCAGTCGCAAGGATGGGATAAATCTGCGTGCGGTTGCGTCGTCAGTTAAAAATCCCACACCACGTATCGTCCATTCCAACTTTCCGACGATCGGCCAACATTTCGTACTTTGGAAAAACTTTCAACTTTTCCGCCGACGCGGGATACGCGTCAGATCCGTCACGTATTTCCCTTTCATCCCTTCGAAAGGTGGGGACACGCCGGAGGATTCCAAACGCAGCTTGGGGTGAGGAAAAGTAATCAAGAATGGCCCCGCGCGAAGCCACCACGAAATATCTACCTCCCTCCTCCAATTGGGCAGTAAAAAGTTCGTGCCTCAAATTAAACATCCACGATTAGGTGCACATTTTGGAGCCGAAATATTTTATTTTCTTTTTCACTTTACGAAAAAATATCCTAATTAAATTATGAGCTTACTTGGGTTTTTCGTTTAAAATCCACAAAACAGGAAATTGTGACCAAACTGCGCTGTGCATGGCAAGTAGATGCTTGAAAGTGAAGGAGAGTCAATACAAAGACGAAAGGAATTAAACAATCACATGCATTCAAGAAGATGGGGTACCTACTCTTCTTAAAAAGAAACCGGCCGCAGTAGAAAGGTAACGAACGCACCGGCCTGACAACCCAAAGTTCGTGGGTTCGAATCCCTCTTCAGATATGCGCGTTTCCTTAGGATTACACTTAGAATTAAGTAGGTTAGACGATGCGATGCAATCTTACCAGTTGAAGCTCCTTAAAACCTAATTCTTCTACTTCTCTAAAACTTCTACTACTCTTTTTAAATACTCCTCACTGAATAAAAATTAGTAATATGCGAGAAGATACGTGGAGATATGCCTCCGAAGGCAACGAGTTCGCAACACGGAGAACGGGTTTTTACAAAATTCAAAGTTGTACGAATGTTCGCTCACTAACTCAGGACCCCCAGGACTGACAAATTGTGAGTATTACTAGAATAAAAAGCATAGTAGATTAAAACTACTTTTTGAGTCACAACTGGATTTATTTTTCATTTTCAAGCTCTAGCTTCTTAATAATACCACTTTCATTCCCATAGTCTGTTTGTGAATTCCAAATGCCCATGATTAAAACAAAACACACCAGTTGCTTGTTCCATCGTCGTTAAAACCTGTGGAATATTAACCTTTGACAATGTCAAAACAAAACTATACTTGTTCACATGTCAACTTGAACATATTTCAAAAATATCAATCCGTCAACTATCCGCTTAGTTCACATGTCATTGTCCATAGTTACCTAGCGGCTGTGCGCGTTACAACAAGGATTCATAAAAAACACTTAACATTTAAAGAACATGATTAATATGCAGTGACATCGATAGGTCGGTACTTATTAACCACTGTGATGAAAGATACGAAAAATACACATTTTTTTCAATGTCCTGATCGTATCTGTCCAAGAGTTCGATGAGTCAAAGCTCCGCTTATTTGTTTACAACCGACCAGCAGCATGCCATCACGTTTTTTCGACTCCATAGGTGCGCTAGTGGTGACGTGATACCACTTCCACTCCAGAGCCATCGCGCGGAGAGTCACTTTAGTTTTCCGAGTTACTTGGAAATGCACGTTAATTAAACCTCCCACCTCCGCAGTACCCCTTGCGTGATTCTTTGGAGACATGAGTGAATGCACAGCGCTCAACACCCCACTCACGAATATTGCTATTCGTGATCATCATTGAAGAGTAAACTTGGCGAACGGTTAAGATCCCATAACGATTAATTGTAAGTGCACAGGCATGATAAAATTACAGAAAGGACTCTGTCCGAACGTCACCCACAAGTCCCATTCGGGTGGAATTCAGTGACGCTATAAAATGACAGTCGTTAAACATAAAATGATAGTTGGTCGTGGTGGCCTAGTGGGTAGTGCACTGAGCTACTGACCGGAGGGTTCCGGGTTCAAATCCCATCTAAAATCCTCACGATTCGATTTTCTGCGTGTTAGAACCTCGTAGGAAATCGCAGGTGGTCCAGGGAAAGGAACTGGCCCCCCTGCCCTGAATGTGTGAATTTCACACGCCATTGGCTTAGTACGGGTTGAGCTCTACTCTCAACTATCCAAACCAACCTTCGGGTTGAATCACTGAGTGAGTGAGTGATAAAATTAAACAGAAGATATTACAAGATTATGGCTTTGGAATTTTCTTCTTCCATTACTGTCACAGCCGTAGATACGATTATTCCCACATTCTGAAATATAAGAGTTGATGAACATATGACGTACAAAACTACTGGGGAATGCGAACGAATGCAACATCTGGATTAGAGTATGATATCACCAAAAAGGTAATACTTTCACCCTTCTCTCTCTCTCGCGTTCGCTAGCAAATACTGAAATACTGCACCCACTCTAAATGACACATGTCTTAAGATACAAGCACATTCTTGTGACAACATTCTAACCACAAAGCGACGTACTACTCAGCACCCAGACACGAAATTCGCAGTGACGACTGCTTGAGCTGAAAATCCCATTTGACGTCCTCACGTTCCTGTGAGGAAGAATGGATTTGACTAATTGATTGATTTTTATTTGATTGGTGGTTTTCTACTGGTTAGGGTTGATTTTGATAGAGTGTCCCTAAATTTATTTCCCCTTCATCTTCCTGTTTCATTCCTACGATATATCTCTCTTTAGGTCGGCCTATTTTACACTCTATTTCATACTAACCATCAAACCGTAACTATTTCTTCCTCGCCTTCGCTTACAAAACATTGTGCTTTCGATGAAGACCTTTAGCATTCCATTGTACATTCCTAAGAACGTGTTCCATCCACCTACTCAATCTTCTCCTAATTTCTGCCAGCAATCTTCTCTCTTCCCCAACCATATTCAAATACTTATTTAGTTAAATATATGACTCAGTGTTTAATTATACTCAGAGTACTCCAAAAGTAAGAAAGCAATTATTTACGTAAAAATAAAACGTCCAATCAGTATTACGCATCTAATCCGGCCAGGTGAACAATGGTGTTATAAACAGTCTCTAGAAAATTATTCCTACTCCAAAGTGCATGCAGTGCGCAATGCACATGGAGTAAACAAAAATAATTCGGTCTCGTCTAAAACTCGTACACAGTCGTAAACTAGTTTCCCAATTTCACCAGCATATTTATGGAGCATGAAGAAACGCAATTTTTCATCGAACACATCCACTGAAAACTGTAGTGCATCGGCTATTTGCGTTGCGAGGTCCAATACCGGAGACTGAGACCGTAATCACCTTGTTTTGAGGTTGATGCAGGCGATGCTGTGAAAACTCAATTTTCCAGAAAAAAGAATCTGGAATTTTCTGGCATCACCACATTTTTACGTGGCATTTTCCATCATGAAAATAAATCACTGCCTTTAAAGCTTGAGCACTCATTTCATTTTAAGTAAATTTTTAAAAGCGCCGAGAAACATCCACCTGCTTGACAACACCCCACGTAGATTAATTATTGCCAGTCAATAAATGAACATTACTCATATTTTGACCCCTTACATGGATTTCTTGAACCTGCTGAGTTTCGGCGGCGGCAGTCAGCAATTTTATACAAGGTTCTCAAACGCGCATTGATTTTTGACTCCTGAAAATTTATCACCATTGGGGTAAACTCGAGGAGGAAGTCGTCTTGCGCCGTCGCAGCTGCATCGTTGGATTTTGAATAAACCACCACAGAGAGAGCTCTTGAGCGCTAATTTTCTTTACGGCAATCTATCTGTCGGAGCATCTGTGTGGTGAATACCAACGAAGGAACCGGATAGACTGGGAGAGGAAGAAGACGGAGGGTGTGGGAGAGGAAGAAATAACGTCATGCGATAGAAGGAGCTGGCGCCTGGGGCATCTGATTGCATGGAAAACCTCGTTGGCGGAGGCATAATTTAGCTTCCGTCGATGGCATGGCTGAGGACTTCATTTGGCCTTCGGTTCCTGAGAGTGGCAAATGCTAAGGAAAAACCATAAACAGTCACGCAAGTTACAGCCATTAGCCCACTGAACGCAAACTGCAATGAGGATAGGTAGGAAATAGTGTTGAATTACCAATACCTAATGTTAAAATGTTCAGTGCTTTGCGCGTTTTATCACCAACTTAACATACCTTGGAATTATAAAACTTGAGCTTTGACCACAACTGGGCTATTTAATTCCCGAACGCTAAATAAACAGGTATGGACCTTCACACCTGTAACACCTTCTTTTTATTTTTGTATCTCCGAGACGAGCAATGAACAAAGCAGCAGGATTGGTAATGAAATTTGCGATTTTATGTGTTCTTATATATTAGGCATTTTCGCGCAGTAAGCATTCACGCAAGAGGAATAAAATACTCTGTAACAAAATTATTTATTTTAAGGAGGTTGGCTCGCGACTGCTTGAGTCAAGTCGTCTAAGGAATCTTATTAATTTAAGTACGAGTATATGCCTGCTAAGTGATCCTTACTTCACAAAGAAAATTACCTAAGCTATTGAAAGTCATAAGTATCACAAGAAATACGATGGAAAGTCGAAGGATTTATTTTTTATGATAATTTTAATCAGCTCGACGATGGAGTCAATTCAGCATTTACGTTACAGAAAGAAATTCACGCACTCAATGAATTTACTAATGTATAACACCAGAATATTACTATCAAACCTTATGTTATAATATTTTTCTGAAATATTCTTTAATATCTCATTAGTAATGATATTATTCATACGCCATACATTTTGGCTAGAGCGACCGCAGCGCCACTTGAAGTCAACTAACACATTTCGTCTGCTACAAGCGCAGAAATTGGTGGATTTAGCGAAAAATACGGTGGGTTGATGCCTTTTTTTCGTGTCATTTTATTCCTTGTGACATTACGCATAAAATATCAGTTTTTTGCAAAAATGACATGTCACTGTGGTATTTTTAAACGTTATATTCCCATGTGATGGACATTCTCGCCGTCAATCGATTGTAATTTCAAATGCAATTTGTGCAAAAAGGAGTATGGGTTGGTATAATTATCTTTACTTTATTAGATAGAGGAACTTTAATTCTATAAGTGCTGAAAATATAAAAAAAATGACATGACTTTCACTTTTCGGATCAACCTCCTTAAGGTAATTGTGACTGCGGTATAATGATCTACGTCTATGCACTCCCACGCAAGCATCTACTGATAACCCTGATGTGAAGAACTCCCTGTCTTATTATCACCCTCACCACACACCTCGAGGTGTTAGGCAAGGGTGATTATAAGACAGAGAAAGTGACAATATTTTAATACCACATTTAATTTGTTAAAGACATTCATTACTACACATCGTTGAGAAGCAAAAGAAGTTTAACTATTTTGTGACACTGATAGCACTGGTGTTCATACTAGACATTTGACGGAGGAATTAAATTTGCTTTGATTTTTTTTACGTACAGGGTAGTTTGTACAGTGAGTATATTTTAGAATCAACGTACCACAAGTAATCTATCCAATAAGGAGAAGAAATAAATAACAATATCACAAATTATCAGTAAGACGCGAGGCACCCTAGGGAGGAAAGAGCCGAGACTAATAATCATTTCCATTTACTTCAAAACACAAAGGAATCCCTAAGCTATAAACGCACTTCCTATCAATTGTACCATGCCATGGTGCGGAGAGCAGATAAAAACGTTTAATTCATTGGAGCAAGAAGGAAACCAGTAACCACAAACACCAGAATTTGTTAACGAGCCCCGAGGTTAAGCACCGAGAAAATTGACTCTTTGAGTGCCTTGATTATAAACAACTAATAATCACTTCCATTTACTTGTTTCACAAGACAAAGGGGTCATTTAGCTATAAACGCACTCCCTATCAATTGTACCATGCCGTGGTGTGGAGAGCAGATGAAAACATTTAATTCATTGGAGTATGAATGAAAACCAGAAGCCACAAATACAAGAATTTGTTAACGAGCGCCGAGGTTAAGCACCGAGAAAATTGACTCTTTGAGTACCTTGCTTATAAGCAAAAGCCAGCCTTGAGAGAAATATAGACAGGAGAGGAGTCCTTCCCTACTTCGCATACAAAGGAAGTCATTTAATACGCAAGGAAGGAGTTAAAAGATGAAGCTAGTAGAGGCGCAAATTCGCACCCCGTCCCCGATGACCTCGCGGGTCAAATTATGGTCGTGATGTAGGTACACCACGTACTCGAGGGAACAAGGGGCGCTCCGGTATGAACTCCCACAGATGATTCTGTCCTTGCGGACTCGAAACCATTCCAGCTCAACTTTGCCCTCCGCCCTATATCACCCGATCATTTCGGCGCCATCCTAAGCGGACCATAATTCATGAGATCATCCTCTGCGCAAAGGGAAAAGACCATAAACTTCGCACCACAGACCTACGGGCGTGGAACTCTTTTTTTTCCCCTCTCGTCCTGCGCTAACTCGAATGTCACGTACAGCATTGAGGGAGAGATGGGGAGCAGTGAAACGAGGAAGCATTCTTAACTCAAAAGTCAATCGGCAATATAAAGTCGTATGCCTCCGGTTTCTTTTATTTCTGGAGAGCAGGATAGAGGATGTGCTCTCACACAAATCCTCGAAATGGCGAGCCTCTCCCTCTCGCCTCTCCTCACCACTCTTCCGAGAGTAAAACGTCCACTTTCTTGGTAGCCCCTGACACCCTCACCCCACTCCATGTTCTCAATACCTCTCTAGCATCTGCCAAGGGACTGATATAAGGGGGGTCTAAAGCTCTAATCCTCGCCAATGTTCACGTACTTTCCCCCTACCCGCGCCAACCCTCAACACATCACCCAAAAAGAAGCGCGCCGCCCACGAAGACAAAAAGAAAAACATCCTCCGCGAAGAACGGGAGTCAAAAAGACCTGTCATCCCCCTTTACCTCCCCGAGAGAATTTATCATTAGTCCTAAATTTTTGCCCCAGCCGTGATCTGAAATCTAATCGAATGTTTACCGCCGCCACAGAAAGGGGAGCGTTAAATCTTTGAGCGGAAGAACCCAACCGACGTGATCTTTCCGGAGTTCCCAAGCCGTAAAAATATGAACGAATCTTTCGGACGTCAGAGAAACTTTCGTGACGATATTTTTTTCGCCATCGTAGCGCCATTAAAACGTCCGCACCTACGCTTGCGAGCTGAGAAAGGAGTCGTCCAAATGAATTCGCAAAGCTCCTAAGTCGGAAACGTCAATGGAGGAATAAGGAGACAAATCGGCTTTATGTAAGAAAATGGTAGCTGTTTGAAATACCGATGTTTTAAAATAATATTTCACGGAGCTAGGATTAAACGAAATCGCGGAGAGTACATTGTATCGTGCGAAGCTCGCGCGACATGTAATGTCGCACGCACAGCTGATAAGGGATGGAATTCGTACTACTGTGGTGAAAACTCTCGGTTGACTTTGGTTATGCCTCAGTCAAATGATGAAAACCAAGCCTCAATAAAGAAAAAATTAATGCAATGAAGTAAAAAGAGGCAAGGGTGCGAATCAAAACTTCCATAAACTTCCTCTCGAGAAAATAAATGCGCGTGCTTTCCCGGCGAAGAGATTGAAGAAATTCTTCTCGGGTTTTCCACCGGTTCAAACTGTATACACTGGCCGACGTTTCGATGCTCGACTCGGGTTCGCAACTGCGGGTTTCCCTGGCTCTATTACTTACCGGGATAAGTTTTACCGAATTGAGCGGCTAGGAACAGAACAGGGGTAAATTAGTATTACTAATAAATTTAAAGTAGTCTTTCCCACATGAAGATCTCTTGAAAAGACTGCTCAACAGTGTAAAACCACTTAAGAGTTCACCTATCGAGACACATGAAAAGAAACATTTCAATCTGCCTCGAGTTTTAAGTTCCACTGCATTACATAGTTTTATTTGTTTCCATTTAGGAAGTCTAGAGCCCAGACTATTTAAAATACCTGTCGTTTGCTTGTACTAATGTTATATATGAGCTGATGAAGCAAAATAAATATGGAATGTTTTCACTGCCATAGGAATGTTCTTCAGCGGCAGACTTAAACGAGTGGGGCCTCCAAACATAATGCCTATAGAATCTGATAAATTTTCGTCGTATGAACGCGTCATCAATTACTCAAATGTGAATGACCCTCAAGCAACATTTCCTCAGCGAAAGTAACAAGTCCGTCGTAGTAACAGCGGCATGTGCGCTGCCTCGTTACATGCTGACAGTAACAGAATTCCCAAGAAAGTGCGAACCGGAATGCTACTTGAGCAGTGGCGCCACGATCCATCGGCGCCTGTCGCGAATTTCCTTCCGGGAGGCTGAACGGCTGGCACGCTTTTATAAAAAGAACCGTTCAATCGGGATGTGTAATTAAAACTCAACGCTTGGTTCATAGCAGTGACGCACGGGGGTTGACCTTGGGGGCAAAAAATGGCTAAAAACATCGGCTTTCCCGAGATTGAGTCGAGATTCCTCTGCAAGATGAACGTGTTTCCACTAATTACACAGCGATACCGGTAGTTAGCCGGAATCTTACCGCACGGTCAAATTTCAACATATGCATGTCATCACTTCCTCTACCACATTAAGCGAGTCAAAGTCTTCAATTAGAAGATTAGATGTTCAGGAATGGTGAAGGTTTAGTGCTCAAACGTGCGGTAGTACATGCAGAATATTTGAGTGCCTGCTTTCCGCATACTGTCACGTTGATTGGCGGACGATGATAAACGACCAAAGAAACGGAAGAGCGACGCTTGCATACGAGGTCAATTCACATCCACAGTGAAACCCGAATACGCAGTCCGAATCTAACTTCATTTAAATACCTATTCCGCCCAGGTTAGGAAATATTAATCACGGGTGAAAATTTCTTACTCCCATGCCTACTCAGCGCAAGACTTCACGTGAGCATTTTTGAATGACTCTTTAGGATGTTTCAAATCGAATACTACTCCACGAATCGTCCCAAACGGATGTGTACGGTGTGTTGTGACAAACGGGAAAAGAGGAAGAAGGAATAGGGAGAAAACCACCATTTTGACGGCAAATGTAAACTGATGTGAGACAAGTGTAAAACTTTGATTAATTCACAACTTTTACAAACCACAAACAAACACCACAACTTTTGTTTGTGGTTTGTAAAATTTTTACAAATGAAATAAAATTTAGTTCACTGGTAACTTTGTGGAATTCCACGTTGAAAATCGATGGATTCACAACTTTTACAAGCCACAAACAAACACCACAACTTTTGTTAGAATAAATCGAATTTCAACATAGAATTCCACAAAGTTACCAGTGAACTAAATTTAATTTCATTTGTAAAGCTTTGCTCAAAATTTGGTCGTAAATATGTTCCTAAATTCTGCAGCTCGCGTTTATAAACTTGGGAAATCTCGAAATGAAAATACCATGATCCCCTCCACATTGTTTATCAGCGAGAATCTCAATGATAACAGTTAGCTACCATTAAGATTCTCTACGTAACCATTTCAATAAAGGAAGCACTATCAGCCGACGGTATATTCAGTTCCGTCTCTCTTGAACTCCAACCTAGGACGCGAGCATGTTACCGGTGAGAGGCAGCACAAATAAGCACCTATGAAAAAGAATTCACGCTATAATTACATTGGAAGTCGGGAAAGTAAACATGGGGCCATTTACGTTACTAATTCATAATTTAAGCTTCGTTTTAGGCACAATCACGTTAAAAATAGAATATTAGTTACACCAAAGAAGCATGGTGCTGCTGCGAATTCATTACGAAAATATTCATTGAACCTTCCTCGTTTTCCTCATTAATGATACACGGGAAAATAAAAAAAAATCTTAAATTGAACACAAACATTTCCATACTGTCATCCGACACAGCCCTTCCTAAGGAAGACGACATGACCGTGGCAAAAGAGGTTGGGTATCCCAATGACCCGACGTGACCTGCATTGCTGGGAAGTAATGATTATCCCTGGTAAGGCCACCCTTATCAGTCTCAATCTAAGGGCAGGGGTCAGAAGAGAGGTACATAGTTTATGACTCAGTGAAGCTACTTCAACACCAGACCGACACCAAAAGAGGGAGCAATTAGGTGATGTTATAAATTTAAAATAATTGCTGGGGTAGGCAACGGGTGGCCAACTCAATCATTAATCTAAACATTAAATAAAAAGGAAATCCTCAGGCTTCACTTGGTGGAACCGCATGATAGTAAATAGAATGATCACTTGGTAAGATTCCACAAATTAATTTTTCACCGACCTAGGTTTCGATTGTTTAACAATCATTATCAAGGTGATAATGATTGTTAAATAAAAAGGAAATTGATAAAAAGGACCTTGATAATGATTGTTAAACAATCAAAACCTATGGCGGTGAAGAATAAATTTGTGGAATCTTACCAAGTGATCATTTACAATCTAAACATTATTAGTACCATTTAGGAAAACATTGACGGCAAAACTAGAAAATCGAATCCCGGCACTACACAGAAAACTACACCAGGATTCCAATTTCCCTCGTTTTTCACGGGACAGTACTGTTCATTTTTTAGTATCGGACGTCAATTCTTTAAGTCAAGCTTTTTGACGCGAATACACCTTTCAAATCTACCCGACGCACAGTGGGCTGAAATCGAAAATCACCTGACAAAAGTCCAAAACTGCTTATTTTTAGATAACGTCTTGAAACTTGGCACATATACACACAAATGATTGGTGATTATGGAATGGTAGGTCATTTCTCATTGGTCTTACCCGTTGCTTAGATACAGTGGCTCAAACACGACCAAATTTCCAAAAAAGCGCCCGCTCTCATTTTTCTTCGAAAATCTTTAAAGTTGAACAGATATAGGAGTAAATGAAGGATTTTTATGAAAAAAAAAACATTACCAATTGTGAACAGACTACGTTGTCTACACTATGCATAACTTTCAGACGTTGTTGCCTATATTTGAGTTCTATTACGTCACAAAATGGCGGACCCTTATTTTAGACAAAATTTTACATAAAGTAGACAATATAATCCTTATTCGGAAAATGGTCTCTCGGATACTTCATCAGAGTATAAATTGAAGATATTTCTAGTTTATTCCGTAAAAATATTTGAAAAAAGTTTACGACGCCGAGAATAAACACGATTTTTCGAATGTGCGTCGCGGCCCAGCTCGGCGCAGCGGCACCTTCAAATGCCAAGATTCCGGTGCACTGTTCATGTTGTGTGGACATCAACTCCTCAAATTCAATATTTTTAGGCTATGCATGTTGTTATTGATTTCTAAAGATTCTATTCTGAAGATTTTGCGAGGATATTGGATCGAGAGAATGGATCAGTGTACTCGTAACTGCGTAAATTTCTTTTTCTTGGGATAATTTTCGGAAACATGCTGCAAATTATGAACGTCTTTCAATTCTTGAGAAAGAATGCGGGTTCTCCGGGTACCATGCATGTTCTCCAATAAAAAACAACATTTGGGGGGATTCCCTGCTTTCCCTTCACCCTCTCCTCCTCCACCCCGAACTACACCCTACGCCTTTACTATCCGAGGAGGGTGGGGAGAAAAGGAACGTTTTATGACAATGTGCAGCCTTAGAAAAAAACAGTCCTGCTTGGCAAATTACAACTTGTTGTCACTCTTCGTTAATTGACTCTTTGATGCGCCACAAATAATATTGGTGGGTACTCTCCTACAAATAACTTGGAACTGATAATCTATGAAAATTAATATTTTATTTTAAGGAATTGCCTAAAGGGAATCATTTTCCCAATGTCATTCTTTATAGCTTCTTACAATGAAATTTAAGTTTGTGTTCAAAATCAGCATGATTTCATGAGTTTTTACAAAAATCTCTGTTGTGCCCATTATTATATATTTAGAGAACAGAATAGGCAGCATAGCAAAGGGATAGGTAGGGGAAATATTTTAGAGTAGTCTGTAGTGCATGATGCATGTATTAACCCCTTAAATACTGTAGATACTAACAATCTAGTAACATGAGACCCTATAGTTGCTTGTTTGCATGCTAGTGGTGCATGCTTGGTGATATTCACCCCCTGCCACACACCCTCGCCGTGGCTTGCCGGGTATCGTGTAGATGTAGATGATTGTCTTCTCTTTGTATTGAGTGACATACTGGATCATTATGTTTGAGGGATGGATTCATTTAAACTTGAGACTCGGTTGGTTTTGCATTTTAATTACGCAGTACTGATCACAGCTGATAGTGAAATGCACTTGGAAGACCAGGTGAAAAATCAAAAACTAAGAAATAAGAAAATTCACGCAATAGTTAGAATATGTACGTTGTAGAGCAGTTAGAATAAGGGAGACAGTCCTTTGCACAGGACACGAAAACGAGCGGCTTGGCAAATGAGGGCTACGGACCTAAAGGCTACTAAAGTACGTTCTTGGGGCCTCTAGAGCAGGGCCGTATTTACCGTATGTCGTACCCGGAGTCCGCCGGGGGCCTCGCGAGAGATACACGAGGAGGTATGTTTTTAATGTTAATATATTTGCAAGTAACCTGGCGCCTACTAGCAGAGCATTAATAGTGATAGATATTTCTGCTCATGCATTTTCTTTATAAGCAAGGAAAAGTCCATATCAAGTTGCCAGGTTGCAAGACTATGACATTGGGGGCCACATTCTAGATTCCGCTGGGGGCCTCAGAGGTAATAAATGCGTCCCTGATCTACAGATATAGATTAGAGTAATGGACATTTATGAGTGTCTTTAGAGACCCTCAAGAATGTTCATTTGAAGCCTTTTCGCCAACAATTCGGCATGAAAAATCATCGCGGAGAAAAATGGAATGTTTTTATTTCTGGCCACCTTTTGTGACCCGGAGTGCATAGATTTAATAGATGCGAGTTTTATCCTTACCAACAGAGCCAACTTTTAGTTGAACAGAGAGAGAAGTGAAAGATCTGATAATCGCTTTACATGTTAATACAAAGAATAAATCAGATAATAGAATACGCGCAGACCAACAAAGGTTTTATGGATAAAATGAGGTTTTGCCTCGAAGAATATCCAGACTTGTTTCATTAATCCCAAATCGCAACTTGCAGCCAAAAAAAAGTTTGGTAACAAGCGGCGTCGGAAGTGGGGAGCAGGAAGGTCCGAAGCCCTCCACCCTACCCAGAATCTTTGAGCGAAATTTTAGTACCTACCCTCTCCTATCCGCAAAAAATGTGGGCCCTTATCAAGAATGCCCCCCCCCCCCCCCCCCCCGCTCTCAAGCGAAAATAGTTCCGACGCCCCTGTACCTTGAGAATTGTTGAACAATAATGTCATTTCGAACCGAAGATACCGGCCGAATGGTTTATTCAATTCTTATCTCGAGCAATCTAGCGCAATTAGCGGTAGTCGAAATTTATGAGAACAATAAGAACCCAACTGATTTACAAAATCAAGATCATGTTTCGGGAAATATACTCAACAACAATGAGATCAAGGGAACAACTCACCACTGTAGACGGAGATATGGCAAATTACAGGCGTCGCAGGAAGGTGGCGAAGCTGCAAGAAGATATCAGCATAAAAGAACACCGTTCTGGCGTCACCATAAATCTACAGTTGCCGCGTCGACCAGAACATTCAGCTTTTCATTGTGGACCGAGCCTGTTTCCTAAAAATGTAGGGCATAAAAGTGAAATATTGGTAAGTGTAGGAAAGCTCTAAATAGAGTCAACGAATAATATACAGTGACACTCACTTAGTAATGTAAGGTACCAACCGACAGACTAAGGCAAGCAATCGATCTTCAGGTATAAAACTTTACGACAGTTACGATGGTCAGCTCTCCTCGAGCGAGCACATATATCTATCATATGACTTACTTACGCAAGTAAGCACATACAGAAGTTATATCAATTCACACTTATCTATCCTGGGTCAAAATATCGAGATAATTTCCTCTCACACCGACAAAACAGAATGCCTATAATAAAAATTGCAGGAATATCAACGACCGTCACATAACGGCCGACAACATTTGTTCATTAAACAAAACAAAGCCGATATGGTAATTCAAATCTTACTCAACGTGTATTTTCCAACAAAGAAATCAAGTTCTTCAAGAATATTCATAGGAAATACGCTTTGAAAAACAGAAAAAGTGAGGAAAGTCTTCCCTTACCCTGGATATAAACAGCTTCCCTAATTAAGAAAATGATACTTTGCAAGCCCTTCCGTACGCCTCTGCGGTCTGCTGTTTAAGCGAGCGGCACTTATGTCGATTTTCATTTGTTTCGAATTCAAGGACTGCACAGAATCATAAGGTGGTAACTGGTAGTAGCTAGTAACTGTGAACTTTTGAAGAACATATACCTAAGTGGCAATAGAATAGGTCTTGGAGTGATCGTTGGCCTGAAAAATAACAGTAAATTGTATGCGATCAGGATTGTTGTTGAACCTTCGTTTACTCCTGGCGCAGCAGAACAAATCAGGTGATAGATGCATATACCAACACAGCGTTGCCTTGTAGCAACTCATTTGACTTCATGCACCTTTAATTTTGTTTTCAAGCTATGGTTACGGAGCTATGTGCCATTTTTAGTTTTACCATAGAGTTGAATGCTCATTGTGAAGTTTTGACGCCCTTGAAAAAAATCATTCCTGCTCGCTAATTTCTGACGATTGCGATTTTTAGCTCTGGAAAGCGAATTAGCAATGGAAGGTTATCATTAAAGTAATTCTTTATTTCCACTCGGCTACGTGTGCCTTTCATGTAAAGCGTTAATATTTTGGTTTGATTATCATTTATTTTTACTAACTTGGGTATTTGTTATATTTTAGGAGTTACATGAGAGATATTTGTATTTCCGTTTTAACAACCTTGATATTGGTATTTTGGCTTCACAAAACCACATTCTTTTACAGTTTGTCTGTTGTTTTATTACAGACCATGTCTCTCTCCTAAGTTAACAAGACTGCATAATTTTACCTAAATCAGCATTTTTTGCATGTTAGTTTTTTCCCTTTGGCATTGCTTCTTCTTCTCTTGTTTATCTCTAAGCTGCTGTCTGAATTTTCATCTCTTCCTGGGAAATTCTGTGAATTGATGATTATTCTAATTTAATATTAGAAAGTATGTTCATACATCTAGGTTGTTTATGTAATCCAATTCCTATTTTCCCCACAGTTTGATCATGTACACCTGAAACCATAATTAAAACAACTGTTCACAATCATTTAGTTGCCATATTTGATGGCATATAAGATGTACCCCATTTCTGTAGGGCAAATGTTTGTTTACAAATGTACCCAGGAATTATTTAAAAGCCATGATTTTAGGAAAGATGTGCACTATTATGCCATCAAACACTACAGCATCCTCTCTTCATCATTAATTTACCAATGTTTAGCAATAATTTTCTTTTAGTGGTATGTGGTTACTTTTTTCACTTTTATTTCTTATAAGCCTATCTTCCCAATGTATTCTTTTGAGAGTCTACTTTTACTCTGCCTTTGGTCACCAAGGAGAAGATTTTTCATTACTGCTAGTTTACCAAATATCTTCACCTCTTCCAAGTTTTTTCTTTCCTATTTTAACGGTGGTTTTGGCCACTTCTTTCCTGCTGCATTCCAATATCTAACATTCTTCCTGTTGATCTTCAGCTGATATCGGGCCATTATCCTTTCCATGGTTATTAGAATCTTATTCAGATCCCTCTCTATCTCTGCTATGAGTGCTATGTTATCAGAGAATCACAGCATGCTAGTTTTTTTCCGTGGATATTCACTCCGGACGACTTCTCTTTGATTTCATTGAGGCTTTCTCGATGAAAACATTAAAAATTACGTGAGACAGTGCACAGCCTTGTCTCACTTCTTTCCTTATTCTTGCTTCTTCACAGCTGGGTCCAGATTTAATCACAGCTACATAGTTTTATACAATCTGTGACTGATTCTTAGATCATTGTGGGACACTCCAATTCCTTTCAGAATTCGTAGCATTTAATTCCAATTCATGTTGTCATTTAAGCCTTCGCTAAATCCACAACTGCGATGAAAATTTGTTCTTTTCCGTTCTGTTCTTTATGAGCAGCCTAAGGACCAATATTGCTTCTCTTGTACCCTTACTTTGCCTGAATCCGAATTGATCTTCATCCATGAACTCCCCTGCTTTTTGTTCTATTCTTCTGAGATGATCCTTGTCAATATCTTTGATGCATGTGTCATTAGGCTTATAGACCTAAAATTTTCGTATTTCTCCACTCTTTTCTTTTTGGGAATAGGAATGATGATGTTTTCTCAAAGTCCCTGGGTATTTCTCCTGTTGAGTACATGTCGCAGATGGTTTTGTAAAACAGGGCTAATGTCTTCTCTCATGCATTTTCAATTAGTTCCGTATGAAATCATCAATTCCAGAAGTGTTATTCATCCAACAGTCCCTTACTGCTGCGTCAAAGTATGATTTTAATATTGATGCTTCCACTTTGACTGATGCTACCTTTTCCCCTTTCCTCTTTTATCAATTTTGTGCTTAGATTGTTTCTGTTGTATAATTCTTCCAGATAATCTCTCCATCTATTTACTCAGTCTTTATTATCAATCAAAAAAGTTCTCCATTCTGCGTCCTTATGGCATTGAATTTGCGCTCTGTTCCTGGAAGTGGTTCTCCACTATCCTATTACCAGCTTCCACCTCTCCTAGAGCAAGGTCTATTTGTACTTCCTTGCATAGATTCTTCATCCACATTTCTCTAGATTATTTGCTTTGTGACATATTTTGTTCCTTATTCTTTTGTAGCTAAGTTATCCTTTTTCAGTTTTCAAATTCTTGTACTCTCTTCTTTCTTCAATCAGTTCTAAGAAATCTTTCATGATCCATGTCTTCTTCATGATAACTCTTCTTCTTCCAAAAACTTGTTCTTCAGCTTCCTGTATTCAATATTTTATGTTTTTCCAATGATTTTCCACTAATTTTTCACTCACGTCCTCTCCTATGTTGTTTCCCATTGCTTTCTGATATGCCAGCTGATGTTGAACCTCCTTCATTTTTTCTCATTGTCATACGTTCTTCACTGTTCTCTTCTCGCTCTCTCTCTGTGTTACTACAGCCCTTGAAGGGCCTTGGCCTCCTCCCCAATTTGCCTCCATTCTTTATTTTCTGCGACTCTTCTTCTCCATCCTTAGATGTTCATCCTTTCTTTCATTTCTGTTTGGGCATGGAAATTTATTACAGTAACATTCCTAAATTTCCTCTCTGTCTTATTCTACATTTCTTTCACTATCAGAAATCCAACTTTGTATCTACCAGTCTTTCTCTCCAATCCGCTATATAACAGTGTATATTCGGATTTCTCAATTCTCCCTTTTCCACAGGGAAAGAGGACGCCTTGGTAGTTCAACTGGTAGAGCTCCTGGCCGGACTTCAGGGGTTACTGGTTCGAGTCCCGGTCAAGGTGAATGATTTTTTCTCTATGGAATATTTGCTATATCCCTTTTCCTTACAATTTCCTGAAGTGCTACCAAATAAAACTTGTATTTCATTATTTTATTTACTACCGTGTCCATATTTCCAGGGTTTAGTAAAGTCCTAACATTCCACGTTGCAATCCCTAAATACTTATTCCATTCTGTTCGCCAAGGTTGTTTTCCATTATGTCCATCCATCATCCGAGGCTTTTCTGTTGGTTTCATAACAATTATTTCTTTTGTGGTGTGGAGTTGTTAGCCCAACACCCAACCACCAATCTGGAGTACCAGGGTATCTCTTTTCATCTGGCCTATCCCCCTTGACCTGTCCAGCTTGTGTGGCTCTACCAGGAGCTTACACTCTCGCCGGCATAGCTCTCAGGTTCACCTAGGTTCGAAAGCCCCCTCATTGCGACAAGATAGATATGCCAGCAAGGGGGCACTGTTTTCTTCAGTTTCTTGAATTGTAGATGGCATTTCATCATCACTAAATTATGCCCACTGTCCATTTCTGCCCCAGGGTAGTTTTGCAGTCCTTCACCTAGATTTTGCATTATTTACTTGATACCATTCCACTAGTCTTCTGTAGCATATGTGTGAAACTGACTATGTAAGTTAACTGTTATACTTATATTGGGCCTGGGTGGCATGCATGCTTACATCAGACTGCCTATTGTTTCTCTATAAGGGTGCAGGGTATGCTATTGTTAACAATGTATCTAGGATAAATCTCAAGTGGAGTTATAAAAGGGTTAATATTAAGATCCATATTAAATTTCCTTAGTACCCTTTTGGCATAATTTTCTTGGCTTAAAAACATACCATGCTTAGACCTGCTTATTTTAACACTTTCAATGTGGCGATAAAATGTTTAATTTTTGCTGGAAACTGAGTTCTTTTTTTCTCGCTATTAATTGTATTCATAGCCACATTCAATAATTGATTGTTAAAAAATCAGGAAAAAATTATTTTATGCAAAGCCGCAATTTTAATTTTTGGCGTCAATTGACATATGTAAAATTATTTAATGCAAAACCACAATTTTAATTTTTGACGTCGGTCAACGTATGCTGCCACTGGATTGTGACTCCCTTTGTGATATGCATGGTTGCATACCCACTTCTTATCTTGGAACAGCTCTCCTAATCCTTTCTTTGGTTGTCGTTTATGTTGAACATTATAAAAAATTGGTGTTTTCGTACAAATTCATTCATTCATTTCGTACAAACAAATTTATCACAATCATTGGTTAGCCTGGAGGTCTGTATAATCCTAGATGTTAGAGCTCATCCTGTAATGATTCCACATACACATGAATTTCACAAAAGGAGTGCGGGAACTAGCATTAGATAGGGAAGTACTCCAGTCAATCAATATTAGGATTGAATAATGAGGATGTGGGGGAAATTGCCTTCCCTTAGGTGCCTGTGATGATATTCGATGTTCCTAAATGAGAAAATCCCACCCACACTATTTGGATGCCTCTCGTCACACACACACGTCAGTTACCAAAAAGCCTTCATCCAGTTTTGAGCCCCAGGCTCTGATGATTATAGACATGCATGGAAGTTAAATTTCAGAAAATAAACATTTTACTATTTACAAAGTACATAGGTTACATGTATACAAAGAACATCGTACATATGTTACATACGTAGTACATAAGTGCCATACATAGAAAATTAAAAAATATATGCTTAGGTTACATACATAGAAAATTTTTAAAAAATATTTAAATGTACATAGGTTATAAGTTAATTCAAATTATGCTAATAACTTTTTTACACTTAAAACTTCAACTGTTGCAGGCATTTTTTGAATTTGTGTTATTAATGTCACTATTTTCAATCAAATTAATTGTCTCTAAATTTGGATCCTGTCAGCACAAGATGTCCCTATGGTACTCCATGAAACAGGGTTTGAACCTAAGGGGTGGGCAACCCTCGCAGATAGGAAAAAAAATTATATCCCTCCTAAACCCTCTAGATGAGCAAAGTGTACCCAGTCGTTAAGGGACATGTTTCCGACCTTTGTCAACATCATGTGTCTCAGGGTAGTGCTTTGATAATCCATGGTACCTGGAGGGTAGGCTGGGAGAGGAATGAGGGATTGGTTCTGAGTATAAAGGGGTCAGGAGAGTTTTTACGGACAGGCGGAAATTGTAGAGAGAGACTTTAGGATGGGTTTTATGGTTAAGGAAATAACCAAAACAAGGTGAAGTATTTGGATCCCGATCTCCTTGTACCATTTCAGAGTCTTACGCTCATTCGAGTAATATGACATAATTTGATCATAGTGATGGATGCCGCTCATTGTATCAAGCAATGGCCTCCAGTTTGGAAGTAACTCCACCTCCTTGCAGACGATGGACATCCACCGAATTGCCACCAAAATCAGAGCTGATCATCAGCACAGCACGCTTATCCCTCCACTTCATAACGCAGACCTTAGGGAACTCCTTTCCCTGAAAGTCACTTTCCTTTTCCTCCGCATTCCTTATTGCTGCCGGCCCAAGTTTTAACCATGATGACGGTGAATCTAACCAAAGAATATAAAATTTTTACTAGCTACTAGGTACATACATTTATACATAAATGATGAAAAAGATTCCGATAAATAATAGGACAACAGGACACAGTACATACCGGACAGAGAGCACACTTTTCTTCACCTGCTGTTTATGGTGATAATTATGTTTTTTTATTAAATTGAAAACTCTTTCCAAAATACTAAAAACGTATTTAAGACATAAGAAAAATGAAAAGAATTGTAGTTTGTGAAAATTGGTGAGGTGGATGGGGAGAGTCCTCCATATAGTAATTGAAAAAAATTAGAACAGTTTTCATTTTGCCAGCACTTTTGTTAAGTGATTAAATATACATCAATATGGAAAGAGAAACAAAAACCTTTTCAGAAAAGGTTAAAATTATAAAAAATATGCATTTGATGCACTTTTTAAGGAAGTGGAGGGATAAAACTACAGTGCAATCTAAGATAGCTTAAAACATCCATAATAACATATGAAATACGTCAGGATTCACTTATATATTATAAATTTGAATTTTAACAAACATACTCCAGGAAAGTACAAAATAATCATTAAAAATATATAGGAAAAAACACAATTACCTTTTGAAAATGATGGATGCAACACCACTTCTAGAAGGGTACAACTCCAGCTATGACTACTGCACACACTTCGAAGGCTATCAGACAACTGAGCATTGGAACGGAAGCTCTAGTGGTTGGCATCTCATGAGAATGGCTTTGGAAGCGTAAAGCGAGTTCTGACATCATTTCATGTCCACAGTCAGAAGATAGCACCCTTTAGACTTCAATCAACGTCAGTCAGCATTGAATGTTTTAATGCCAAGCAAATATTTCACATTGCCTAAGTCTCTCATTTTGAATTCTTTCATCAAGAATTTTAACGTACTAGCACTTGCATGTTATTACCAGCCATTAGGAAATTATCCGCATAGAGCAATAAATAGAAAGTACAACCATCTATATTTCTTACATACCTACATCTGTTGGCTGCACACAGATTGAATCCCAAGCCTTCCTCAAAATATTTTATTCCATTCACATTGAACCTTTTATTTCATTCCATTGGTGTATTCTTTAAAACATACATTTTTTTTCTTAAATTTCTCACTTGATTAATTGATAAAATTAAACCTTGAAATGTTTTTCTTTGTACGTATGTTGTCTTTGTTCATTCCTGAAATTATTTCCCCACTTACATTTTCTTCACATTTAAATTCCTGCGCTGGCATCGATTCTAAATTTCTAATTATGGAAGTATTTCCCACTAATTATTATTGGCAGCTGTTAAAAGTACATATGTAGTGGATTTTCCTAAGAGTCAATGGCTTTATTACCATAGCTGACATTTCAAAGTGCAACTTTCTCTTCATTTCCAGGGCTTCTGAATGTAGTAACAATTTTGCCTGCTATTAATACCCTCAGCCTAGAGACAGGACTCTCCTGATTTGCTGAGATGTTATTTTGAATTTAGCTGTCCTAATTGCTGGAATGCTAGCTGATCACCTTCCCTTATATCGCAAATGCATTTTAAAATTTATTCTTCTTTTTACTTATGTGAAAACAAGAATTTCTGTTTAAATGATTTGCTTTTAGCTGGACCTTGATCAGGATGCCCAGTGGTCAGGGAAAATCTGGAAATCAGGGAAAAGTCAGGGGATTTGGAAAAGAAGAAAAAACTCTAGGAAATGGGTCCGGAATTCTACACCCAGAATTTGAGTGACTCGACCAGTCCATCTCGCCAACAAAGATTTAACAAAGATATGAGAAGGACAAGAAACTCATTGAAAAGTTCAGTACTTTGGATCGATACTACGCATTGGCTATGGTAGGCATTTAAATTTACTAAAATCATCTTAGCAGGGATACTCAATCTCCAAAACTTCCGCAGATGATTATTTCCTCTAAAATATGAAATTCCCTCATTAATGTTCGCAGCCAACCACCCTATCCCACATCTGACACCTATATGTCGCAGGGGTGGAGGCATAGTGAGGTATTGATCAAGAGTGGTTATAAATGAGTAGGGCAGAGTAGCTGAATTTCCAACAATTTAGCTCAAAAAATTTAGCTCAGCCTTCTTAGTGGATGCATTGGCCTCTGTTTTTTTTTGTTTTTTCTCTCTATCTTCTCAATTTTTCAAAATTTTTGGTTGGCCCCGGAGGAAAAAAAATCTCCAACAATTTATTTTAGAAATAACTCTCGTAATTATTACATTGCTTAAAATTCTGGCCTGACTGAATCTTGGCTCTGGTAGGAAATTGTTTTCGAGAGGTAGGGTTTGATTTGGAGGTTTTTTCCTGGGATTTTCTTAAATTTGTGAATCTGGGAGTATCTCCAACTCACAACCCACAGGGGGAGACTCCCCCCTGACCCTCAGTATTGGATCTTAAATACCCGTCTTGAGGTAGTGGGTTGAGGGGTGCTTGGAGATTAAGCATCTTTGAAGTAGTGGGTAGGGGAGAGATATGAATGCCCTCTGTCTTACAGAGCATTGTGCCCTTAATTTAGAAATGAACCTTCCTTGATTGGATGGGGCATCTGGCTCCACGATATTGCGGTGTTTCGTGTATATAAATGGGCCCTTTCTATGATACCGCAGTGACAGATGTGAGTTGCCAGCCAGCATCCCTTCACCCACATTACTTCCGTTTCAAGCTTCAGTGAATTACTCTTTTGAACCGGCAGCCTACTGCTATGGGTTGGCGATGAGGCGTGGCTGGCGGTAGCTCGATCCTCAAGCTGTGTTACCTCCACTCCCCCTGTGCCTGCATGATTCAGGCTGACTACAGCTTTTAGTGGGATTCCAGAACCCTGGGCCTTGAGGGGTGTTGCATCACTGCTGCCAACATGTTGAGACTTGCATAGCCTAAGACAGCAGCTCTTTTCAGCCTCTACCTCTAGCCCAGGGGGAGAAGTTGCGTCTTCCGGGTCCTCCATCCCATGTGCTTCCAATTACTCAATTGCTCCATTGATCTTCAATGCTCCCTCCAGTTCAACTGCCTCTATTACTCATCCAGCAGTGCCCCACCAGTAAGGAACAATAATACCTTTCGAGAGCGACAAAGCTGCAATTAAGACTGAAATACTCTGGGTTTTGCTTGCAGTTAATGCTCACCAAAATTTCTGTGTCCAGGAAGGAATCGGTGAATGTTTCAAGAGAATATTGGATGAGTAAAAAACTTAAGCCGAAACACGTGTTGTGTAATTTTATTATTTTAAATACATTTTGGAAAAGTGCTAAAGTTTTTTACTCATCCAATATGTCTCACTTCCACTACGTGACGCCTGATACTGTGAACAATATTTCAAGAGAATGTTTTCTGACAGTAAAATTGCAAGTGGTATGAAATTAAGCTGCACAAGAACTTTGTACCTTGTAGCATAAGGGCTTGGACCTCTGTTTGATTCTGAGACTGGGAATGACTTGATGAATGCGGATCATTTTACTGCTTGTTTCAGTGAAAGTCTCAACCCTAATTAAAAAAAGGGCAAATGGACATTGCTGTGAAGTTCTGGGATATTAACTGCAATTTAATTAGCACTAGGTAGTGGTCATCAGTATTTCTTAGTCACACAATGGCTGAGGATTTGAAAGTCAGGTTCATAGGGGCTTCTAGGAAAAAAAGAATCAGAACTTTTGCCGAAGTGTGTTAAAGTTTAGATGGATGTAAATTGAAGGCTTCTCAAAGAATTTGAAAGTAAAGTCAGGCATGATGAAGACCATCTATATCTTCTTGAGTGTGCTTAGAAAAATTCTAGGAGAGTTTGACAGAGAAAAAGACCCTTAAGATCATGTTTTGTACTCAGTCATGGGTAAAACAAAGACTACAAAGACATTTGGCATTGTGTCAAGGTTTTACTTATATTGCCTAATGGGGATGCCTTTGCTGAGGGTGACTTCTCCATGAACAAAGACATAATGATAGAAAAAATGTTCGAAGATACATTAATAGGGCTTCATCATGTTTGGGACTGCATCTCCCGTCACGATGGTTATGTCAAATCTATCGTAATTACTGAGGACATGGTGAGGTATGTGTAATCAGCGCTCGTGCATTACAAAGCTGCCTTTGAAGCTAAGGGTCAAGTAGAAAGGAATAGTAAGAATGAGTTACAGATCCAGAGGGAGGAACGAAAGAGAAAGGCGGAGGAATTAGAATGGTTAAAGCTAGTAAAGAAGACACCAGAAACACTTGATAAGCTGAACAAAGAAATTATCAAAAGATCGAAAAATCAATAAAAATATGTCTATTATTGTAATCCAGCCTACAGATCTCCATGATTAATTTCCTGTTCTTGTTTGCAATTTTTGATCCGAGGCCTAAAATATTTTTTTTTTCAATATTTCTATGATTTTTGTACTGTAACTTGTATTCCTGTTATGCCTAAAACTGTATTTTGCCCAAAGACCCAATGTAAAATGCAGATTTATACAAATAAATGCACCCTCAAATGGTTCAAAAGTCAGGGAAAGTCATAAATTTTGGTCAAGGCAAAGTCAGGGAAATTGAAAAACTAAAACTGCTGGGCACCCTGTTGATGCTTCATTAGTAGGCCTTTCTCATTAACACATTCAACCCGGAATATTTCTAGTGTGCAATCATGAAAAACGGAAAGCTTTTTCTGCCACATTAATTTGGCCAGTCAATTAAATGTAATTATAAAATTAGTTAAAAAATTTTTTGAATAACAAAACTCGATAATTTATTAAAGACGCGAGTTCCTATTCCTCGGAGAGGTCATCAGAGGGGTCATTAACAGACGCGAATGCACGTCCTTCGGTGTCTTGGCAATGCACCTCGGATGTGCATTCGTGTCCGTCGGGTTGAACGTGTTAATAACCCAAGTGGCAAATTATATTATTCTGGTCCGACTTAATTGCATGGTCTCTGCCAATTTTATGTCCCACACCTGCAGATTTTTCTATTTGGGCTAGCCTGAAATATCTACTCAACATATTCAGTGTGGGCCATAATTTAATAAACTTACATAAAATCCGATGAATTTTAATACAATGCCCAACTGAAATAATGACTGATTGACGAGGTCCATGCTGAATACATTAGTAAGGCCCCAGACCTACTGGAACCTCTGAGAAAATTACACTAGAGTTAAACGCTGAGAAAACATCTTACATCACTCTGAATAAAAACTATTTGCCCAATTATGATGGTATAGGGCTCTTTTTCATTGTCTCTTACAGCTCGAGTTTCCTCACCTCAGTTGTGTCTTTCCAGAGCATACCCCATTTTCACTTCACCTAGTGCCCTCCAACTATTACCAATTTCACCCCTGATACCTATGCCTCCCACTTATTTCCATTACTAAGTAATTGTATTCCTTATTCTTCCTCTCTATGGCTAGCGATTGGCTTAACCCATATAGTGCCACCAATTCCAATGTATGCTGGTGAGAAGTGCCGCAGGGATGCAACAATGAAGCACATCAGTAAAGAAAATACTCAGGTAAATTTAATTTGGTATTAATTACTTATTTTAAAATTCCTGTGATACAATAAAATGGTATGTTAATTAGTTATAAATATTTAGCTTTGATATGTAGTTTTATTCAACCTAAGACCCAATGTAGTGTCCCATGGCACTAAAAGTAAATTCGTTGGATCACCTCAATTTCTGCCATAAATACTCTTTCATTCTTCTTTTTACGAAGAGCCTTGCATGTTTAATTTTGTCCATAGAAAGTATACTATTGCCTTTGTCTGCTTTAGTGAAGATCAGATTGTTTTAAACAGCTGAGGACTGGATTCTTCATAATGATCGATTGATATTGTTGTTGGTTGATTTTGCATGGATCATTAATATTTTGGTATTGGATTCTGCTATTTCATTTTTTAGGCAAATGCTGTGTCCTTTTCCTACAAGCTGTCAACCTTTCTGGTTACTCTTTCTCCCATCAATAAATGGCATTTTACACAAGGGCCATAATATTCGCCAGCCAAATTTGGACATGGCCAATCTAATAGTGATTGTAAAATTGCCCTACAAAAAGATCCCCTTGGCCTTAAACTGCAGCATTCTAATTATTATTCCATTTTAAGAACATAGAATGACAAAAAAAACTGTTTTGTTAAAAAAAATTAAAATCACTAGGATATTTGCTCTCGAATAGTTGTTTGGAGGAATTGAATGTGGGACAGAATTTCCAAAAAAAAACATGCAGCAGTGTCTTTCGCCCTCGCTTTTAATGATCACACATTTTTCCCTCCTCCAAAATATTGAAATCAGAATACAAAGGGTATGTAAAACATTTAGCATTTTATTGAATTTATTTATTGAAATATGATATTCAGTAAAATGATAGGTGTTTATTTTGGTAAATATCATATTTCATCAATGTATTTCATTTAAATTTTTGTTCAAAATAACTTATTTAACTTAACCCGTTTGAACACAATATTAGCATAAAATGTTTTTGCTCTCCTTCCCTCGGATCATGATTCCTCATCCTTCAAAACCTACAAAACTTTAATCACAATTCCTTTCACAATTAACTACTGTGGTCTCTTTTGTCTTGGTATCATCCACATCTTTTACATAATTCAAGCAGACTACACAGATAATCTTACCTAAAGCATGTGTTTCCCCTAAGAAAATGTCAATTTTACCATCGATTTGAAATGGTTCGTACTAAACCTCAGGGATGAAATCAGTAGAATGATCACTCTTGAGTAGTTAATTCATGGAATTGGATTTGGGATTAATTTTCCAGAATGCCTAGCATTGTTTTTCCTCTTCTTGTTCAATGATCACGTGGTTTTTCCCTCCCATAGTATTAAAATTGGAATACACAGAGTATGTAAAACTATATAACGAAGTATTTTCTAAATAAATCATTACTCTATCCTGGTTGCGCTTTCCTTTTTAGACAATCCTCTTAAACCTGAACCCTTAAATGTTCATTCCTCCGTAAGTAAGGACCGGGCGAGGACTATTGCAGTGACCGAACCCCATTGTGTCACAGATGAATCCCCAGTATCCATAATTGATCCCGTCACCATCTCCCTTCCCGTCTGCCGTACTTCCTTTCCCTATTTTTGCCACTTCCTTTACTCATACCTATCCTTCCTTGCTTCCCTAGTTGGACCACTATTATCCTTATTCAACCTTTCCTCCATTGCATATGAATGGGCCACAGAGTGGTTAAACGCATTCTAACAGTGAAATTAAATAGAGTTCATTCAACCTACTAAGATATTCTGCCTCATTAAATATGGATTTATCATATTATCTAATCATGAAAACCGTCGTCTTTTAAAGTGTTAGATATTGTACTGATGCCTCTATTAACATTATGAAGATGGATGATGGGGAGAAACATTAACTTATAGTTCTACATTTATGCCAATAGAATTTGTTACATTTCAATGATACTTTTTGAAAGGTAGGAATCCCTGGGTGCATGTTATATTTAAAATAAATTTGAACAATAAAAACTTAAATCAATGTCATTTTACTTGCCGTATTTTTCCACAATTACATGGATAATTAATGCACTTTTTGGATATTTAATTTGGTATCAGATTCTCAATCGATTTGTAAGCTACTTTTTAAACACTAATGTACAAAATGTTATCCTCTACTTGTAAAGCGTAAGTTGCAAATATGAAACGTTTTGAGTAATTTACAAACTTCTTATGACTCACTTATTATCGATGATAAAAATGTAATAAATAAAGGTAACATTTAGTCTCATCACTTATAACATAAAATCTGAGGATTCTTGCGAGATGGAGTGGAATGTGTCCATATTGCAATAATGATGTGCAATATTCCACAAAAAAATAGCTTTTAATGCGACCTGGGTGTCAATGTTGATACATCATTGTCAGGGTACAAATGGTGTTAGGTGTAGCCAATACTATATACATCTTTTGAAAGAGGTGGGGGATAGGAGGGGAGAGAGGAGAGGTGATGAATGAAAAAACTGAAGAAGGAGGTGAAAAGGGATGGGAAGGAGTGGAGAGTGGGGAAATGGTGAGTTTTTTCAGGATTAGCAAACTTAGACAAAATACAAATCAGTGGCAAATGAAAATTGGTGGCAGTCTTCTTCTCTTCTTTCGGCTCAGGTCAAAAATTTCTGGGTATTGCTACCGAAGGCCCTCAGTGAATGGTGGTGGAGGGAGAGTGTCCCTGGGGCAGCCAGGCTGCCGTGCAGATTAACAGACATGGGCCACTTGAGGCAAGGTTCATCTGAGGGTTGGCAGGTGGGGGGGTTCCTAGTAAGACACCTCAACACTTTGAATAGGGGAAGAGAGGGTGGAAACTGGTCTTGGGAGCACACTATTGTAACTCAATGGAAAGGAGGGGGGAATTCGAAGTGTATAGATGGTTGTTCCGTTGGGAAACATTGGAAATTGCACGTTGGAGGATCTCTAGTTGTTCCAAGGCATCTAATTTTTTCCCTTTGACTTGGGTCTGGAGCACTTTGGTTTTAAAATTTGGACATTGGCCTATCCCTGTAATACGTTTGGTCACCATGGATGCTGAACTTCCTTGGTCAATGCATGTTTTGTGTTCATTGAATCTTGTGTTGAAGTCCCTACCTGTCTGCCCTATATATTGCGACTGACACTCACAACATGTGATTTTTTTATACACCACTAAGATTTTATTTTTCAAATTTTTCTTTGGTATGTACAGCTTAGTAACAATTTCACAGAATTTAAATGGTTATAACTGGTTTCGTCGAAGAGTCGACATCATCTGGGTGAAATAATACAAAACTCTTGAGCTTATATAGTCAAGTCTAAAAACAAGGGTGAGGGGGTTATGAGGGAATGGCAGAAGGGGGGGGGGGGAATGGGAGGGAGAATAGGATCTGACCTTACCTGGGGGTGGTGGGGAGATTAACGTGGGGATCCAGTGGGTTCAAATGGGATTGGGCAGTGAGGGTGGCAGGCGATGGCTGGCATTTTTTGGTGAAGGTAAAATCTAGGAGGCAAGAGCATGTCATAAAAATGTTTTCATTTAACAAAAGTTGTCCACTGTTAAAATCCCTTCTTATCTCCAACTGCTCCCAGGTGTCGAGCCTCCTTCCCTTCCTTTCTTTGTGGAGTACCTGAGGGTCGAAGTTGTTGGAGTGGTCCTCCTCCCACATGTGCTTAGCAAAGTGTGACCGATCCGCATTTCCACTTGTAAAGCACCTCTTGAGCGCTCGTGTTTTCACCTTGAAGGATCTACCAGTTTGACCCATGTAAATGTCTGTTGGTGCCAGCCCAGCAACACAAAATATCATCTACGTACCTAAACCAGGAGAAAAGGTTTTTGTTGATTTGTTGGTTCGAGTTGAATAATTTCTCTTCTAGCTTGTGCATGAAAATTTTGCTAAATTGGGTGAAAGTGGTGATCCCATCGTTAAACCTCCAATAACCTTGTAGAATTGTCTGCTGAATCGGAAATAATTTTGTTCAACACATATTTCCATTAGCATCCTCGACGATTAGTGGGTGCAGGTCCAAGTTTGTTAGCATTTATTTATGTAATATGAGTCCTTCATGTGGCGGAAATGAAGGGAATAAGTTTTTTACATCGAAAGAAACTAACTCCCCTTAACTTTCCATTGAGTTACAATAGTGTGCTCCCAAGACCAGTTTCCAGCCTCTTCCCCTGTTTAAAGTGTTGAGGCATCTTACTAAGAACTCCCCCACCCACCCACCCTCAGACGAACCCTTCCATAAGTGGCCCACGCCCATTAATCCACGTGGCAGCCTGGCTACCCCAGGGACACTCCCTCCACCACCTTTCACCGAGGGCCTTCAGAAGCAACACGCAGAAATTTTTGACCTGAGCCGAAAGAAGAGAAGAAGACCGCCACCAATTTTCATATGCCTCTGATTTGTATCTAGTTTGTTGACCCTGAAAAAGCCCACTTTTTCCCCACTCTCCACTCCTCCCCATCCTTTTTTCACCTCCTTCTTCAGTTTTTTCACTCATCACCTCTCCTCTCTCCCTTCCTATCCCCCACCTCTTCTAAAAGATGTGTTTAGTATTGGCTACACCTAAAACCATTTGTACCCTGACGTATCACCATTGAAACCCGGGTCACATTAAAAGTTATTTTTTGTGGAAAATTACTCATCATTATTCCACTTATGATATAATATGATTTCCAAGGATGATTATACAAATGTAGAGTCTATCAACCACAAATGTCAACACCAATCCTACAACCCATTTAATTATATCAAATATCATCAAGGCCCCTGCCCATGTTACTCTGACTTACCAAAAAAGTAGTTGAGAATAACATAGGATGATATTTTCTTGTGGCATTTAAGTTGCTCCAATTCAACCTTGTCGCATCCCGTTTCAGGAAAAAAAGATTTATTCGCACCTAATATTATCAACATCTTTTGTTGCTTACCAAAAAATCGAAAACAATCAATGAATTTCTTATACTATTTGCAGAAGTAACGATCTCGAGGATCAACCTTAATAAGTATTAACCGATAGTTTAAAAAAGGAAAGGTTTAGGCATCGTACGCGATACTTCCATTGAAATTGGGCCGATAGAAAGGTAAAAAATATATGCATAACAATGGTTTCTTTTTTAAACTTTATTCGGGTTTATGAACATCCTTACATAGTGTTCCATTTTCTTTGCGATGCTAGCCTCTACTTTTCCCTCACACCCTTCTTCTTTTTTCTAACGGCCAAACACTTCAGCGCCCAAATTCTTTAGTAGGCCAAGTACACTTTGCATGAATTTTATTTTGGCAGCAATAATTCTGCGGATAATGCCTTTGGGGGGAACATCCTGTTTTTTATTCTCTGAGTCCGGGGGTCCTGTTTCTACACCAGTGCCTTTGGCGGGAACATCCTGTTTGCTACTATCTGAGTCCGGAGGTCCGGAGTTTACACCAGTGGGCAGTTCATCGGCAGTAGCATTTCCGACGCGACGTTCCAAGGCGTTAATCTTCTCCAAGACACTGCGCAAAATGTCATCATCAGGAGATTGGCTATCCCTTTTGACTGTCGTAAGGGCTTCATCTGGATCAGCTGCACTGTTAGTCTCCGTCTCGACACCTGGGAAGAATGCATACGAAAATTATTTCACGGAATTCACAACATGAAATCAAGTATTATACGTTCCTACACGCTATGATTCATATGACAATTATTTCTTTCACAATACGGTATATTTGGCGTTGAGAAATTGAATAAATTCAATTTCAAATCTAGAATGCTGGTAGATATTAATATGGAATGACACGTAGCGTAACTGGAGATTTGAAACTTGTGGAAAATTGACGTTATCCATTTCGTTAGTTGCGGAAATTAAAATATCTAACACAAGTAACCTCGGACACACAGTCCATTTCAATTTCTTTTTCACGCGAATCTCATTTTCAGAACTTTCAGGGGATTAACTTCATTAATGAATAAATTTAAATATTTCAGTAGCAATAGTAAGGTTATGAGCGAGTCTGATGAGTACCTAAAATACTTATAAAGTATCTCTCGTACAGTTTAGGTAATTTTTCCAGAATTATGATTAAATGATGAGTAATACCAATACATAATTTCTAATAATTAATACATCACACAATGCGTGTTCACAATCCATTTATCATGTCACAACAACTCTGGATCTAACGACTGTCATTGATATTTGAGGCGTACCCACAAGAGAAGAATAAAAATAAGACTTACCCGTCTTTGCCAATATTTCATTCAGGCTTGACTGCAACTTCTCTCCTAATTCGCGGTATTTGTCTTGGAGTTTTCCTTCCCCGGTCTCAGAGTCCTGTTTAGCCACGACACCATCTGCGATCAGAGAGAAAATATTTTTCTTAGTAAGTCGTGGATGGTAGGTACCTAAACCCGATGCACGACCAATAATACATGGCCATTATGTTCCGAAAGTATAAAAGAAGAGATCAATTTAGGTGTATGCCATCGAAGTCTCCCGCCATTAGAATTAAAGTGCATTAAGCCAGAAGATACATCCCTTTATCGCTATATTTATATCTATTAATTCCCTCGTTTTGTAAAAAGGACTATCTATATTGCACGTTTGCTAACTAGAGAAAAAAAGACAACGACATATTTACCGCAATTCACGATTCCAGCGCCGACAATTACCAGTAGCAGGAAAATCAGTCGTGCCTCAATTTCCATCGTTGTAGATCTCCAGTCGACCAACTTGAACCAATAATGAGACAACGTGTGAATTTCTCGGGCCCTGCGAGGGCTTTTATAGGCAGAAATGCCGTCACCTCTCCAACGACACACGCTAAGCATTCAGCTCTCCGCCAGTTTCGGAGAATTGTTTGAATTTTTTAGCAATATCACAGGCGGAAGGATGATGTTGCATATCATTCTTCCGTATTAAAGCTTTTCCTTGCCTGTTATAAACAATCGCATTACTTATAATATTTACAGGATGTGCTACGAGTGTTTCACTTACGTGGAATATTCTTAGGCGGATGTATATGGCTCGATGATATTTTCACAATTCTTAGAAGATGGAAATAAACCCATGTTCTTTCTTACACTCGTTTAACATATCCGGTAAAAGTCTTGTACTGTTTTACGTCGTACGAGTGCAAATAATGTGTAGGGAAAAGTTTCAATATGGAGGAAAAGTATACAACATCATCTTTCCGCCTTTGCAGAACTACAACCGTTTAGTCCAGTGAATCTAGCTTTTTCGGCAATCAATTGCGTATAGGATGAGAACATGATAATGCGGTGTGTTTCAGGGATGAAGAATTTCGCAATAAGGACCAAAATGAATAGTCTCACTTTTTTAAACAACGAAAAACCGCCAAAAATAGCACTTTTTTACGTTTTCGCCTATAAAACCTAGGGTGTTGTTTTTATGTGAAAACGTGAGCAACATATTTTTAAAGGATTAAATTACCTGCAAAATGAGCTGAACCCGGTTCAAATACGTCTATTTGTTAATAAGATAACAATAAATAACCAAAATGTTACATTTTTGAACATTTTTATTATTTTAAAAAAATGTTTATAGTTTTTATTTTACCATGGAGAGTAGGGTATTATAAAGGCAAATATATTCACCAAAGCAAGATGCCATAGCTCTAATATTTTATGAATAATTGCATTTATTAAAAATTTCATTTTTTAAATTCGTTAAGTGGTGGAAAATGGTGACGAAATTTTCGAAGGGAGTCGATCATTAAAAAGACAATCTAAAATTATTTTGAATTCCTCAAAATCCAATTTTATAAAAAGCAGTGTTTTAAAAGCACAAAATTTAAGTACTCGACCCTTCGCGGTGGGCGGTGGTAGGTTACTGCCGATTCACTTTTTTCACAAGAAATTGAATCGGCGGAGTTGAAAAATAACTCATACCTTGGTAACTTATTGTCCGATTTTCTTCATTTTTCTAATCATCAAAGGTCAACATTCCTAGGATTGGTTTGACAAAGCTCTCCACTCGATTCTTCTATCGGTCAACCTCATCATATTATAGTAGTTCCTTCCTGCATGTCTGAAGTCCGAAACCGAAGGATTCGTGCTCGCGTGCCAAGATGGTGTCATCAACACCCTCCTGTACCGCGGCCTCATCTTTGGGGCAAACGTGACGGACACGAGATGCAGAGCGTGCCGAAGGCAGCCGGAGACTTTAGGTCATCTACTCTCCGGCTGCAGCTTTTATGCGAAGAACGCATGCATAAACCGGCACAACTCGGCTCTACGGGTGTTGTACTACCACCTAAGACACCATTACGGCATAGACGCAAATCCAGTGCTGCCTTACGCCCCTGAAGACATCGAGTCCGTCGTGGAGAACGATAAGTGTAAGATCTGGTGCACCACCAGGCAGTTGGAGGCGACGAAGCCTGATATCGTTCTCCTCGACAACTCTCGCATGCCAATCGAGTTTTCGGCACCGGCCGAAACGAACATGGCAGCGAAGGAGATAGAAAAAAGGACTAAATATCAAGATCTGCTGTGCGAACTCCGGCATATGTACGCGGATTGAGATTCTCAAGTGCATCCCAGCGTGCAGGGCACGAGCGGATGCAAGTGCAATGCTGAAGGCTGTCCTTTTCGCGTCCCTCCGCCAGCTTCGTGCCTGTCCTTTTCGGGTCCCTCCGCCTGCTTCGTGCGCATGACCCTAATGCTGGGTAGCCACCTATCCGAAGGTGGCGGTCGTGGCTACCATTTAGGCACGACCCCTCTCGAGTCTCCGGAAATCAAGACGGCAACGAAACCTGATGCTAGCCGGAGACTCGGAGGAGGAAGTTACGTTATAGTAACTAATTCCATAATAATTATAAATTGATTGTTCTAGGACCTTGTCCTATGGAGCATAAATTATTGCATACAACTAGACTCTAGTGAAAACAGAAATAGGTACTTGCCTAACTAAATGTATACGATAAAAGAGAATAATACAGAAAAAGAAATGCCATTACACTATAAAAAAACAGATTAGTTTATCATTTCAGAAATCAAGAACTGCGGAAAGATAAAGTAACTAAATAACAAGATAAATGGATAAAGTAACTCAATAAAATAAGTCAGTGATGTGAGTGTACAATTTTACAAAATTAAAGATTGACGTATACTAAATTTTATAAAACATTTCACAGTAATAAAGAGAAAAGGAAACCTGGATTTGAATGATAATCTTACATAGTAGATAACATTTATAGATTACAATAATACATAACAATGTTGTATTATTATTATTATTATATATTACAATAAAGTTTAATTACAATTTTATTTTTCAAGCAAATATGAGTAGTTTTGAATTGATTTATAGTATCACAGTTCATAATGTCGTCCATATTATATATTATTCCATATTCTTATAGCCGAGTTTAGGTTTGACAATTGGTACGCCGTAGTTCTGCAATTTGGAATTTTAAATCGTCTTCTAGCTCTTACTGTTCTACAAGCTTCACTCTGGTTACGTATAATCATTTCATAGAGATAATCAGGTGTTTTAAATGACAAAATTTTGTATACAAACACAGATAACTGGAAATTTGTTTTCTGTTGAGGTTTCAACCACTGCAACTGAGTGTAAAAAGGAGTAACATGCTCCTGAATATTTACATCATATATGTAACTAATCGGCGTTTGCAACTTCTTATATAATTCACCGGTTAAGTCAGAAAACACAAGAGAACAATAATCTACAAGTGGAACCAACAAAGTATTAACCAATTTTTTCGTACCTCTATTGGCATTAGGCGTTTGAATTGTTTGATCTATGCTAATGTTTTATGTACCTTGTTGGAAATATCGGATACATGTTCATTCCATGTTAGCGTATTGTTGATATTAACCCCTAAGTTTTTTACCATGTCTGAATAGCCAATATCAATGCCTTCAACTTTTATTTTCAGTATTCTATCATAATTGAGTTTTTTGACATACTTAGCAGTACCAATAATAATGGCTTCAGTTTTATGAGGGTTTAGTTTTAGTAAATTCGTCCTGGCCCAATCACAGATATGATTAACATCTTCATTTAAAATTTCAATGGCATTATCGCTCTTTTTGGATGACAGTCAAGTTAAATTTGTAAATCGTCTGCGTAGATGTGATAGTTCGAGTGGGAGATTGAGCGGGGTTAATCTCTTATGAAAATTGAAAATAAGAGGGGACCAAGTATTGAACCCTGAGGCACACCACATGATACTTCCTAGAAGCTAGACAGTTTGCCGTCATCTCCTTTTACTGCTTGAGTTCTCTGGAACAAGTAGGAACGGAACCATTTAATCATTGGGATAGAAAATTCCAGTTGGTACATTTTATCCAGCAACAAAAGGTGATTAACACAATTTGAAAAATCGAAAAGTACAAGAATGGTACGAGGGTAGTTTGATATGTCAGTGACTTTTTTAATAAAAGATATATTTCGGCAAATGAACGTTTTATTTCTCAACATAGACTCCTTTTAGCTCTATAAATTTAGTCCAGCGTTTCTCAATTTTTTTTAATTCCTTCCAGATAATAGGTTTTCTCAAGGCCCTCAAAATAGGCGTATGTTTCAGTAATGACCTCTTCATTCGACCAAATCTCTTACCGCCCAGCAATTTATTCAGGTTTGGAAACAGGAAACAGTCGCAGGGGCCTAACTCTGGAGAATGTGCGGGATGGAGTAGCAGTTCGTAGCCCAATTTATGGATTTTTGCCATGGTGGCTACACACGTGTGCCCCCGTGCATTGTCTTGATGGAACAGCACTTTTTTCTTTGCCAAATGCGGTCGTTTCTGCTTCAAATCAATATCGAATCTGTACAAAAGCTCTGAGTAATATTCGCCAGTGATCGTTTTGCTCTTTTCAAGCTAATCAATGTGAATGATACCGCGTGCATCTCAAAAAATTGTGGCCAAGACCTTGTTGGCCGACCCACCTTGGCCTTCTTTGGTGCACGTTCTCCCGAAGAAACCCACTGTTTTGATTGTTTCTTGGTCTCTGGTGTGGTGTAATGGATCCATGTTTCGTCTACGGTAACTAAACGGTGCAAAACCTTGTTCAGATTGCAGGTGAACGTTGCCATACACCCCTTTGAAGTGGTCACACGGTTTCGATTACGGTCGAGTGTGAGCAATCGCGGCAGTCATCGCGCGCGTCGCTTCTTCATGTCCAAATATTCATGTAAAATGTCATGTACCCGCTAAGTTGAGATGCATTCAGCCTCAGCCACCTTATGCACTTTCATTCTCCGATCGTCTAATATCATTCCATGGATTTTATCGACGATTTCTGGCGTGACGACCTCATTTGGATGACGAACGTTCGACGTCACTTGTGCTGGTACGACCACAACGGAACTCAGTAAATCACTTATTAACCATTGAATTTGATGATGTAGAGTGCCCATATATTTATCAAGCCTTTCCTTGGTTTCGGTGATGCTTTTTTACGCTAAAAGTGATGCTTAATCAGCACAAGAAATTCACTTTTTTCCATTTTCGTTAAATGCACAAGGTTGTCTTCTTTCAATGGCTGTCAAACACAAACTACATGGTGCAGCTTGCTCAAAATTTTACAGTAGTCTATTAAAATATGGCAGTTGAGAGCATTGTTGGCAGAGCATTGTTGTATTTGAAGTTACTGCGCGGGAAATTTAAAAAGTCAATGACTTATCAAACTGCCCTCGTAACTCTCTTTTGGTCTATTGAGAGACGAATGTCTTCAGTAACTCCTATGAGAGTCGTATGTGCGCTATGTCCCTTGCGAAAACCTGATTGATACGTATCCAGTAAATTAGTAAATGATAGGAAATCTAAACCAAAGTTGTAGGCGAATCTCTCAAGTGGTTTAGAGACGATGGGCAGCAGTGAAATAGAGCGGTAATGAGGTAGTTCGGTAGGGTTTCGAATTTTCTTAATAGGTTTTATAATAATGAAGACCTGAGTGCAAGAACAAGATAATAACCAAAAGTGAAGTTTCGAGAAAACTCCGGCTATTATCTGGTTCTTGCACTCAGAGAACAGAACGTAAAATTCCAACAATGTCTGCTGAACTTATTTAGAACTTACCATCGAAAATGACTATGGTAAAGGGCAGGAAGGGCTTCATGTGTATGTGGAAATCTCATTTTCGAAAAAAGTGGTAATTATCTGGTTCTTGCACTAAGGTCTTCTTGCTCTCTTCCAAGAAACAGGAAAAACGGAATAGTTTAGAGAGCAGTAATAAATATCAAGCAGTACCGGAAATATCTCACACATAACCATTTTGAGCGTTTTATTATTTATCCCATCATTTCCAGCAGCATTAGACTTGATACAATAGAAACATTTTAACATTATCTCGGGAGTTAGATTAGGGAAGTAAAACGTATTATTTCCAAATTCATTAACTTTGGATAAGTTGACTCCTGCAGCAGTATAGCAACAAATGGCTGAACCTATTGTTGATCCGGGGGTGGTATTGGCTGATAAGCTGATAAAATATTCATTTAATTTGTCCATGGGGACACTGAGTTCACTACCATCATTCCGAGACTTAATCAGTCCAAATCTTCGAATTTCGTTCCATATAGTTATAGAATCGTATCCATAAAATTATCAAAATTATTCATAAAACACTGATTATAATAATCTTCCTTTGCCTTTTATTTATGATATGCTTTATTTCCGGAGTAATACATGGAAATTGATTTCGCTTCGGAGTAACCCTCTTTCAAGGGGCATGAACATCTAATAATTGATTTAAATGAAGCATTAGGATTGATACCTTGGTATCAACAGAATTTGTTGTCATGAAGTCTATCCATGGCAAATTATCAAAATCTTCTTGAAAATTATGGAGAATGAATTTATTAAAATCGCGGTATCAAATTAACTTTTCTTTGATTTGTGGTACCTTGAAATGGGATGAGACGTGGTACAATTGGAGCAACTTAAATACTACAAGAAAATATCATTTTATATATTGTATAAGAAAACTTGACGATGTATTTTTCACACTTTTTATTGAGTAAAACCAAACGGTTTCGACACTCTCGTGTCATTATGTTGACAAAGGTACTCTTGACAATGACAAGACATGAGTCAAGGGTACTCTTGACATGTCATGAGTACTGTTGACAATGACACGACAGTGTCGAACCAGGTAGGGTTTTACTCAACAAAAGTTGTGAAAAATATAATCACAATGTTCATATTTGCAACTTAACGCATGAACACGAAGAGGAAAAACAATGCTACGGAAAATTAATCCCAACAGGTTGAACTGTAAGTTAATGTTTCTCCCCATCATATCAAGAAATAACACCACCTTCATAATGTTAATAGAAGCATCAGTAACAATATCTAACACTTTAAAAGACGACAGTTTTTATAATTAGATAAGACGATATATCCATATTGAGTGAGTCACAATATCTTAGTAGGTTAAACGGACTTCATTTAATTTGACTGTTAGAATGCGTTTAACCACTCTGTGGCCCATTCATGTGCAATGGAGGAAAGGTTGAATAAGGATAATTTGGGTCCAACTGGGGAAGCGAGGGAGGATAGGTATGAGTGTGAAGGAATTGGTGAAAATAGGGAATGGAAGTATGACGGAGGGGAAGGGCGATGGTGGCCGGGTCAATCACGGATACTGGGGAGTCATCTGTGACCCACTGGGGTTTGGTCACTGCAGTAATCCTCGCCCGGTCCTTAAGGAGGAATGATCAGTTATGGAATAAAAGGCGAGGCTTGTCTAAAAAGGAAAGGGCAGCCAATAAATACGAATGTATTATTTCGAAAATATCATCGTTTTATAGTTTTACATACATTGTGTATTCAGATTTTAATACTATGGGAGGAAAAAGCCGTGTAGTCATTGAACACGAAGACGAAAAACAATGCTACGCGTTCTGAAAAATTAATCTCAAATCCAATTCCGCGAAATAAGTACTCGAGAGTGATCATACTAGTGATTTCATCCCTGAGGTTTTGTACGAACCGCTTCAAATGGACGGTAAAATTGACATGCATTGAAACACATGCATTGGGTAACATAGTCCGTGTAGTCTGCTTGAATTTTGTAAAAGATGTGGATTATTCCAAGACGAAAGAAGTTACTCTGAACCCAAAGGTAAATGAACTGCATGCATCAAATGCTATATTTATTAAAATAAACACCTATCTTTTTTCCGGATATCATATTTCAATAAATGATATAATGAAAATGCTAAATGTTAGGTTTTACATTCCAATTTCAACATTATGGAGGGGAGAATAACGTGTGATCGTTTAAAACGAAGGAGAAAGACACTGCTGCGTTTTTTGGCAAATCAGTACCACTTCCAATTCCTTCCGTTTAGTGAAAACGCGTGCAGCTGAAAAACGACGAATTCAAAGCTTTAGGGTCCACGCCACTTGATGAATGTAAGCGAGTCACTGCATTTCCGGCCCTGCCACGCGTGCCGGACCCCGGACGGTCGGTGGGAAAATCGTCTGTACTTTTCGGCGTCGCAAACCTATTTTTAATTACTCCTCAGTTTCTTCTTTATATATCTTCGACTAATGCTCTGATATTTCACTTGACGGGTCTCGTTAAATTTTTGTCTCCCTTATGTGAAATGTTGTCTGAAAATAGCGTCCGCCATTTTGTAAGATAATAGCTTACAATTGCTTCATAAATCTTCAAAACCTAAGGCATTTAAAGTTAAAGCATTTTATGGATGGATAATGTCATTTTTTATTCGATCGAATCCCTCCCACGACGTCACCATCAACTTAACTTTGAAATTATTCGGAGATCAATGAAGTCGGGAGTTTTTTTTGGAAATTTGGTCATGTTTGAGCCCTTGAATCTAACTAACAGATGATAATCATGGCAAATGACCTACCATTACTTAGTTAGAAATCTTTTGTGAGTATTAGGTGTGAAGGTTCAAGTTTTCATCACAAAAAATGGACTTAAATCAAACTTTTTTCTATTTCCGATCACGGTGCGATGTGTGAATTTCTCGGAACCTGCGAGTACTTAGTAGGCAGGAATGACGTAACGTCTCGAAACCCTACCCGCTGAGCACCCTGTTATTTGTTTCACGAAGTGTGATTGCGAATGTTCATTTACTCTGGTTTTGAATGATTTACCTGTTTGACCCACATAAAGCCTGTCACAGTTGGAGCATGTACACTCCACTTTGACCTCGGTGGCCACTTTGTCTTTTGAGTTTTCATATTGATATAAGGGAATAAAAACACACTTTAACCTCTTCATATTTAAATTTATTCTTTTTCATATCCTTCACTGCTTACACTGCGTATCTCAATCAAGACCTTGCTTTGTTAATTCTGCCCGTTCGCTTGTCCCTCGAAGACTGTTTCATAAGGTTATCAATTAAAGTTATTTCGCTACCTTGTCAAAAACCTAAGATATGAGACCACTATTCTTTTCACAAGTGACTTATATGGCCTCTTTCGCAATGGAATTTTGTAATCGTATTCAATATCAAACCGTACACATCATGTTTCTCGCTCATGTCTTCACAGACGGGCACGCACGTCATATCAACCACTTCAACGGGTTGAAACACCTACCACAAATATATTCACCAGGAAAGCAATGGCACATACTTACTTTACACGTTATCAACTATGCGCCTTCTGAGAAATTCTGTTTTTGCATCAATTTCAAATTGAAATTTCCATTGTCTGTGGGTGCGAAATTGTTAGATTTTCGAAGGTCAAACTCAGAAAGCGACGTATGTAGAACCTATCAAAGATCCACAATGACAAGTACAACTTTGTAACAATTACACAGAAATTTTAATGAGCGGTTTCGGTGAAGAGTCGACATCATTAGGGGAAATACATAAAACCCTTGAGCTTGCATAATCAAGTCTAAAAACAAGGAGGGGTTGTGATGTGCGGGGAAAGGATGGGGAAATGGGTGGTGGAGGGAGTATGTCAGGGAGTAGGGTCTGATCTTAACTGGGGGAGGTGGGGGTTAACATGGGGTTTTGGTGGGTTCAAATGGGGTTGGGCAGGGAGGGCGGCAGGCGATGGCTGACTTTGTTTGGTTGAGGAAGGAGGACGGGTCCCTGGGAAATAGAGTTTATCGGAACCCACAAACACCAATACGTACCTCCACGTCAGTACGCACCATCACCCGGGACAAATAAATGGCGTGCTGAAGACAATGGTCCACCGTTCTTTTATGTTAAGCGATGACGAGAACCGATCAAGTGAATAAAGAACATTGAGAAAGGTTTTACTTGACAACAGTTACAGAAGGAGTGATATTGACAGGGCCATCAGGGGGAAAGAAACACAAGAAGACGAAGTCGCAACTGTAAGAAATGGAGCCAGCGAAAAAAGCTTTCCTGCCATACATCCGAGGGGTGACGGACCGGATTGCAAGAATTTTGGCCGAATACAATATAAAAACTCTATTCAAGACCAAAACCCAACTTCGTAATATTATACGCAGTGTTAAAGGACGCGATAAATTGGAAACAGAGGGGGGTCTACGAAATTAAATGCCAAACTTGCTATAAAGTATATATTGGTGAGACGGGCCGCACCATCAAAACCAGGTGTAAGGAGTATCTCGCTGCCATTAGACTCGAGAACTCTCAGCCCTAAGCAGTCGCAGAACACGCCGCTAATGGGCACAAGATGTGACGGTCTTATCCAGAGACAAACATTTCCGAACTCGCGTCATTCGAGAGGGGACAGAGATTCAGAAAAAGAAGAACAATTTTAACAGGGACCAACGGCAGAGAATAAGTAATTCATGACTTCCGGTATTCAAATCCGGAATGTTCGACAGTAACAACCCCACTCCCTTCACCCCACCTACCCAAACCCATATAAATACCCGCGAGATTCGCTGAGACACCATTACCCTGAAGAGGCCTCCAGCAGCGGAGGGGAAACGTTTTGGTAGACAGCCACGTATTAGTGGAGAAATCACCAAAAAACCACATCACTCAGAACCTCGCTTCTGTCCAATAATTATACTTTATTGTTTTTCACCAGATGATGTTGACTCATCGACGAAATCTATCGTGGCCAATAAAATTCCTGTGAAATTGTTACATAGTTGTACTTTTCATTGTGGAAATGAAATTTCACAAAGTTGAGCCTGAAACCAACAAGCCTATCAAAGAAAATAAATTCAGCATAATCTGAAGTACATAGTTTTATCCATTTTATTGTGCGTCTGGTTTCGTTGCTTGAAGAATAAATGGATTCCAGCTCAACTACTTTTTACAACATATGACTTTACCTGCCAAAATATCAAACATATTCTTTGAATCAGTTATGCTAATAGGGGATGGACCATGATCGACTTCAACATATGGATACAAACAAAAGGCACCATACGAGACACAGACATTGGAGGTGGGACGATAGAAGGATAAAAAATACACAACCATGGTGTCTTTTTTAAACTTTATTCAGGTTTATGAACATCATTATATAGTGTTCCATTTTCTTTGCGATGCTAACATCTACGATTCCTTCACACCCTTCTTTCTAAGGGCCTAACACTTTAGTGCCCAAATTATTTAGTAGGCCAAGTACTCTTTGCAGGAATTTTATTTTGACAGCAATAATTCTGCCGATAATGCCTTTGGGGGGAACATCCTGTTTTTTATTCTCTGACTCCGGGGGTCCTGCTTCTACACCAGTGGGCAGCTCATGGACAGTAGCATTTCCGGCGCGACGTTCCAAGGCGTTAATCTTCTCCAAGACACTGCGTAAAATGTCATCATCAGGAGATAGGCTATCCCTTTTGACTGTCGTAAGGACTTGATCCGGATCAGCTGTACTGTTAGTCTCCGTCTCGTCACCTGGGAAGAATGCAAACGAAAATTATTTCACGGAATTCACAGAATTAAATCAAGTATTTGTCCGTTCCTACACGCTAAGCTTCATGGAAACTCCTATCTTTAAGATGTCATTCACATGAGACAATCATTTTGATCACAGTACGGTATACTGGACGTGGTGAAGTAAAAAAAATGAAATTTCAACTCACGAATTCTAGTAGATATTAATATGAAATGTCACGTAGCGTAACTGGATATGAAACTTATGGAAAATTGACGTTATCCATTTCGTTATTTGAGGAGATTGAGACATCGACGCAGGTAACCTCGGACACCCAGTCCATTTAAATTTCTATTTCACGTGAATCTCGTTTTCAGAACCTTCAGGGGATTAACTTCATTTCAGTAGCTACAGCAAGTTTATGAGCGAGAATGATCAGAGTACTTATAAAGTATCAGAGTAATTTTTCCAGAATTATTATTAAATGAATCATTGTACCGATATTTCAAAAGGAATAACAAAAATTAATTTCTAATAATTATTGCGTCACACAATGCGTGTTCACAATGCATTTATCTTGGCATAACAACTCTGGATCTAACGACTGTCGTTAATATTTGAGGCGTACCCACAAGAGAAGAATAAAAGTAAGACTTACCCGTCTTTGCCAATATTTCATTCAGGGTTGACTGCAACTTCTCTCCTAATTCGCGGTATTTGTCTTGGAGTTTTCCTTCCCCGGTCTCAGAGTCCTGTTTAGCCACGGCACCATCTGTAATCAGAGAGAAAATATATTTCGAAGTAAGTCGTGGAGTAGTACCTTAACCCGATGCACGACCAATAATACATGGCCATTAAGTTCGGAAATGATGAAAGAAGATAGCAATTTAGGGGTATGACATCCAAGTCTCTAGCAATCAGAATTAAAGTGCATTAAGCCAATAGATACATCCCTTTTCTCGTTATATTTATATCAGTTCCCTAGATTAGTAAAAGGACAATCAATATTCCACATTTTGCTAACTAGAGAAAATAAGGAACGACATATTTACCGCAGTTCACGATTGCAGCGCCGACAACTACCAGCAGCAGGAAAATCAGTCGTATCTCAATTTCCATCGTTGTAGATCTCCAGCGACCAACTTGAACCAAGGATGACACGATGTGTGAATTTCTCGGGCTCTGCGAGAGCTTTTATAGGCAGAATGACGTCACCTCTCCAACTGCACGCGCTAAGCATCCAGCAATACTCTAGTTTCGGAGAATCGTTTGAATTTTTTTAGCATTGTCCAAGGCGGAAGTATGAATTAGGTACTCTTTCCTTCGCTTTTCCTGCTCGTTATAAACAATCGCATTACTTAAAATGTTTACAGGTTGAGCTTCGGGAGTTTTACACGCGTGGAATATTCTTGGTCTGATGTTAATGATAGGATGATTTTTTATCTCCTAATTCGCGGTATTAGTCTTGGAGTTTTCCTTCCCCGGTCTCAGAGTCCTGTTTAGCCACGGCACCATGGTATAGATGGGAAGTCAACCCATTGTTCTTCCTCGCACGCGTTTAAAACATCCTAAGTACATCCTGTTATCGTTTTATGATGTGTGATTGTATACGATGAGTAGGGAAAATCTTTAATACGGAAGAATAACATGCAACATCACCATTTCGCATCTGCCATTGCTGTAAAAATTTAAACGAATCTCTAAGACTGACAAGGCATCCTGCTCGTGGATTCCTCTGATACTGCAAAGCAGGGCGCGAAGTTCGCCAACTTGGGCCAACTTCACGGTGCTCTTAGTAAAATGAATTCTTACTGTTTTTAAATGAATAGACTGAATAAATTATATTGAATAAATAATGGTAATTTGTAATTTAACTGAATAAATATACCTCAGATACAAGTTAATAAGATTTAACGGAATGCATCGTTTCCTTGTGAGCGTCCGCAGCACCAGCTAGTGGCAGGTAGGGGAAAGAGTGTCACGTCACATCATCATCAGTATTTCCATCCTAGGATTGGTTTACTGCAGCCCTCCATTCTGCGCTATTCAGTGTTAGTTCACTCACGCCCTGGTATGTTTTCTCTTTTTCTTCTTTGTATGTCTTATCTTTCTGGGAGTTGTCGATAGAGAAAAGGGGGGATTGTTGAGAAAATAGGATTTGGGCGAAGGATGCTGGATGCATCAAGAAACATTGTATTGGAACGAATAAAGAGTTTTGAAACGAAAATAAACGTCTGACGTTACAGACGGAGGTGAGAACCCACTTTTCTGGCGACGAGGATGGGATATTCGTCACGGGTTTAAAAAAAAATAGCCCGTGGAACGTGGAAAAAACGCAGCGGCCGGATTGAACGCGTGAATCGGAATCGGAGAGCGGCATCCTTTTGGGAATGGATTAATTGGATCTACGGTTGCCGGTTCGAGGAAGCTGACTGGAGGCGGTATTTGCTTCAAGGAAGGACGCAACATTGAGTGACGAAGTTGGAGCTGCGAGCGAAGACGTCTTGGTTTCTTCCTGCCGGCGGTTGGAAGTCGAGTTGCGGAAGAAGTGGACGGGCTGCAGTTGATCGTGTTGGTGTGGCGTTTTCTGCTGTAGGATAGTTGAGTACCCTTTTTGCCGGATGGTTTGAGCATTCTGGGTGCTGTTTTTGACTTCCACGTATTAGTGAGTTGTTTAGGTGATAGAGTTGTAGAGAAAAAACTTTAATAATGTCGTATTTGGCCAGAGTCCCTAAAGACAGTTTGTGCAAAATCGCATATGAAGTAGGAGCTGATGTGGGGAGGGATGCAAGAGTAGTAGAGTATAAACGAGCGATAATAACCAGTAAAGAATATGATGAGGAATTTGTGATGGAGATGCTGAAGTTTTTTACGGAAGAGAAAAGTTTGGAGCGGGAACGGGAGGCAGAAGAGAAAAGATTGGAACGGGGGGCAGAAGAGAGAAGATTGGAACGGGAGGCAGAAGAGAAAAGATTGGAACGGGAGGCAGAAGAGAGAAGACTGGAACGAGAGACAGAACGAGAAGACGCTGAAAGACAGAGAAGTTTTCAGTTAGAAATGGAGAAACTAAAATTTTCACAAACCAACTTAAACCACGAGTGTGATGGATTGGAAACGGAGACCGCTCAGAGAATTTTGCCGAAAATAGATATAACTCGGCATATGGATAAATTTGACCCTCATGGGGAAAACATTAGCTTATACCTACCTTGAGCGTTTTGAAAGGCAGGCGGATAGAGCGGGTATCCCGGAACACCAATTAGTATTTTACTTGACGGGGTTACTACCAAGCGAAATCAATGATATAATTTCTCGAGAACCTAGAGAAAAAGCTGATAGTTATGAATTCGTGAAAAATTTACTGCTTAAGAAAACCAAATTGAGCTCAGAAATGTTCAGACAGTTATTTTACAAGCAGTCAAAATCGAATGGTACAGCGTGGAGCGATGTGGTATATAAATTGACTAATTATTTCCAAGGATGGGTGGAAGGCATGAATGTGAATTCATTTGAGGAGTTAAAAAGACTGATGGTGACTGATCAGACGAAAAGAAAAGTGCCCATAGAGGTGCGAGATCATCTAATAGTCGAAGGAAGGCAAAATTTTAAGGACCCAAATGTGTTGGCTGAGAAGCTAGATAGTTTTGATGCTATTCGAGAAAGCATGGGACGGAAAACCACGGATCAATACATTAAGGATCAACAAAATAAAAGGATCCAGTTTACAAAGCCGAAGACTGCTTCTGTAAATTCTGATGAAGAAAGACGTGACTTGGGTAGGGAAATGATGTCTAAATTTTCACCTTCGGGACTAAATTTTGAAAAGAAGGTTTCAACCCAAGTGCTACGGGTGTGGTTCCACTCAACATTTCCTTGCAAATTGCCCAAAGAAAAAACCGAAGGATAAGGAAGAAAGAGAATTCGTTGGTTCTTTAAAATATGAAAAGAATGAAAAGATGTTCGGTAAATACTTGTCAGAGGGAATGGTAAATGGATATCCAATGAAGATATTACGAGATACTGGTGCAACAATCGATGTAGTGGCCCAGAAATATGTTGCCCCACACATGTATACGGCAGAAACTGTGTGGATACAGCAAGTTTTAGAGGTACGCGATCGTTATCTTCGTATAGCAGAAGTAGAAGTAAATGGAGAGTTCGGTCGAGTATTTGGGAGAGCTGTGGTCGTACGGAATGATTTGGATCGCGGTGTTTACATTTTGGGAAATACTACCGCAGGACTAATTGAAAAATGTCAACCAGAGCAACAACAAAAGCATTGGATAAATACGTTGCATACTCGAGCGGCAAAGAGAAGAGGCGAAATAGAAGCTGAACGGATAAAACATATGGAAGAAGAAGGGGAAAATAAGGAAACGTCAGGAAGTAATCCAAGGCTGTTGAGATGGTCATTGATGCTTCAACAATACGATTTTGAGATCGTACACCGGCCGGGGTCAGCCAATAAAAACACGGATGCGCTAAGCAGGGCAATAGACGACAGCAAATAGTTTGGAAGTCGGGAACCGTGTTCGGGTGTGGCGCCATTTGGCAAAGGGGGTACTAAAACGGGATCTCAGTAAAATTTTGTCCAGTGATGTAAGTATTTAAAATTCCCCGAACAAAATTCTTTAAACGGTGGAGGAAGACTGTAACGTTTGATTTGAATTGTGTTGTGGATGCTGGTTTGCTGGGGAGTTGTTGATAGAGAAAAGGGGGGATTGTTGAGAAAAGGGGATTTGGGGGAAGGATGCTGGATGCATCAAGAAACATTGTATTGGAACGAATAAAGAGTTTTGAAACGAAAATAAACGTCTGACGTTACAATGGTGTTGAACTGTGAGATGAAATTAAAAAGGTTGAAAGTAGGATGAATAAAAAAGTGGACATAGGAGTACTGATTGGAACAAATAGGAGGGAATATAAGGAGCTGGTGGACAGATTCATGAAGGAAGTGGGAAGGGGAACAATAGATGAAGGGCGAGAAAAAAATAAAAACGGGTATAAGAAGAGCAGCTGAGAAAACAATGGGGGCGTTTACTCGGAACCGAAATTGCAATTTTGTACGCGAAATTGTTAGATGGAAACGAAAAAAGAAATTTAGTGAAAAAATTAATCTTCTAACCACAACCATTCACTCATAAATCAAAATAAGCAAAAGGTGACGCCCACCGAAAAAGCTGCTGTGATAACATTGACGTCATTTTCCTCCCGTCCTTGACTGCTCTTATGGGAAGGGGAGGGAGTGGAGGGGGATTCTCGGAAGGTCTGCTCGTACAGATGCTGTCATAACTGCTCCGATTGGCAGAGTCAGCTGTGTCCCCCCCTTTGCGATAAGGTGAAGACGATATGCGTCAGAGGTTGCACCATACCCACTTTTCCGAAAGGGTTAAAAACATCAGTTTTTCAACGCCTATAACTCGAGAGATAATTGACGGATCAAAAAACGGAAAAATACGGGCCTTAAAAAGTAAGGTAAGATAAAAAAAAGTATGGTAAACTACCCCATTGGAACCAGAGACGCTATGAGGACCAAGAAACTGTGTATAACAGCAGAGATGATGGAAAGGATCGAGGAAAGAAGGAAATGGAAAAATTAAAACAGAGCTAGGTAGAAGGCGTTTTAATGAGATAAACAACAAACTTAGGAGAGAAACAAAGAGAGCAAGAGAATGGTGGTGGAGTCGGCAATGTGAGGAGATGGAGAGGCCCCAGAGAGAAGGATAAATAGGCTATCTGTAGGTACTCAAAATGTTATTATGTAGTCGAGCGTCAAGAAATTGAAACCGGTCCCGTTCATCAAAGACAGGAGGGGAAATTTAGCAATGGAACCAGAGGAGATTCAGCGTCGGTGGAAGGAATATAGCGAGGAACTGTACGATAGCGAAAATAGGCTTAGGAACTTGGACATATAGGAGAAAAAGGACGTAGATTAGGATGAGCTGGGCCCATGAATACTGGATTGTGAGATAGAGAAGGCATTGCAAGAAATGAAAGCGGGTGGGATAGATAACATCCCATCCGAATATCTGAAGAATCCAGGAATAGGTGGAATATATTTTATGGGCTTGTTCATATAATATACGAGGACTTGGCCGGAGGACTCGGTAAACCCCGTACTGATACCTATACCGAAAAAGAGGGTGACAAGAGAATGTGAAGACTATAAAACGATAAGTTTGATTTCTCGTGCGGCAAAAGTAGTGCTTAGAATCACCAGCAGAAGGATGGAAAAGAGAGTAGACGAATTTCTAGGTGAGAATCAGTTTGGATTTCGGAAGGGGGAAGCCACTAGGGATGCGATTGCAGTGTTGAGAATACTAGTCCATAGGAATCTAGAATACAATCAGAATGTATTTGCGTGCTTTGTTGATTTCGAAAAAGTGTTCGACAGAGTGATATGGGAAAAGTTAATGGGAATATTGTGGAAGATAGGAGTAGACAGGAGACTGGTCCAGAATTTATTCACGGCGCAGAAGGTGCAAGTGAGTGTAGCCGATGGAGAATCGGATTGGGCCACAACAGGGAGGGGAATTATGCACGACTGTCCGTTATCGCCGGTACTTTTCAACATACGAGGTTTGTTCAAAAAATACGCGGACTGCCGTCATAAAACAAAATGTACTTTATTTAGAAGTTACATGTCTGGGTTCCCTTCATAGTACTCTCTTCCCTAACGCACACACTTTTCCAATGGTGTTACCACTTGTAGAAATAGTCCTGGTACGCTTCTTTTGTAATGTCCTTCAGCTCCTTCGTCGCATTTGCCTTAATCTCGGGAATGGTCCCAAATTTTCTTCCTTTCAAGGGTCTTTAGAGTTCGTGGGACAAGAAAAATTCACAAGGAACAAGGACAGTTCAGTAGGGGGGTGGGGAAGCCTGTTATGACCCTTTACAAGAAGTTTTGATCTTCTTCTGAACGATCAAGCAGTTCCTGACAAACCAGGACACGATTGGCTTTTTGGTCGTCCGTCATCATGCGTGGTAAAAATTTCACAGTGCACCTTCAATGTTGCGGCCAAAATCTCGTAACAAGATCCAATTGATATCCCTCACTCTTCAGAAAGCTCCCTGACGGTCAGACGTCAACTTGTCCGCACCATGGTGTTGTATTTGTCGGCGTGTGGGTCGTCATTTGACTTGGAAGGACGTCCAGGACTCTTATCGTCTTCGATTGATTGTCGACCACCCTTAAACGTTCATGCCATTTGAAACATGCCGTACGCTTCATGGCAACATCACCGTAATCCGTGTTGAGCAAGGCAAATGTTTTAGTCGCAGACTTTCCAAGTTCAGCACAAAATTTCACAGCAAGTCTTTGCTCCTTCAAATCATTCACTCTGAAATCCGACAAACGAAACAATCGCACTTCACTAAAAAACGCGTTGCTAATCAAAAAATGAAGATATCTCCAATCGGAAGCGGCGCTATTATCAGCTGATCTGTACAAATCTAGTAACACCAAGTAGATTTTCCTGGAACCAACTGGAGCCGGGCAATTCAAACAGTCCGCGTATTTTTTGAACAGACCTCGTATACTCGGAGGAAATGGTGAGAGAGGTTTGGAATGAGCTTGAGGCTGAGGTAAGGTCGGGGGAAATTGATAAAAATCAGTGAGGTTTGCGGATGATCAAGCGCTAGCCAGCCAGTCACCCAAACAATCGTAATGAGATTTTCAAGATCTAAAAAGGCATGTTTAACTATAAAAGTAGTAGGTCAGAAACTATTGCAGGTGGAGCAATTTTGCTATCTTGGTAGTGTGTTGTAGGAAAAATGGTATAACAGCATTGAAGTGAGGAGGAGCATTGGCAAAAGCTCTTACTCGTAGGTGTGAATTAATGACAGGGAAGTTAAGAAGGGAAGTAAAGAAAATACTAGCGAAAAATTTAATGTGCAGCATGGCACTAATAGTGCGGAAACATGGGCTTTGACAAAGATGAAAATAGACTTAGGGCTTTGGAGATGTGGGTGTGGAGGAGGGAGAAAGTAAAGTGTGTTGAAAGGAGGACAAGTGATGAAGGGCTAGAATCGGTAGGAGAGGAAAAAAATTTGATTGATGAAACTAGGACAGGCAGAAAAAGTAGATGGTGCTGCTAGTTGTAGGCGTTCAAGTTATGATGCTACATTGTACAAATATGCATAGATTGATTTTGCAGGAGAAGCATCCTGAAAATAAAATAAAAAATAATGGCCAAACTGAAAATATTGTCTTATGTTATAACTGAAGATACATGCACAATATTTGGGGTAGTTGGAAATACTGATTTTTTTCTTCAGCATTATTCTGTTTTATTAAAAAAAAAGATTCTCATCACCCCACCCTTGCCTCCTGCCAAGGGTATAGCAGGGCAGGTACAGTTAGTGCCATTTGAAGTTGGGTGCCAAAAAATGCTTTTTTTTTAAGTGCCAGCATCTCATCTGGAGGGACCACACGAGTTTCATTTTGATGGAGGTTGGGTGTGGATTCTATCCATTAAATGTTACTTGCAACGGCATCTGATGATGCATAATTAGGCTTCCTAATTATGCATCATCGAGTCTTTTAAAAATATGCCTTAAGTTGAGCAATGGCTAATGCAAATTACAAAAAGTTTCTAACCCCTCTGCCATGGGCTCCAAATATCCAAGGTTACACTCCTCTCAAATAGGCACCCCACATTTGCTTTGCCCTGGAACAGATGTCCTCCCCCCTCCCTTGCTACGCCACTGCCAATCATATTATGATCATATTCCTTTGACAGGAAGGGAGGTAGTTGCCTTTTCAGACAAAGATTTTTCAAGAAAACCTTTAGTAAAATCATTTATTCATTTTAAAAATAGCATTAAAGTATTACAAGATGTACAATCGTCAAAAACATTTCAGTTGAATACTTTTGAGGTAAACTTTCATGTACAACATAACCTTGACAGCACTTTTAAAATGTACATATTCACCATCTTCCTCTACTTCTTGATATTATATATCCTCATGCCACCACTTCCACTAGATACAATCATTTTCATTAAGGATAGCTAACGGACGAGAAAGAAAGTAAATAGGTAGTTGTAAACATAGATTCCAAAACATTTTTTCATACTTAGTTGTTTATGCAAGTCCAACTAATATTACTCAGCTCTTGATATTTTTGTTAGGTAAAGCCTTAGCTACTAGCAATAACTGTGTTGGTTTAGTTGAGACCAACCTCAGAAGTGACTTTAGATAAGTATACTTAACTCAATGAATATAACTCTTCTTACTGGTAACATACTCATGTATCCAAGTAGTCAAAGCCATGAGGGCACAGAGCTCTCTCAGTGTCACGACACAAGTCCTTATTGCAGAGTCAAGTCAATTCTAGCCCCTGATTGATGGAGTTTAACATTTCTCATTACACCATATTAGTCATTGGATTCACTACCTCCCTCTTAATTACCAGCAAGTTCATTACTCATTTTTGCAATACTTAAGTAGCAGTAATCACATGTGGAGCAATTAGTACCACCTTTAATTTTCATGCTTTTGATTTAACAGTAACTTGCTTTCAAAGCACCCAAGGAAAAAGTCAAGCAATCAGGTAGGCTGGTACATTCAGACCCTTTAACTTATCAAAGCTAGGAATGGAAATACTTCAAATATAGAGAAGAATAATATATATAAACTTAACTCTTATCTATCACAAATTTAATAGCATTTTTGCATGAAAAAGTGCATTTGTAAAATGGAATAAAGGCAATTCTCAGTTCCCAAACACTAACAGTAAGTGCTTGCATAACTTAAAAATCTCAATAATTCTAGTTCTGGATTACTTCATACAATCTTCCTGAATTCATAGTGATAAGTAATGTATCTGGTGATGGAGAATTTGTGAGATGGAAACAGGAGCTCATTTTTTTATGCTTGGCACACCCTAAGTTTGATACCAACATCCCATATCCCATCACATCTATGCTTGAAAGAGTTAAGTCACCCAAGAGAATCCAACAAAGGATACATGAGTTTTCTATCAATATGGGTAAGTTAGTTAGCATTAATCAATGCATAACATAGGTTTTTAACTTCCGATCAAATATACTGTCACCACTACTCAAACTAATGCAAAAGCAATCAGTGGGATTGTTTCAATTTATTTTTCTTCTTAGAATACCTAATTTTAAGAAATAGCTATGCTATCAAAGAGTAATAAGTCTAATTATGGTAAAGATACAATATAGTTAAAGTTGGTTAAAATCATCACTCACTATTAGAAAATGTAAGCACCCCTATGTGAACTGAAAATAATCTAGAATCAGGAGTCTCTAATTATATTCATTTAACTGAAAGAAAGTCTTGGACAGTCCATATGAAAAGAGAAATGAGATTAATGATCACAGAATAAAACATCGTATTGTGGAGTGAATTTGGCAACAACATTTACTGCTCCACAAATCGAAACTTTTAGTATAACATCTTAAGCTTTGAAGGGCAGCTATTTAATCCCCCTCTTCAATACATTGTTAGCTCATTACACACGGAGAACCGCCTTTCCTTTCATGGTGTTCACCATACAATCATACTCGTAAACTCAGCTGAGATTCGTGAATTCTCGAGACACTAAAAAACCTGAACTGTCTACTGTCTCTGCCATAGTCAGATAGTCAGGGAAGAAAAAAATAGTCTTAAATTTTATTTGTCTATTCATAACTGGAATATTAAAAAGGTTAATAGGTTTCATAAAAAAATTCAGGATAATGGCTTTCTAGGAAAAAAAATCAATATTGTGGACAGACTTTGGCCATATGAGGCACGATCATTAAAAATCTAATCAATCTTGGAGGAATATGTCAGCCTGAATTCTTCAAGATGCTTGGCTGAGGAATGCTCCCATGAAAAAAAGGAATCACAGAAAAACCCCTACAATGGTGGGAAAAACAATCAGTGCACATGAAAACTCAAGCAGAGACTATTATGTTTGAAGGAAGATGAGATGCAATGACAAATATAGCAGATGGTGGGTGAAAATTTCAAGTGGCCATTAACATCTAGGCCACAAAGGGCAGAAGATATAGTTCTGACCTTTAACAGCTTGGCTTTAGTTGGTTTGTGGCAAACGAGAGACAATGTTAGCAGGTAATGTAATTTACATGGCAGAAAGTGATTTGGACGAGGTTTTCTTTTATAAGATAACACAAAATAGTATAAATCAATCCTTTTTTTCTTCCAGTGAAGGCAGAATAATCTATGATTCCTCTGAATCTAAAATCACCAAGACATTTGAAAATAATGACTTTATTTCGCTCAAGTGCCAGAGTTTGTTGAGTAAAACAACATCCTGTAATTCTGGTTGGGGTGAGCAAACGCTCAATGGTATGGAGGGAATAAGCACCTTTGGTGCGGTCTAGAGAACTGCAATGTTACCTAACCTGTTAGCTTGTATTAGTTGAAGACACACACAACCAATGAGATGGACTCATAGCTGCAACCTCAATAATATGCAAATTGGCAGCTGTACTTGACTATCATTATTGATGTTATTTTTTTTTTAATTGGTTATTAATGAAATAGCCCTCTCAAATGCATTTACGTATCAATAAATGTACTCAATTATGACAAAATCGTTAGAAACAATCTGCACGATGTTGATCACAACTCTGGTATGCACACTCAATTTTTATAGCATGCGATGAAAGTTTCAAAGTCCCACGTAATCTTCGGAACTTGTTAAGGCAGAGCAAGTGAAAAAAATATCAACACCTATACGCTTCTAGTATCAAGTAAAATTAAAATTTGAAAAAATAGCCTGCATCTATCTTATTATTGTTGCATATGACTCTTAGCTCTAAGAATGTTCCATAATAGCCCATTAAGGTGATTACAGATTTACCAGATCTAAGCTCAGAATAGTAAGAGCATTGCAATAATGTATCCTCTCTTACATGACTGTTAAATAAAATGATTTCACTACTATAGTCAGACAATACTGTTTTAATGTTTATTTACCTGCTACATTTATAAGTCTAGGTATACATAACTTATTTTATGACAAAAAGATCATATTATTTACATAAGGCCACTTTGTAGATAGTCTACACTGATTGGCCTGAAACCATCATAAAGGGCTTCAGATGTCATTAGTACTTAATTGGTGTATTATTATTTAAATAAATTGTATTGGGAAATGGGAAATGAAATCTGAATTAATATCCCTCACAGATAGTTATATTACGTATATCCTTTTTGAAGCCCCTATAACCATAACATTCATAAAAAAGCAGAAGCTAGAATAACATTCTATCAAATAAAAATAATCTCAATCACAGTAAGCAAAATTTATCATAAATATAGCACCTCAGACTTAAAGTAAATTTGATAATAAAACACTTCCACTTTTTATAGCTCATTGGAAGAGAAGACAAACAAGGAGGTGGCAAATACAATGGAGGAAGATAGAAAATTGTAAACATTCAAACTAAGAAAAAGGTTGGATAGAGTACTAAAAGATTAAAGAATGCTGGAGGCACTAACAGAAAGGATAATGGCAGAAAAGTAGGGAGGAGGGGAGGCATAGAAGAGGGATTTTGGATGGCAAGATTATAGGCACGCTGATAAGGGAGGTAATTTTGAGGAAGATGATTCTTTGAAATTAATAGTTAGGTATTATGACTTTAAAATGAGAGGCCTGTTCTGAAGCCTATGAAGTAATAACAAGGGTATTCATAGAACCTGCCAGCAAAGGAAAATTAGAATTGTGCCCTAAGTGTCATTTTTTTGGCCAAAAATAAATAAGATAATTTTCAGTGCTTTTAGAAAATGTATAGACACATATAAGAGAAAATGTTTCTGGGTGAATAATTTTGCACTCATTATTATGGCAATACCAGAAGGGGTTAATACAATTGCAAGAACTAAGTTTAAATCATGGTACATTTCAATGGTCCAGAAATGCTGCATCCCAGACTCAATTATATTTTTTACAGACAAGAAGTCAGTAGTAACTCTTCTAAAATCATGGTATTCCATTGTAAAAATAAGCTTGTGTTTGCTGCAGCCACATCTGTAACATTACTGAAATGGCAATGGTGATGTCAAGAATACTTGGGAAGTTTAAGGCTGAATAACAACAAAGCTGTAAGTGGCTCCGGAACTGTGGTTTTGAAGAAGCCAGGAGGAAGTCAAATCCTGGTCAGCCAAAACTATAGTTTCTGGTGCTTTAGTAAAAAAATTCAGTTTTCAACCAGATGCCAAAACTTTAGTTTCTGGTGTTTTAGTAAAAAAAATTCAGTAATCAACCAGAAGGGTGGTTTTTGATAGGTGAGGGTTGAGCTCACCCTGTACCATGCCATTGGCATGTGAATTCACACATTCATGGTATGGTGGCTGATTCAATTCCCTGAGCCGCCTGCAACTCCTGCAAAGTTTTGACACAGAAAATAGAATCGAGATGATTTTTAGGTGGGGGTGCCTAAAAGGCATCTGCCCAGGATTTAAACTTGGAACCCTCCAGTCTGTGGCCTAGCATTCTACCCACTAGACCACCACATTTTAGTAAGACTCCGTCTAAATTGCAGTTTAAACTTAGATCTTGCAATCTGCCCAATACGTACCAATGGGACCTCAAATTTTAAATTTTAGACGCCTTGGATTTCTGATAGAAAATCAAGGTCTAGCTAAAATATTCCTAGATAACATTTCCCTTTCTCTTCAGTTGAACATGGCAGCAGTTAAAGAACCAAAAACTATTACTCTATAGCTTAGGGTGATAATAGGGTTGTGAACTGCTTCCAAAAATGCCTGAAATAAGGGTTGTAAATTGGAGTTTGGAGTATCAATAATACATAAAAATCAATCTAAACTGCAGTGGCTATTTCTTAGTATGATAAATATTGCAGGAAAGTGAGAAAATATCAGGTTGATAATCACAAAAAAAATCATGAATTTCAAATTACCATATTAGACTGCAAATATGATGCTCCTTTTTTCCAAAATTTATACAAGAAAAAATCACTCCAAGGTCTCATATGCAAAGGCTCGGATTTTGTGATTTGCATAAAGAATGCAAGTTGCTCTACACTTCGATCTGCTCTAGGGTCCATCTTGCTTCTGCGATTTCAAAGGAGGTGTGAGCAAGATATTGACCCTCTTAGTGTGGCGGGCTGATATATCGACTTTTACATCTTGGACAAAAAGTGCGGTGGACCAATATATCGGTGTCTACACCTAATATTGTTCAACATTATGACACTGATATAATATTTATTTTTTAGTCAAGGTGAAAAGAAATGTATCATTATTAATTAGTTAAACTTAAATAAGGTAAAAAAAAACACAACTGGATATACTAAACAATAGCTTCATAATCATTTTTTTCCTAAGGTGCTACATTTTATTAAATTACCCTCTGCATTTCTTGCTAGTACCCTAGGAAGATGGTTATCACTAAGAAAGTTAAATGACCTTGATTAGTACAAGCATATGGTCGCACAAATCACACCCTTCTACTGAATTTTTCCGTTTAAAATATTCCCTATTGAAACGATGTCTTGTATCCTGTCCAATACAGTAACTTCCAGGAGCTACAGTTAGTCAAATGATAGTACTACAGATCCAGAAATTCCAGCAGAATCCCTCCAATGAATAAAGAGATATTCCAGTGCTTAAGAGAAAATTAATTCTTGCTCTGATTTATCTCTGTTTAGTAAAACATTCTGCCTGACAGAGTACTTGATATCAGGTTTCAACTCCTCTCAATGTTAAGTTAGTGATGTTAGCGATGCCATTCAAAGGACATAGAGCATGCAACATCAACAAACACTGCATGGCAGTGATGGGTAAATTTAATTTCCAATGTGACAAAAGACTGCAGACAACATAAGGAAGAAAAATTATACAGCAAGAACTCTGTTCAGTGTGGCAATTTCTGTCAAAATAATTCACTTGTGAACATTTACAGTAAATGGCTGTGCGCAGTCTTTTTTTACAGAATTTTCATGTTTTACATCATACAGCACCATTTTTTTTTCAGTTAGATTTAATGACAAAGGGACAATTGTCAGGTTATTCCATACTCTGAAATATTTTTTTTTCTTTCAAACTTGATACGTCAACTACTTGATGTATCAAATTCAAATATTGATACTTGACGTATCAATAAAAAAGTTATTAAAAAAAGATATAGTAAAGTCAAGAAAATGAGAGAAATATATGGTTGATTTCATTTCCAAAATCATTAGAGTCCAGGGTTTGACATTATTATTACTCTTGAACCTCAGGAAAAGCCCTTATTGGAGGTATTGCCACCGGCAAATAAAAGAAAAAGGCAATTTGCTTCTGACTGCAAAATACATACATGATCAAAAAGAGACTAGCTGAAAGTCATGATATTCAAAAGTTTATAATAATTTCAAGAAATGTTATCGGTTTACATAGGAAATGCACAAAATATTACATACTAAGAAGGTTAGGCAGAGTTCGTGCAGTTAATGTGCATTAGACTTGCTTTTCATGAGGTACTGCCAAATTCCATGAGATTTTCTGTAATAATGAATGTGTTAACCACAATGAAATTAAGTTAATTAAATCAAACTGCATAAACTTGCAGGTGACTTCTTCAGTGAGTTAAATAAGAAATTCAAAGTGAAGCTGGTTAATAGTACATCACTGCAAGGTCTTCTACAATGCATTATCAAGAAAGGAATAAAACTAAATATACATCCTAGCACTATCAGCCAGATGAAATAAGAGATTATAGTAATAGGGGAATATGAGGCATTTTATGAGACTTATTCTGGTTAAAATAAACTTATATAAGTACTAAAACTGAGAAAGGAGAAAGAATATCCATCCCTGAAGTCAAACCAAATTTTGTGCGCCATTTCCATAAACTCAATCAGTACCTGCAGCATCCCTTCTCAATATAAACATAGCTTATTATGGTAAAAATTTTAATATAAAACACATGGGATTTTCCTGCAAAATGTAAGATCACGGGCAATTAAGATGAGAGCAAAATTATCCAGAACAATCCATCATTTGACGACTACTAAATTGTAATTGCGAATTAGAAAAGTTATGAACATTCTCTAGTTCAAGGCAATAAGAATTTTAACCTGCACCATAGCTTGATTAAAATGCAAGATCCAATATATAAATAATATGAAGGAATACTACATCTTATATATTCCATGAGCTAATATTATATTCATGACTACTTAAAGAATTCTCATCAAATATATGAATTAATACATAGATTACTAATTCTTAATCCTTTGCGGTCCAACATCGAGGCTGGCTTGACAGGCCTAGCACTAGCAGCAGGCCCAACATCGAGTTGAGCTCGACATTACATGCATTTAATGTAAGGTGCTGCTATCTTATGTCACTTTTCTGAACTTCTAGGACCTTGTGAAGCCTTTTCACCCATTTCCACAAATAGTATTTCATTTGGCTACTACTTGACTTCCACCAAAAAAATTGACCGCAAAGGGTTAATACAGTGAAGCCTGTTTATAATGAAGTTGAAGGGGTCAAATATTTACTTCGTAACAACCGAACTTCGTTATATGTGAACCAGTTTCTCTGAGCTTCTCTTTGACGGGGAACAGCCTTCACTTCGTTATAACTGGAACTTTGTTATAAACGGGTTTGATATAAGTGGGCTTGACTGTATGAATTAATTCATATTATTAATAAATAATGGCAATTATTTTGGGAAAATTAAAAATCTTCAACCTAACCAAGTCATCCTATCATACCCAACAAATAATGGATTTATCATTGACAGATCCATTCAAACTTCAATTTACTCACATAACCTTAATTTAAGATTTTTTCATGGTTAAAAATGGCATCTCAAAACAAGTGAACAAACTACCACCTCATAAGCCCAATACAAGCACCGTAAAGGAACCAACCCTTTTGAGGATTAAAATCATTTTAAAAGTGATGTCTTAATAAGGTGAAGCCCTTTTTCTTTTAACTAAATTTAAATGCCTAATATATCTAACATACATTCAAAGGGCCAAAAGACCACAGTTAAATGTCGTCTCAGCCATGAAATACTTCACAAACATTAACAACAATGGCCAATTCAAGTTGCCTCCCACAACACCTTTAATTTGAAAACAATCTTCTTTATGTATCTATTGTGATTTAAAATAGTCAAGAGTAATAAAATATTTAAATAAATATTAACCTGAAAACATCAACATATAAACCAAATACATAACAACAATTACTGAAAATTAGTCCAGGTACATTGTCTATTGCAAAAAAACATTGACTGTTCATTTGTCATTACTGCACACACATTGTCATTGCATGCAAATATTGCAAAAATAAACTCTCAGATAACTTCACAAAATGGTGAGATCAATTCATAGCATTGCTGTAAACCTTAATGACCCTAAGCTTGTTCACTACCATGAGCCATACCTTACTCCCCATGCCTTAGGCCATATCTGAATCAGAAAACTTACGTAAACATCAGGCAAAATAATTTCCCTGCCAGCTCACCAAATTACCTCATTAACCTTCATAGCATAAAGCATACACTGCACTCACACTGCATGAAGATATGAAGTACACAAGAATTGACCATAAATGCATGCAAGAAGTTCTTGAACCAAAGCTGAACATACATACGTGACTGTAAATTACATTGTATTAGCTCTCTAATTTACCAGCACCATAGCGTTCACAGGGCAATTAAAAATACAAGCACCTTCTTAGTCAGTGCACAATGAACCACTTTAAAATTAGCAAATGGTTACTTGATAACATGCCAGAAGGTAAAAAAAAGCCTGTGAACTGGGTTTCCAAAAGGAAACTCATGCCTCATAGCACTTAATTATATTACCTAATGCCAAATCCCTGACATTGATGACAACCCTGAAAAATGGTACTCAGCAGTTCCTTGGACTAACTACTTTCCACCAATTGTCCGGATAATGATATTTTTGTATTTCTAGCCCTTCAAAGGGCACTGGAAATGAAAATCCACCAAAGGTTGCCAGCGGTAAACTAGCCTTAGGAGGGTTGCTACTTCCAGGCCTACAATAAAAGAATTCAACAGGAATTGAAGCATCAAACTCAATTATGTAATATGTATCACTATATAATTAATAACACTACACATATGGAGCAACTTAATAAATACGCTAATCATTAGCCAAGTATCCAAAGCAACTCCATGTATAGGAAGCTATACCTGAAACCATTACCAGGGTGGACATAGAATTTCAGTCAAATTTCCAGTGCATTTCACTGACTCATGAAAAATTTACATGAATATGAGTTTCCAACTGAAAGAAGTTTCAAAGACTAAGTTTTCACTCGGAGAGAGTTTTCTGAGACTGAGGAGGAGAGATATTGAAAAATTACTCTTTATTTTATTCATCAATGTGGTTCCTAGACATTGTCTTGGACTTAAATTTTAAGTGTTGCATGCTTACTTTAAAAGCAAAACTGTGACTCATATTGATATCTAAAGTTGAGCACTTAAAGGAAAAGCATGACAATATCCAGTTGCATAAGGCCTCTGATTAGCATTCTTAAGAGCACCCATGAAACTGCTTCACATACACAATTAAAATACCATCGCAGTGAAAGGGTTAATAACCATACATAAATGTGATTGCACGATTACAATAGTTATATATTTTAAACTGATGTCCATTGACTATAAATTAGTTTATGATCTACAGATGTGATAATTGTGCATTGTTAACCATCATAATACCTTACTAAATACTTTGTTGTACAGGCATATACACATATATATGTATAAATATTAACATTACTACAAGATAGCAGTCTATGTGAAGGCATAAAAGCTCATAATATGGCAAAACAAAGTTAGGATCAATTGCCATACTTAAATATGGAGCAAAATTCCCATTCTCCTATTGTTAAATAAAGTTCACTTTGGATTTTGGACATTGAAAGCCAGAAAAGTTCAAACACACATGCTTGCTTTAAGGCTATATACTTGCAAGATATTATGCGGAGAAAAAAATCATTCACCTTGACCGGGACTCAAACCCAGACCCCCTGATTTCCAGCCAGGTGCTCTAACAGTTGAGCTACCAAGGCGTCCTCTATCTCTACAGTAGGCTACGGCTGCTAGGTGGCATGATATGTCCTGCAGTCCAGTAACATCTAGTTTCTTTAAAGCCCCTATAATTTCCACAGAGAAAGAGGACACCTTGGTAGCTCAACTGGTAGAGCACCTGGCCAGAAATCAGGGGGTGCGAGTTCGACTTATGGTCAAGGCGAATGACTTTTTCTCTGTGGAATATCTTGCTTGCTAATGAGCAATTTCTGCGGGTTATGCCGCCAAATTTTTCACGGCCAGTTAGCAGTCTTTGAATGTGCTATATAGATGTTTCAACTATTTGATAGAATGATACCCACACAGCATCTTCTGAAGGTGCCAGTATCAGTCTCTCTGGGAAGCATTGGAGAAGATTTGTCAGGCCAGCACAATCTGGGGGCAGGAGACGCCTTTTCCAACCAACTCTTCTCCTGACTGGACCAGTCATACCACCTTCCCAACCCCAGCCAGCTCCTTGATCCCTCACATCTTTTTCAAAAGCATAAAGCTGGATCGAGGGTTCAAGAAGCACAGGATCTACAAAGAAAATATGCATTATATAGTCATTTTCTAAGGACAATGACTTCAAACTTAATGAGCAGGAGCTATATTTAAAACCATTCCCAGTGGCTGAATGCATTTTTAATGGTTTTTCATCAGTATACAGTTGACAATAGAAATATGTTTGTAATAAACTTTTCAAAGTAATTTTCCCACTTCTAAATTTAAATGAGTACGAATCCACATATGCAGATATTCCTAAAATAGACGCTGCAGGGTCACATGCATAAAAGAGATGTAGTGAAAATGCATACCTAATTGTATTATTTTCGAAATACCTGAGTTAGAAACTGGCAACTCCACAACATCATTAATAGCTGTGTAAACCCCGTCTGCTGGATCATAAGACAGATAGATGCCATTTCTCCTGAATGCTTTCAACAGAACAGCTTCACCCAAATCTGCCAATTCTTCGTCAAGTAGGCAAAAAGTACCATGTGATGACCATGGAAATATTCTGCCAATTCTTATCTGTAAAGGAGCGGCGTTGAATAACAAAGTTTGCATTAACAATAAATTCAATTTTTACAATTTGACAGTGGCTGACCTGGGCCCATAAGCTTCCATAACAAAGGAAATGTGTGAGTGCCAAGGAAGACAGAACTATGTGAGTTCGTTGCATGAGGTCATGCAATCGATCCTGGAACTCATCAGGATATTTGCAAATGGCTATACTCTCTCTGCCAGTTCCAGCCACCCTTCTTCCCTTAGGCAACCAAACATCAGCTCCTCCACTTAGCTGATGAATTATGCACCAAACTATAGCCACCATGACCATGATACACAGGCTCCATAGGATTCGGGTGGGCGTTAGACGCATATTGGTTCAGTAACTGCGAGCAAAGAAAATGGGTCACTTAATTAACCCTCGCCTTGTTGGCAACCAAAATAAAGATGCAATCGCCATGGAACACAATTTATAACCAAGCAGTTAATGCTCTCCCAGCACTGGTCCACAAGGCTTTTCCACGATTAATATTGCTATCAACTCCTCATGAGACCTTTCATTTTCAGTTTTAAATTGCTAGCCCGAATTTTAAAAAAGTACAGCATTTTAAGCTTCCGTGAGAAAATTGGTGAAGATAATGTTGGGAATTAATATCTCTAGAATGATAAAAACACAAAGTCCGAAAATGGCAGTTGCAGTCCCTACCTAAGAAACTCGTGAATGAGTGCTAAAGTAGTGACAACTTCTTACGAGGCGCAGCCAAGAAGAAATTCGCCTCTACAACGTGCATGGCAAGTGAACGTTGTCTACTCTATCACATAACCACAGTAATAAATTGGCAATTAGCTACTGACTTGTTACCTTGCTATCCTTGCTGAAATCCTTCCGATCACCGCGGAAAAGCAAGAGATCTTTCCTTAAACATTTTAAATTTATCAATAATTTAAACTATACTCGACCACTTTTAACTGAGCGACAATGTAACAAGTTACATCCATCTCCTCCGGTAATACAGTTCCATTGAATGTAGGTTCCCCCATTTTTTAGGACTATTTCATTCCATCGGCATCCGTGAGCCATCACACGAGATTATTACCACGGCTTGACTACTTCTGTTTTGCCATTTACGCCCTGCTTGTTGTTTATCGTCTTCATCTGTTTTATCTTTCGCCACTAGCGACATCTTGTGCAGCAGCTTGTAAGACGCTGAAGAGGGAAGCTTAAAGACTTAATTGAATCATTGTTTCTTGAATAGTAGTTCCTTTGCCTTTATGCTTTAGCTAATTTATTGATTCCGTTTTCAGACATTATCAACGTTTAAATACAAATATTTGGCGAAAAACTTTTACCAGTCGGCATGGTGCCAAACGAGTACCCGAAAAGCGAAGTGACTCCTCCAAGGTACTTCGAAACAATATATAAATATATTCGACTTTTAGACAGTTTCATAGTATACTTTTCCATTTTTTTAAATATTTGCAACTCACATGAGTCTAAATATGTATCTTATTTATAGTATTTGTTGGATTAAGTTTTTATTCAAATCAATGATACAACCATTCTGAAAGTATGAGCAATTTCTCATACCTGTGTTTCATAAGTATCTAATCTAGTGTGATCTGGTGGTAAGATTTGGAACTACAAAACTCTCTGTTCGTAAGAAGTGTCGAGCACATCAGATGTAATGAGTTGTTCTTCTGACTGTACGAGTGATAGAAGGACTTGTTGATATTAAACCGTGGAGAAGTTATTTAAAAGTGTTTCTTTTTATTAACGCCAACCTATACCTACTTACAACAGGTTATGGGCCCAGAACGCGTGTGAAGTAAAAGTAAAAAAAAGGACGAAGGAAAAATACGTGAACGGCGTTGTGCGTCGAATCTGTTAATATTCTCACGTGTTCGTTTCTCGCGGAGTGATGTTGTTTGGATCAAGTAATGGAAGAGGATAGATTCAAGGTTCCTCTCTTTGACGGTAGCAATTTCTCCGATTGGAGTTTCCGCATGAAACTTCAACTCGACGAAAATGATTTGTTACTCCATGTTGAGGAGAGGCTAGAATGTCTGCTGGAAGTTCAAAAGCCTGCTTTAGATGACACGGCTACACAGAAGAGTGTGAAGGAAGAGGAGAGAAGGAGACTGGTAAAAATGGACAAACGGTGTAAGAGCTTCATTGTCCAGAGAATCCAAGACGGGTTGCTGGAGGTGGTGAAACACAAAGAGACAGGATATGACGTCTGGAAAGCTCTCAAAGACAGGTACGAATCGAAGACTGCAACCACGCGAATGACTCTCTCACGAGAATTACATTCTCTTACGTACAACCCAAAGAAAGAGTCGTTCGGAGATTTTTGCTTAAAATTCGATAAAGTAGTCAGAAGTCTGAGGCAAGCGGGAGACTCGATGGATGAAGAAGGGGCAGTTATTCGCTTTCTTCTGGCGATGCCAGAAGAATATGAATCTGTTGTCTCTGCTCTCCAGACACTCGTTTCAAACGATTTGACAATGGAGTTAGTTCGGGTTCGAATAGAAGATTATGAGGTTGGCAGAAAGAGACCTGCTAGTCGAGCCTCATCATCGTTTACGTCAGGTTCTGCTTTTGTGTCCCAGAGTGATTTCAAACCCTTTCCCTTCACTTGCAACAACTGCGGGGTGAAGGGGCATCGTCGAATCCAATGCTGGAAACCAGGAGGAGGTGCATGCCGAAGCCGTGGTAGTTGGAGGAGCCGTAGTCGAGCAGTCCGTGGACGGGGAGGCCGTGGTCGCGGGAAGTGGACCGCTACCATTACACCATCCACCAGTCGCGGTCAGGCTGCTAGCTACACCATTCCTGGAAACCGTGGCGGCGGCGGAATACGAGAACGCGGAAGTCATCAACGAGGCAGTGGAGATTCTGGGCGGTTTGCAGCCGCAAGAGGGGAAGCTAGTGTTTCGCTAGCGGTAGCAGACGAAGTCAACAACCCCATTGCTTACTGCTTCATGGCAGCGGGTGATGAAACACCGGACTCTAGTAAATGTATGCAAGTTGCACATTGCCTGAGGGAAGTTGGAAATTAAAGGATTTCACATTCTCTTCAGTCAAGGAAAGTGTTCCGTAATGGGAAAAAATTGGGAAGTAGTTGCCCAAGGCTGGAGACATGGAAAGATATACCAGATGTCTGTTATTACCACATTACAGGTTGAAGTTCAACCACAAGGAGAAGCCGCAGCAGCTGTAATTACTGACAATCTCTGGCACAAGAGATTGGGGCATATCAGCTCACAGAGTTTGTTAAAATTGTGTGACATTGTTGAAGGAATTAATAAAAGAGATGTTAAAAATGTCACTGAATTTTGTGAAGTTTGCATTCAAGGGAAGCAACACAAAAATCCCTTCAACAATCCCAGATATCCCAGTACTAGACCACTTGAGAGAATCCATAGCGACTTGTGTGGACCAATTAATCCTACAGCTTATAATGGTGTTAAATATATTCTAACTTTCATTGATGACTGGAGTCATTTTGTTGTAGTATTTGGATTAAAAGCCAAATCAGAGGTCTTTGAGTACATTAGAATTTATGAAGCCCAAGTCACCAGTCGTTTTAATCTAAAGATTTCCATATTCCGCTGTGACAATGGTACAGAATTTGTTAATAATGAAGTGAAGAATTTCTTTCAGGATAAAGGTATCCAATATGAGCTCACTATCCCTGGAACGCCTGAGAATAATGGTGTTGCAGAAAGAATGAATCGTACTTTGTTAGATAAAAGTAGATGTATGTTACTTGAAAGTCCACTCAATAGGTCATTTTGGATAGAGGCTGTTTTAACCGCAGCATATCTTATTAATAGGAGTCCCACAAAAGGTATCACTGAGGACAAAGTCCCAGCTGAAAAGTGGTATGGAAAAAAACCAAACCTTTCAAATCTGAGGGTTTTTGGAAGTATTGCTTACCTGCATGTCCCTAAGGAACAACAGGTTAGTAAGTTTGATCATCGAAGTTCGAAGTGTATTATGCTGGGTTATTGCAACAATGGTTACCGGTTGTGGTTGGTTGAAAAAAGAAGGGTAATTAGCGGCAGAAATGTGATTTTTAATGAGCTTTCAGAGGGAAGTTTCCAAGAGCTCTCAAAGGAAAAAGGAGAGGAAGGTTTCCCTGATGGTGAACGAGAAAGTCTCCTTCAGTCTGGAAGTGAGGAAGGCTTCCCAAATGATGAGGCATTGACAAAGGAAAGCGTAAATCATGTTCATGATAGAACTGAGATGGAAATTGATGAAAATGATAGCATTACAGTAGTAGAGAAAGAAGGGAAAGTTGTTCCCTTAAGAAAAACAAGCAGAATCAAAATAAGGCCAAAGTATCTCCAAGACTATTCTGTTCTAGCATTTCTTGCAAGATTTGCAGATGAGGCAAATGAAGCAATGGTCAATATGGCTATAAAGAATAATCTAAATATATTAAAAGAGTTTCAGCCTAATACTTTTCATTTAAGTGAATTGGAATTCTGTGTCCTTAGTGCTATAAATTCTTGTAACAATGTTCCTCGGAGTTTTCAGGAAATAGAAAACAGGGCAGACAGAGAACACTGGGTCAGTGCAGTCCATGATGAATTAGAGGCCTTGAAGGAAACCAACACATGGACTTTAGTAATACCTCCTGAAAATAGTGTTCCTATCAAATGCAAATGGGTATTCACTGTCAAACATGATGCTGAAGGTAACGTAGAACGGTACAAAGCAAGATTGGTAATAAAAGGATGCTCACAAAGGAAAGGTGTAGACTATGAGGAAACATATGCACCTGTTGCTCGCTTACCGACTCTTAAGGCTCTTCTCAGTGTCATAAATAAAAATAATCTGTATGTGGACCAACTAGATGTAAAGAATGCATTTCTAAATGGTCTTCTCAAAGAGCATATTTATATGTATCCTCCTGATGGTATGAATGTTGACTCAAATTTAGTTTGTAAATTGAATAGAACACTCTATGGTCTGAAACAGGCTCCACTCGAGTGGAACAAGAGATTTGATAAATTTGTAAAGGGAGTGGGGTTCAAGCAGTGTACAGCTGATAGGTGTCTGTACTTACAGACCAGTGGTAATGATGTCACCTATTTACTCCTGTATGTAGATGACTTTTTAATAGCAGGAAGTAATAGAATGTTAATCAGCGAATTGAAGAAGAAGTTTGCAAGTGAGTTTAAAATGAGAGACCTTGGGGAAATTCAATATTTCTTGGGAATTAAAATCACTCGAACAGGGAAAGAGATGTTTCTGAGTCAGGCTGCATACCTCAAAAGGGTCCTCAGTAAGTACAGCATGGAGAGATGTGCGCCTGTTAAAACTCCTCTAGGTTTGAATTTAAGTTATGAAGTGGATAGTAAAAAACCCTGTATTATAGGTGAAAAGCCCTATCGAGAACTAATTGGTAGTTTAATGTATGTTTGCATGGCAACTAGGCCAGATCTCTGTATGGCAGTTAATTTCTACAGCCAGTTCCAAAAGAATGCAACTGAAGAACAGTGGAAAGGACTAAAAAGAATTTTAAGATACATCCAAGGAACCTTGAATCTAGGAATTTATATGAGTGGAAAATCAGAGGAACCAGTAATATGCTATGCAGATTCAGATTTTGCAAATAACTTTGACAGGAAATCAATATCTGGTTTTGTCATACAAACTTTCGGTAATACTGTGATGTGGGGAACAAGAAAACAAAGGTCTGTAGCTTTATCAACCACAGAAGCGGAATATTTAGCATTAGCAACAGCTACAACTGAGGTTATGTGGCTAAAGCAACTTCTTTCTGAGATAAATATAATAATCCCTGAGCCAATTACAATATACGAGGATAATCAATCTTGTATAAAAGCACTTGAGTGTTGGGATCAGAAAAGGATGAAACACATAGATGTAAAGTACAATTTCATAAAAGATCTGTATCAAAATAGAATTATATCTGTAAAGTATATTCCATCAGCAAGTCAGTTAGCGGACATTATGACTAAACCCTTGGCACCAGAAATATTTTTCAGACACAGAAATGGGCTTGGACTGCAGGAGTCAACCATATGAATCCATAAGTAAAAGAAGTTTGTTTGTGCAGTGACAAAGGAAGTTATTTTTATTTTGGCAGTGACCTGTTTATTTGGCATTTGATTGCTATTATTTTTCTGGCTGTGACCAGATTACTTTATATTTGTATTTATATCTTTTGGTTGTTCACCCTATAAATATGTATATGTTGGGTGAACATTAAACTCAATAAATAAATAAGGTATTAAGAAATTGAGGAGGAGTGAAAGTATGAGCAATTTCTCATACCTGTGTTTCATAAGTATCTAATCTAGTGTGATCTGGTGGTAAGATTTGGAACTACAAAACTCTCTGTTCGTAAGAAGTGTCGAGCACATCAGATGTAATGAGTTGTTCTTCTGACTGTACGAGTGATAGAAGGACTTGTTGATATTAAACCGTGGAGAAGTTATTTAAAAGTGTTTCTTTTTATTAACGCCAACCTATACCTACTTACAACACATTCTCTTTCGTGTTCAATATCGTTATGCCCCGAATCCTCGTTATCAACAAACTATTTCCCCCATGACAACCATGGAAAAACAAAACATTTATTTTAATTTGATCCGCGATTATTATTTAACAAATTTACTTTGCTTCAAATTCCTCCTTTCGCGTGACAAATTTTAAATAATTAAACTCAAGTTTGGAATGTGCTTCTTCATTAATGCTTCGCTGACGTCCTTGGTCAAAACATCAGTTTCCAAGTCTGCTGAACCCACGTGATGAAGAACCACCTCACCATTTTTGATTTCATCCTTGACAAAATGATACATTCTTCTGATGTGCTTGTTTTCTTTGTTGATCTTCTCATTGTTATTCCAATTCAATGCTGATTGACTGTCAGTTCGAACTTTTATTGGTCGTTCAACAACTTCAAATTGTCCCAGCTCTTCTAACAACTCTGTCAACCAGATGCCCTCACAAACTCCATCACATAATGCCACCAACTCCGATTCCATAGTTGATAAAGCTACCATCTTCTGCTTTCCGCTTCTCCAACTGATCAATGCGTCTCCAATCTTCACTGAATATCCGCCAAATGATTTCGAATCCAAAGTGGTACACCAACTGGCATCTGAACTAATCTCCAGTCTTCCAACTTCTCTGCCAATCTTCAAACGATACCCTTTGGTCCCCTTCAAATATCTCAAAACTCTCTTCAACGCCTCGTAATGAATCATCCTTGGATCTTTTGAGTACTGCGATAGTTTGCTGTAGGTGTATGCCAAGTCCGGCCTCGTCCCTCTCACCAAATATCCAATACATCCAAGTATTTCTTGGTACAAATCCTTGTTTGCTTTCTCCGAATCTTCGTAATCGTCAAGTTTGACTCCACTTGCTGCTGGTGTCTTCACTCCATTGCAATTCTCCATTCCGAATCTCTCAATAACTTCTTCGATGTAGCTTGATTGTTCCATGATAAATCCTTCTTTTTCTTCTTTGATTTTTATTCCTAGGAACTTCACTTCATCCTCCTTTGACACCTTAATCTTCAATTGCTTTTTCAGTTTTTCCACCAGTTGATCAATCTTCTTTTGACTGTCACCAACAATTATACAGTCATCCACGTAGCATCCAATTGCCAAAAATCCCTTCTTTGACTCTTCGACAAATACACATGGATCTGCTTTACATGGTTTCAATCCCAATTCCTTCAAAATTCCAGATAATTTCTTAAACCAACATCTTCCTGCTTCTGGAAGTCCATATAAACTCTTCTTTAGTCTAAATATCTTCCCTTCTTCAATGTTTACTCCTTTTGGTGGATTCATGTACACATGCCTGTCCAATTCTGCGTTCAAGTACGCTGCTTCGACGTCAATGAACTCCACTTTGTAATTTTTCTTCGCTGCAATTGCCAACAGTGTCTTCAATGACTCTTGCTTCATCACTGGACTGTAAGAGCTTTTGTAATCCACTCCCATTCGCTGTCGTGAACCATCAGCTACCAGTCTTGCCTTGTATACTTCTGCATCTTTGGTTCCCTTTTTCTTGAAAACCCATTTGCTTTGAATTAATTTTACCTCTTTTGGCTTGTTAACAATTTCCCAAGTCTGATAATTTTTCATATTTTTCAATTCCTTGTTCATTGCTTCAATCCATTTGATCTTGTCCTTGGACTCGATTGCTTCTTTGTAGTTCCTTGGATTGATTTCTTGCACCATATTGACAATGCAATCGGGCTCCTTCTTCTCTCTCGTTGACCTTCTTACTCCTTGTTGTCTTAATTCATCTTCTATTCCTTTTAATTCTTCTTGGTGTCTCTGTTTCAGGACATCGTTCGTGTCACCTTTTTTTCTCCCTCTTCTTCTCTCTCCAGCTTGAACAATTACCAACGGATTTTTATGAGATGAATCATCATCACTGTCGAATTGTCCTTGAAAATCTTCAACAACGTCATGGATAATTCCTGAATTGTTTTCTTCCTCGTGTCGTTCGTCTCGATTCTCTTGCCTCTCAATTGGGATAAAAACGTAGTTAGTCTCGTCATAACCAACGTCTTCTTCCTTCTTCTGAAAACCCATTTTTTCTTCAATGAACTTTACGTCTCGACTCTCGTGAATCTTCCTGTCACTCAAGTCAAATACTCGGTAGGCTCTCCTGTTCTTCGAGTATCCCACGAACACAGCTTCCTTTGATCTCACGTCAAGCTTCTTTTTTTGAACATCTTCATTTCTGTAGAAGACCTTGCAGCCAAAAACTCTGAGATGTCTGACCGATGGTTTCTTGTTTTTCCAAATCTCAAGTGGAACTTGATCCCTCTTCTTCGTAGGTGAAAGATCATGCAAGTAGCTCGCAGTCCACACGGCTTCTGCCCAAAACATCAGTGTTAATCCAGCTGCAATGAGTAACGTTCGAGCCATTTCCACCAACGTTCGATTGGCTCTCTCAGCAATTCCGTTGCTCTGTGGAGAATAGATCGTCGTTCTCTCGTGCTTGATGCCTTTCTTCTTGAAATATTCTTGCAATGTGTCGTTGGTAAATTCCGTACCATTGTCTGAGCGAAAATTCTTGACCTTTTGTCCTGTCTCGTTCTCTTTTCTCTCAATAAACTCGATCAGTTTATCGGCAGTTTCACTTTTACTCTTCAAAAAATCGACGAAATATCTTCTGCTGTACTCGTCCACAATAGTCAGCATGTACCTACTCCCTCCAATTGATTCTTGTTGCATTGGGCCACACAAATCCGCGTGCAGTCTTTCCAAGATCTGCTGTGCACCTTCGATTTCGACTTCTTTGAATGGTGCTCTCGTCAGTTTCCCTTGAATGCAATCCTCGCAGTTGTCGTCCTTGATCGACACATTTTCGAGTCCTCTGACAAGATTCTCTTTCGCCAATCTAGAAAGATAATTATTGTTAATGTGACCAAGCCTCTGGTGCCATAAATTACTATTTATTTCGCTTGTGCTAAAGCAAACTTCTTTCTTCAGCTCTCGTTCATCGCTGTCCGTGCTCATTCGAAACATAAAAGCATCTGCTTCAAAGATCCCCTGTGCAACTAATTCTCCTGTTTTCTTGTCATAAATTCCAAATCCATCTTCATCAATAACTATTTTCTTGCCCATCTTGACCAGACTTGGAACTGACATCAAGTTGCTGTTTAAATCTGGAACATAAAGTACGTCTTTTATAGTTAATGCTACCTCACCATCGTCAAGATAGCTGGTTCCTTCAATTTCTCCTCGAAATTCAGCGTGAATCTTTCAGCCTGCTTCAGCCGTCACGATCTCCGCATTGTCTTTCCTCTTATTAATCAATAACTCCTCTTGATGAGTCATGTGAGATGTGCACGCCGAATCAAGCATCCAAGTGACTCCATTTTCTGCATTTATCTTGTGATGCTCCCTCACTTCAAATGCATGTTGATTCTTGCCTCCTTTGAAAATTCCCTTGAATTTGCTCTTATTCTTGTAAAAATCCTTTGAATTTTCTTTAGTCTCAATTGAATTCTCCTTGTCCTTGTGCCAGCAATCACGAGCAAAATGTCCAATTTTGCCACAACAGAAACATTTTTTCTTAGTCTGCACCTTCGCCTTAAAAGCCTTGACCTCTCCTTCATTGGTTGATTTCTTGTTTTTCTCCTCATATCGCAAAAGTGCTCCTCTCATGAATTCGAAATCCACCGTTGGATTGGAAGAAATCGCTGTTGCAACTTCACTGAAACTCTTTGGTAGACCCTCGATTACGTACATAATTAATTCATAATCTTCAATATTATTACCCATTTCCTTAAGTTGAGTCTCTAATGTTTGAGCTCTAGTTAAATAACCGTCAATGCTTTCTTTCTCTAATTTTTCTAATTTAGCCAATTCAATCATTAACTGAGTCTTTCTATGTTTCTCAACACCGTCATGACGTTTCTTTAACAAAAGCCACAACTCTTTTGCATTGGAAATACCTTGACATGCTAACGCCTGCTCCGCCGAAAGTGTCATAATGATCAGCATGTTGACCTCGTCGTTCTTCTTTGACCAGGCTTCCCACTTCGCCACAGCCGCTGCATCAGCACCATTCTTCTCTGGTTCATCACCGAAAATGATATCTTGATACAATCCTTTCGCCTTAAGAACTGCAACCAATCTCATGCTCCAAAGTCCATAATTCTTGTTTGTTAGAGGCTCGATTCTTGAAACTCCAAAGTCTGACATTTTCCCTTGTCACTTTTCTTGACCTCCTGGAAATTTCACTCGTGTATCTTATAACCACGCTCTGCTACCAAATTGTTGGATTAAGTTTTTATTCAAATCAATGATACAACCATTCTCTTTCGTGTTCAATATCGTTATGCCCCGAATCCTCGTTATCAACAAACTATTTCCCCCATGACAACCATGGAAAAACAAAACATTTATTTTAATTTGATCCGCGATTATTATTTAACAAATTTACTTTGCTTCAGTATTAATTCAATTTGTTTTACTGATCCCATTAATGTGTACATTGTACATTTAATACATTTAGTTGATACAGTAGGTATTTCGCACTCATTATTATTATAACACAATATGATGTGCGTATTCAAATTATGAATGACAACATATGGTTTTTAGAAGGTATATACTGTAAGACCTAAGTGAATGACTTAAATTTGTACCCAGTATGCATGGTGTGGACTAACTTACTGTGTGTCAGCTATGTTTATTTACATTTCATGGACATATAGGGACAATAATCTTCCAATAAATTCCTTATAGTTCACCAAGTATTCATGAATTTTTCCTTAAATATGGCTTGGGAAAATTAAATGCATGTACCTATGCATTCATTGTGAAGAGTGTTTGGAAAAGTTATCCGCACTTACTTATTTGCGTAAAACATTGCAGAATGTGCATTTTGGTGTTAATTTGAACATTCAAGTATTCGAAATATGTCCAAAACGCATATAATTCCATAAAAACACGTTGGATATACTAAGGAAATATATAATGGAATGTGTACAAAGAATATTCCTGCCAATTGGTGTTAATGCACTCGTGTATCCACAATTGGCAGGTAGGTACTAGAGTAGGTACCTGCCTTTGATCAAATGTACTATGCAGAATAATTCATGGAATGTATGAACATTCCCAAACCACTGTTGAGCACTGATTTCTAACCAGAGATATTCCATAAAATGTAATGCATTCAGTAATTCAGAAGGAAAGATATATTTTTATTCTTTTTAAATGTAAATCAAAACTCTCGTAGCCATTTCACATTACTTAGTGTTATTAAACATCTTAGTAAGCTTTTTTGAATTATTTTAATGAATATAAAGTAGTTTATCTGAGAGAAAAATTCTCTGGGAAGTCTCATTGATTTTTCATACAAGATTGCCTCTCGAAAGCTCTTGCTGTTCCTATAAGAATAGTATACTTGGGGAATATTATGCCAATTCTTATTTGGTAAAATGCTACCCTGACAAAAATAAGCTCCTTCATGCTGGTGAAGCAAGGTGTACAGGAATGGTAAAATGTAAATTGGAGGGGTGGGCAGTGGCCTTCTGAAGCCCCCCCTGGCACATAGACCTCTCTAGATCCATTGTGCCAACCCACATTTAACCTGCCTGCCACTCGCAGACAGGGGACAAGAGCACCACGGTAGAGGTATGGAGGAGGGTCCCCCACCCAACCTCTGTGCTGGCCTAACGTCGCTTAACTTCAGTGATCTCATGGGAACTGGTGAGTCAACGTGGCTAGGCCCTTGTCTGTACAGGAATTGCAGTCATGTCATAAAGAGTAGATAGCTGCCCTTTACCTAGTTTTTACATTTCATATAAGGCAAAGGGGTGCTAATGTAGCACCCACCCTACTCTCACTGCTCCTCTCTCAGTTTATACCCCACTTACCTCTCCCCTAGAGTGTGAGGAAGGTGTAGCATTTGGCCGCTGTACCTTTGCTTGGCCATTAACAGCTTACTCCCTGATTACCTTCCCTTTACACATCCTGAAGGGTAAGGAGAGGGTAGTTATACATGCTATCCCTACATTTCCACCACCTACCCTCACTCAAATTCCAAGGAAGCACATGGAAGTGGTAAACTACTCTTCACTCCATGAGTGCGTAGAGGTGTAGGAGTGATGTTGGGCTACCCATCCTACCATTCATTGGGCGTAATGAAGAGGTAGTGCTCGACTGAAACATCAGCATATGCAGGAGGTAGTTGGAATCTGCACAATCACCTCATGAAAACTCTGTGGAGAATCAATAGTCCACCAAGTGAGCACATTTGGTTCTAGTTTGAGTAGAACGGCTTTTCTGAAAGTGATCTACAGGATGCTGTGGGAGGAAAGAATGGAAAACGAGAGTTGCAGTGAATACAAAGAGTAGTTTTCAAAGGTTAGGTTTTGCAGAGGGCAAATGGTGAGGGATGTCTATTCCAAAAATAAAATTTTAAATAGCTGGGACAAATATTCCAAGCCAGTGTTGCTACAAAATTCCAACATCCAGGAGCATTATGCTGTGAAAACCAACAAATTTAACCGTAATGATGGGGAAAGGCATTACACTGTGCACATGGGCTGCCCTGCAGGCATGAGTGCATCATTATTTCATGATTGTAGGTACACTTGTTTTCAGCTCACTGTTTGGCAAATAGCCGAGCAACCCCATAGTATTTTTATGCAAGGAATTATATTTTATACACTTTTTTTCCTTTCCTTGCGATCTGAAATTTATGCATCAAATTATAACGTATTAATGATTTAATTCTGCAAAAGCTGTACCAGATTTTTTTTTCAGTAGGAAGGTACTTAATTATCCATAATTTTTCATAGCTTTGATGACTCAAATTGCATCACAGATATTCAAATTTAATTGGCTGGTAACATGTCCTCATCTTTGTCCTAGAGATCCATCTGATACTTCTCAAGGGGAAGAAGCTTGAGCTTCTTCCTATGCATTTCCAAAGATGCATTAAAATAAAAAAATTTCCAACATTTTCGTTTTTTTTTAATTGTCATAACTTTGTTACTGAAATAACTGAAAATTTTATATCACTATTCTTAATATATCCAGTAAATATAAGTAAGAAGAAACAGATTGCATGCCATACTGCTGCCCTACCGTTCACCTATGCTAGGAGAGCACAGGTGCTACACTCCACTACCCACACCATCCACCTTAGGGAGACATGGATCGCGTGGCATACCACCATCCTACTGTTCACCTGCACTACAAAAGCTCAAGGAAGGTGTGACAACTTGTATATAAGTTGTAACACCTGCCAACAAATATACATCAGACAAACTAAGCATAATCCATTACCAGGTACAGGGAACATTTAGCACATTAGAAAAATGGCTGTTTTGCATGGTCAGCAGTCACTAAACACATTTACAAAACAGGTCACCCTGTCAGAAGAGATGATTTAAGTTCAATAAAGTCAACCGAAAACTTTAAACTAAATAGATGCTTGCAAAAGCTTACACATACACAAAGATGAAATCATGAACAACAAGCTCTGCATCATATCAATAGAGCATTTAATTTCAAAAACATCTAACACTCATTTGCTCTTGGACCGTGAGCTCTTCCCAAGACAAGTGCCTCCCAAACATATCCCCGTTGACGGTCATCCGGTATAGAAGCTTTCCAATGTAACCTGTTGGCTACGGTATTATTTTATTCAAAACATAATTATGATATTCAATTGAATTTTCAGTACCTGGCAAGAGCAGAATTCAGATGAAGTTCGATATTCTTAGCATTTTTTTACCTTATCAGTTGATATTTTTATAATGTTATGAACTTGCAGAACTTTTTACCATAATGTGGTATACACTTAAGAAACCACATTGTCTTTCATTTTTACAAACCAATAGTCTGGTGTGTGCAGATTGTAGAAATGCAGATGATTTTCAATATTTTAGCATTATTACCTTCATCATCAGTCAACAATCCACAGATATGTTTGTGACAGCTCTCCACTAGATTCCCTTTCAGAAACCTCTTCATATTTACATTATTCTTCTCTTTCATAGCTTTCATCACTAGTTTTGTTTATTTAGGAAAGGTGAGTTTCATTCACACTACTTTTCTATTTTTTACCTTAAAAAAACATTCCATACTTTTTCATTTTTAATGTTTAAAACAAATTTTCCTCTTATTTATATAAAGAAAAACATTGAAATGCTATTGACTAGGTACTTGAATATATATTAATGTGATGCTGAAATCATATAGGTTGACAACTATTGTTACAAAATCACTGTTACCCCATCACTGTTAATAACTGAAATCTTAATAATTTGATTACATATCAATGAGAAATATTACTCTTCCTGCATTTGCGTTGGTTAATGTGATTTAAATTTGTTCCATAAAATCACAATTCCCTAAGCTTGCTAAAAGGAAATAATGTAGAGCATGCATGATGTTGATAATGAAAAAATGATCTTGCAGGGGAGTATTGAATCCACTGCATATGAAATTCATTTTATTGTATGCCCCCTTTATTTTAAGGTTGATCCATGATAAATGATTAGTTAAGTTCCCTACCTCAATGGAGGCCAGTAACTCCAAATAGAAATCTATTTTACATCAAACTGTGTTACAGCTTTTGCACTTTCATCACCAAATGATTTAATCCAATTCTACTGCTGAATTGGCTGAAGGTCATGATGAGACTTCTTACTGATAAAAATCCATTCAAATATTGCTTACTTGTTAAGGTTAGTGTCAATACATATTTTTGTCCAAATATTGACATTCCAGATGCACAACACTACCATGGAATTTTAATATCTCTTCTTATCGCCAGTTCTATGGTTCACTGTCATTGAAAATGTTGTGATTCATTTGAAAAAAGGTGACCTAATACCTGATCATCCAAAAATGAGAAATTTAATGAGTAATTTGCCACTGTTAACTCATATTTTCAATCTAGTAAACATGGTAAGCATGTTGTCATTTCTATGCAAGTCTTACGTACAAAAGTTTTTTGTAATTTTTTCAATTCTGAACAATGACTGAGCGGCTTGAACCTATTTTTTGTAGCTTATAATATTTTGTTGTAGCACTAAAGTTGATCCTAGATCTGTTTACCTACCATTATGATGTGCACTTATGATCACTAATAAAATACATATACTTCATGAATATATAAATCCTCATTTAAAAGCCACTATGTTACAATTTTCACTCCATTGCATGATATTTCATGATTTCTGATAAATTTACTGATGCTAGCATAAGCACAGTGTGAGATCCTTAGGAATTCTTCATTCACAAAATGGTCTTTCAAAGCCTCTCTCTTCCTCACTTCAGCTTGGATAAGTCTATGACATCTGCTGGTAGGTGACCGAAGGGAGAGAGGTTATTCAGCATGCAGTGTGGAGGCGGGGACATCTCGTGGATCGAAGTGGGATGCATTAGGGACTGAGATAGAGGCCACCCTTCCAATGGATTCTCATTGTAGAAACCAACACTCCGTGGGTGCCTGATGATGCCATCGTATGGCAGTTCACTTTGTGGAGGAACAACGAACTTCACCGGCATGGTGAGTGGAAGCCTTGAGCAGTAATACTGATAGTCACTGGAAAAGTAAAAGAAATATCTCATATACCTATATAGGTCCTCAACTTATAATCTAACAGCAATCAAGATGTGCTTGTTTTTTTTAATATGTACCTACTGCCCTTTCAAAAAAAAAAAGGTTGAATTCAACAGTAAATTGAGGCAACAGTTGAATCCATTAGTTATGTTGAAATTTTCAATGGTATATTGGGCCAACTGCTAAAATCCAACAATTTTTCATAAAGGGTATTTTTGCCCTTAATCATTAGAAATGCTTGTGGTTTTGTAATGCTCAGATTGATTCTGCTTCTTTCACTTTCTAAATACAATAGCAAAAAAATAAAATGGATGGTGTGATATACACTAAACAAGAAACATAGTCAAATATATAGTTTTTAATACTTTACAAGTGATTATTTGGCATCAAAAAGAAACAGAATAAATGTTTTACTGATGATAAGAATCATAAATATTGCTCCATGTTTAGTTCATCAATATGCACTTCTTGCATTTTAAATTGAAACATTTTGGTATTTCATGCAGTGGATAGTGCAAACAAAAATAAAGTGACATAAAATGAAAAGTTATAACTCATCACTGCTGTCCAATATGTTAGCACTGTCCATCTACAATTATTAAATCATGACATATATCGTAATTGTATTTTGTGTAAGACTGGAATTTTAAGTGGGTGGCATACATTTATTTTTCTTATAATGATTGATCTATAGGTAATTATTCTATGAAATTATTGCTCATAGTAATACATATAATGCAGTCAAGCCCACTTATTTCAAACCTGTTTATAACAAAGTTCTGGTTACAACGAAGTGAAGGCTATTCCCCGTCAAAGAGAGGCTCTGAAAAACTGGTCCACATATAATGAAGATCGTCATTATGAAGTAAATATTCGGCCCCTCCAACTTTGTTATAAATGGGCTTGACTGTAATGACTTTATTTGCTCAAAGATTGCATTTCAAAATGGATATAAGACACGTCAAGAGAAAAATATTTACAAACATTTTATGCAAGAAAATGAGAAACTAGTACAAAACTAAGGGAAAAAAATCGTTATAAATATCGCATAAGGTACATACATACATTTACATACAATTGTACTTACAAAATAAGAGATCCTAATAGGTTATCTACAAGTACAATCATGTTGCTAACGATGAAGAGAACTAAGTTATTTAGCACCTTTTTTGTATTCATTGATAGAGTAATATAATTTATCCTGAAGAAAACTGAAAACTATTCTTGAATGCATTCGGCGATTTCATATTTTTTAACCAGTCAGGAAAATTATCAACAATTTGATTCCCAGTTCTCTGGGGCCAGAATTAGTTGCACTACTTCTTACAAATCTATTGCGCAGATTTTGAGATCCTCGAGTCTCATGCTGAATAAAATCAACATTTATTGAGAATGTCGACATCGATCGTAATGTATTGTTGAACGTATGACACTGCAGTGTCCATCCATGGATACATGATATAGACACCCATGTGAAGGAAGGAAGAATGTTGGTATGTTGAAGAATTGGAAAAAAAAGATCTGAATGGAGAATTAATGCAACAATTTATGTGCATTACAATTCAAACAATATAATTTCGGTGAAATAATTTTGACTGGTCTTTTTTGTATTTTAAAGATCTTTATGGCATGTGTGGAAGAGCCCCAAGGTATTATATTGCATGTCGTAAGTGAGTAGAAGATACCAGTAGAGGGTTAAGAGGACATCAAGACATATCTAGTAGTAGGTACTGCTTAAGTGTCTCACCTAAAAAACACATAGCAGAGCTTTTTCATTAGTGCACCATTGTGCAGTTGCTTGTAATTTAGAGTAATTACCTCCCATAGGTAATTGAAGTACATATATCTAAAATTTTTCTCTATTTTTTTAACATTTTGCTGGACATGGAATATCATCTCTCTATCGCTGCATTATATTATTTTTTAACTCGGGTTATATGCAAAGGCTTGAAAGAAGCTATGTTTTAACAATCACCCTTAATAAAAAGGACTTTTGATCTCTATCTTCCCCCTTTCAAGAATAGAGAGTTTGCATATTTTCTGCTTCTGCCACTTCAAATGCATAGGCTGTCAGTGGGCAAACAAAAAAATATGTGGAGACAATCAATGAACATTGCATCTTTGTAGTAATTGAATGTCTATTTGAACAAAAATGGCCTTTTTAAAGTGTTTCTGTTTCCCCTGTCCTTAATGAAATCTTTAAATAATTTGAAGCGCTTATAAAATAAAAATTGTACCACAGACAAATAAGAAACTGGGCCTTAACTTTCCTATGTGAACCTATCATCATCATGGGTCAACAATCCTAGGATTGGTTTGATGCAGCCCTCCACTCGATTCTTCTATCGGCCAACCTCTTCATATTAGTTAAAGTAGTTCCTCTCTTGCACGTCCTTTACAACCTGTTCTATAGAACTCATACAAGGCCTACCTTTTCCATTATTCCCGTTCACTTTTCCTTCAGCAATTGTCTTCATTAGGCCATTGTGTCTTGAGATATGGCCGATTAGGTTGCCCCGTCTTCTTTTTATAGTTTTCTGCAGACTTCTCTTTTCTCCCACTCTTCTTAGGACTTCTTCATTTGTCACTCGGTCGATCCATTTTATCTTCATCATTGTTCGATAGCACCATATTTCGAATGCTTTCACCCTTTTCTTCTCCGCTGCTGTCATCGTCCATGCCTCACTGCCGTAAAGAAATATGCTCCAGATATATGTTATGATGAATTTCTTACTTCTAATCTTGTATTTCCAGCAGTAAGTATATTCTTCTTTTGATAGAATGACCTCTTTGCCTGGGCTATTCTACTGACTATTTCTTTCTTGCTTCGTCCATTGTTGTTTACTCTGCTTCCAAGGTAACAGAACTCTTTCACCTCTTCCAGTTTTAGTTTTCCTAGTTTAACGTTGGTTTTGGCATCTTCTTTCTTGCTGCACACCAATATCTTAGTCTTCTTATTGATCTTCAGCTGATGTATGGCCATTGTCCTTTCCATGATTGTTAGCTTCTTATTTAGATCCTTCTCTGTTTCTGCTATGAGAGCTATGTCATCAGCAAATCATAGCATACTGATTGTTTCTCCGTGGATGTTCACTCCAGAACACTTCTCTTTGATTTCATTGAATGCTCTCTCGATGTAAACTTTAAAAATTATTGGAGACAGTGCACAGCCTTGTCTCACTCCTTTCTTTATTCTTGCTTCTTCAGATCTGGGTCCAGATTTTATCACAGCTACTTGGTTTTTACACAAATTGTGGATAACTCTTCGGTCATTGTATGATACTCCAATTCCTTTCAGAATTCCAAGCATTAAATTCCAATATAAGTTATCAAAGGCCCATGTGCCCCTACAACTGTAAATTTGTGCTGATCATTTCAATAATTTCTGTTACTTGTTATCCTTCTCATGCTCATTGATCTCCCAAACAAATCAGAACTACTTTCCTAAAGATGAAATGGTTGAATTATGATTTGGCATAGGCACTTTGAGACAGTTTGGTTGAGAAGGGGTGAGAGTGTGAGGTTAATAACCCAAGGTCCTGGGTTCAAAGTCCTGAATAGGTCTTTAGGCATGCCAGCCCAAGCTGTGCTATTATCTGGATACTAGAACTCTATGACAAATATCAGGCAGCACAGGGAAAGAATTCATTCCCTCTACCCTAATGTGGTAATTAAACATGACATTTGGCTTAGCATTAGGTGAGTTCTACTCTCTCTAACCATACTATCCTCTAGATGTTAAATATTCCTTCCTTTTCATTCCTCCTTAATTATTCCTCTATTCCTTTTTGAAAATAATATGGTGAAATAATATACATTGGTATATTTTTATGGGAATGACTATAGTCTAGAGGTCTGTGTTTGATTGCAAAAGAGGCACAATTCAGACTATAGAGCATCAAGTCCTTGGGTGGTAGATATGTATCACCGAATCTCGCCATTATAATCCTTTAAGTTTTCTAATCGCAGAAGTTTATCTTTTGGGCATATACAGACGACAGTGAAAAAACTGATATCATTCATTGCTGGTAAAATTTCTAGTTTTCATTTGAATTCATTGTTGCATCCATAGCAATAAAAATAGCTGTAAAAAGTTCACCTGGGTGACGGAAATCCTGGAACTTGAGGTGGTGGCAGTTGAAGGCGATGCTGAGCATCTGAGAAATGGCTGCAATGCAGGGCCAGTGGTGGTGGTGGAGATGGGAATGCCATTGGCCCCTGTCTGCATTCTTCCAAGACATCTCTGTGGAATAGAATGAATAATAGAAAATGATAGCTTCATTGAAAACTTTTTTTTTTCATATAGAAATACCATATTTTTTCTTCCAAAACATCCCTGTGGAATAGATGTATGATAGGAAATGATAGCTTCATTGAAAACATTTTTTTATTGAAAAATAGGAATATGTACCGTATTTTTTCATCAAATTACACATGACATTAATTATATCTGTAAATACGGAGGTATTCCAAACCTAATGGTGAATTATTGCTTAATTTAGGAAAATTAATTGTCAATTGTCCTTTGAGTCTCATCTTGGTTTATAGTAATACATAAAAATAATCAGCCTGGAGGTAAGGAGGAGAAGTGTCAACATATTTCTCCTCCTTCCTAGTTGTGTCTTGACTATCATAAAATGTGCTTCTGCAAAATATTTTCTACACTGCATTAGTTCAAATGAAAAGAGGCTCTCTTCATTTATTTACAGTTAGTTAATTTTGAACATTCATTCAATAAATTTGCAGCCATAAAAAAGCAAAATTATATTAAAGGTGGTACAGTTGTAGTATATTGTCAAACCCTGAATGAAATGCAAAATGCCACTCATGATCAATTTGAAAAAGATTGGCTTGATTAAGGATACTAAGTTGAGACCTCATCAATTAATTAATAATTAAAATAAGTTATAACATTGTGACTTCCACAGTTTATTAAGACATTCCTAACCAGTTTCGATTGTCAAGCCATCATCAGATGTGTAACACGCAGATATTGTACAGAAGGTTTTTATAGAAACCAGGTGGTCAAAGGAAATTCTTTCTGGAAAGGTAGGAATAGAGAGATGGGACCTGTAATGAGAGTAGTGAGAGGGCCGGGTAATGCATAACTAGGTGGATAGATTAGGATAGATGATTTCATTCAGGAGGTTTTGCTTTCCCTGAATGTCAACCTCCCACTGATCGATGGCGTCCATATTTTGTCCCTTCTCTGTGAATGGAGTAGTTTTTGTTTGAAATTACTTTGATGACTCATCTCCAATAAGTGTGAGGCAAAAGCCAACAACTTGTCTTTGTTCCTCCAGCATGCCTTTTACTCCTAAGTTTAAGTCTTCAAATTGTATCCAGTTTGGCCAGTATAAAAACTCTCAGAGTCACTACATTTAAGTATTTGTACACCAGATTTTAAATTGGGGTCAATGGGGGAATGGTTTACTCAGAACCAAAATCGCCATTTTGTACAGGAAATCATCTAACCAGAGTCATTCACTCATGAATCAAAAGTTTAAATAAGCAAAAGGTGATGCCCACCAAAAAAGCTGCTTTGAGACTTACTACGTCATCCATCTCCAGTCCTTTACTGATTGTAGGGAAAGGGGAGGGAGTGGAGGGGGGGAGTCGGAAGGTCTGCTCAAACAGATCCTGTCACAACCACTTCTATTGGCAGAGTCAGCCCCGTGTCTCCCACTGTTTTAAGGTGAAGTAGCTTTGCAGGATCCGTTATGATTAAACAAATGGATGACGTTCTAAGTCGCATGCACATCCACTTTTACAAAAGGGTTAAAAACATCAGTTTTTCGCCACTTATAACTCAAGAATTAATTGATGGATCGAAAAACAGAAAAATATGGGTCTTTTTATTTTACAAACTCTATCAGATTTGGCAGCAAAAAATATGGTAAACTATCCCATTGTATCTTTTGATTTGCTCAGTAGTCAGCCCAAGGTATTTTTATTATAAAACCATGTATTAAACATATTCCTGACATTGTTGTCAACCACACACTGCTTTGCAAAGATATTTATAGAAATTCTTTAGGTGCCCATTAATACTTTAAATGTGGACAAGTACTTATTAGTCATTCAAAGATTGTTTCCAATTTGAAACCATTTAGTACATATTCTCTGATAATTCAAGGTTGTGAATTAGCTGAAAAAATCCTTAATGAAGTTACCTGCTGATAAGTACATTGGGAAGATTTCCACAGAAAAAAAACAATCTATCTGAAGATCTGGCATCCGATTAAAGGTGGATCTGGCATTAACACACTCAACGTGGATTCCTTGAATTCAAGGCATGCTTCGTTACCCTGGGAGGCGGATGCCTTGACATAAAGGCATGGGGTCCCGTTATGTTCGTTGTTAAGTAAAAAATTATTATTATATTGCAAAACTTTTATGTTTAAAGCATTTATAATAATGTATTTATTCATACTAAAGAAAAAAGAAAGTTTTCATGAAATAGGCCAGCATTGAGTGTGTTAAAGGTGGATGATTTTTTTCCCTTTGGAAATCTTTCTCGTCTCCAATAGTGTTAGTCCAAGTGAAAAGATGGCATTTGCAGGGCAAATGAAGAGGCCAAAAATTGTGTCTCAGCCTTAAAATCTAAAATATGTACTTTGTAAGAATTTAGCCTTCAAGGTTTCAAATGTGTTTTCCCACACTTCTTACATATACATGAAGATGAAGTCTCAACCATTGGTTTCATATGGTTGATGGACATTTAATCACCCTTCTCCTATAAAGAAGTAGTAGTTTCTCTTAACCCCCTCTATTATTCCCTACAATATGCTATATCTCAAATATTTACGTGTGATAAACATACTTCAATAAGTTCGTAGCTGATGCCTAGCTAGGATAAAAGTTGTGTTCAACCTAAGTTTGGTCTAGTTGGTGAGGGCAGAGCCATAGAGTAACTATAACAGGGTTTATAAGAACCTGGAAAACCTGGAAAAGTCAGGGAAAATTAAAACAGTCATGGAAATCCTGGAAAAGTCAGGGAATTTAATGTGTGCTTAGGGAAAAATCACAAAATGTTTAAATTTATCACCTGAAAATGCCAAGAGATCAAAAATTGCACATAGGAGTGGAGGAGGAGGGTGAAGGAGGGGACGGCTGGCCTCAGTCTGGCCTTGCTGTGGAGGCAGCCCATGGGGGTATTCTGGTTCTTTCTGGCTATAGCCTGCATGATTTGGTGAATAGATTGGCAAAAGGTGTGCGCATTCATATTTTCATTTTCATTCGCTAGCGATTTCACCAGGAATGCTTCGCTTTGTCCCTCTGGCGAGGAAAAAGTTATTCTCAGTCAAATTTGAAGTCACTTAGCCAAATTTGTAGAAGGATGTGAGGAAGAAAAAATGAAGATTGATTCAAAGAGCTACTTTAACATGACATCCGGTTTGAAGGAAAAGCCAGGCTAGCCTTCTTTGCATATATTTTTCTGCAATTAAAACCCTTTCTGAAGGCATATCAATGTAAAGAATGATAATTTTTATTTCGTTGACTTAAAGTTGTTGATCTCTTATTACTGTAAGTTCATATGATTAATATGATAATAAAACTACAATTTTTCATAAGTTTAGACTCCTTTGCTTCCTCACTACCACTTTTATCTCTATAAATGACCGAAATCTTGGAGTTTTCAGGCACTCAAAAGTCAGGGAAAATCACTAATAATGGTCTGGAAATCCTGGAAAAGTCAGGGAAAATGAAAATGAAAACTCCTATAAACCCTGTATAAACTAGGTAATTCTGACTCTATATCATCATCATTGGTCATCAATCCTCTGAATGGTTTAAGGCAGCTCTCCTCTGAGTTCTTCTATCGGCTAATCTCTTCATATTTAGGTATTTCTTCTCTTTCATGTCCTTCATCTCTCGTTCCATATATCTCGAACGAGGCCATCCTTTGTCATTCTTCCCATCCACTTGTCCCTCGACGATTGTCTTCATCAGGTCATCATGTCTCATGATGTGGCCAATTAAGTTGTCCCACCTTCTTCTTAGGGTATTCAGAAGACTTCTCTTTTCTCCCACTCTTCTTAGGACTTCCTCGTTACTTACTTGGTCAATCCATTTAATCTTCATCATTCTTCTGTAGCACCACATTTCAAATGCTTCCACCCTTATCTTTTCCACTACTGTCATTGTCCATGTCTCACTGCCATAGAGAAACACACTCCAGATGTACGTTCTGATGAATAATCCTTACTTCTACGCTTGTGTTTCCAGTGGTAAGTAGATTCTTCGTTTGATAGGGTGCCCTCTTTGCCTGGGCTATTCTGCTGACTATTTCTTTCTTGATTTGTCCATTGTCGTTTACTCTGCTTCCAAGGTAACAGAACTCTTTCATCTCTTCCAGTTTTATTTTTCCTAGTTTAGCGTTGGTTTTGGCCTCTTCTTTCTTGCTGCACACCAATATCTTAGTCTTCATCTTATTGAATTTCAGATGGTATCTGGCCATTGTCCTTTCCATGGTTATTAGAGTCTTATTCAGATCCTTCTGTCTCTGCTACAAGTGCTATGTCATCAGCGAATCACAGCATTCTACTTTTTTCTCCGTGGATATTCACTCTAGAAGACTTCTCCTTGATTTAATTGATGGCCTTCTCAATGTAAACATTAAAAATTACGGGAGACAGTTCACAGCCTTGTCTCACTCCTTTCTTTATTCTTGCTCCTTCAGAGCTGGGTTCAGATTTAATCACAGCTACTTGGTTTTTATACAAACTGAATAATTCTTTGGTCATTGTATGAGACTCCAATTCCTTTCAAAATTCCGAGCATTGAATTCCAATCCACGTTGTCAAAAGCCTTCTCTAAATCCACGAATGCACTTTTTCCTTCTCCATTCTCTTCTCTATGAGCAGCCTAAGGGCCAATATTGCTTCTCTGGTTCCCTTACTTTTCCTGATTCCGAATTGATCTTCATCCAGCACTCTATAGCATATAGAAAATCTGTACTTACTCCTTGGTAGAGGTTACCAAGAACTCAGCCAAAGGTTTGTGTAGCTCACTCATCATGGTACAGGTTCCTTTCCCAATGTTTTTCCAGGAAGATCTGATACCTACCCAGAAAACAATGCACTGCATGGATTTGGCTGGACTTATTCTTAGACTTCTCCATGCTTTGAACCCGCTACCTCCAGTTATCAGCACAATGCACTACCCATCACAATACCAAAGGAAGTCTCTCCTTCAAAGATTCGATTAGTGTGAAGAAACCGGTTCATAAAATTAACATGTTACCACGCGCTAGGGAGTATCTCGTGCATACTGTGATGATCTCCGCAATTCAAGACTGATGCCTTCTGATGTTAATCACTCTTTCCACAAGAGAACGACGTTGAATTAATCGACGTGTGGGAAACGGTGGGTTTTTATGCTCCCGACAACATTTCAGATATAGCCTCAAAACGTCCGCCTTTTATCGTGTTGTACAAATGTTCACTTAATGGGGACGACAACTTATATCACGATCCCGTTTTCTTCCTCCTGTCGCTCATTTAGATATTCTGCCCAGATTGCTTGTTGTCTGTTGTAACAGGATTCCCACCGTTGCGAATGAATTTCCAAAGGTGTCTTTTTCGGTGGTAACCTCCGCGGTACCAACCTCTCGTTCCCCCTGTCTCTCTTCCCCCTCTCCGTAACCCCCCAACTTCATTTCCATTCACAAAAGGAACGCGGCTCCGTGTAATGCGCCCGAGAAATATTTAACGGCGAACCATCACATCGCCACGGTGCCATGCAGGGATTGGGGATAAATAAGAACGACAGCTTTGCGTGTCGCGGTTTGTTCGAAAAGGACAGCAGATGGGATCTCACAGGAAGAAAACTTTTCATAAAGGTGGGGACGAAAACTAATTCCGAAACTCAAAATTAATTTTTATTTTTATCTTTCCGAGAATTTCGTAGTGTTTTATTCCACATTACCCATTGCTATCGGGAGAAAAACAGGTGCCTCCGTAAATTGGAATGGTTTTCTATGGGACTAGGGGGTGGAGGTGGAGAGGGTGAAAGGAAAGGCTTCCATGCTAAATCAGTTGGTGTGGTCCCCATCGATCAAAAGATAAAGTTTTTAGGTTCCCAATGGAGGGAGTCGGTGCATTACCGTGTCGATTGAATTAAGATAGCATTGCAGGACGTGGACGGGAGAGAGAGCTGGGGAGTTCTACTTAATCTGAATACCTGGAGTAATTTAGATGCTCGAAAAATCTTCAAGTAGCGTGCACAATGGGAGTTTTCCGCTGAAATGAGAACTGAAAAATGAAAACAAAATGAGCAATAAAAGCCTAATACGTTGCGCTCAAACGATAACTTCCCTTCAAAAGCTGAATCAGGGCATGTGATATACTCAATTTCAGTGCCATGCTATTTGGAATATCCGATTCTATCTTGCCGCCTGCGTTGTTAATTCGCTTCAAAACCCTATTACACCTCAATTTATTTCTGAGAGTACCTTGCTCTTGACGGTTTACTGCAGGGAACTGAAGTTTTGAACTTGGTCATGTAAATGTTTCCTGCAGTTCATCTGATATATATATCCCTGTAGTAAGAATTTTTATAAGCTTCACGCCTACATGCATGAGGTCTCTAGTATTTAGGTCATTGACACTGATGCCACGATCTAATAGAAGACGTATGACATGATGTCATATGATGTCAGATGTGAGAGGGAACTAAAACTGCTACCGTTTGAGTAGCTTGAAAAAACATGTTGGAGGTATGGTAGGGAGAGTATCAGCGCTGGTGGCTTTATCGATGTTTAAAGGATAGTAGAAAGAGTTATCTTTTACACCGTTGTGCACCACACCCTCACTCTTTTAGTTTCTAATTAATCAGTTGAAGTCGGGATAACCCTTATGTTACGGAACGGCACTGTCTCCTTTACTCTCTGCCATTTTCTTTGACACTGCGCCAATCGAATCTTTTGGCATAGGTACCACGTAAATACATATATATTCCTTGGTTTCGCCTACGCTATGAAAAAACACCTATTATTTAAGAGCGCTCATGAATAAATTCCAAAGTACTCAAAACGTCATTCCCCGCCTATTTATTGTCTCTGTTGTCAATTTTCAGTTTAACATTACTCATGCATGACAATTATCAATCATTCATTATTTTGCACGGCGTCATTGCACAGCGGGCAGAGCGTTGGGCTCCTAAGAAGATGTTCTGGGTTCAAATCCGGAAGCAGGCTCCGGAACCGGTCGCTCCTTGGTACCACAGGCGGCGCAGGGAAAGTAATTTCCCGTCCTCTTTTTGGTCAACATGTGTGAACGTCACTCGCTGTAGGGCATAGTCAGGGAGTGTGTAAATATAATTAATATAGTATCCGTGGGCATAGTAATTACTTAGTGAGTTCTATCCTCAACAACCAGATCGACCTTCAGGTTGACTGCTATCGCGTAAATTCCATTATTGCATCAATTATCGTTGAAAATTAAACTTTTTAGCTTGACTTATCTTGAATGGGACCGGCATGAAGGTCATGTCACGTTGGTATTAATGGATATTTTGTGATAAGTGAGGGTATAGTGCCTATCGCGCACTCTACTCTCTTATTTAGATTTCCCAACCCATATTTTCCAGTTATTCTTCCTTCTTGACCTTCGCATACGGTAGCGTTCCAATCTCCCAAACTAATTAAGTTTTCTTCTCCTCTTTCCTTATTTATTACTTGCGTGATATTCTCATAGACGTCTTCCACTTGCACATTTTCGTAGTTTGACGTAGGAATGTAAACTTGCACCACAATGGTATCTGTATCTCAATCTTCACGATTATAATCCTTTCACTACATTGCAAGAAGCTCTTCACGCGCAGTCCGGCACTCTTCCTAAGCATTGTTTCATCTCTAGCCTTACCATTCAGTGATCGGGTGTAAAAGATTCTGTAACTTCCACTCCTAAAGTCTCCATTTTCAGACCACCTCACTCCTCCGATTCCTAATATGTCGAGGTCCATTCTCCGTATTTCTATTTTCAGGTTCTCCAATATTCCGCTGGTCCGAAGGGATCTTACGTACCACGTATGTATCCTAAAATGATTTTCACACTTGACTAATGTACAGGGTTTGTCCCAAAATTAATGCGTCGCATTTTTTCCTGACGCGACCTGACGTCGTAGACCGACCGGACCGGTTGGGGTAGGTGGTGGGGAGTCTAAGCTTTCCAGCGATCTGCCTGCCAGTCGCCTCCGAGCTCTTGGAGTGTGTACACGCGTGATTTTGTGAACCCCAGTAGTGTGACCTCGTCGAGGTAAAAATGGAGCGATCTCTCGATCAACGAGCAGCAATCAAGTTTTGCGTGAAACGTAAAAAGATGCCGCTGTAAACTTTTCAAATGCTTCAGCAATGCCTTTACGTACATTTCGTAAATTTCATCTTTGCCTCCTGAAAGACCTTTCTCGAAACCAATTCGTCTATCGGTTCGAAACTCGGATTGGTTCGAAAACTGATTATTGGAGTAGTAGTAGTAGTATTTTGTTTTTTAAATTCTCTAACTCCGAAGCTTATATCGCACTGCATTACCTGATCGTAAGCCCTAGATGAACACTACATCCAAGTTCGAGGCAGGATTCTAGGCCGTGATCTTAGGGTTTCTAATCCGGCACGTTATCGGCCTGGCTACTGTGGCTGGCACTTATAACATTCTCGGTCTAAACTTAACCACGCGTGCAATTAGAATACAGGTTAGGCAGGCAGGAAAGAAATGGGTATGTACAATCAACAGATTAGATTGAAGCTACCAGAGGAGAAAAAGTATAGGTAACGTACTTTTTTCTTTTTTATTGGCTTGAATGAGGTTAAATTTCACAATTTAATTTTTTTACTAGCGTGATTGTGAATAAACTTCAAATATTTATATAAGGGTGGTTTCCGTCCTACGTGGTGATAGCTTTCATTCATCAGTAGTGCTAATGTATTAACTTTACTTCCTAGGTAAATTCGATTTATTTTATAATCTTTTGATTACAATATAACCCGCAAAGCATTTGCTAACAACAGGTTTTTTCCCTTGACATTAATGCATTCATGGTGTTGATTCACCATCTGCCTTGCCCTTGTGGTGGCTCGTAGGGTATTGTAGGGTAGGCTCGTAGGGTATTGTAGGGTAGGCTCGTAGGGTATTGCAGGGTAGGCTCGTAGGGTAGATGTAGAATTATGCATTCTAAGGCGGAATCCACTAAATACCTTCTTCAGTTGTAGTGAAGGCTACATGAATATTCCTTAACCCTCTCCACTTTTCATTACCACTGGCTTTGCCGATGATCCTTACCCTCCTCATCGTATTAATCCATTATTGTTTTCATATTAGGTTAAACAAATACTGATTCCATGATATAGTTAAGTCTGTTTCTTTAGAAGAAATATGATGCATCAGAAGGTGATTGGTCACGTGAATGTATTCTTATCGTACCAAAATTGCTTTGTAGATTTCGACAACTGCCATGAAATTCACTGCTCCTAGCGAGGAGGAAACACTCACCTGTTTCTCGAAGCCTCACGGAAGCCTTTGGCGAAGGGGTTGCTGGCAATCTTCAGTCGAGTAATCTGCAATCAAACATATTTTACCGTGATTATTTCATTAAATGGAAATAGAGCTATAAAAATTTGTCTTTTTTAAGCTTCTACTCTTATGTGAGGCTGGATGAGGGGTCAGGAAGAAGAAGACATGTATACACGTATACGTAATTTGGAGTGTTCTTACCAATGCAATAATGTTCTACGCGGCATATGAAAATTATATTTCGAAAAAAAATCAGTATCGTGTTCTTGAAATTTCAATCTGGCCTTTAATTTTACTCCATGTCTGTAGTTAACTGTTTCCTAATTATCTAAATACCAGCTCAGAGAAGTTGTTGTAACGTAACGGGGAGGTAATAAATTATCTGAGATTATTTGGACAATTTTAATATATTTACATTTTGATCGGAAAAAATGTGTGATTTTTTTCAATCAAGATCAATCAATCGTGTGCTGTATGCCTAGGATTATGATACCAATTGTAGAAAAGGTGTTAACTAGTTCTTGGGAATGTTATCTCATTCAATTACGTAATAACTTTCCCCAAATGACGATAGAGTCGAATACGAGAATGAAGATATCCTTAACTGCAAGCATGACGACGCGTGTAGTCGAAGGCTTATAATCTGTGGCTTCAAGTCCGTCCTGCACTTAAAGGATTGATATATACCGAATACATCCTTCCTTCTATCTTGCAGACTTCTCCGCCTCAGACCGGGAGGGAAACTAAAAGGGTGGCAATGAAAGTGTAAGGAGGAAGGGGGACCCGGAATCAGATTTTGGCTGCTGTAAACGAAAGGCGCCTAAGGGACCTCAGCTTAACGTCCCATTCGATGGAAGATATACTGGATTCAAAGTGCTCTCCACACAGCACTGGAGTAGGGTTTAACAATGATAAATTGGTCTAAGCTTTCGTGGGTGAATAACTGAGTTTTACTCGCAGGTCAATACCATGAAGTGTTGCGCTCAAGTTACCCGAAGCACTTGAGGGAGTAAATCGAGTCCGTTTGATTGGAATAAGCAGGAGGGCTCTCTGTCTGCTATACCTACATGGTCAGCAAATTTGATATTTTCCGTCTGAAAAAAAATATCCGCGCATCTTCATTGATGCATTGAGAAGCAGGCTATGTTGCTTGACTAGCAGGCATGCTCGCTTTTTTCCACCTCCCTCTCCAGCTCTCACACCTGTCTTCTCCGTAATTTCTCACTTCCAATTTCCTTCCGCACCCTCGCCCTTTCCACTCCGTTCCCTCACCCCCTCCCCTACCGTTCCCTCTCCCTCCGTCTCTCCGCCGTGCCTTACCCCGTTTAAAAAAATCCCTCCCCGTCTCCCACGCAACGTGCTGACCACGGACCCCGTGGCCTTTCCGCTGGTCCTCACTTAACACGCCTTCCACACAACCTTCCTAATCCCCCTCGACATCTAATCACTGACCTCCACGCCTCTCTCTTTCTCCTCCTCTGTGACTTGCCGTTAATGTCCCCTTTACATGCTCTATAATCCTGCTGCCCCCTTCGCCCTCAGACGCACACATACGATCGAGCGATTAGAAAAACATTGGGTGTGACGCTCGGTTCCAATGCGTGCTCACACGTCTCTTCTCGCATCTCACTTCGAGGAAGTTGTCGAGTGGATGGCTATTTTGAATTCATCCAAGGAATTCATTGTATATGGGTGAGGTATCTCATGGGACGTCATTCTCGTGAAATATCTATCCTAGACAGAGAGAACATCTGCTCACCTTTCTTCTTGAACAAGATCACTTTCTGACGGAGTGTCCCTGCGTATGAAACGTTGAAGTACCTTCCCAGTTCTTGATTTCTATTTATCTGATTTTTAAGCTTGTATATTGTCACTCATGTGAGACACACGCCAGCCACTTACACCCACCTTGTCACTCATGAGTGACATCCGCACTCAATGTGTTAAGACCCAATGTCTTCGACAAGCTTCCAAAAACTGTTACACGGTGCAGGGAACTAACCGCGGGCGCCTAAAGCTTAACATCTACTTTCCTCAATATGGAACACATCAATAATATCAATTTTGACTCCTCATTGTCTGTGAAGAATTTTTTACTTCAAGAAGTCCATATGTATGTAATGAACTACCTCTTAGTCAAACTAACTACTTAGGGATAGTCGGTAGCTTGAATACATCTGAATGGGCAAGAAAAGATTGCACAACGTATCAGAGAAGTGAACTTCATAATCGCAGGAGGGCAAATTTTCCTTGAATATGCTCATTTAGTGCTACAAAGTTGGCATTATGTCTTAGAAACAGCCGTGATTTGGTAGGGTTTTCACCCTGAGTTGCATGTTATTTATTTCAATATACTCTAAATATCCTTAACTTATTTTTAACTAAATCTTATGATTGAGTAAGTGCTCTACAGTTGATATTTTTGTCGAAAGATGTTTGGTTATTGTTTGGTTTTGGTGTTTGCGACAGCAAGGGGGCATTTAATTACGAGCCAATAGTTTATGTGGAGTAGAAGAGTTTTTGAAGTGGGCATGATTTGCGACCTTTCCTCGAAGACACCAAAAATTGTCCTAAATATATATATTGGTTTTATCCTAAGAGCTTATTAAAATAATACTAGATGGAATGAAAGATTATACCTTCGATATGACCATGCTATTTTTCGCATAAGAGGACGGAAATTAGATCAGTGCAACTGAGCGATATTTTGAATAGATATGAATCTACTAATTAGGATATAAATGAGATGGAGATGACTTTAAAGAAACGTGGCTGGCAATCTGTTCGAAATCATTTGTGATTATATGGGTTAAATCGTTTCGTGGTTTTAAATGTCCGACCTGTCAATGTGATTTTAGTGGCGCAGTAGTACGTTTTTAGCAAAGAGAAGAAACGCAGAGTAAATAAAACTTGAAATCGATGCATGTGAAGTGGATACTGATTGACTGCGGCTATAAGTAACGCTTTATCACTCTTCGGGTTTTCTGCTTCCGTGAAAAAGATTCTCATCCCTTTTAACTTCCCTCCCTCTAACGGCGCTCGATGATAACGTTCTCGGTCTGGCTTAAACCTACAAGGTTTCGATATTTGACTTGATTCGTAAAGCCGTCAGTTCGTGCAGTCAGTGAATCGAGAAGTGGAATTCGTGGCAAATTCACGTGGGGAGAGGTTTCACGGCTTGAAACCTATTGACGTTAATGAGCGCCAGAGGTAGTTGCATGAAACAGGATAAAATAGAAGGTAGTATTAACGAAGTGAGTATTATTATTTAAGATGAGATTAATTTAATTTATTTATTATTTAAGAAGAATAGAATGAAATTTAAAATTATTATGAAAAAAGAGAAGAGAGTATTAATAAAAGGAGTATTTATATCCCTGTTTTGTTTTTATATCTCGCCCAATTGCTGAGATTTCCGGCGTACGAGAACATTCATTGATAACAGCAGACATGTCACCTTGCTATCTCAAGGAGACAAAAGTTAAGCGGATGTCTGACAAATTTCTTTTCGTAATCAAAATATTGCGCTCATCAGTAGCTCTTTGAAATACACTATGCAGAGAAGTTACTTGATTTGACATTGGTTTCTGAAGTCATTTAATGCTTTTTAATGACGTTTAACCCTCGGGAGTTTGAACCTATTCTCTCGTTCTCCAATGCTTAATCACCTACGTTATTTGATGCAGGAAGACTCTGGTTGGACTTGGGCGTCATCGCAAATGGGATTTTTCCCCTTTTTACGCTGCGAACTCTTGAAATTTATTTCTTTCCGTTACCTGTCCCGCCTTGAAGAAAAGGAACCTCCAGGGAATGACTCTTTTGGAGGTGGAAAAGTGAAGGATTCCCTCGGAAAAAAAGGTGTGCGAAAAATTGAAGGTGATAAAGGTCACCCGACAGCGATTGCGGAGGGCGCTGCCGCGCGCTACAGCTCCCCTGACGGCGTGATCCCGAATCACACCCACTTCCAATCCGCCCCTTCACGGAGATTCCGAGAGCCGACGAAATCAGATATAAAAGCGCCTGGGGCGTTGAAAACCTTTTCGAGGGAGGTGAGTGGATAAATCACCGGGTGAGCTGGGTAAAAGGGTGCTAGCGTGCCATTATGAAAAAATAAGAAACCAGGAAAATCGCCACCAGTCGACGCCACTTACTAAAATAATGACAAGCCGCTCGTGTGGGCTGGGGGTCTCCCTTTCCCGGCCACGTTATCTGTTTGAGAGTAACAACCGAAAGCAGTGTCGCTTTGTTGAGTCAACGCGAAGAAAAGTTTTTTCCTGGATGAGTTTGGAGGAGAGAAATTGTCCCTGGTCTTTATTTAGTGAACAACATCGACAACTATTTCTCGAAATGGTTAGTAATGTACGACTTCTCCCAACAGCAAGACTTTAGAATAAGAATAAGCTGCCCAGAAAAGGCATAGAATGTATCTGCCAAACAGTTAATGCATGGTGTCAATGTGGTGCTATTAATAATAATATATTATTAATAATTCGGGAAAATTGTCGGGAAACGAAGAAAACAAGTCATGAAAATCTAAGCAAAGTCCCGTAGTTTTATCATTGTTCATGGCAGAAGCCAACGGAGAAGTGCCATGGGGTCCACGGTTCAACGTGTGACGGACGAAGTACTGAATTTTAAGTTCCCTCCACACAGAACTCAAGTAGGAGCAGGGAAGTAATTTCTCTTGCCTCCATGCCAAAGCGATGCCCTCATAACGCCTGGCTTATAGTAATATGGCTTACAGTGGAAATCAGGGAGCACACCATTTCCTTGAAGTGTCAGCACCGCTCCTGAGATGAGGCTGATAAGTCTATGCTTAACTCTTTTCCACCACTCTCTGGAAATTGTACGGCAGTCCAAATTCATATCAATGGTTGACATCAGGAACAAAATCCGGAGGGAAAAGTCCGGATTTTCAACAGGTAACGTCAAGATTGCGGATATTGTTGGACTCAAAAGAACTCTTCCGCTGCCGTGTCTCACCGTCCTCTGTGTCGTGATTTTCGTTTCCTGGACCTTCCGATCATATCAATCTGTTATTCACTCGACGCTTCACCATACACCGCGTTCCCGCTGGGCTCAGATCGGGTGGGAAGTAGCTAATTCTGGTGTTTATTTGTTGTTTTTTTTAAATTTTTTTTCTCCTCCGTCGATTTGCTTCGCTTTTGATGTTCGTTCTCCTCGCCCGGGATCACCTTCGGATCGAAGGGCTTTACGTGACATGGAAGAGTTAAGACGCAGTGGTCTCAAGCTGTAATAGCGTGCTCGTCGGTTGGAATCGATCACCGTTGAAGGGTCGGAGTGTTCCGAGCGCCAAATTCAACGCCTTCACATCACGAGGTGATTCGTGCAGTAATCGGCGTCTCGTTACCAACCTCGATTCCTAGGTGTCGTGATCCTAAAATTGCATCGCCGTGTATTTTTCGGTGGCGCGTCGACAGCCTGAGGTCATTAGCGCCTGAAGGTTAAGCATTTGCCCTGATAAAAAGGGGATGAAGGAGGATTTCATCTGGGCGAAGCTGCTGTCGTATGCAACGGGTTCCTGTTTTCACAGAGAGCGATGCACCTGAGTCATTTGAATATTAATTTCCCGCTCCCCTTTTCTCCACCAAAAGTAAATTTAATTTTTGGGATGATAAAAATCGCAGTCACAACCTGATCAAAGTTATGATAAGTAATAAAACATTTGACATGATTTAAAGACAGATGGAAATATGGTGTAAAACACGAATTTACTACTGAATTCAATAAGATACGGAAGACACTTAAAGTATTCCCCTGCTACATTATATCTTTGCCCTTTATCGCTCAAGTATTTTGCCCAAGAGATATTGAGAGCATAATACGTTGATTACTTCACTCCGGCCATCAAAGTGCGAATAGGCTGCCGAGTCACAAGCATTTAGAAACTTACAATTCCGCATTAAATCTGTCTTGCTTCGCGCTGCGGTGAAAAAAAAAGTGAGTGACCTCTAGTTTTTATGCGAATTTTCATGATTGTTGGGAGAAATCAAAGTATCTCTTGGAGTCTACAGTGCAACCAGAAGGCCATCATAATTTGCTGAGTTATAGTTATGCAAACTTAGGCTGAATTTCTAAATAATATTTTCGCTTTACCCTGATATTGGACCGCAGTAAAGGACACTAGGTTAAAGAGAAATGTTTTTTGCCATCTGTTACTTCATCCGCATCCGAGAGTGTGTAATTGCAAGGCTTGGCATTTCATTCACAACAGCAACGAAACACGTCAAAAACATCTACTTTACTCATTCTTACTTAAACCCTTCTCTGCCCAGACCCCCTTTAATGCACTAAAAACCTAATAGGAGGGCGATATGATGCTTTCCCTGTGTATTAGCTGCACAAAGTCTTCTCGGGTGTCCCACCGGGTCAAGGGTTCCACATTAGCAAAATGGGGTGTAAATAGAGAGGACCTTCAAAACGTTTACTTAGGGCCATATTAAGAATCTCAACTACAGTCTCGCCTCTACTGCTTGCGTCATAAAATGTCTATTACGAGTTCAAAAGGGTATACGGATTCCCCTCGATATGGTTCGAAGTGGTATAGAGCGTTTCGCTAAGAAGTAATACCAACTTTTCAGGGTGAATCTGCACACCATTTTAACTCGAAGTAGAGATTTTAGGACGTAAGTAGTGTAAGCGAGACTTTAGTTGAGATTCTGAATATGTTCTTTAGAATTACTTCCATTTTACACTCTAGGGTTTGATAGGGTATAGTTGTTAACTTCTCCAGTTCACTTGGTACCGAGGTCATGTAATCAATTTCTTTTGACTATTTTTTTCATTTCGTTTGCCTGCTATTTCACTTATACATTTGGATATTATTCAAACTGAAAAAAACTGGTGTTCATGGAAGTTGAATTGTTTATACAGATTGTGTTGGTCCTAATTATTTCATTATTTTATCCAATAAATACTACACGGGGCTGTATGGAATTAAACTGTGATCATTGTGGAAGTCTTTGTAATCATAGCTTAGGATTTGTTTTCTTTATTCTACAAAGTGTTTTTTTTTTCTTTCAATACTTCAGATATTCTTGAACCACCCCCCGTGGTGCAAATCACTGTTTAATCTCAAGATTTGCTAAGAGTAACGACAAATTATTTGGTTTTATTGTGACAAACAATAGTTTTTGGGACAGTGTTCATATAGGGTCGCCATATTTATGCCTCTGATATTACCTTTAGTTGCAGCCTAGCATTATTTTTATGTGATCTAACATTGAACGTTTTTCGCACGTTAGTGCTGTGTAATGTGTCACCGAAAAAACTGGCAATTTGGAAAAATCTTGTGTTTTAAAGTTGTTTCCACTCATTCACCATCGGAGATAGTGAACCTTATATTAAGAGCACGAATTAAACGTATGGATTTGCTATCTGCCATAAGTGTCGTTTTTCCGATCTTTCCTGTGGAATATTATTATGTTATCCCAAAGGCTGCTATTTCGCAAACTTGTCTCACCAAATCGATAGCATGCTATTAAATGATACCTAACGGTACTGCAAATGTCGTTTGGTTATCATGAACTTTCCCGATCGCGGAATCACAAAAATATCCTTGAGACGTTTGCATCCCTATTTTTGGCAAGAAAATTGGAATTTCTTTAAAAATTTGCAATAATTTCTTCCTGATCGTTCGATTCTCAATTTCCGCTGAAGGAAAAAAGCATTAATAGGGAGAAGATAACCAGAGATAACGGTACAAGCCTCTAAATCTTAGCTGATATAAGGAGGTAATTCAAATCTTTTCCATATTTAAAAGCTTTCGTTCTTCTCGTAATTGTTCCCATTTTGCAAAGGTGAGAAGGAATCGCTTGGTCTCATATCGTAACCTATAGAGTCGCATTTCACTGGATAAGACCGAAGGTAATTTTGCTGATATCTTTTATATGAAGCCTCGGCCCACTGGCGCCATGTTGAAGGCTAATATAAATTTTCTGTGAGAATAGGATTCTCCTGAATTTCTGCAAAAAATATTCAACGTATATGTTTTAAATTGCAGATATTCTACGTCCCACGTAACCCTAGAAATTGGCGAATTCAATGTTATTCTCAAAGTAATAATTTAATACAGTTTTGGTCGCGAAGAGATCTGTTAATGAAATAGATCAAATTTGACCATGATGACGTAAGAAATTTTGATTGCGAACTACAAAATTTTTTCAATAAGGCTCAAGAATATACCACTTTTAATATTTATTTTATGGTAAAAAAATCCTGTCCGACCCGCAATAATTAACATCTACAAAGCTGACACCCCCGGAATCGAATACTTTTTATCGCAATTTTCTCACGCCATTAAATACGTAGTACCTCCATTCGTAATTCGTGTTCAACCCGAGCAATACAGGAAAGTCGAGACATGAACACGTGTCAATCATGATAATACCCTTTATCCTCATCTTGGCATTTTAATCAATGGTTCTCAGTCAACGTGTCCCGAGTTGTGAACCGATTGAGTATTACAGCGATTCACAAAAATCGAGGTAGGTTCTCGGTGGAATATTATCTTACTTCAGATAGGCACAAAAAGAGTTAAATGGCCACTCACCCAATAAAGTTTTATCATTCGAGCAAATTGCATAAATATTAATGATTAGGAATGATGGAATCGGTGTTTTTAATTTGCGATAACTACATTAGTCCGATTTCAGGGGATGAATAAATGATTAGAATTACCTCAATTCATCAATCACGCATTCCATTAGGCTATCAATTATATATCACCTCGGGACACTGAAACCTCTCTTTTTATCCCACCACTTCAGCTGTCGATAGCAGACTAATCGTACGCGTAGATAACTGAAACCGAAAGGGTAAAGCAAGTCCGTCTCATGGTGCTCGGTGATCCTTTTTGCCTTCTTATCTTGTTTTTCAGTACCTCTTGACTTGGAAAAATCTCGTATTTAGATCAATTACATCAGAAACCTCATTAAAAGATACAGGGCGTCAAATTGAATCGTTCTTCCTATCATAAAAATTGAAATCTGGCAGGTAATTTAAAATCAAGGTCTGTAGTTCTGTTGCTACCACGGGGGTGGATAAAAATGTGATCAGCCTCGAGAAAGGATTATGCATTACATACTCGTTCTGTGATTTGTACGAGTTTATCATTTTTTCATTAAGTTTCTCAAATCCTTACGTCAAAATTAACCTCTCGCGAAGGCCATATGTATAGCCACTTATTTTTCATTGGAGAAATGCTTGTTCTCCCATATTCCATGTTATTTTCTTTCTTTAATGTCACGAGTCTTTCATCATCAAATAAAATACGTAAACTATAACTATAGGTGAATATGGTACGTTACTGTATTACGTATTTGGCTACTTATTTATCATTATATTTTTGCGGTATAATTTTTCAGTAGTACTCATTGTGTCTTTAAAGTTATTAAATCCTAAATATCTTACGTGTTTCCCCTATGCGTTGCAGGAAGTGGCATCTAAGCAACAATCATTCAACGGTCAGGTAACAATAGCTTGTTTCGATTCTGCTTGGGAAAATATTTGACAGCTTTGAGCCAATTTCCGCTCTATTCCATGCTTATGAAGAATCTATTTTACAGCCAAGGTTGTGAAATTAAGGGAACATTATTCCCTCTTATACATAGGTAAATGTTTATTTTTATTCCTTTATTCAGACATCGACAGCAGCAAATACGGCCTCAAGTAATTACAATTACTTGAGGCCGTATCTTACAATTAGCCTCAAGTAATGGATCAAATTACAGTTTACTTCGGTAAGACATTAACAGGAACAGCATTACCTATATATACTATAGCGAAAAAAATAATAAATGAATAAAGAATTATTCAACAAATGTGAAGATGTAACTTTTGCACTATGGTTTTGGCCGAAATTGTCAACTCGATAACCTGCCGACCTGGAATCTCAAGTGTCACGGGTTTCAACCCCAGCTTAAGCATGGGTGTTGCATTTATCTTAGGGTTTTGCTAAGTATTAAGGTAGATTAGAGGGGGTGATAAACCCTTGGGAATTGGAACACCTTTATGTCTAATTCTTGAAATGTTGATGTATATTGTATATTACCGAATTCAATTTTAATTTTCCTCCTAGTGGTGGTAAAACCCTTTATGTATAGCTACATTTCAAAAGAGGGTAAAGATCTCCCTCTAAAGTTGAAATAGTTTGCCTATTAGTCAGTGAACACATACATATGTAGATGATTTGTTTGTTCTTGAAACTTGCAACAATGCAGTAGTTAACGTAATGGAACTCATATAGCTACAGTAGGAACCTTTTTCATGGAGGAGGCGAATACGTACACGGCACACATAATGGTCCCTTGTCTTTGCTAACGTTTAAATTAAAGTAGTCAGCTTTCTACCACATTAGGAACCGTGGTAGCCACGATAAACGTCTGATGACTAGGCATAAGGTCTTTTAATTGTATATATAGTATTCTTTTTGTTCAGAATCAGCTCAATACACGAGAACCGGATTATGTAGATAGGTAAAACTATTGTCCCCAGACCCCATCCCCTCGATAAAAGGATGAGGTATTCCCTTCTAGAAAGTTATATCCCTTCCAGAAAAGGATGATAGTAGAGGGAATGAAAATAATTTCATCAATGTTTCCATCCATGTTCCTACCTCATCGCATCCCAAATACACCCTCACACATATTGCTGTGCTCCTAGGTAAGTCAAACAACCCAAACGTGGCCGTAGATTTCGACCGGTATTACCGGAAACCAAAACCGGTCTCCCCCGGCCAGAAGCGGGTCTCCCTAAGTGCTAAGCCACTGCGCCAACCGATCTCCTCCTATTAAGCCATAAATATTCCGCGCGCGGTGAAATACAGTCGAGCTGACGACGTGAACCCAAAAAAGTACGTCACCGTCGACGAAAATAATAACAATGAAAAACTCATGGTGGGGGTGGGGGTGAGAAGTCGTAACGGAAGGAGAAGGGGAGCAGTGGAGTGAGTGCGAGAGATGGAAAAAATCCGAGGGGGGAAGGGCAAAAGGGGTGGTGACCCCAATTATCGCAACGAGGGAGAGATTACGATCTCACCCCGCTCCTTTTCTCCTTACCCCCCATTTTCCACGACCCCGCACCCCCGCCTGCTTCTCCGCGGTGGCGTTTCCCCGCGATCTGTTCTCTCGCAATTAGGCCACGTGCTAACTGGCCCTCTCATGACCACTCTCGTTCACCGAATTCTCTCTCCTTCGGAGGGCGCTGGTGGGGGGAGGGGCTGAGGGCAGTGTCTGAAAGGCGTTGAGGCCGTCGGGAAGGGTGAGGTTCGTTGCGGTGTTCAAGAGTGGGACACCTTCAAACCCCTCACGACGCACGCTTTTATCACCGTCGATCTTTTAACCTCTCCTTCTCTTCGCTTCGTATGATTTTCGTGCCTCGTGAAAATTTCTCTTATATCTCAAAGATGCTTAAAGGCTTCTCGTTACTTCCCTGAAGTAGCGTTCGCCATTAATCGTTTTTTTTCCTGTTTAAAGTGCCCCTCTTTTGCTTTTCAAATGCCATGTTCAACACGGGTGTTTTTACCTCCGCGGATTTTTTTTTAATTTTCGTGAGGAAATTTTTCACATGTATTAGCGTCATAAAACCGCGTACAATAGTAATTACTGGTTCAGGTTGAGTAGCATTAGATCATAAGGTGCTCCAGCTGATAAAGTGTAATTCGATCGTCTAAACCTAACTTAATGCACGAGTATTAAGACACACGCTACATTCATGTCCAAATGCTGTACCTATTCGAACCCGCGACCTTTGGGTTGCCAGCCTGGCGCTTTAACGGCCTAACCCCAACAGCCGGCACTAGATCGATATACTAATTCAGTTGCTTAAATTCGATTTATGTTTATTTTTTTTACTTTTATCATTTCTTGTGTAACATCGTTCAGTACTCCCCAAATCCTCTGCGTATGATCGTTGGTGTGGTACATTTTTTCACATTTCAGTCGTCAATTATGATTTTTCGTTTGCCCATTAATTTCCTTCTGTGTAGCTTTCTAGCAATTTCCTTTGCCTGGCCTTTTTCTTATTAAGACCTTCAGTTTATCGAAAGAATCCAACTTTATCTCTCTCATGGCTTAAATATCCTTGGTTATTCACTATACGACTTTTTCGGATCTTTTTCTTGTCAATCCTCTTTCACGCTTATTATTACCGTCTCCTGATATTCCGGGCATTATTATTTAGCGATCATTATGAAAATCTGGCTATTTTTACTGCTAATGTCATTTTTCTGTATGATACCCCTAAATATTTGATTAACCACGTCTTATGGAAGGGGGTGAATGGCTTTCTCAATGTCCTCCCAAATGAAGACATTGCCTACTTGTCCTCTGTTCTCTCTCGTCTTCAATCGCCTCTCTTCTACCTTTATCTTTCCCTCCCTCGATCTACCTTACACCTTTTTACCCGCATCATCTCTTTTCCTCGCCCTCACCTCGCCTCTTCTTTCCCTCTTGAGATGGAGATGGGATGAAGAGAGTACGTGACGAGCGATCGTTTCCATCGGTGTTGGCGGTAAATCGCGTGTCTATTCAATACTACCGCCACCTTTCTCTCTCTCTCTTTCTCCTCCAGAAACAGTGCGCGTTCAACTCTAATGGTAAGGCCCCGTTTCCACTACTGACATTTCTACGACGGTAACTCTCTACCCGCGCAATGCTAGTAATGGAAACGCTCGAAAACGCCTACCATGGTAGATAGTCCTACTAGCATTGAGTTACCCTTGTTAGATCCGGGAATAGTGGTTACCGTCGCGTCTCTTTTGTAATTGGAACGCAAGTTAGTCAAAATCCTGGTAAGAATTATGGGAAAACAGTTGAATCACGGATAGCGGTGAAGGATCGCGGAGTGTGCATCTAGGAAAACGTAGTTGGTGTGGTGTCTTTGTTTGGCTTAATACTTGATTTTTGTCTATGCTCAATGATGCTCCAGAGTTGTTATTACCTATGGCTTGCATAATTTAATTATATTTTCCCAGCAATGACCGAACAAAAGAATTGCAAAAACTTTGCTCACGAGGAGACGGACTTGCTCCTTAGGCGTACGCGATAATCCCGACGACATTTTATTATAACAATCAATATAGATTCTTGAATAAAACTTCAAGTGCTTACACACTTCAATGTGCTACCATCTTTGCGCATTTCTATAACGATCGTCGATTTTCTTTTGAACTGGAATACTGGTAACCGCTATGTGACGAAAGCAGTGATTACAAGGGTAACTTTGTAGCTAACTGGAACGCAGGTAGGTTATGAGGGCTGAAATAACCGTGGTAGAATGTCAGTAGTGGAAACGGGGCCTAAGGATATTTCTCGCGTTCGAAGGAAGAGATCACGAACAAAAATGTTTCCACCATCATGAATTCATTCTCCATAGCACCTGAGCTACTTGGAACCTCCTTTCCAATTTGAAAAATGGTTAATTCTTCTCGTATTCTCTCCCCTTTTTATTTTTCTTGCCGATCACAGTTTAGAACAAAGCTCGGTTCGACTCGCTGATTCGCACGGCACCACTCAACCCCGCCAACTCACTCACGGCTCATGCAGCCATTTCCTTAATTTATCTCACGTTTGTTCCTCGCCGATACCTTTAGTAGCAGTAGACTTGGGTTTATGTGCTCCAATAATCAAAGTTATATCACACAGTGTAACCTAAGATCCAAACCTTAACATAGTACCCATGCCCGAGGTGGGATTCGAACCCACAAGCTTTGGGTTATTAGACCGGTGCGTTACCTTCTTAGCCATCACGGCCTGCTCGATACTTTTAATATTCCAAAGTAAATGATAGTTCAAAGTAGTAAATGATAATTCAAAAACAGTGACAACCTGATTTAAAAAAATGATGTGTACATGTTTCGCCGCTTCCAACTTGCTGTGGTTTATTTGCCGACTACACTGTCAGAGTGGCTGTAGTAATTGGGAGTTAGTGAGTTAGCCAAATTAGAGCTTGCCTTTGGATGCTGTGGACTCGAAGAAAGACTGGGAAGTGAGTGGGTTGAAGTGGTTTAGTCGAATTTCAGGACTCTTTTACCGATTGGTTTTATTTAGCACTAGGCGAAGGTCATCATCATTACATGTCAACAATCCTAAGATTGGTTTGACGCAGCTCTCCGTTTGATTCTCTATCGGCTGAGCTCTTCATATTAACGTAATTCTTCTCTTTCACATCCTTCACTACTTGTTCCGTATACCTAATGCTAGGCCTTCATTCTCCATTCTTCCCATTCACTTTACCCTCGACGATTGTCTTCATCTGACCATCTAGTCACAAGATATGACCATTATGTTGTCGCGTCTTTTCAAAGTTTTCAGTAGACTTCTCTTACCTCCCACTCCTTTCAGAACTTCTTCGTTAGTCACCTGGTCGATTGTATTTATCTCCATTCTTCTTCTGCTTCAACTGCATTTCGAATGATTTCAGCCTTGACTTCTCCGCTGCTTTTGTCGTCCCTGCCTCTCTGCCATAAAGGAACATGCTCTAGATGTAAGTTCTAATGAAGGGTTTCCTTCAGCTTGAAGTACGTTCCACTTAAAATTCAACGGAAAGGAAATAAATGGGGAATACTATTGCATAGAGAAGTTTTAACTATTCCCTTAAAGTGTAGAAGCTAAACCTGTGGTCTCCAGTGGCCTATGGATCAAAATCCACTGCAGATTTTCAATGTGCAGTAGGCACGTAGCCAGAAATTTGCTTCGGGGGGGAGGGGGGTGGCTAGGTCTAGTGTAGCGTAATTTTAAACAAATCTCTTTTCAGTGCCGACATGTTACAAATCTCTTCCCTTAATTTTATGTGCTTGATTTTATACTTTCACAGTGCCCATTCCTATCTTTTCTCACTGGTATCACTGCTTACCTTGTTATGAAGCTGTTAATTTGATCGGCCCCAGAACAGAGTTCAAGGCATACATACATACATATCAGATTGAAAAGAACGATTGTTAACCACACGCATGCATCAAACTAGTGATAACTTTTAAAGACCCTTAACTCTTGAATTATGTGCGGTGTAATCCGAGGTATCATGCCCTGTTAAAATCAGAACAACGAAATGCAACAAAATTATTAGGAAAAAAATTCGGGGGGTGGTGCTGAAGCCCCTGAAGCCCCCCTCACCCTCTGGCTACGTGCCTGATGTGCAGAATGAGTTGTTTTCTACTACTTTGATATGCTAACTAATAAGGAGTAAGAATACCTTACTGAATATCAGTATCTTTCTTATAATAGTTTCATTCAAGTAAGCCCCGATAATTATAAACGAAAATAGTTTATATTCAAAATACCGTTTTTCTCCGTTTATTAGATGTTTTAAAATCTCATAGACATTGCTTTTGAGGCAGATATGAAATTTCCTCGGCAAGGCTCGAAAAAGAGCCCCAAAATCTGATAAAATTTAATTTACGCATTTCAAGAAACCTGGAATCCAATACACAAAATTGTAGCAAGAATAGTCCAGATTGTTGTTTTATAATTAATTTTAAATACTGCTCAGTGGTCTCCAAATTCAGTTTGACCAACGGTTTGGTCACAGTAAACTTGAATGCCGGCAAGGAACATAATCCGATTGTTTCCGCTAGCCAATTAAACGGCCATCAATTTGAAATGGTGACAAATTTCAAAACGGCAATATTCTTATGTCCTTTTGACTCACTGACACCTCCTTATTTTCATTGATTAGTATAAATAGCTTTGCAGTAGATTAGGTGATCATTGTGTTCGTGTTTACGGACAGCCCAGATATCATGCGCCGTCACCATAAATTAAAGGAACCTATCTTATTAATTAAGATTGCTATATCAGAGCTACACTGTCCAAGAAATGACAATGAATAAGCATTCATCTGTATCAACGGCCTACAGACTTCCTACCAGGCTTGCCGTGAACTGCAAGTGTTCCGAAATTCGGGAGGAAAAGGATATATTTGTACGGTTTATACGGCATAGCTTGATTTACCTGAGCAATTCGTGTGGCTAAGTCGGTTTTGCACCATCTCGGCAGTCAGAATTCATGGTTTTAATGTTTTAATCATGCTAAAACCAAAGTTTAATTAAGGTTTAGCGGTATCTTATTGGCTTATTATTCAGCCTTATTAGCTGAATTACACACAAAACAAAATGATGCTGCTACTTTCCTTTCATGAACGCTGATACCTACCTTAAATCCGCAAATTTTCGTCTTTAGTTAATGAAACATTCTGCTGGGCCTTGACTCTCTAAGGTTTTGAAGACCGGGGCCACCTTTAGTGATACAAGTTCATGCTATTTATGCGTCAGTGGGTTCAGGTTATGGAACAGAGACGCTATGTTTTTTCCTTGCACCTAAACGACATGCATTTAAATTAAATTTAATTATCGTAAGCAGTTACTTCATGCTCAGTGAGATTCTCTTGACTGAATGCAAAAGCAATTTATTCGCCGCGTAGGTTCGTGGTAACGGCGTTATATTTAAATAAATTCCTTGTACTGCATGGAGCATTGTGATAGAAATAATGGGGCGACACTGAATCAAACAGGCGGCCTGATTAAGAAATCCTGATGATTTTCGTCATTTCCTTTCACAATTGACTTTTTTCCTATCGTTTATAACAGGTATTATTGGATTGTTCCAGTTATTGTTACTAGGGGATGAGAACGACAGCCGAGGTGAACATCATTAATGTTGGAGGGTTAGTAGGTCGAGGAAGGTATTTTTTAGGGAATGATTGAAGTGTGTGGAGACTCCCGGCATCAGCACACCCTTAGCGGAAGGCTACATGGGGTACCAACACTTAAACGTCCTATTCGACGGTCGGAGTAATGCTTTTAAAGTATTCTGTGATCAATTGAGATCTATGTATCGCTGCAAAATCTCCTTGCTGGAATTAGAATTCGGGCCTTTGTTGGGATTAAAACCAGCATGATAACTGGTTGGAGCCCCGTTTAGCTACCGCAGCAACTCGATTGGAGTTCTCCTACTCTGACTTCAATTTTCTCAGATTCTCTCTCCCTGCTCTTTTTTCCTCCAGACCAGTGAAAAAGAAAAACGCAGTTTTGCAATAAAAATACAGCATTAATAAGTAGTTTTTTATGTTCATTGGAACATAAATTGGCTTTAAACAGGTATAATGTAGGATAAATAAAGCAGAAAAAATAGGGTCTCAAGAATTGGGTGCTATGAATTCTTCGTGAGGGTACGGTCAAAGAAATATTAAAAATATTTTGGAGTATTGGAGAAGACTTCAAAGTTCTATGCATTCTATGCGTTGGGTGCTATGCATTCTTCGCGAGGGCAGGGTCAAAGAAATATTAAAAATATTTCGAATGGTGTATTGGAGTGGACTTCAAGTTCTCGCTTCAGGCTTGTGTAACTGGAAATTGAATTCGCAAATTAAGGAACCATTTTAGACCCTGGTACATCTAAAAGAACATGGAGATTTTATCTGTTCGGCAGTTATATTTGATAACATCCGAATAGTCTGACATTTCAGGATTAAGAACATGGCCTTCGGTGAGGCGAGCGAACTCGTAGCTCACCTTCCTGAGCAAAATCATGTGGGTTCATGTTTTGATGCTGGCGAATGCCGCATGTTCACGCTTAATTTTGATTTCTCGCCATCTTTTTTAGCCTTGCCAGGTCGTAAAATCCTTTGCGTTATTCTCGGTCAAAGTACGCATATCAGCGAAACGTAAAAAAAGTAATTAGTGTTGGCAAGGTGGTTGTCGTTTCAGTCAACGCCACATCGTTTTGCGCGATCTTTTCTGAAAAGGCGAGTGATCATATTCATTATCACGATGACTGCTATCACACGCACGATTCATTTCACCCGCCAAGCAGGTGAACCAGCTGTTGGTCAGGTGGACGAGATGGAAATCATTGATTGCTTAAATACGAACTTCTAAAGGGAACAAATCAGGGTTTTCCGTAGCAATATTGGTTACAATGACTAGTGGAGCTGACAAACTTAACTTGGCGTTTTAAGAAAGTAGAGTGAAAGATATGTAATTGTTTCATATTTTGGATACACATACAAAAACGTGTCTTCTATCTATATTAGTTAACGGAAATCACTAATTCCGCATTACGTTCCCATAATACCGCAGTTGAAATTACATAGGTTTAATGAAGAGAATGGATGTCTTTTTGGAAAATTCTTTCTTTATATGGCAAAAATATGTCATTTTTTTAAATGAATGACATTAGATGCGCATTTTGCTGAGAGAGAAATAAAATGTAAATAATATGAAAGCATCGTAACGTCTTGGTTTACAAGATGTTGGCTTTCTTTTGTTTTTTGCTGTATTGAACACCAACATCGTTGGTGAGATCGAGATGGCGTGGTAGTCGGCGGGGATTTAGCAACGATGCAGTCCACGGTTACTTTTAAATACTCGGTTAACTCCAATTGTGTTCATTGTACTTTAGGTTCAAACAACGCGCTCATTCCTAGGGCATAATTCGTCAATTCTAAATTTCTTTAAAAATGAATAAATTCATGGTACAAGATGGACATTTTAACGTGGATTCGAGGGAGTATTCTAATTTAACTCTCAACTTTTTTGAATTCAGATAATATATAGCGGTTTAAGCAGCTCACAAATTCAGTTATGCCTGAAACATCCATACTATTTTGACTCCATTTCCTGATGTGAATTCGCTGAATTATAATGCGTTAATTTTGCTTTTCGGTTTTTCAGCCTCCACCGGTCAACAATACTATATTCCATTCAGTAGGTGCCACCATCTCCAAATGAACATATTAGAATTGTTTATTTTCTTACCAATTGAATTTTGAATTACTTTCGCGAGTAAGAGTACGCCGTTTATTTTTACCACCGTATAAGTGTATCCAAGGAAGCGGAATTTCACAGCTATTTTTTAATCACACGGCCGCGAGCCAACCTCCGTAAAGACTTCCATGCTATAACGTGAGAGATTGCATTTCTACGGAAAGGAAGTTTTACCACGCGAAAGTAATTCAAAGTTCAATTGGTAAAAGAATAATAAATTTTAATATTCTCATTTAGAAATGGTGGTTCCCACGGAATGGAGCAAAATATCATCGACTTTAAGGCGCTTGCTCAAAAGTGTATGATAGCTAAAAAACTCGGGGTCATAGGACTGTTAAATGTAGAGAAAGTGATGACATTGCTGACTTGCATTAGGTTGTGTAAATGTGCAACTGATGAACTAATTCCAACAGTATACATAATTCTGCCAATAAATGATCGTTATTCCCGGAAACTAAATGATATTAGCATTTACTTAAAATAAAGTTTAACTAATAGTATGTTTTCGATGCCATAAAATTACAGTATTTTGGTAAATGAAATGCCTTAAAATATTATTTTATGCTATCGCATAAGTAATGCTTTATACATATAGACAATCAACATTCCTAAGATTAGTTTTATGCAGTTCTCTCGATTCTTATATCGACTAACATCTTCATATTTCCGTAATTTTTCACATAATTGCAAAAAGTGGTCTTATAAAATGCTAAACATTAATTAGAGTCAAGGAAGACACCCTATTTGTTGGGGCCAACGTTAGCTATTTTTCCTTGCAGGTAGTTCTTGGATCATAGGGCACTATTCTCCCAAAATGATGGTTTGCCTTTTAATGATAGAAGTTTTCTTCAATAAAATAGCTTTATTCTGCAAACATCATACCTTTCATTGGCTGTTTATATTATGAAGAGAATCGGCCGGTGAATGTAATATTCCCGTTCAAATATTCGGGACATAACCGCATTATTTATGCCTGAACTATTCTTTTTGGATTCCAAAACATTTTAGTGAAAGCTGTGTACGTTCAGCAATTGATTTTAATTTTTCATGTGGGCGGACGCATGCTGAAGACCAGTGAGCAGTCCCGCAGAAAAAAGTTAAATGAGTGCATTAGTTTCGAGCCTTTACTTCCCTTTTCCTCCCCGCGATACCGCGAGTGGAGCAAAAACGTTCTCCTGCCGCATTCTTCCGACGATCGATATGCTGGGGTGCTAGTTCTTTCACAAAAAACGCCGGACATCGTATCTGATTTGTTCCAACGCTTTTATTGGCCGCGGGGGAGATCTTAATCTGACACATAAACGAGTGTGTTAATGTTCTCGTGTTTTTGAAAGGGGCGCTGTTTCGGGTCTACTACAACTCGCGAAAGGTGCCCCTCCGCTCCCGGTTTTCGTTCTCAATCCGCCACTTAACGATTCTCCGTTTTCTGGAAGTGCAGCGCATTGTCCGTGATTCCGTGAATTCCTTGTTATTCCTATAGGATTTTGAAGGAATTGAGATGTGAATGGGAATCGTCAAATTTTTTCAATAAATTTGATACAGGAAAATTGCAAAAGTTATTAAATTAAGTAAATTTGTCGTTTTAATTACTTGGAGGATTGAAGCCAAAGTTTTTCTTGATTTTGATTGGGAGTGCATATGACCTTAGGCTCGTACAATTAGGCGAAAACTAACTTGGCATGACGTACTTGATGATGGCGTTGGACGTTGAAACCCGGGTCTTGTTTTTATTAAATTTACGTGGAACTATAACGTTAAGTTTTTTTTCTGATATGAATAGGTTCCATAAAGTTACGCCTGAAACCACCAGTTCTAGTTTTTTAGTTTAGTGCATCTTTGGGTTTAACTTTTGATTGGTTAGTTAAACTTTGAAACGTACGTCATTTTTGCCTACTGAGGTGCGTGTAACTACTCAAAATTTCAGGATTCTTTGAAATATGTTATTAGGTTATTAGTAAAGGTGTCGAAGTTGTTGAAAATGTATTGCAACTCGTAAACAAAGGTAAATTTTGTGTGGTGCGACATGTTACATTGATATCTCACATGCGGTTTTAGACCGACGCATTTCCAACTTAATCTCTATCGTGGCATAATATAAGTTTATTGTCGTGATTGCTAATTCAGAATGGGACTGTTGATGAAATTGGGACGCGTTCTGTTATGCTTTAAACACTAGATCCTCTAGTACTAAACAGACTTCTCATAGAAATTGGAGAAAAAAATCTGCTAAGTTTTCGTGGGATTTCTTTGATGACGTCTAAGGAAAAAATGAACTCTTCCAATTGAAATATTCCGCCTTTAACGTCAATGAATGATCTCCGTCAGGTTACATTGTACGTGCATGTTAATATTACTTTTTTACATGGATGAATCTGTGGTTGTTTCACCTACGCACTCTTTTCTTCTCTGTGCTTTTCAGGAAAAGGGCATTATTGAATAATTATTTTTCTCCCTCTTGGTCTGGCTGCTTGTGAGACCTACATAGGTTATGCACTGTTTTTTGCCAGGTTTCCTCGGAATCGGAATGACATATGTCTGAGCTCAATCAGGGAATCCAATGAGAGGCCTTTGGGTCAGCTAACGAGCCACTTAATAAATTCGAGCTTCGTAATAGAAGGGCGTAAAATGTCCAAAAATATTTTTCATGTGCTAATCCCTGATAATATTCTGTTATATCAAAATTGTGGATTGTAACTTTTTTTCAGGTAAAGCTGTTCCCAGGAAAGTATACGAACATGGCACTGAGAAGCTCATGTATCGTGCCCCCGCCTACTTCGCAAAGGCCGCATGCATTACGCATCTATTCATTTTCAAGACTTAGCGATTTTTATGATCACATGGGACGTCTGTCATTTAAAAAAATCCATTTCTCCGCTTCTACTCGTATGATGTTGAGCATATTTTAAAACTGTGACTGTAAACTGTCGTAAATATAAGAGTATATAATATTGTTTATAGTGTAGTTTACATTGAGGCCCGAGTATTATTACGGTGCATAAAGATTTGCTTATCCTAATCCTCGGACAAACTCAATTTATTGAAATATTAAAAGCAATTAATGAGTAAATTGGTGTCCAGGAATATTTCTTACTGAGGTAATTTATTTTGCCTTGACTCTTGATGTAATTCGTAAATTATTGATTTTTAACGTGGTATTCTGTGCCAGTATCACCTAGTTAGATGCGTTTAATACTTCGTAAATAATCTGTTGATAGTTTCGAAGTCAGTCTTAATGCAAGGCTGCGGAAAGTGTTTCGGAAGAGCTTGAAAAACCGTTTTAGGGCATCGTAGTAACTTCCCTCTCTACGGTCTTGATCAATTATATCAAAGTTTAGATGAGTGGCTGAATACATTTTAACTGTGAATCAACGTAAATGGACCATAATGAAAACCAAAACGGAAAGATTAAATAGCTCGTTGAACATCGCGCAAAATGTCTACAATTGACGATCAATATCAAGTAGGTATCTATTCAACTGCATCATTTTGTTTTTAACTTGGGGTAATGTCGTGTTGGGTTCAATATTAGGCGTCTGAGCATGATTGACCAGAATGAAATGCTAAAGGATTCTTATATCTTTCTTCCGTTCTCACCTGTTGGTTCTGGTAAGCGGTGACTGTGGTGAAAGTCGTCTCAGGGAAGGAGAACACGGAGTGGCGCCTCCTGATCCGTCGAAGGCGTTTGGGTCGCATCTGTGGGCGTTGCTTGGTGCCCTTCTCTCCCGCTGCTTCCGCGGCCCCCGCTCTCTCTGGCCTTTCCGACCCGGGCTCCCCTCCAACTTCGCCCCGGCCCCCTTCCGACTCCAGAGCTTCCAAGGCCTGCACTTCTGCGGGGGTGTCCAGGTCGTCTGTCCTCAGGACGTGCACTCGAGGAATATATTTGTGCATGGAATGCAGCGATACCTGCAACAGAAAAAGAATAGATTTAGACGAGCCTTTCTCAAGCATTTTTGAGATCAGCGGCGTCGGAAGTGGGGCCCAAGGGCTCCCCCAGAATTTTGACCCAGGCTATTTCAGGGTCCCTTTTGGAAGGCCTCAGGGGACTCAAAACTTTGGAGGGCTGCTAATTGACTTAAAATATGGGATATGTCCATTTAAAATGTCATATGACATATTTCATCATTTAACGGGCCCGTTTTGGTCAGCCTGCCTGCAGCCAGAAAAAATCGACAGCACTGCACGCGCGCGCGCTGATTGTGTCGCGTTAAATTCTCTTCTCTACCCCCTCCTATCCGCAAAAAAATGGCATCAAAAATCCGCATCATTACGGGAAGACGACAATTTTCAGGCTATAATTGCATCGCGGAGAAATTGAATTACTTAAATTAGAATTGTGCCAATTAATGTCCATTACTGCCTCTTGCAATTAAAGAGTAGCAAAAGCTTTTATTACCAGGGCACGGAGCTATTTTTCGGAATGATGTGACTTTTGTTTTTCGTGGTCAACTTTCATAGGAACATACGTTTGCGAAATCCTGTTTTACATAATCTCACTAGGCACTTCAACGAAGGTAGCCGTCTTACCCTGTACACTCTTCACAAATTCCTCGGTTTGGAAGAACGATCGGTGGCGTCCAAAAATAATCTCACCAGGAAATAAAGTGGCCAGTAGCAGTCAAAGCGAAACCTAAGAGATAACTTATGAGAATGTTTACACCAAAAATCTGTATCTGCCGTTTTTGAGTGGCTCAGACAAACTCTCTTAAGCCTTATCTCGAATGTCAAATAAGATATTATTCATTTGCCATTTGGTGAGGTCCACTCCAGACAGATTGAAAGGTCCTTCTTTCTTCTTCCTCGGGATTTTTATCTAGATTTTTTTTCTTTTAATCGGAGTTTTCTAGATTTTTTTATTAAGTAAAAAAATGAAATTTTCAGCGAAAGATACCTCTTGTGTCTTGAAAATTGCCCATCGACGATTGGATTGCTTAGGTAACTTTTTCTCGTATTTCCGAGGAACTCCCGTCATAGTGAATACAACTAGAAAGAACTTTTGATTTTGAAAATTTTGAGCACTGATTGAAATTAAAGCTAATGCGGTCCCTCGTTTTCTGCGTCATGAAGTTGGAGTTTTTATCATATATGAGAGACCGTGAGTGAAGCTTGATTGATTACAACGGTTAAATATAGTGGACATGGAACAGGATGTCCGGTATGGTTAGAAATTGAGCACAGGCTATTGTAGTGCTGCGGATTGAGCCGCATGTTATTCCAGGGTGTGAAGCTCTTATGAGAGTGGTCGCGAAATTTTTTTTTTATAATTTATGAATAAATTATTAGAAGTATACGCGCAACGGGCTAGCCATACCCCTAAAATCGGATATTTACCTATATTAGGGTAGGGCTACGCTTTATTGTTACGTTGAAACGCTTTTAAGTGGGTCGTTTAAAATTTCCTCGTAAGTAATAACTCGTTTAAAATTTTCTCGAGTGTAAGAGGGTTGTCATATTAAAAATTTTGAGCTCAGACATTTACCGTGTTTTGAAAAATTGCGGCTCACGAGCCACAAGAGGCTCTTTGGGTATGTACTTGTGACTCTGACATATAAAAGAAAATGCAAATAAGAGTTTCGTTGCTTCCTTTTACGGTGCAATGTAACTTTTGCAGTCGGAGCACCTCAAATGTTAATTCTGCTCTTCTATCGCATTCCCCTTTATAAGAGGACATACTGGCATTATTTAATGAAATTACCATCATTTCCTTACTGGTAATAAATTGGAATTGTTCCTAAAAACGACTAGTGTAAAGTGAAGACTTTCTGAGAAAATAAGTACTACATTGCAATTCTCACAGTAATTGAAGCCAATGAGAACAATTCTCATGAGGTTTTTTCTCATTTTAGTCAATTTGTAATTAATACGATCACTTCAAAGAAAAGTCTCCGGGAGTGAATACCCACGGGGAGAAAATCAAAATGCTACTATTCACCGATGATATAGCAGTCATGGCAGAAACAGAAGGAGATTTAAAGAAGACACTAGGAAATATGGAAAGAAAAATGACCATGTACCATCTGAATATCAATAAAAAGAAAAATGAGGCATTGGTATGCAGTAGGAGAAAGGAAGCCAGGACCAATGGTAAACTAGGAAAACAAAAAATCGAGGAGGTGGAAGAGCTCTGTTACCTGGGAAGCCGAGTAACCAGCAATGGACGAAGTCAAAGAGAAATTGCCAGTAGAATTCCTCAAGCAAAAAGGGCATTTTACCAGAAGAAGATTGTGCTTACAGCTGCAAATACAAGCATTTAAGGGAGGAAACATTTCATTACAACATACAACTGTAGCATTCTACTATATGGCAGCGAAGCATGGGCAATAACAGCAGCAGAGAATTCAAGGCTGGAAGCATTTGAAATGTGGTGCTACCGAAGGACGATGAAGACAAAAATGGATCGATCGAGTGACAAAAGAAGAAGTCTTAAGAAGAGTGGGAGAAAAGAGATATCTACTTACTGGAAACCTTAAAAAGAAGACGGGACAACTTAATAGGCCACATCTTAAGACACGATGGCCTGATGAAGACAATCGTCGAGGGAAAAATGAATGGGAAGAATGGACAAGGCAGGCCTCGTATGAGATATATGGAACAGGTTGTGGAGGATGTGCAAGAGAGGAGTTACGCCAATATGAAGAGGTTGGCCGATATAAAAATCGAGTGGAGGGCTGCGTCAAACCAATCCTTGGATTGTTGACCAATGATGACGATGATCACTTACTGTATTTTAATTTAAAATTTACGTATTTGTTTCTGACTTATTAATTTTATGGCTCTCGAATACTTTTTAAACTGTTGTGTGGCATATATTTGACTCTTTCGTCCCAAAAGTGTATCTACCCTTTAACTGTACCCTAAGCTGTGAGGTGCGTTTTCCTTATACGAATTTGTTAAAAAAAATTGATGCCTTGCGCAACAACGGAGTCGCCCTCACGTGCCTGTATCATGCAATCTTAAATATCACCTGATATATATTATTATATATATTATTATTTTTATTAATAGTCGTCTGACGGTTAAGGCAGGTTTTGGTGGGCAATAAATTCTTCCCATCACTACTATCTCTCAAGTGATGCCCTACATAGTATATTTATAACATTAATTAACTAAGGAGTGATCGAAATTTGTACGAATTGAATCGATGAGTGGCAAAGTTATGGGCAGCTTGACAAAATGCGTGCAAGTGGATAGAATATTGGAGACGACTGTACGTTGCAATAAGCATTTTTTCGCACGCGTTTCGCATTTTCCTTCCTCCCTTTCCAAAGTGACCGGACTTCACAGTCCAGGCTCGTCAATTAAACTAGAATCGCGAGGGTTATGGCAGTCAGGGTGGCGGGCGAGACGGTTTGAGCTCGCTTAACCAAACAAAAATCGACCCTCAACAGTATACAGGCTGCGGAGAATGGGAAAAAAAGGGGATGGAATCAAGCGAGCGAGTAATAGGCTATTTATTTCAGTCCAATCATCCTCCTTCCGATCCAACTCTCTCCGCACACCCACGAAAACGTTCGCCCCTTTCCCCGCCGCCGGACCGTTTAAAACCCTCGTCTCTTCCCGTTTCCCGCTCCAGCCGATATACTCTCCCACAAGACCGCGGAGGATACTGCCGGAATTTCTCCGCCGGAGTGGCTTTCAATGGGGGGCGACGTTCAGAGGGGGCTGAGGAAGCAAGTGGGGAAGGGGAGGGAGCCTATTCGAGGAGAGATTGGGTGGTCAGGGGCGGTGGGCTTATGGGAAATGATAATCGGATGGGTGTAACCGTTATTGGCGCTATTATATTAGCGTTCCCCAGGATGTAGGCACGAGGAAATTGTTCCCATATGTCGGACCGTGTGGTGTTTATTCCCTCCTCCCTTTTGCTCTCTCTTTCTCTCTCTCTCCCTGAAAATAATGGCCCGAAAAACATGAGTGAGTTACGCGTGGAAGAAGTCGATCGCGAAGGAGGCCTGAAAAGGTGGAGCCATAGTTTGATCTAAGCCCTACCGGTCAAAACCACTTAGTCACAGCTATATAGCGTTATTTTCTATTGTTAATCTACAAATTGACTTGTAATAATCCTTTACGTTTTCTTCTCCTTTATGGCACACTCAGAAAAATGTACCTCACCGTACCATGCACAGTTTTTATTTGTGCGTCTATAAATGTGATTACCCTCATTTTCCCCTGGAAATGATAACTGGATTTTCGTATTAGACTCTCCTGCCATGAATAGTTTCATAACCCTGCTTTACATACGTTATCCTTTACCAACAAAGTTCTCTTTCTTACTGAAAGCATGTATTCGGTTACTGTTTAAATTTATCTGATCGTTTTGGTCTTTAGTACAAAGTGCTTCATACAAAGAATTTCCCTGTTTTTGCATCCCCATGTGTAGTTTTCTTGGGATTTGACTTGATATTTTTACCCACAATTTTACCGTATATTGCGAGTAACAACTACCTGTCTTGAAATTGTGAAGTTTTGCTCTGAATAAATAGTCTACCATTACTATTGCGCATGAACAGGGACTTAGATTTTTTGTCTCGGTATCACGCTGTCAACCACAAAAGACGGTCTCAGGTATCTCCGCACGCCTTGGGTACCCTAGGCTAGGAGATAGAAAACTCCAGACGCCTAATCTGTGCCACTGTGCTTGAATTGCTCTATTGATCATCTCTGATCATCAATCCTAAGTTTGAAGCTGCTTCCCTCTCGATTGTTTTAACGGATAATCTTTTCACACTCACAGCTCTTCTCTTTTATATCCTTCACCACGCGCTACATATATCTCATGCGTGCCCTTCCCTTTCCATTCTTCCAATTCACTTATACCTCGACGTCTGTCTTCATCCGACCATCGATACTCATAATGTATGTACTACCTCATAATGATATCCCGTATTTTTTTCGTTTTCATCAGACTAGTTTTTTCTCTTCTCTTCTTAGGTCTTATTCGTCATTTATTCGGTCTATCTTTATTATTCTTCGACACGCCTTTACCCTTCCTTTCATTGCTTGCATGCGAATCAAAAATACTTCTCATCATGCCATAGATTTGGTTCGGTTTCATTGAGGCTTTTGATGGATAAAGGTCTGCAACCCTAGTAATTGATCATGATTAAAATTGACTACACGTATGTTTTTCTATCAAATTAGACCGCGTCGTAACAACCGATGTTATCGTAACTAATTTGATGCGACATATTGCTCCTTGGAAACTAATTCATCATACGCTATTTTTAGGACCAACGTGATAAGCATGTAGCGCGATGATTTGAACCAGACGAGTACGTGCCCAGCCTTGCTGTGCTTGTTTCCTGAGGAGCTCTCCCTCGCCGATTCTCCGCGCTAGAGCCAATGAGTGAGAAAGAAAAAGGCTACCTTCTGGTTTCCTCGTGCGCGTCATCTGTGCCGCGCACGGGTCCCAACCTTGGTGAAGAGTGGGCCCTATTTTAAAAGGTAAACGTCTTCTCCCACAGGGCAGCGCCGGCAGGCCTGCCGGCAAAGGGAGAACCTGAATGCAGAGAGGGCCGGGGGTTAAAAAAATTCTTTCCTACCTGAGGAAGACGTTAACGTATTGGTAACGAAAGGAGGAGTTGGGAAAGGGGGCTTTATTGGATTTGAGAGCTGGCGAGGAAAAAGATCATCACTCGATTGCGAGGGAGAGCTAATCATAGCTATTAAAGGGTAGCTCGCGTGGCAGATGCCAAGCGGGGTCTCAGTAAAGTTCCTTGGGTGCTATGTATATCTGTATTACATGCGTAGCAAAAGAACGTTGTGTTCACGTGTGAAATATCCAGTGGAAAGGCTTAGGAAGGATACTTGGTGACCTGAGGGAAAATAATTCGTCGAATATGGTGTGTTTCTTTAAATCAATCTCTTTCTTTAAAAAAATATTTTTTTTTCTTTTGCGTGCAAATATTTTTGTCTCATCTTAGAGCTCATTCACGATTGATTGATTCCACCCTTAGATTTTTTATTGAATATAAGTATTTAGTTTTCTATCGTGTTGCATCTATATACCTCAGAGTGTGGCTTATGGCTTTTTTAAGGGAAGAGAAAAAGAGCGGGATGTATGTACATGTACATCTCGAGCACGATTCTCTTTATAGCGAGGCATGAACGATAACAGTAGTAGAATTGTCGCAACTGTATACATTCGAAATCAGGTATTACAGAAGAATGCTGAAGATAAAATGGTTAAGCCATGTACCAAATTTAAGGATCGCGAAAGAGCAAAATAGACTTAAAGGGAGTAACTCGGCAGTGCGCACAATAGCAATACATATTTCCGCAGCGAAAAAATCTTCCACCGTGACCGGGTTCCAGTGAAGGTGGATGATTTTTTTTCTCTGTGGAAATCTTGCAACCGAGTACCAAATAAATCCGTTTCAGAAAGGATAAATCAAATGAGAAGTATGATGAAATGATTAAAGTGAAGGCGAGACAACCCTTACCGGTATATCTTGAGATACATACAATGGTTTGATGAAGACAGTCATCTGGAGAACGGTGAGCGGGAAGAATGGCCAAGGAAGGCCTCGGAGCAAATTCTATCCGTTTGGACCAAAAGTTTGTATGCAAAAGTTTGGAACAAAATCCATTTGGTTACAATTCCACCCCGCCATCAGTCTTAACTCAGTTGCGTCCAATTTGTAGGTATACAAAAATTTGATGAAAATTCGACCACCGGCTTTAGGACTGATGGCTCGTGATTATTAAAATGAAATAGTCATCTACATTTACGCCATACCCTGCAAGCAACCATGAGGGTGTGGGGCAGGGGATGAAGATCACCAAACATTCACTATTAACATGCAAACAAGCTACTACATGGAAACATGCTACTTAATATGGTCACATGCAGCTAGATGGTTAGTATCTGCATAATAAGAAAGGGATTGGTTCAGAAAGGATAAATGCAATCGTAGAAATCGTAGAATAAGAAAGGGATTGGTTGTCAATACATGCGTCATGCACTAGACTACTCGACAATATTTACCCTACGTATCCCTTCGCTATGCTGCCAATTGTGTTCTTTTATAGTACGGGGGAAGAATTACACTTTGACTCTGTCAGTAGGACAATCTATCTCTCAAATGTTATTTATCTGGTCGAATCTAGCATAATACGCTAATAGTCTTGGAATGCCTTGGTTGAGGGTTTATCGTTCTGTACCGACCTGTCCGCGCACCATGGGCCTCCTGTTGTTGGTGAGCTTCAGCTTGTCGAAGGACACGACCCCTTGCGCCATCCACAGCTGACCCGGCGCAGGGGAGTCTGGGTGCACGAAGAGGCGCGCCGTTCGGGAGGTGGCCGCAGTTGAGGAAGCCACGCCGGAGACGGTGGACGGGACGGAGGAGGTAGAGGCGGGAGGATTTTCGGCGGGAGAGAACGGCCCGGAGGTCCCGGTGTAGGGAAGTGGGGAGGAGGCGGAGAAGGAAGGTTGGCGATTGGAGGAGGGAGGAGGAGTGGTTCGCGACTGGGAGGGCGAGGACGGAGGATCCCCAGGGCCGGCCACCATCCACTGCGAACTGCAAGGAGAACGAGAGGGACATTGAGGGCCCGACTGAAACGAGCCTAGGAAATATTGCGATCGACAAAAGAAAATTTTAAGAAGGTTGATCCGAAAACAGAAAGTCATGTCAGTTTTTTTATATTTTCAGCACTTAAAGAACTAAAGTTTCTCTGCATAATAAAGTAAAGATAATTATACCAACCCATACTCCTTTTTGCACAAATTGCATTTGAAATTGTCAGTTTTTTTATATTTTCAGCACTTAAAGAACTAAAGTTTCTCTGCATAATAAAGTAAAGATAATTATACCAACCCATACTCCTTTTTGCACAAATTGCATTTGAAATTACATACGATTAACGGCGAGAATGGCCATCACATGGGAATATAACGTTTAAAAATACCATAGTGACATGTCATTTTTGCAAGACACTGATATTTTATGCGTAATTTCACAAGATATAAAAAGACACGAAAAAAAAGGCATCAACCCACCGTATTTTTCGCTAAATCCACCAATTTCTGCGCTTATAGCAGACGAAATGCGTTAGTTGTCTTCAAGTGGCGCTGCGGTCGCTCTAGCCAAAATGTATGGCGTATGAATACTAATTTACTAATTACTAATGAGATATTAAAGCATATTTCAGAAAAATATTATAACATAATGTTTGATAGTAATATTCTGGTGTTATAAATTAGTAAATTCATTGAGTACATGAATTTATTTCTTTAAAGTAAATGCTGAATTGACTCCATAGTCGAACTGATTAAAATTATCATAAAAAAGAAATCCTTCGACTTTACATCATATTTTTTTGTGATACTTATGACTTTCAATAGCTTAGGTAATTTTCTTTGTGAAGTAAGGATCACTAAGCAGGCATATACTCGTACTTAAATTAATAAGATTCCTCAGACAACTTAACTCAAGCAGTCGCGAGCCAACCTCCTTCATTCATGAAAAACGAAACATGTGAAGAGGTTTTTATAACACCGAAATGTAATTCTTATTTCTTTTGGTGAAATCCTCAATCCCGATCGGTTATCTCAAAATAATGATTACTTAGTTTACTGACGTCGAAGATGACTTTGCTGATCTCTTTGGCGGCGAGGTAAAACCATCCCTGCCAATTGTAAAGTTTTGGATTCGAATCTCCACCGGGTCGTTTGTTTTCTACCGGGGGCATTGATGCGAGTTTTGTCTTCATTTATCTTTTTATATGCCGTAGGATAAAGGGGCAAAATGAGCTGTTTGTGGGAGAGCTTAACAAATTAATAAATTCTCAGAACAGCATTCAGGTTATGACATTGTTTAAATATCTCGGTACCCTCGGTACTAACTGGCTGTGGGCATCTGTCGTCAGTGAATCAGAATGGGAAAAGCTAAAATCTCCAATTTACCCGTAATCGAACCTGTGATACTCCTGTTACTATTGGTTCAAGTGCGATGGTCCAACCACATGGTGGATTGGATGTTCCAACTCACGGTTTCCATGCAGAGTTTTCTTGTTAGCAGTGTTCCATAAATAAAGGGAATATAGATTGTGATAATGATAACATATTTTGTAATACCTCTTTTTTACCGGTCCACTCGTATTCCATTCAGTTTCACCAGGAAATATTCAATCAGCAAGGATAAAGTCTTTACTGATATATTCTGAGATAAAAGCTCGTTATAAATTGTAGACAAATCCATTGAAAGTGAGTGTGCTTAAAAAATATACTTGATGGAATTTATATCGTCATGGGATCTTTCGAAGTTGCTTACATTTTGTCAAGCACCCCAAGATAGTGGTAACGAGGATGTATTTAATTTTCCTCCGGACACTGCACTTATCATATTCTGCATTCAGTGTGATGGATATAGATTCATGATAAGCTCTTAGTTCTACAGATTTCACTTCGCCCTTGGTTACTTATCATTAAAGGTAATTGCTCCAAAGATTGTCATTTTATCTCCTTTTCAGTTGACAAGTGAACGGTGAGAAAATGTCCTTAAACGTGCATTGTTTAAGACACTCAGTACCTATCATCGGAAAAAGCGTCGAATTCGGTCGCTATCGCATGGATCTGACCGATTGCGCAAATGACACGTGAACGCTCTAGTAGAGGATGTAGGATGTCTGCACTGAACCGCAGTCAGTAACTTTTATTACACTGTGCAGTAAGGACAATCTATGTCTTCCTCTTCCCTTCTTCCATCACTTTTCCCTCCATTTTATTACTAAGGAATGCGTTGTACCTTATTAAATGAATAATACGTTTGTTTTTTTTTCTGGAGTGGATTGCTCGGTGGAGTGTTTTCCTTGTATTTACTTCTTTTAGCATGTTTTCGTTGGTTTTCCCTATGGACCAACTAGTTTTTGTAATTCTTCTCCAAAATAACATTTCTGCTGCAAGCAGTCTTTTTCCTGTTTATATAAGGTCTCTGCTTATTAACCATACGTGAGCGCGTTTCACATGAAGGTTTTTAGAACCTTTCCTTGGATCAGTTGAGAGATGTTGACTAGCAGATATCGTTACCTGCGAAACTATTGTTCGGCCAAGGCTATTCGTCTATTAACAGCTTTGAAAATTTTATTTTCATTATTTGCTTGGCTGCGTAGGTAACATAATTCCCTAATTTTCTCTATGGCTGATTTGTCTTGCTTTATTGTAGCCTAAGTTATTGCTGACTTTATCTACCACCATCATTGTAGGTAGTTCATGACATTAAAGTTACCTCAAAAATTCAAATCACACGGATTCAGATCTGCCACATTTTTTCTACCCCTACACTACATCTGAGCGACAAAGGAAGAGAAATCTACTTTCGGATCGAGTGATTCAAGAATTCGTTATTTCCACGAACAATACAAGGCTACAACGGAAAAGTATAATTCTTTCAAACGCATTACACACCATCCTTCATTATTTATTAAAACATTTTTTGTTAGATAACTGTCATCTATACGGCTGCTTAACTACCACCCTCTGTCATACGGCCTTACGGTTGCTCGCAGGGTAAAATGGAGATGTAATTTACCGTCAACTCCCGCAAAACTCGAGGCACGTATATTTAGACGAGACTCAAGCCTGCATGATACTCAAGCCATTTCCTCTATATTGACCTATATTTTATGTTTCGTGATTATTATTCCAATTTGTTGTACAGAGTTGTAGATCTCGTTCTATTTTCTTTCATTTATACAATGAAATGAACCCCTCTACAATTAGGTTTGAATCCACAGCATCGCAACTTTGTCATTTAATTTTCTCTATCCGCTAACTACTCGAAATTATGATTGTTTTTCTAATTTTGTGCTAGTTCTAGTTCTAATTTAATTGGCTGCATTGTCGATGACTTTTTTGAATTTCTGCCCAATTTTTAAGCCCTTGATGATTAAATTCCAGTAAGTGTTTTTATGTTAAGGATAGTTTTTTCATACCCCAAAGTTCACTGGGTGCATCTATATTTTAAATTAAAAGACGATCATTCGAAATTAATGAAAATTCTTTTAAAAAATAAGAAACTTAACAATCTTTCCCAGATTTATTTAATTAGCGTGACGTGTATCTTTATGCAGAGAAGTAGTAACTTAGCATTGTGTTGAAAAGCTTTGAGTTCCTCAAATTAACACGTTAATAATTATAGAATCTACTATTGTCGAAATCAATATTGATAACTTCCGCGAACCGCGAAAATTTTATGTGGGAAAATTTCTCAGCTGAATTCCCTTTCTGTGAAATTCCTGTTTTCCAATCCGCACGTAAATGGAGGGATTTGCATTGGCACTGACTGTGGAGTAAAGGCCGGGGCGAAACAGATGGTTCTTTTCCTCTGATTTTCACAATACTTTTACAGTGCGACTAGCTGTCTTTACCGGTCGAAAAAAATACTCCTACCAACTGGGAGTAGCAGCAGATTCAGTGGCTCAGAAAAAAATACCTCCATGGGTTATGGGCTATAAGGGAACACATCTGCATTTACTCAATACCCTGCTAGTCACTTCGAGGGTGTGTGGCAGGGAGTGAATTATCACCAATCATGTACTATGTCTACGTCGTCGTCATCACGGCGTACTTTCACTAATCTTTACACATTCTACCTTTTGAGAGATTACTGTGACTTCCTGGAGGGACTGACACTACGAATTTCTCTTGTCACCCTACTTGTAAGGAATTATTGAAGAAATGCTACATTTTTATGTTAAATAAAGTTAATTTTTATACAGGTATCCTGGTCCTAACGTATTTTTATTCGAACGTATTCAAATTTCTTCAGGTCGTAACGTATACTTAATGAAGTTATATGGACGGATCGGTGCAACATGTGAACAGGTTCCTAGATCCCAAATAATTTTCAAGGACGGATGCCCACAAACTGTGGGGTACTATTCTGAGAATTTCATCAAGAAATATTTTAGACACATCGAGACTATTAGTGTTCTTTGACGCTCATGGAATTCGGTATTTTTCGTTTATTGAAATCATAATATCCAAGTAAGCACTATGCTAAGCAATCCGTTCATTCCTAAACAATTGCGTAACTAAGATAGCGAGCACACCCAAAGCATGTGCCCATTCATAAATGCAATCAGTTCATTACTTTTCTATTGTTAAAGATATGTCTAAATGGGCATTTATTTCTTCACACCACCCCTGCATTTCACACGAAGTCCTTCTTCAGCTCCTCAACCTTCTAAATGTCACTGCTACTCGCTCCCTATTGCCCCTGAAGAATTTTACATTTAAAGGGTCAAAAAATTCTCAAATTTAGCGAGTGGAGGCATTCAAGTTCTGAAATATGTAAAGGCTGTGTTATTTCCCTCGTTTTTCTTTGTTCAACGGGCAAGCTGTTATTTTTCTCTTATCATCATATTTTGACGCCATCGTGTCGATTTAGTTGAAAATGTGCCATTCTTTATCTTCTTTCCCTAGCATCAAAATCAGCTCTGAGATGATTTTCAATCTGACCAAATATCTGGTGCTTTCCCGGCGTACTTGCTGAATGAAGTTTAATTGGGTCCTAACGTTTCGATTCCTGACTCGGTCATCGTCTTCAGGGCTTCTGCCTCGGACTGTTCCTGAAGCCCTGATGACGATGACCGAGTCGGGAAAAATTTGCCAGTTTAACGGTTTGAAATTCTCTCTATCATTCTCTTACACTTTTTTCTTTTCTTTTATTTTGCTATTCATGTGTATGAGAGCATAATGTATCCCACTTTTGTAAATGTTTCTACATTTATATTAGGTGAATTTTTAGTTTCCTCGGACTGATTCCATGTTGATTGCCCAGAAGGCGTTTTTACTCCAGGTTATTAAATATTAGAATGAGTGTTGATGTGTTCAGTATTCTTAATGGGAAAGGTAGTTTTGTGAGGTATTCATTAGCATTTAGCTTGCAAATACCGTTTTCATGACTCTGCATTTAAGTTATGGTCAATACAATGTCTAGTTTATTTTATATATCATCAACAAATTTTTTTAGTTGCGTATGCAATTATTTCTAATTATTGAACTCCAACCCGGTAAATGTTAGTGGATCTCTTCGGCCAGTCATAAACGTAATATCTTTTGATCCGAAAAAACTCAACATAGGTATTTGGAAGGAAAAGCATTTTAGGTTGCTTTCAGAGAATTGAAATATCTTATTCTTCCCTTCTACAATATATGAACCTCTTTTACACCCTCTAGCCCATCTGCTGCATAGAATCCCAGCGTCGAAATCGACGTCTTTATTTATCGTCCATGCTTATTTGTTTTCCCATCCTCGTTCTTCCTAACGAAGTACATTATATTTTAGAGCATTATTACGGTTATGTAAAATGAGACATATGCGATACTCACTCATTTCCATCTGGACGTCCTCTATAATACACGTCTCTCTCAATGCCTACCAGATCCATTCATCATCATCACTAGTCAGCAATTCTGAGATTGGTTTGACGCAGCTCTCCACTAAATTATTCTATCAGCTAATCACTTTATATTTACGTATTTCTTCTTCACATCCTTCATCATGTGTCATGTCTCATGATGTGACCGATTAAGTTGTCCCGTCTTCTTAACAGCGTCGTCGGAAGTGGAGGTCAGGGGGGGGCATTTGCCCCCCCCCCCCCCCCCCAGAATTTGCCCCGGGCCCTTGAGATATGAATCTTCATTAATAAAAATTAAATTTCACTGGTCTCTAGCTTACCTTTTCCCTTCGAACGCATATTCTACCACCACCATATGCAATTTTAGCGGAATTCTAGTCTCTACCCCCTCCTATCCGAAAAAATGCGGGCCTTTTGCATAGGAACCGGGCCCTTTTCTTAAGAGCCAGGTCCTTTTCAAGGTTGGCCCCTCACAGCGAAAATAGTTCCGACGCCCCTGCTTCATAGGGTATTCAGAAGACTTCTCTTTTCTCCCACTCTTCTTAGGACTTCCTCATTACTTACTCCTTCGATCCATTTGATCTTCATCATTCTTCTGTAGCACTACATTTCGAATGCTCCCACCCTTTCTTCTCCGCTTCTGTAATCGTCCATGCCTCACTGCCAGATCTATTATTCAGTCAAATCTCTTCCCTAATCATTTTTAGACGGTTACTTTTTGATATTCTTACAGCTTTTAACTTGACATAAATTGTCTGTCGTACCCGAAATTAACCGATAAAGGAGGGTATTCCCTGAATATTTTCTCCTCCATCTATTCAAGTTTTTTTATGAGAATTAGCCGATCGCCACTTCGTGAGAACGAGAAGTGTGGAGGGGTTGAAAGTGGGGGGGAAGGATGCGCTGAAGATGTGGGACGCGCCAGAGGGAAGAAGGTGTCGAAGTGAGGAGTTGAGAGAGGGGTGGGGTTGGGAGAGTGAGTTAGTGGAAGGATAGTAAGTGTCCCGGGGCATGGTGGCGGTTGCGAGTGGGACGTAACTCTTCCACCCCTTTCATTGCATTTAAGTTCCGTTCGGGTGGGTTGACGGGGGACTGCAGGAGTTATGCTCCCCGTCCTCTCCCGTCGCCGCGACCGGGGATAGGTGTGGGGGCGATTTCCGAGTGGAACACCATCGGGGTGAGGGCGAGAGGATTTTTTAAGGTCGTGCGACGCGCACGAGATGAGGGGTGGAGGGAAATTAACGCATGCACGCGCCCGCCGCCGACGTTGCGTCGTGAGTTTTTTTTTTCTTTCATTTTTCGAAACGGCGGTAAAAATCTTTCGTCGCATGAGGTAGTGCCGTATTTCAAATTCGGGATGTGGAATTTCCACATTATTGTGTTTCTCCCTTCCGCTCTCCGACTCTTTGTTTCCCTCCTCGCCTCAACTGGGACAGTCCTCTCTAGTTTTTATTGCCTCTCTCACGTAAAGGGAGCGGTTTTTGACGTCCGGAACGAATCCGGGCCGCAATGACGTCATTAAGCCCAGAGCATCGTGTCCGTTTGTCTTCGCCGGATGGAACTTGCTCTCCACTTCGTTCGGAACCGCCTCTGTCTTCTGTTCATTTCCTGCGCAGCGAATTAGGAAGAACTGGAGAATATACGCGCCGTTCCTGTGATTAATCTATCTATATTAATCTATCTATCTGATGACGTTCAGTGGTAATAAGCTCTAACGTATTACCATACTGCCATAAACATGAATAAAATGATAAATTTCAACTTCGCTCTTTTATCTCTCTCTCTATAATCCTTGAGCATTATGTTGAGGCATTATGAACCTACGCTGAGGATATTTAATATAGTATGAAGAAAAGCTGTGTGGTGTACCGTGCGCTATATTCAGTGAAGGTTATCGGATGCTACGCAACCTTGCAACAGGGTAAGTGTATTGGAGAGACAGACCATAAAAGGTTAGTTGGTTAGTTATTTGGGGGACGACTACTGAGGTCATTTGCGCCAGAGAGGATAGGTGGGTAACTGGGTAAATGTAGGAGTTTTCAGGGAACGGAGGAAAAATGGAGACAAACATAGCGTCGGGACCAGCCTGCTCTTAACGAAAGCGCCAAGGGGACCGTCCTATCCGACGAACGGAGTACTGAACACGAATGCTCTTCACAAAGCTGTAGAAACTGGTATACTAATGAAAAATCCTCCTGTGCCGGAAAACGGACCCGGGCCCTGGGGGCGCACAGTGGGGCGAAGACCCAAAAACGTGGCCAAAATTAATACCGCTTTTATTTTTACGTCATCACTCTATTACAAGGGTACTATAATAGTTTTATGATGTGCTAAATTCAAATTCGAAGTCATTTTTGCTGTTTTTATTCTTATTGTGGTTTTAACAATTTCATTAATTCAAACAATTGAACGTAACAAATTGAAAATATTCTTTGACTATTGCTCCTAAGGTGGAGCGCTCCTAACCTATTCTTTAGAATTTAAAGTCGAACTTTATTTTTCTGTATATAATATAATTAGTGATATAACAGATACATCGCTTTTACAATTAATGGTATGCAATAAAATTGAACATTAATCGTTGTTTCTTAGTATCTTTTATCAGTAGAATCAGAATTTGAAATTATTTGCGATTAAAACTTAAAGTGAACTGGAGTGAATTTATTCGCAGTTTTATTGTCAACGTATCTATTAACGGGAATGCACTGTCTTGAATGCACGAAAACTAAGTACACACAACGCTTAAGTGATTATAAATGGAAAAATATCTTTATCATTTCCAGATTCATCATTGGATTCCAGTGAGGAATCCGAACAATTAATGATTTGGTGGTCTTAAAGCAATGGGGAAACTAATAAGTCCAGGGCTTCAATAATGAGGGTGTTTTTTTTTTGTGGTAGCTGCCATGCGGTGGAGAATATTGGGTCTGATGTGGCCAACAGCCACTCGAAAACCTCTTCCATAATTATTTCCCGCGAATACTGTCAAGTAAAATCCTCGCGGAACCGTTAGAAGTGCTGACTGCACGCCTCTTGCGCTTCCTCTGACATTTGCCCAATAGGCAATAAGGCATTATCTATGATCTCAATAGTTATTGAATGTAATTGGGCACCTTACCAGCCATTGATTTCTAACATTCAGCATTTTGTTTCATTAGTTGCTCTGGGTACGAAATGTCCATGAATATATAGCACTTTTCCGTAGTGTTTTTAATACGCTTTAATTTTTTTATTTTTAATAGTACAAGATACAACTCACTGATACAAGATACTCCCAAATTTCCTTCTTCAAGGTTTTCGATTCATTAGCCCGGTCCTTGCCTTTTTCGGCTACATCACCCACCTTGAACTTCCCACTCCACTTGCTTCTAAATATTGGGAAATGCTACGTGTGTCATTGAACTAAATCATCAAGATTTATCTTTTTTTATAGTACAACTAAGACTGCTTACGCACTTACAGAACTTACGTGCAAAATGTTAGAGTAACTGGCCAAATGAAAATAATGGGTACTCTGAGGCTAGTTCGGTGATGCCCTTTTTTAGCTTTATAACTTGTTCGGGCAGTTTGGGGCAGTAAATTACGTCGATATCCATTAGTTAACATCTTCACCAATAATGGGTTCAAATATCTCGATGCAATACTGTGAAACACTGAACTTTTTCATTATTTTAAACGTATTTTTAGGTGAAATTCAAAATAACAGTTCCACTTGGAACATTAGAAAATTTTAGACAGATACCATTTTTAAATCAATTTTTGAAATAACAATTCTAAATATTATTACATCCATGAGTTGAATCCAACAATAACAAAAAAAATGAAATAAGTATAATCTCTACGTTGCAACGTTGAGGTGAAGTGGTCCTTCGGTTTTTATGTTTAAGCCCGTATCACTTACAACCCTTAAGGCCGCTTTACACGATACAAGTTTTCGTGCAATTTCTTGTACAAACGCTTGTAAAAACTGAACGAAATTGTATGTTTGTCTAAATGGAATTAGAACAGGTTCTATTTCCCGTTCAGTCATTCAGACAATCGCACAAGCGTTCGTACAATTTGCCGCTTTACGCGGTACAATTTCCTCATACAAGAATTTGTACAAGAAATTGCACAAAAAACTGTATCGTGTAAAGCGACCTTTAGAATCGTCTTTTCAACCCTGAATAATTTGCAGATGTGTATACCTACGAACTTGTTAAATGCATTTTACTGAAGCTCAAATATTAATCTATCCAATCTACGGTTAGAAAAAACTAATTAAAAACTTTATTTTTTAATTTTGGCCACCTTTTTAGGATTTAGCCCCACTGTGGGGCGGGAGGCCAGCCATCACGCCAACCCGATCCCCATTGGCATAAAAGGATTATGCTTAAGTTACAGTAGTAATTCTTTCGTTTTAACGACAGAATTATTGTGATCTGATGCTGAATCTCGCAGTTACTTGGACGCTCGATGACTCTGTATCTCAATTGTTAGGTTTAGTTCATCATCAGTCAACAATCCTGACGTTAGTTTGACACAGCTCTCCACACAATCCTCATATCAGATAATCTATTCATATTTACCTATTTCTTCTTTTTCGTCATAATTTGTTCTATATATCTAAACGAGGCCTTCCTTTGCGATCCTTCCCGTTGACTTTTCCTTCGACGGTAGTCTTCATCAGGCTTTCTTGTGTCATTATGTGGCCGATTAAGTTTCCCAGTCTTCATACGTATGCTAACTATTTTATGGTGTGGCATTGCTCAGTTCTTCTCTTTGAATCGACTATTTAATTATAATTGCGTCAATATCCAACCATAATTTCAAGCTTCTTATCCTGTGCCTTGCATAATATTCTGGTCTAGATACGTGAAGCCTCAAGGAACAATCTTTGCGTTTGAATTTGCATAAATGTAGAATACGACTATAGTTAAAGACGGATCTGATATATGAACATAAATTTTAGGTGCCAATGTGCAAATTCCTCTTTTAAATTCTTAGGCTAGTTCTCATCTAATCTTTACCGCAAGATGCTTCTTTTCCTCCCAACATCTCTTTCAAAAACTCAACCACGACCTTTTTCTCGCTGTCGAGATGCTCTCAAGACCATGCAAAGTCTCAATCCGTTTATTTTTACGATGGGAGGCGATGGAAGAGCGGGAACAGCCTTCAACATATATTGTTCTTAAATGACCTTGGGAATTTTCCCTAAAAGATTTTCTCCATTAAAGTAAAGGAGATTTTAAGTCATGATAATTCATCCTTCAAGATCCACTACCATTCCCAGTGCATATTAGAGGGATTTGTTGAAGCTGGTTGTGAGGAAACACTTTTTTCGCATTTTCCGGGATATTTTCATCTATAGGTTTTCAATAGCCTCTTCCTACCATTCCCCACCTTTGTTGGCCATCCCTCAATGACCTTGGTAACCATCCTCAAATCTTCATATCGGCTGCCTGCTCTCGTGTTATTTAGTACACCTATATCCTCCCTCTTACGCACGTATCCGTGATCATCGTAACTCAGTACAGCTCCCAAAGGTAACACTACCCTTTTTATTAAAAAATTGTCTTATCTAAAAAAACAGCCAATTGTTACTGAAATGATGAATGTCAATTGTTTAGGTTCTTAGCGTCAACTTTTGAATTGATGTAGCTAACAGCAATAATAATTGTTTGCCTTTAGTTCCGAAGCTTTTATTCGCGTCATTTTGAAGGTGCACGATGAAAGTTCTTGGATCTTTAATTCGGACTCTGTTTGATGATCATTTATCCGTGTCGTTTCTGATAAATTTGGGAGCGCAAAGGAGCAAACCGTGCTTCCACCAGCAACGTTTTTAAATTAATAATGATCGAAGACAAAATTCATTTTCACGTAAAATATTGTCTGGAATTCCGTTTGGCGTAAACCTCTTTGAATCCATCGAAAAACATTGAGATGTAGGAAACACGTTCACGAGTGATAATTCTGAAACGTTTATATCTGTACTTGGTGAATAACTTATGAGCGATCTGACTTACGGGAACCAAAGTAGTACTTTTTAGGAAGTGCTCCGTGTTCACTTTACAGTTTCTTAATTTTTAGTATAAAAAAATACCCCGGTAGCCGAGAGAGTTATCTCGTTGCTGAAATGCAATTTCTCCGCAACCGAGCTGGCCAAGTCGGAGCTTTCCGAGCGAGCGGGTAACATGGGAAACTGGTAACGGGGGGACCTCAACGCCCGTCACATTTCGCGGGGGAGAGGAAGTTAGTCGGCCGGCGTTCGGAAATTGGAAGCGCTCGGAGACGAGTCAGCCGCTCCCATCCTCCCCTCAACTCTTTCGCGCGAAGGCGGTAAAGCGTCTGTAGTGAGGGGTTTAGTTACCTTCGGCAACGCCTCCATGAAATGGAATGAGCCGAGGAAGGCGTTTATTACGGCCGTGTCCTCGGCAACGACCGCGGAGCAACACTGTGCGCTCTTTGAAGAGCCGACGGGGCGGCAGATCTTCTTCCAGCACTTGTCCGAATCCCCCGTTGTAATCGTTCGGGACGGGTGGAGGATCGGAAGAAGTGGAATGCGAAGGAAGTGGAACGAACTTCGGGCAACAAAGAGGAGACGAGGAGAAAAAATAGGTGAATGCATGCAGAGAAGTAATGGGTTTTATTTTATAGGAGACGATAATGGGAGCAATATGACCTTAAAAAATACATGGGAAGCACGAAGTAAGTGCGTGTGAAAATATGATGTTTTTAATATTTACATTTCAATTTTAAAGAAATTGAGGTTTAGTATATCATGGGTAAGCCGCTGTAAAGCATATGAAGACGACAATTAAGAGTAGCCATGCGTCAGATTGGCCTTCATTAAATACACTCTCTTGCTAATTGCAGTTTCGTTTTTCTTCTGTAGTTTAAAATAGAAAAATAATCGTATTCGTTAGTCTGCAGCAAATTCTCGCTAGTGAAATGGTCCTGTTGCTTCAAGAATGGAATTGTCTTAAGTCAGTCAACTCATGTCTGAAATTTTAGCTCGTAGTTGGTTGTTTGGGTTTTAAAAATAAATTTAACTCATTTCTCGTATTAGTTCTAATCGCTCTTCACCGGGTGGAATTCGTAGCTGTGGAACATTTAAACACTATTGATGAAAGAGGGAAAGTTAATTCTATTTTAGAATTATTGGGACAAGTTAAACGTAAGACAGCGCTGAAAATCTGAATCACAGTTGAATGTGTATTTATCCGATTCCTACGTTAACGTTAACTTCAAGTTGTTATTTCAGAGCGAAAGCTTCCAGAGGCCATAGCCTTAGAGATAACGTCCAGTTATAATTTACTACAATACATAAACAAAACTGTTGAAACTGATTCATAAAAAAATAATTACAGGGTTGGTACCAGCAAACTTACCTATGGTAAACATATCGATATCTTTTATCATCCACGGGCACCACGTCCAGGAACAATATGTATGATGCCTCAGGATCAAGGCCTGAGATCCGGACTTTCACTGTCGGAAACATCCTCCTGAAAAGAGAATCGAAGAAGTTACAGAAGCGTTTAAGTAATTTTCACTATTATTTAAAATAGTGAAAAGGAAAATCTAAATCCTTTAAAGTACCTAAAAAGTAATACATTTTTCCGTGACTGTATTCTGTATAAAACAAATATGAGGTATTCTACATGAAATTTGCTTTCGTTGCACCAAGTGATGATCAGTGCCAAAAGTTATTTTTGCAGAGTACGCATTTAAAATTTGGAGATAAAAAAATTAAAAAATTACTATCCTTCGGTTACTGCTGAGGATAAACCTACAGAATATTATATCAATACATGCCGTCAAAAAGCAGGTAATTTGACATTGGAATGGCTAGCGAATGTTACTGCTCGCGTCGTTATTGCCGATCATTGTTGCAAATGCAATCGCACTAATAATTGTTGTGTGTTGTGAAATCATAAGTTTACAAATATGCAATTTAAAAATCGCTGGATAACTATAGGCGAGCTTGTGGATTCAATAATTTGCTCTCGTACCATCGCGCGGAATTCCCTTCATTGAAGCGGTGACATTCTTCGTGGTCGTCGCCGTAGCGGACCACTTAGGCATAGCTTCACGGGAGACGACATATTCTTTTCCTTCGTTCCATTCTTTCCCAGAGAAAACGTCTTTCCGCGAAAGTAATAAAAAAACCAACCCTGCAATTTCGCATCGACGAAAGGTTTTTAATCGCCCTTAATACCTTCCGTTCTGGCACCTCTCCCCGCCGAATGACTTCTCGAGACCCATTCGTGGACCTATAAATGTAAACTCGAGCAATGGAGGCGTGTGGTTCCCGTATTATTTTCCCGTTCACTCCTTCCAATCTTTTTTTCAGCGCTACTCGCTCTTCCTCAGACAAAATGCGTCGACTTTCTTTCCCTTTAGAGTCCCCAAAAGCCCTCTTTCCCCCCACTACCGTGGAACTAACACCTCGCTATTAAAATCTCGCGGCAGCTCACCGTAATGAGTGCTTCAGCATCCATCATTACGGAGCCGATGAGCAGGAGAAGGTCGATCCTGATCTTTAAGAAAATGATCATTGCTATATTTTCTTTTCTTTCTTTTGCACCATACTTTTTAAGGATACTCCACGACCGTCTGGACGACCTCATTTTCCCTTCCCCTCCGCCAGCATTTCCCCTTCTCGCTGTTTCCTCTCCCACGTCCCGAGGGATGAGAGCCGAGCACACCTTCCACGTCCTACCATTCCGACTCCTTAAAACTGCCCGCTTTGGTGCCTTCCCCCTCCTACACCACATCCGACCCCGACCCCCTCCTCCCCCGTGGGCCTCCCTCGCACCCACAGGGGGAAACCGCAAGAGGGTGCCTCCCTCCCTCCTCCGTTCGAGGCTTCCCTTCGCACCCCCGCGCTTCCCCACCTGCATCTTCATTAGCGTCTTGCTGACACCTTAACAAAATTCATGGCCTGCCTTGAAGAGAGGTAACGCCGGCGAAAGGGAAATAGGGGTTCTCTACGCGTCACTCCTTTTGCATCTGGGGGCCGTCCTCTCTCTCCCTCTCCCCTCCCTCCCCCTTTCCGTCCTTCCCAGCTTCCCGTTCCTCCCCTCGTCCTAAGGGTGGTGGGTGCCCTTCTTCCCCCCCCCTCCCCTCCCCGGCTCCCTCCGCCTCCACGTCCCCCGGGGGCTCTATCTCCTTGTGTGGGGATTTTTCTTCCAGTAGGTGTGCGCGGGCGGTCTTACGTCTTTTAGAGGTGTCGTGTGGCCTATAATTACCAGGCATTTATTATGCAAATGAGATCCCTTAATGATTGCCACTGGACGCTTGCCGCCTTGCTCTCACCCCCCAACATCCCTCTCCTTTCCATCTCTCACGAGGGATTCGGAGTTTCCTCTCCACCCCCGCCCCTCTCGCAAGCACTGAGGGATCCTCTCTTTCTCTCTCACCTCCCACGCAACGCAGCCGAGGGAGGAGAGAGAGAGGGGGCAAAGCATTCTTCTCCACTTTTTTATCGCTCCCTCATTTCTTTTTTCCAGAGCCACCCTCCCACCCGACCGCGCAGCCAGAGTTCTCTCTTCCTCTCCTTCCCTCTCCGTCTCTCACACGCTCTCCTCGTCTTATTCTCGCCTCCTTGGGTGGTTTTTACATTCTCCCCGCTCGTCCCACGCCGTCCCTTCTCACCGGCGTCGCTCAAAAGGATTTGCGGTTTCCACCCTTTCCACCATCCGACTCGCACTCCGTTTTCCATCCCTTCTTTCATTTCTTCCTCGCGGCTGGACACTTAGACTATAGCCACGCTCTCCGACAGTGTTTCTAGCGGGTGGGAGAAAATGAATGGGAAGAAGAGTGGGGGAGGGTCATTGAGGAGGGAGTCGGCGTGAGCGGAAATGTGTGTATAAATGCTGTAAAAGGGAAACTTATGGAAAAAAATCGGGTGGAAAAAGAGCTGAATGTGTGCGGATGTGACGCAGTTTTTTAAGGTGAGATATAGAAAATGAAGTTTTTATAGGGAAACAGCTTATTCCGCATTAAGAAGCGAGATGCTCCATTGATCTATAAGTGGTCAAACAAATGCGAGTAGCTGATTTATGAATCGTCACTAGACCCTGTTCTTTTCCTTTCCTCATGGCATTCATTCCAGGATCATAAGCTTACCATTAAAGACCAACATATTGTTAAGTTTTATCCTTCCTATTCCTTAAAAAATTAAACCACATTTTTTTAATTTTGACGGTAACTATTAATATTTTCTCTGTCTTGCATAGGTCAAAATGACTAACAAATCCAAATCTCGCGAATTTCTGCTATTGTCACAATGACTACTTTCGCATATTTTCGACATCCACCTGGAAAAATATTAAAAAATAAGATTTATTATTCACTTTTTGAATTTGAAGGACACTATTTCATGTACGTTCTATATTATGACGACTTAGTTTTCACTTTTAAGGAGGACTGAGTTAGTTTTCATCTTTATGTGACCTGATAATAAATATTTAACATTCAATTGGGTCCCCTGTAATGTAGGATTATGTAATGGCTTGGCAGTTTGTTTCTAATATATAAATAAAACCGGGGAGTCTTGAAGCAACCGAGTTTTATGTCATTCTGTGTACAAATATCTTTGACTAACAGTACTAGTGGATTATTGCAGAACATTAATTCATTATTTAAAAATTAATCCCAAAAAATGGAATGAATATTGTAAAAATTCATGCCAACCTAAAATGTCCTCTAAGGAGATAACGCGACAGTAAATGATAGGATTGCGGGAAATGGTCAGCTAACACAAAAAGGATAAAGGATGTCACATTTCAGCACATAAAAGTTCGGCGTAGCCGATAAATTAGACCACGGACCACCATATTTCCGGGATAGTTGGAGATCCGTGGTTTAGCTTTAGATAGATGGTCATTTCTTACTTTATTGCTACCCAATTAATTCTTTCTCTTGCGTAAGTGCACTTCTTATTCATAATCTTTTACGTCTACATTTGATTTCAGTGCTATTAGTCTGTCTTTTCATTACCGTGATTTCTTATGGCATGCCGTTATTCTATCCTTACGTTATCGTAATTTTTTGTTGTATTCGTCACTCATATTGCTGCCCTTTCACGTTGTACATTTAAGTTTTTAAGTGGTAGGACAGCTAAGGTTATATCGCAGCTTCTAACCTTAAATCTTAATCTTAAGACGAAAATTTATCCATACGGATAAGGCATACGAATCCACGACCAGTGGGTTACCAGGCCAGCGCGTTACCGACCTGGCTACCGCGGTCGTACCCCTTCACCTTGTCATAGCCTTATTTTCTTAGTGTACGTAATGATTTCCTCTTTATTTCCCCGATTCATCTCTGGGATCATGACTAAAACTCTCACTGGCTGCGGCAGAATTTTCCGGCAGGGCAGGAGAATCTTCGACCCCGGGCCCAGTACGTGGGAGGACGATCCTCCTCTCCCAGGTACGATTCCCCTGGGAACCCGAGTGGGGCGGTGTGGAGGAGCAGGGGTGGCGAGGCGAGTCGCCGGGGGCGGAGTTTGGAGGTGGAGGAGTGGCGGTGGGATTCGAGGAGGAGTCGGGAGGAAGTCGTGAAGATGAGAGGGGGTTGGGCGGGACGAGGGGAAGGAGTTGAGCGAGGGTGGAGGGAATGGGTTGGAAGGGGTGAGGGGAATGAGAATTACAGGGGAGGGCCGCGTTTTAACGGCCACTGGCCGGGGGCGCCGGCGCGCTGAAAGGGAGGCGGTGTGAAAATAGATCTCCAGAAAATGAGAGCTAAGAGAAAGGAAGGTCTGTGGTGGGAAGTATCGGTAGGGTGAGGTTTAAATGGAAGGGAGGGTGGGATGCGATGGGTTTGGTGAGAAAGGGACGTATTGACCTCTCGCGGGGGGAGGGATTCTCTCCAGCCCACACCCTCGCCCCTTTTCCTCACACCACCTCCACTTCTCAATCGTTACTCGATACCCCTCCCAGAGAACCCACATGCAATCCCCCTCCCCTCATCCAATTTACAACCCCACACCACACTCATCTTTCTTTTCTCCCTCCTCGACGCTTACTAAGAGATTCCGCATTTCTGTTGTTTCCCCATCCAATAATGGACGGTAATTTATGGATTCCTTTTTATTCATTCGCGAGTCTCGTTCTCCCCATCCTCCTCACCTGCCCTCCGAGAATTTTACGCCATCAATCCATTCAGTTTTCCCGATTCCCTTCCTCTTCTTTGTCTTTCACCTTTGGAGCAGCTGTTCTTCCTGTGGGTTTTGTACTTATATTTGATTCTGTAGATCATATCACAAAGTAGCTTCATTTTTCGTAGCAGTGAGTGCCCGTCAATGTGTAGATGACCCTGGTACGATTCAAAGAGAATATTTCCTGAAAGTTTAAAGTATTCTTTGAAATAAAGTTCAAGCTGCTTATTTCGTATTTAAGGTATTCCCTGACATTTATTTTATACAGTGCATTTTATTCTGCATCAATTCTATCGCTAAATTTCGTATTTTGATGCTTCGTTCTCCGTATATCTATTTTCAGTCCATATGCTTGATTTGATACTTTATAAAATCGGTTTACACGTTCGTAGCCGATTTACTTTGATAATCGTTGAATTGATGCATTAAAACTTGTGTGAAAACTTGCAGAATTTGAATCGTGCGAACCATATCGTACTTAGCTGATAAGGGGTGCGTCTTATAGTTTTCCAGCGCAGGTGTTGTTTTCGGCTGATAGCACAACAGCTTGGGGATTGCTCCTATCTGTCATTATGATCTCTGAAGTGGATTAATGAACACATTACGGCACTTAAAGAATTACTTAATACTCTTTCTCAATTACCTTGAGATACTTTCAGATGCAATTGTCGCACCAGCAATTCTTTGTTTATTTAAATCGTTTCGTCCAATGTAGAAATCTTCTCTTAGGCTAATCCGTCAGTACCTACTAGCTTTTCTCACGGTTATTAGAGGACTTCATTTTACTATTGAACTACTTCCACAATATATCGTAATCTTTCATCATTTTTCCTTTACCCTTGCAGTGACACTGAATGCCAATTCTCATTCTTCCTCTTTACATGTACCTGGAATATCTTTCTCCCTTCTCAGGAATTCTTCAAATTCCCTCTTCTTTGAGCATGAAATTCTCTTTTTGTCCTGAATCGGGATAAATTTAGCGTCAAATTTATTTGAACTTGGTAAAACGTCACTAAGTTTGCAAGCATGGTTCCCATGAAATACGGCCTTAATGGCTCGAGCCATAGTCCGAAAGCTAGATTGATAAGAAATCAACCGTCCGTCATCCCGTACTTCTTTCTCCTCCAAGTTTCGCCTTTGGCCCCAAGTATCGCAAAAAATTCAAGAAATGAATTTCCCCAGTCACTTGCTTTTCATCCATCTCGGTTTATCCTCCTCCATTCTTCCGAGTCCATTCTCATAGCGTCTTTCTCACTCCTCGCCTCTCAACTCAACCACTCCATAGCACGCGAGTTTCACACCCTTCGAAGCAGGAGAGGGAAGGGAATTTGGGGCGGAAAGATACGGAGCGGGCCCACAAATTGCTTTCGCCTTCTTTTAGATACGCTTGGGTTATATATTGCCTTCTTGTTCGTGATATTTTCAAAGGAATCCCTCGTCTTCGAAGAGAGGTTTATCGTGGAGCATAATCGCTCGACGAAAGCCAAAATTGTTTCCTATCACATGTAAAGAAGTCTTTTTACGCCGTGATTCCCCTAAGAATCAGTCTATAATTTTCGGGCTGAACGTGAGGTTTTTTTGTTCAAATTTCGAGTTTATTTCATCAATGACTAATTTACTTCCGTTTTCAGCCCAGCGTGAGGTCAACCCAGTAGATAAGTCTGCAAGTGGCATAAAATCCGGGCTTACGTTTCTTGTTTTGAATGTTAAATTTGTTCAATAAGAAGGGCTCTTTGATTTCGTGTGATTGTTGTGTTCCCCGTCCAAGCTGAAAAGTAGTTATCCATTTTGTTAACGGCGTGTAAAATTATGCTAAATCAAATTAATTCTATCTAGATTGAAATGAAAAAGACCTAAAGGTGAACCTTGTTCAATATATCCTCAGTTTTTAGTAATTTATATTTACTAAATAACACTATTTTACTTTCTAATACTTTTAGTATTAGAAAGTAAAACAGTGTAGTCGTTCAGTCATAATTTAGTACCCCTTTACGGATCATATACGGGTTTTAATTAAATTATAAAAATGCTGTAAATAATCTTTTGGCCAAAAATGGTTTTGTAAAACCTCCATTATGATGGGACTGTAGTTATTTTCTGCCCATAGAGAAAAATATAGGAATGGGGGCTTTTACTTGGAACCGAAATCGTTAGATGGGAACGAAAAATGAATTTTAGTGAAAAACTTAATCTTCTAACCAGAGCCATTCACTCATAAATCAAAAATTAAAATTAGCAAGCCCAGCGAACGAGCAGCGTAGGGATATCTACGTCACCACCTACCCTCCTTGACTGTTTTGAGATAGACTGCGGGGGGGAAGTGGAGGATAAAGGGAGGGGAAGTGGAAGCGGGACGGGAGGTCTGCCTGCACAGATCCTGTCGCATCCTGTAAATAAATCAAAGCAATTGAACAACGAAACATTTTCGTCTATTTTTTGGCGTTACTTAAAGTGTGCTGACGTCTATGTACTTATTCACAAATTGAGATGTAGTCGAATGTGCAAAGCCTTTCGAAATAACCCGAATGGAGTCTTACAACCACTCCCACTGGCAGAGGAGTAAGCTGTGTGTCCCACATTGTGAATGGACAAAGCAGTCTCAGTTGTGATTGGACAAAGTGGATGACGTACGAGTCACTCGCACGCCCACTTTCCCGAAAGGGTTAACAACATCAGTTTTTCGCCAATCCATAACTCGAGAGTGACTCCACGGATCGAATAACGGAAAAATATCGGTCTTTTTATTTTACAAACACTATCAGATGCGGCAATTTAAAAAATATGGTTTGTGACCCCATTACGTTATTGTTCGTTTCGAGACCGCTCTGTCATTCCTGTTATTTTCGTATGTCTACATTGTATATTTCAGGCGATGTTACCTTTGTAGGTCAAAAACCTCAGTGTGAACGCAGCACTTTGCTGATGTTCTCCTTATCTTTCGATGTGTAATTTCTCAAAAGATCATAATAGCGTCTCTATACTAAAATGAGGAAACATAGGAAGCAACCTACTAAGTGTTGGAAATGTTGGAAGTGTTGGAATGACTGGTCTTTTGTCGTCCCATTGCAACATTTGCATTTAAGGATGTGAAATAAGAATCTAGTAGATTATTTATCCTTCTCTCCAAAATTCCTCCTGATTCTCCAGTTTTATCAATCATTCAATATTTATGCTTCGTTTTTATTCTCAAAGTCACTGTAATTTTCCTAATCTGCCATATCTACTTCCCATAACTTTTCCTTCACTTTGTCCTAAACACATGATTGTTGTGAATGTTTATAAAAATAAACTAATTCATTTTCCTGGTATCAATGGGATGTATCATCATTTTGCGTTATTTGGATCATCAAGTGGCTCTTATGTTTTGTGAGTAATAAGTTTCATTGAAACCTAGAAAGTTTGGGAGTTCAACGGCCGAATTCAGAGGTGCGAAATTGCTATGTCAATTCCTCATGTATTTTTGTTGATCTTCCTTGCGAAATCTGTCTCCAAACGTATTAATATTGTTGATTAAAAAGTATAACTACTTCACATACCTTGACATGATTAATAGTGAAGCATCAGCGAAAACCTCGTTGAAGAAATTGACGTCAGACAAACATTGTTTCCGCTGTGTGAATCATTCATGCTTATACTGTCATATTTCAACTGCCGAGAAACCAAAAGTGATCCACGAGCCATGACGAGAGCTAGAATGATCAAATCGCCTCTCTGCTGTAAATAATGTGCATTGATTTTTGGTGTACGTCCCGTACCAAAGTGCCTTGTAGGTCATTAAAATGTCCACAAGTATCAGAGAGATGAACGGTTTTTTATAAATCCCCTTTTCAGTCATATCTCCTATTGAAATGTATAAGTCCTCGAGCACGCTGAAGAAAGCACTTAGCTAATCTAGTCCACTTAATTTACGGTGACGGGTCAACTCCGGCCATGCGTCTCGAAGGAGCGCTCGCGGTCTTTTCACTCGAATCGACGAGTACGCCAGAGTATTTTTCTCACCTCCTTTCCCTTCCGTTCCAGTGAATCAAGATGGACGCCTCACGACTAAACTCGATAGCTGTGAAAAATAGAAGGGATTATTTCTTTCCTTTCTCTGTCTCCCCCTTTCTCTGCGTCTACACCATTCTCTTTCGTCTGCTTCTTCACCCTATGGAACCCTCTAACTTCTTTTTCATACCTTCCCACACTCTCATTCCCGACTCTGATCGAATATAAATTTCACTTCCTGTCGGATACGATCCATTCCTAATAATCATCGCGCCTTTCATCTCAGCATCGTATCTTTTCTTTCACTCCATGGCGAACCCCATTCCACAAGCCCCATTCCTCTCCCCCCACACACAGTCTTGTGCTCCATCCCACCTTCAACCCCTCCAAAGTCCTCTTCCACGATTCCTCCCACCCTCTTCTTTCTCCTCGAATCTCCCCCCTCTCGTCCTTTTTCTCTTGCCGAAATCCACCACTCCGTTCTTCCCCCTATCCTTCCGTAACCCCACTTCCCACCAACCCGGAGGCCAGTCTATTTATCCCTTCATTATGCCAATCCTCGCCGAAGCACGCCGTAATAATAATCAATAGCCAAGCTCCATGGCAGAGGAGTGAGAATGGGGTGTTTATCGCGTGTTTATCGATTGTTGTGTTTTTCACCCTTTCGATCCCGGTTGGTTTTCTTCCCCGGGGGTAGCCGAAATTTCCTCATTTAAGACTACAAATCGCAACGCCTGCGCGGATGTGCACGCATATTAAGCGCCGCTCCTGTGACTACAATTACTGCGGTCAAGTCCACCGTACCAAAACGTAGCACCATATTCAAATTTTTATTTCTCGTCTATCCTCAAAACTCTGCAATACTTGTCATGATATTGGAGAAAAATGTTTTAATATCCACTATTCCTCTCTATTCAACCTCCTTTTATCTCTAAATTCCATGGATTCTACATTAGTCTCATAAAAATTGGCCTTCGTTTGAAGTCCTTGAAATGATCACCTCACCTTCTGATCACCTCAAAGGCGTGGCTATATAAATCATGTACGTACATTAGTGGGAGTCTTGTCGACTCAAGATTCTTTAATATTAGGAGTGTTCTTTCATAATTAAATGTCCGTCCAGCTGTCGTATCAAGAAACGTCCTTTTTGTCAATCACTATAAATGGGTTGTTTACTTTTCTGGTGTATGATTTTTTTTCTTTATTGTGGAAGGCAAGGCCTGATATGTACGAGAAAATGGAGACGGTCAAATCTAAAGGAAAATTATCAATGATGGATATAAAATGTTTGCTTTCATAATAATTACATTTCAGTCAGGAAACAAAATTATTTTCCCTCATCGATCTTTACTCAATTATCAAAAATAATAATTTAATATCTTGCGAACAATTATGAAGACGCTCGAGAAGAGGCTCTCATTACTTCGAAAATGTACCCTAAATGTTCCCGCTGTAAGTGTTTATCATTTACTGGCAGAAGATCTTCCAGCACTATTCCATCATTACAGAAACGTCTGCGTTTTGGTATAATTTTATTGCTTTTTAGATACTGGATTATTTTTCTACTGAAGTCAAAAATGTTAAACAATAGTATTTTCCCGTAACTCAGAATGGATATTTTACATTCATCGTTGGTATTCTTTAAGTATCTTCATTTGGACCATTCGTAAACATGCTAAAAATTTTCTTTGTAAGTGGAAAGAATGGAAAGTTATGCTAGAGAACCTAAGCGATGTGGCTTATCGAATTTTAGCACTACCGCCATCTTGCTGACGCACATTGGCATAGATTTTCGCGCTCATATTTTTTCATGCATCGTCATTTTTACTTCGACATATCCTATTACCGCTGCGATTGTTGGACGTTGTCATATTTACCATACGTTCATTTCTCCATGCATTTAAATCAATTCCTCTATTTGTGGATGCTGGTGGAAAGGACTTTTTTGATACATTCAATGTCTTGCGAAGTGAAATGTTGGTTATTATGCTACTTATGTTGCCTTTAATCCCCTACCACCCATACTATTTCATTGATCTAGCTTTCATGTCGCAAGAGTCAGCACTGGTACACTAGAAAGATGTGAATTCTCGTGCTCCTGCGCAAGTTCTTTAATCATCCACTTGTAGCGGCCACTTAAGTAACATTTGCAATTATATAAAGTAAAGCACTAAAATAACATTTGCATCATCCACTCCACGAATTTCATGCTTGTATTCATTATTTTCCAATCAGGTGAAAGTTTTCTGTTCTTTGCTTGTGGAGATAAAGAGCAGTTATATCTTATCACAACTTTTACCGCTTCTTTATGGGCAGTACTCATGTCAATACTTATGAAAGAAGCCTCGTTCTTCGATGTTTTCCCAACATTTTTTTAAGTTAAGAGGTAACGGAATGTTTTTAAAACGTACCTAATACTCCCTATCTCATAATATTCTGATATCGTCAAAGCTCAATGCAGATCTGTGCCGCTGAAGGGCATACGTCGTCCATGAGCAAATTTGTAATTGCCGCTCCACTTATAAGGAAATGTAAACACATAGGTACCTATATAGCAAAATGAAAAATTTTGCATGCATGTATTCAGAGCGCTTTAACACTCTCAAAGAAAATCATTATTATGAAACATGCAGTTGTATTTACTGGGCAATATTAGGAAATATTGTGATTTTGTTTTCGGATTTATGGTTTTTGTAAGTTTTGCTTTGTATTTTTAATATACAACGTTTTAAAATCGGCTCGCCTTGGTAATGAATTGCCAAAATCTGATATTTAATTGCAATTTTTGCTCTGCAGACTCGTCAAGGTTTTGCGCCAAAGCTAAAAAGTATTCGAAACTTTCAAAAGATGATATCATAGATATCAGAAAATAGAATATGCCGACCCCTGGAGGATGCCGCCCGCCCGCCAAACACACATTGCGCACGTCAAAGGTACCCGGTCAAACGGCCATGCTCACTAAATACTCTCTTTACGCTCACTTTACTCTCAAACGCTCATTTAACCGAATTCATATGCATCGATTATCTCGCCCAATGGGAAGAAAAATCACGCGACTAGTAGGAATTGCCTTGATATCAATATGAATGCCTGCAAGCTATTACGGATTCAAATTAGCTATTAACTAAGCAAAGGAACAGTTGACTCTGTAGAAATAAATCTTTTAGCTAAAATAGTTTATAATTTTGAAAAATCGCTCCCTCTCTCTCTCTCGGGCATTAAATCCACACGAGGTTTGTTACTTATCCCTCTTGTGAGGGAAATGGTTCACGTTTGCCTCGCGTCACTTTAGCATGAACTTCGTGATTTCAGAATTACAGCATTTCGCAAAGCTAGAGCGTGACCCGGCTGGAGTTATTGGTGGGGTTCAGCGGCGTGGGGCCGTGCAGCAGTGCCCATCGTCGTCTGAGCCGCGCACGCCATCCTTCCTTCGCTCTGCGGAGAGCGATTTCCAACGAGGCTCCACCGCGTCCACGAAGAGCGATGAAATGCGTGAAATACCCTCCCCTCCCCCCGTCACCTCACCCCCCCCCCTCGCTCCCTCCCCCAGTTCAAGAGCCTCCGCAGCCCATTTCTCTTCCAACCGTCTCGGTCACTTCTTTGTTCCTATCGGCCGAGGAAATCTCCGCTCACAACAGAACCACACAAATTACGTCACAATGGACCACGCCCACTTTCCTCCATCATCACCTCCGACTTCCTACCACGCCAACATCCCCCTTTCCTCCTGCCGGCCCACAACCTACTCGTCCTCATCGAATTTTGCTCTTTCTTCGCAATGTAATTCTCTCTCTTTCCCCATGCGTCATCTTCCCATTTCTCCATTTTCTACCCCTCCATCTACCCTTACCACGGACTATTTCTGCCGAAACTGCTCGCCTTTCCTCTCCCGAAACATAGACACCTTTCTCAACCCCCTTGTCTCCCGCCTCGACCGTTTCCCGCTCTTCTCTCCTCTTTTTTCTCTGATCTTGCCCCTGAGCCTCCTCGCAGGGTGAGAAAGGCGAAGAAAAAGTGATACGGTAAAAAATTGAAAGGCGTCGGCCGCTCCCTTCATTTGCACCTCCTCCGCTCAAAATTCGTTCCCTTTCAACTTATGCCGACGATTCCGTTTCATCTCCCTCCGGCTCTCTTTACTCCCTGCCCTTTTTCCTCATTCTTTCGCTCGCCTACCTTTGTCCCTCGCTTGCAGTGATATGTGGCCTGCACAGTACTCTGGGCGGTCATCTTGCCCTTTTAATGCCTACACAAGTTTTTAGGGTGAGTTTGAAGTTTCACTAATTATACCACGGGCATCTGGACGCTAGGGGTTATGTCTTAAGTAATTAATGCTCCTGTAAATGTGGTTTTTTTCAGCTACTTGTACCACGAGTGAACCTTGTTCGATAAATTCATTAAGATATAATTTGCGTCTTTGTGGTCAAAATATTTTTATATTCGCTGATGCTTTGAAACGTTGCTTTGATTGAATTGATTTTGACCATTTTAGTTGTACGCAACGGGACACCAATTGTAGGTTGTTTCATCATGTTTCTAATCCAAATTTGAATTTCCTACGTTAATATTTTTCTAATGTCGACTCCACTGGTTAGGTGATTAACTCGGCCCGTAATGTAAGCAAATCCTTGTAGTCATCGCGCTGCGAATGTATTGTGGTGTGGTGCTTATCCCCAATTATCTGCGTAAGAATGAGGTCTACCAGATCTCTTAGATCTAGATCTGAAAGTTTTTCCAGATCGGCAATGAAACATATTGAATACTGTCGCCATTTAAAAAAATATAATTCGCTGATTTTGTTTAAATCCATGGCTCTGCTGTTATTTGCTTTCGAGGTGTTCGTAACTTGGGTCAGATTTGAGCAATGCCATTGTTTGTAAATTTTCTTCAAATCACGAACAAAACTTCCCTGTTTTCTAATTGGGCCGAAGGGAAAGTACATTTAAACATGAATTCTGAGTTACGGGCATTCGGTTTGGGGCGTTTGTCTCACAACATTGCATATCGTCATGTTCAATTTCGGTGTGAAAAATTTCATTCTGCAATTTTATGCTATCCATCATACTATCGTCGTTGTAGCATATTTTCATAATGTACCTGCTAAACACCTTGAATTCAAAACATCCTCGAAATATTGTTGCACGCTGATTGCCTTTAATCATATTGTAACAAACAGGAAAGAATACTAATGAATGACTGTTGTCTTCAATACGATATAGTGTTTAACTCTCACTTGCAAATCTTTGAAAAATGTGAAAGTCTGCGTTTAGCTATTGTGAAACTTTTCTTTCCGGGGGAATAAAACTCCAGTCTCCTTTGAGGTTATAAACTAGCTTAAACTGACCAGCAAATGGTCCAATTATGTCGATTATGAATAAGGAGGGACTCTAATCTCGTGTTACTTTTTTTTTCTTTTCTTCTCAGGGGTGAGCATTTCACACTGATCCTCAGCTAGTCTGCCTTCGTCGAGGATCAAGGTTTCAGAATTTCATGTCTGTACTCGAAAACTATAGTGTATGCTTCATTCTATTTCATTCAGCAATCGAGTCTATGCTTCATTCTTCGTTTCAAGAATCTTTGGCTGGTTGTTGTAGTTCTATTAAATATTTGATTCCAATTTCCTGATATTTTTCGAGTTCCAAACTCTCAGCTATCCGCTTTGAGGTTCCCTTTCTTTTTCAGGGTACCTGATTTTATGGGTATTTCTCCAGGTTCGGAGGAGTGGTGTGAACTGAAATTCACTGAATTCTTGACTGAGACTTTAGCATAGAGTGCCTCTTTAGCATATTTTACTCTGCGTTGGCAGGCTGAGCTATATTACCTGTGTAAATTGATATGTTTTTACGCTTACGTGTCGTATGGCTTGGGGGATCTACAGCAAATGGTTATTCGCGAGGACACGCTATAATTTAACTATCACCGTGATAGCTCTCAGGTGAAGACTTCAACTGTAACAAGAGAGAAACGTCAATGAAAGTATGCAGTCAGAGGATGGAAAGCTGAAGCTATCTGCCTGAGTCAGACTCCTGATAGGAACTGTGAGCGATTTCTGGAGAGCATCTCTCTCTTTGGACTTTGCAAGAAGAGATTCCCCTCTTTCTTTAGGCATTTACGCCGGAGTCTGCCAATTGACGTCGTTGATTAAGCCAGTTCGATCCGTTGAGGTCTTTGCATGGGATCTTCCCTTGGAGACACCTCTGCCCTGGCAGATTATAAGACCGCTCGAGAGCGACCCCGCCTTCGGCCGGCGTCCGATCAAAAGGACCGCCTCGCTTGAGAAGGAATGGTACGTCTCTCCTCTCGAACACGTTCTGCTTGTTGTGAAGCCATTGGCCGCAGTAAATAAATCATCGCTCAAACGGAATGAGGCTTTATCCGCCGACTCATCAGAGTCCGAAATCTTTTATCGTGCGTTTTGCCGGGCGGATAGACTTTAGCCCGTGGCTAACGAGAAGCGAGAGGCCCTTTATATTGTGAAATACAATCGAATGGGATCGAGGAGTCGAGAGGGAAAGAGCTAAGGAGCCGAAGTCATCTTCCAAAAAGTTTTAATATTCATCACTCATATGAATTCATTCATTCAGTTTTAGGGCTCTATCGTCAATCTGCATCCACGACCAACGCTTAATAGTTCGGTATAATTTTATAACTATCTTAAAGTATGTAATTATACTCTTCGGAAACGAAGCCTGGTTGAATGGAAGATAAAAAATAGGCCCACCATGTTGTGCCGCACGCGGTGGATCTTCAGAGAAAAAAGTCCAATCATCATATTGCGTGTCGCTTTTACCTGTGGAGAATCGATCCATCGGCTGGGATGATGAAAAATTCATGAATCCATGGGTAAAGTAACAAAGCGATTACAAGGTAATAAAACGGTGTTTGTTGATCGTAAGAGGACAGTCTGATCGACAATATATACACCTCCATTCCTAATTAGATGAGGACCGGGTTATTACTTCGCCGTGATGCTATAAATCCGATACCGCCGCAATCAATTTGTCGTAAATGGAGCATAAGTGTTATCGGAGGCGCTTGAATAGAATCTCCGCCACCCGGCGCATGGAAATGTTCGGGAAGTAAAAAACTAGCACAATCAGCTCCCCGTTGGATCCGTCTTGTTATTCTCCCTTTTATAGAGTCCCGGCTGAGTGATTCAAATATGTTCAAAGGGAAATGTTAGCGACTAAAATATTTCGAGGAGCGATTCAACAATTGGGATCTGATAAAATAAATGTAATTTAAATTCGTCAGCGTTCGGTTAGAAAAAATGTTGATACCCGCATGCACCGCTCTTTATTTACTGTAGTGTTACATTGACTAGGATTTAATTTCACATAAAAGAGTAATTATTTTTTGTTCCATTGAGACTCGTGAGTGAACAATTATCTTTATGCCCATAAGAGTCCCTTCATAAAATAAGTGACTGCAATATATGGGTAGTAATTGTTTTTATTAGGATTAATGCGCTAAATTTTTAACTATTTTTTAACAGTGTGTATATGTTCAAATTGACTTTCATACATGAAGTCTTTGCTCAACCAAATGTAATTAAATCTCGTGTAAGAAAAACATTTCACGGTTTAACACCTGACGCATTATGTAATATACCTAGACACTCACCCATCTATATTCTGCCTAATTGATAAATTCATTTTTTGTACAGGAAACATGCTATGTTTGTGGAGAAAAATGACTCAATGGCGTATTCGTTCAGTGTAGTACATTGATGTATTTAGTACCCTTACTTTATGGTTAATAGTAGCGTTGACTACTGGAAAATATGAGATATCTTTTGAAATGGTCACGATCCGAAGTCTCCTGTGTCCATTCGCGAGTAGATAGGTAATAATGGTCGTTTAACAATTATCATGAACTTATGTGGCTTAAATTCTTTGAAAAGGTAAAACGTTTAATGCTACACGGTCAACGCGTATCCGCATTTGAAATATGATAGGTATGCCGGATATTCGATACTTTTATTGCTAAATAAAACTCTGGCAATATTTTTACAAGCACTCAAAAATTATGTAAAATTATGTGGTATGTTACTCTATAGTGCCAATTTTTTATGCGATAAATAAAATGTTTACTTAAAATTTGCAAGATAATGCAATTTTTGGATGCTTGGAAAAGGTCGAATTGTATCGGATGGTGGTTTCCTTAAATCGGATTTTTATCGGAGATTAATAAAAAACTAATGAAACACAAACATAAGGTTGGCTTATCAATTGATTTTAACTCAATTTTAGAATTGTATATTATGTGAGTGTAATAAAACACCTATATTTCGTAGAAAGCGTTTTCAGTTTCTGCGGGAGAGATCGTTTTTGCCTCTCTCCTCCTGTCCATAGCCTGGGTATCTTGGGTTTTTCATCATGGTTCATCATTCATAGCGCTTAAGTCTTAACCGCCTATAACTGCGCTTAATGATCTCTGCTGTGGTAGTGCATACTGCATACGTTTCGTTTCACCTGTCCTTGCAACTCTGTGATCGGTGCGTCTTCTGCCATAAGGTGAAGAGTTATGTCTGTGATGGCGTGGAAGAGCCTTTGGATTAGTGGTGGGAAACGTCTGGCTTTAATGCGAAGGGCAGGAAGTGGGAGTTCTTTTTCTCAAAATGGCGGCGGCTTGAGAATGGAAGGAAGTGGTAATGAAAGACAATTGCGGGAAGCGAAGAGGAGCGAGACCGCAAGGAGCCCCCATTCCGAAAACGGCGAAAGGGAGGACCTCTCGGACCTTCCCACTAAGTAGTGGGGTGGGACTCGTTTCATCGCAAATAGCTTTCGGACCGGCTGCATTAGCGGTTTTTTTTAAGCAGGTTATTTGAATTTTTCAATTCTTCGCGTTTAAAAAAGATGTCCTGATTCGCTCCAGTTCTGGATTCCAAAATGAAGGCAGTATACATGACAAGCGTTGGTCAGGAAAATTGTTTGCCCGTCACAGCTCTTTTTTTCACTCTTCGTAAAATATGAAAGACCTCAGTGGTACTTATCATAGAAATAATAGTTATTATTGCTAATTATATTACTTTCTGGAAATAAGTGTTAATTATTATTACTTACAAGTCAGTTATACAAACTACTAATACCTATTAATAATAATTGACTCTTCATTCCCATGCGGTTTGACAATTTTGTGTCCCAATTTTTAAACTTCAAGTCTTTCAGTTATTTTCATGCTGAAATTTGAAAAAAAAATTGTTTCGTAAAAATGAAAAGTTCATCTATTTAACATTCCTTTTTTATGACTACAGTGTTAATTTTGCGCGTAACTCTTTAAGTATGGTTGCAACACGCGTTTCTTTGAGTTTTGATATAAACCGCGGTGTCGAGGCCGGTAACGCGCCGAACTGTTGACCCAAAGATCGCAGGATCTCAAAGATCTGCATTGAGTTTCAGCCAAGAATTAAGATTAAGATATTAGGGTAGATGGTGCGATATAACATTAGCAGTTGGATTGTCTAAAACCGAAATCTATTACCTACTACTGTTATAAGTATTTATTTTTACTACCCATTCATGTAATTCGTTGCTCTCAAATGTGGTGTTTTCTTGTTATTCGTGATTAAACGTTCCGGTGTACTTAATAGAAATTGTGGTTGCATGTGAGTATGGCTCTTTTTTCACTCGTGAGGTGGGTGGGCCTCTTATCATATCTTTGTGAACTTAGAAACCATTGCAAGAAATTAAACTGTATTCCTTTCTCTCTGTTGTTCCATTTATGTATATATTCCATTCCCCCCATAGTTTTTAAATACTTTGCCCATTTCAAGGATAAAAACCAAAGGGTAAATGAATTTTTACGGAGTTGGGTGCCTTTTCATTGGAACTAAATTGGTCAAAATCAATAAATACCTTTCGGACTGAAGAAAATAATAAAAAGTTGAAAGGATTAGCTTCCATAAGCTCTTTAAAATTTGAGAATAGTAGCGCATTTCGGGGATTTTTGCGTTGAATGATATTTTTAATTCCCGATTTGATTAGATATCGAGGAATAAGTAATATTTTATCGGTGTGGTGTCGAGGAGATGAACCCAGGAAGGATGTCGATTGTAAAAAGTAGGTATTAATTTTAAATTCACATATTGCGTCCAGTTTAGGAAGTGGATTAACGGTAGTAGTGTGAGATAGGTTGAAGATAGGAGTGAAATATAACGTGGAAAAGGGCACAAATGTGAAATGCGATCGTCAAAGAAAGAAGGGCAGCGGTTAGCTTCTGGAGACACATAAATATCCTTGTCAAAAACGACGGTGAACGTGAGAGCTGAAGGACGACAAACAATTAATTCGTTCACAGCATTTACGATACTTAGGAGGGATCGTGCTAGTGTGAAGTTTCCCTGACCGCGCGCCCGCTCGCAAATGAGTCGGTTATAAAGGTGTCAACCATGATTTGTGGGCTGCTTACGTCCAGGGAAATAATTTAATACCATTGTTCCGATCCTTTCAGCTCTCGAATGAGGGAACGACCTCCGAACGCGTTTGGACACGCGGCAACACGGCTAAACGAAACGCTTTTGTTGGAATGGATTGGAAATGGAATACGCCCGTTATTAGAGGCGCGCGTCCACCTCTCTTGGCTCGCATTATTAACTCCACTTGCATGGTGCTCTCGCCACAGTTGTGCATACTTACGGGAATTAATGAACGCACATGTATACATCTGGCGCAATATATCCTAATGTCCTTGGGAACTGGCGTCAGTATTTATGTCTTCTAGGAAACAAAAACGAATCTATTCCATAGCCTTTCTACTTTGATCGTGAGTGTTTTAGCCTTCCAAGCACTGTCCAGAAAATAGATTCTGACTCCAAACAAACGGACCTACGTCATTAATAATTATAGCTTATGAATCGCGCAAAAATACCGAGGACTTGTGGTCATCGACAATCATAGTAAACTTTAGTGACATTAGATAGACTGTATAGCTAGTTTAGGTATTATGAAAGTATTTTATTCCTGTTATAAATCTCGCATCTCCTGTTGAGCATTAATGGCATTATTTATCTTTCACCGTGGGTACTTAGTGAATGATTCGAAGCCTATTTAGTCCGTTATGCTCGGGCAAGATTACTTTTAAGGGCCAACCTGGTCGAAGACGAATTCCGCATAACAAGTATTACTAGCATGGAATCCAATCGCAACCTCGGGAGCTCACGGTGCCAGGAATCTACACCGAAGCATTTAAACTATCTTGCATTTCGGACTGAGCAATGAACATCAAACTTGAAGGCACTTTAAGCAGAGATTATTTTTCCTAAATTTGAGTTGGTTAGAGACACTCGATCTAATCACATTTAAAGACATTTAACCTCAAATTAACTCGACCGGTACAAATTATTTACAAGATCCCGCCAGCAAAACTCTCATCGCTCTTCTGATTTAACTGTTAAGCTTACCTTATTATTTCAGGTAAATCATATTTGTATGGCATAACAGTTCAGATATAAGGGTTTTATTTTGTCAGCAAAACTACGTACCAATCGCTCTTACTTGTGGGGTATTCGATTGGTGGTCGGAGAAATAGCTTAAAGACTTAGGTTTGCAAAATCCTGTGCGCATCAATAGCTAATGGTAACATCTTCTAGTTAACTATTTAAGAAATATTCTTTAATGTAATTATAGTTTAGTAATAATAATTAAAATCGTTATATTTTCTCCTCGGGCTGACAAAGTAATTCTTCATAACTAGGTACCTAATCATGGTAAATTACATGGCTTCTCCTCGTCCACTAAGTCGGACGATCGATTTTGAAAACGAGTACGATCTTGAACTACATACATTGGTACCAATCATGATACTGAAACTTACCTGTTGAGAGTTAATTCGATTTATTAATCACTCAGTTTCAAGGTTTTATAATGGGAATATGCTATTTTTCCTTTGAAGGCTTTTTCCATTTACTTAGCCCGTTTTAATTGCCTGCTGTCGCATATCCAGAGGTGAAGTCCGGGAGGAAATTATCCGACGAATTGTATCGCGCAATGAAGCGGTTTGGCCATATGGTAATAGGCAACGATAAATATGAGTTAGTCACCCTTGAGTGAGTGACTTCAACGCCGGGTGCCGTGGGAACCGACGATTACGTCGCGCAAACCAAATTGGATGGGACCGTTTTTCGCGCGTAATGGGGGGTGGAAGTGGGATCGTTTAGGGAATTAGGAAGTTGGTCCGTCAGCGAGAGGCGTTTGCATTTGGCGTTCGCTCTTCCCTGATCCTCCCTCAAGCGAGAGGCACCCGCCCACAGCATGCAGACACCCATATAGTCAGGGGCGAGTTGACCAGGCCCGCTCGCGAGATATGATCCGTGACGGTGAAGAGGGTGAATATATTGCACCGGAGGGCTTCAGTGACCTTATACTCAGGCTCTTCCCCCATACTCTCCGTCACCTTTCCTTCCTCCCTTCGGACCTTACCCCCTAAATCCCCATTCGCCACTCCCTCCCCTCACTACCACGGCATAACCACCCTTCCCCATCACTTCAACTGCCACTCCCCATTATAAACAACGCACCCACCCCGCCCCCATTTTTTACCGCTCCCCGTCCGCTCAGTCTTCCTTTATCCGTTTCTTCCTTCCCCCTCCTCTCTCCCCCTCTACCTCCCTCCTAGTGGATCGAAACCTGTCGGCCATTAACCAAGGTTTGCTCCCGAGGTGGCAGATATTCACGCCCGCAGAGCAAACGAAAGGGTTCCGGCGGTGGAGGAGCCGCAAATTGCTGCGGGAATGTGTCAGGCGAGTGGACTCACGGGAAAGTTCGCAGTTGTCGTAACAGCATGATATGAAGTGGTGTGGATTCGGAACGGACGTGCCGTTCTGGGGCATTCAACTGTATGTCATTTCAGATCAATTATTTTTTCGTTTAAACGAAATGTGTGTAGCGGATTATTATAAAATATTTAAATGGTTTTATATCCGTTCAGCTAAGGTGAATTATTTTACTGGTGACAGAGCATCATGGCTTAGTTTGAACTGTATATTATTTATTAGCTGGCTGTTTACTATGAACATGGCTTGGCTTGAACTTTATGTGTTATTTATTTGCTGACTGATAACTATGAAGGCATTGGCGCCGTATATAAGACCCCACTTTTAATGGAATGCAACGTAGAATAAAATAATTAAACCATAACTTTTGAAACAATAAATTATTCGATATTTATTCAGATTTGAGAAACAATATTTGAAAAATTTACAAAATAAAGTGCAACGCAATTGTAGTCTAAACATAGTGAAATTTGGTATTTGTAAAAATGTGCTCCTGATATGAAAACCCTCAAATGTTTTTTGTTTTCATATCAGGAGGCATATTTTATTATTTTGGAGGCATGAAGATCGCACACAAATAATATCAGTCCACAGTGTCCAGGAGCCTACTGGTAACATTTAATACACTGAATCCACTCTTCCCCTACTCCACCTCATCTTCACTGTTCCTAAACTGAGCCCCTTCTTGATTGCCTCATTTTGGGAACTACTATTGGTTCCGTTTTAGGAAGTCCTATCACTGGTGACGTAAATCCAATACTCGGATAGGAAAATAATTTGAAATATTATCTCTGTAACCGATGAGATAGGACATTTTATGCTAAATTCTAGTGCAGTGGTGAAATTTAGAAATACCATAACTGAATCCCGAGGCAAAAGGACAAAAACCGATACAAGAACTTCAAATTCCTTTAAACTGTATAATCTTGCGCCGAACAGCGCAAGTGTAAGGCAGGTTTCTAGGAATGTTTTGGTAATGTTTAGTGCCACGTAGGGCTTACGTATCACGGAGATACAATTTTCGGCATTCTCTCTTAATGAACTACCAATTATTCAACCCTATTTTCTCTTCAGTTACTTTCTCAGGTCGGTCAAAGACTAAGTCACCTACAGCGGCCCTCTTGGAGCTAATCCTCGTGAAGTCGTAGTATCGTGAAACCTAAGCTGGATTCGAACCAATAGCAGGATCACCGCGGCAGGTTATTGAGTTTTTGTCTGAGTGTACGATTTTACGAAGCAATAAAGAAGATGAGTTCCAACGTTCTCACGATTGATTCAATCATTATCAATGGTTTTATGCCCTGACATCCCGTATGATGCTATGGGATTGAATATTCTTTTTGTCATATCGTCATCTGCGTTCTTGTTCACTGTCAACTGTCATATATGGATGGATTCATAGATAGATATATCAGATTTTTCATTATGCTATAGAGGTTTCTTATCTTATATATCCATTTTTTCCCATGCTATCTCCAAACATTATTCTTTTCGCCATTGTATACCCTGCCTCCCTGGCAAGCATGCTTCATTTTTTCTACTTCATGACACTCAAAATATACTCGTCTTGCTGTACTCCCTTCTGTCTCCGGCATTTGTTTTTCTTTCAAGTTGTTCATAGTAATATTTTCTATTATTATTCATTACTGTCGTATTTTGCATTGTTTTAAGTATATCCTGAACAGGTTGATGTATATTCGCCTAATATTTACTCACGTAGCTAACCTCATGTTTTTTGTTCTGCCGCAGTCTTTAATTCCAAACCAGATTATTTTGTACCAATAACTTCTTATACCCTTTTGAATGCTCCGTTTTTAATACACGACCATCCTTGCTCCCATTTCAAACATGTATTTCCGAATAAATTTCCAGTGCCCGTTAGGTAGCCATCCTGAGCTTCTTTTGTATTGCATCTGTCATACGCTCTTTCATGTAACTTATTTAGCTCATGTGACTTGAAAATTTGTTTCATAGTTGTGGTGCTTTCTGGAGTTTTATTCGGGTAGCATATGAATCCGTTTGGTTCATGTATTCCCAATTTATTAGGTTCTAATAAAATCAGTGGATACTTCTCTCTTAAACACTTAGGTCATCGCAATTTACATTTGCTATCATACTATTTCCTAGATCGTCCCATATGTTGCATTCTTAATATCTAGAATTATTGTCTACGTTATTTGACATGTGTTGTTCCTCTAACACACCTTTTTAAAAAAAATCTAATGGCCTCTGCCTCTAGAAAACATGACGGCAGCAGTCCAAAAGTGGCTGTTCAACATTCAGCATTTTGGTTATTTACGCCCTCTTGCAGGAAGTATTACCATTGTACGAAGCCAAAGATTATATGGTGTCATTTATTTTTTTCACCAAAAACGTAAACAAATAGATCTTAAAAATGCAGTATGTATCAATATCCTAGGCTCAATAAGCAATTAGAGTATTTACGAGTTTCGTACAGCGAAGGAATATAGACAGGCATTTGAGAACGTAGCAGTAGTATTTAGATTCCAAGTGTCCAACTTTTGTGGTTAAATCGCAGCTCGAACCTAAACATGTGTATGAGGAAAACAAGCATCGATGCCCTGAGCAGTATTCGAAGCGCGTTATTCCCTGGCTGCCGCGGCCGTCTCGATTGCTTGTGATCGACGGAAACTTCGCGCACAAAATTTGAGGTCTGGGGCGTGGTGCGGTGGGATGGGTGTGGGGGAACACCCTCTCAAAACGGCCGAGGAAATACGACGAGCGAAAAGAAGGAAGAGACTTCAACGGGTGATGGAGGAAAAAAGGCGACTGGGGTTTGAAGAGAGAGAGGAAAGGAAGGATAAGAAGTGGGAGGAGCCCCCATCAGGACGCACCGTGTATTTTTATCATTTTTTTTTTGTTACCCCCAAACTCCTCACTTCCTCATCCTCTGACCCTTCGCCCCACTCACAAAATACACGCTCCCTGCAATCGAAAAATAACCGCAGGATATGAATAGGAAGACGTATTGAGGGAGCTCCCGGGATAGCGGCGGGCGGGAGGGATAATTGGAGGAAGGGCGAAATGAAGTGGGGAGGAGGTCGGAGAAGGGAAACGATGGGCGTGGGTGGTGGGTTGGTGATGGTTTATATAAATCGATAGCGGGAGAGGAGGGGGGGTGGTGGCGGGGGCGTGGGAGGAGGAGGAGGCGGATGGTTGGTCGTGGCCAGGAGTGGGGAGAAGGACGTAAACGGTGCCGGCACGATGTGTGTGTGTGTTGGGCGCGTGAATGCATGAGTGAGTAGCGGCAGGAGTGGTGGGCAGGTGGCTCGGAAGGGATGGGGTCTGGCGGGGTGGTGGGAGGAGCTGACGACGAGTCCGGGAGGGGCTTCCGAGGGAGGAGGGCGGCAGGAATATTCCCCGCGGAGGGAGAAACGAGGAGAGAAAATCGAAAGAGAAGTGAGGAAATAGGTATTTGGGTAGCGGAGCCGGGAGGCGACTTTCATGGCCACCTACGTGTTAGATAGGTTCTTCGAACCCCAGAATGAGAACTAATTCCTTTCCTCGCTTTTAAATTCGAAGGGATCCGTCAGCTCACCCGACCCCTTTATCACCTGATTGCACAATTTGGCTTGATCGCTGAGCACTTGGGCTCGTTTTCTACGTTCACTTATCCACTTGTTTCTAAACAAGGTAATTCTTCCGGGGACCTAAAAGCTCTAAAATATCATAAATCGGCCTAATTTAAAATAAATAGTAAAGGAGCCTATTTCAGATCTCATTCGACCAATTAGGATCCAATCCTATTCAATCGATCTTTATCATATGTTTCTAAAGGTTTAAGGCGTTAAATACGGAATAGAATCTTAAGGCTGCGACATAATGAACGTGAACGCGTAGTGTGTACGTTAAACCTAGCAAAGATAACCACGTGTTAAATGTTATGTGCGCGTGCGTACCTTAGGCTTGTACATTATCTCCACGGCACAACTTTTGATATAGAAGTTGGCGTATAGTCGTGTATGTGATTAATCATCTCCCATTAATTAATTCTCTGCCATCATGAATTATCATTCTAATGGACTAACTATCATTCTTCTATCATTTGAATTCTTTGAAAATATCTGTTCCTCCTCATAAAAATTTATCTTGAATTTTATCTATATGTTTTCTCATTTTATGGCTTATTGTTCTACATTGTGGGTCTATGATATTGTTGCAAGTATGCTTATATCTTGTTTATCTGTTATGTTCGATCGTAACGCTGTTTAAAATGATACCATTTCGTTGCACTAGCTCCTCACCTATTCTACCCATAAATGCATGTTTAGAAAACGGGCTGAACTGTAACAGATCAATCTGATCAAAATATCATAAACAGATCAGGATCAGAAACAGATCCTTTATTGTGAGCTGTCATGACATTTATTTCATCGTAAAAGTTAACGCGGCCTTTCAATATTGAATTATTGTTGATGTCACATTCAAATTCCAGTTATTCAAATCTGAATATCGTGTTTAAATAAATATATCTATATTCTGAAAATATTGTCCAAAAAACGAGATTTGAATGCCATAATGTGAAAACGAATTCATAAATACTACTGTTTTAAAAAAGTTATTTTTTCGTTGCTTCCGTTTTCATTCTTTTGACTCGCGAGGCAACTTCGTTGAAAATGTAATTTAATGTGTCTGAGGATGAACCGTAGTTATTATTAAGATATGCAACCGACTAATGACGTAATTTGGGCCTTCTAAGGACAGTGGATACTAGTAAGAAAGAGGAATTGAGAGAGAGGGTGAAGAAGAGGCCGACGACAGCAATGGCCAACTCTTCCTCATTACCAATTTCGGGGTCTCCACCCGGACCTTGAAATGGGCCCCCGGTCCACTAAATACCATATTGACCCCATCCATTTGGGGTGAACCACTTTGAATACTTGCGTCTGGAGGAGCCTCGTGCCGACGGAACAGATGCTCCTCCGGACTCGCCGCGAAGGAAGTCCGGAAAAATGTTGGATCTGAATACATTGCAGACCGCACACTTTTTTCATAGCTTTCCTCAGGGGCCGTGTATTTTCTCCAACTTTTTTGCACACGGCTATTAAATAATTTACTTCTCATCAACTTTATAATACATTTGGCTTGCAGATTCAGCATTTTTTTACATAAAGAAGGAGCTACATGGTCAATTAATAATTTGCAAGGCCAATAACAAAATTTACGCAATTATTTTATTCCAAACTACATCTTCAATACAATTGCAAACTACATGTAGACACGAGTATACTCATGACCCGTCCTTAGCAAATGGCACGCGAAACACGAGTAAACTCGTGACCGGTCCGCAATGTGTTAAGCATTGAAGCCCAAGAAACTACAAACCGGTCACCGTATTCAGAATGGATATTTATCAATTTCTGATTGACTACAGTACATTTATTGACATCATTCCAATCTTTTCGTTCGCTTTTTATTGCTTTTGAGATTCACTGATCTGCAGGTTAGAGGAAAGTTGAGTTGCAGTAGCACTGCGAACGTTATTTTTTTTATTTCTTCGAAGATCAAAGAGGGAGAGGAAGAAAGAAGCATTGGGCGAGGCCGAAGAAATGGCGCCGTCTCTAAGGGAGTTGTCTCCCTCTTATATTCAGGGCCGAAGTGGGTGAGATCACCGCTTGACAGACGCTTCGCCTCGGCGCACAGTGACTTTTTAAGGCCGACAAGACGCGCTTTTTACGTGATTAACTGATTATCGTATCCAACGACCGATTCGTCTGACAAACGTCCCTGAGTTGGAAAGACATCGAGGAGGACTCACTCATCTCTATCTGTACGTTATGCTCCTAAAAGTTTCGATTCAATCACAAAATTAATTTTTATTGAAGAATTCATCCATATTTTTACTTAAAAAACTCTTCGAGACTATTACGTCGTATTATATTTTGTCATATTTGTCGCGTCAAAAATCCCCTCGATATCACAATGTGAGACGTAATTAGTTGAAAAGTGTAATCTTAAGCTTACGCTAAGTGTTACATTTAATCTTATAAAGGTTACTTTCCTCTGCCTACTTTATATTGATAAATGTACTAGTTTGCCGAGTATGAAGTTATGTGAAGGATGAAGTCTTTCCCCCCGCGACGTTCTTTATTTATTCAGAAAAATACCGAATACTTGCTTCGTCATTTATAACTATTTTAAATCTATTTAAAGCTATTTTATATTGTACAAATGTCTGGCTGGGTCTTAGGTGTTTGTAACATAGATTTCATTTTGCCCTCTATAGAAATTGAATTAAATCGATTGACTCGTAGTAGAGTAACTCTAGCTTCATGCGTGGGATTCGAACCGGTTCACGATATGATTCTTTAAGAGCTTACATGAAAGTGAGCTGTGACTTCGTAAACGTATCCAATCCAATTAAATGCTCCAGAAAATTATTATTTATTAAATTCAGGATTTGAAAATCTAACTTGTGCGTATAAAATTCTTTTTTATGTATTCCTTGTCTCCGGTTCTGTATTTCTTATAGAGACGTGATAGAATCAGTGCATCGTAGATAAGAACAGCTTAAAAATCATTGTATTAAAAAAGAATGATGTGAGAGGCGGAGTGAGATTTTAATTACTTTAAAAAGAAGCCAGTCGTTCCAAGGTCGTCGTTCCATTTATTTTACCACATCCTCCGCAGTTTCTTCTCGCCCTTGAAGTAGGAGTCAATGATGTTTTTTAAAAATCCAACATCAGTTACACGTGTTTCGTCATCCGTGGAGCCCATGATATGTTTTCTGTCCCCTATTCTTGATTACCTTTGCTATTACCTGAATTGGAACGCGTCATGTCGGGGGCGGGTCGCTTCTTCGCTCAAACGGCCTTCTTGTCCTCCCGAAGGGAAACTGCGTCGTCACGTGACCGAAAATGAACCCAATTTGTGCTCCCGCCGAACAATGAGCTATAACGCCGGAATGTCTTTTCGTTTTTTTTTCGTAACAGTTGACTCTCGCCGTAATAATCGAGGTCCTGTCTTTCTCGAAGCCATCGTCGAGCATTGTGGGAAGACTCGAGAGATGATGCATCCGAGGCGACGACAACGGATGTTGTCTCAAGACTTTTAATTTCGCGGTTGAGTGCGCTGATTGAGGGGGCATCCGACAGCATTTCGTCTGTCGGCGGAAGGGCGCTGCCTCCCTTCTGGGCGCCGTCGGAGCTCATGCAGCGGGTGTGCTATGTCCTCGAGGGAGCGGATGAGCGTCAACACCTCTTCTCATTCGTCTCCGTCGGGCGACGACGAAAAGGGGTGGCGGGCGATACCGGGAATCTCGTCATCCAGGGGCGAAGAAAGAGGCGTTTCGAGGTGAAAGGTAAGGCGAAGCTTCAAATCGGAAATTGAGGGCGTTTGGGTTCCCTGGGATGATATCACAGTTCGGTGTCGTGAGACAGGATCTCAAAATGTGACCCCTGAGACGGAGTCTCGAAGTTTTCTCTAATATTTTCTCTTAATTCCTTTCTATTTTGTTTCATAACACAGCCAATATTTTCCAAGTTATTGGTCTTTCACTGGTTAAATGGCTTCCTGAAGATATGATAGGGATTTTTCAAGTTAATAATAATAAAACGTCTTAAAGAAGGATCTGCTGTTTTCCCGGCGTCTAATATAATGCTGGTGAAGTCTTTACTGGGGTGATTTTAGACAAAACTTTCCAATCCTGCCATCTAAATTAAAATATTTACACAAATTATGATTGGTAATACAGGGAATACAAGTATAAAGAGGAAAGAAGCATGCACTTTTACAATTTAAAATGGAAATATATGCATAAATAGATATGATATATGTAGTTAACAGGTATCTCCATCTTTAGTTGTAGCGCTATATTTTCTTTAGCTTTGTAAAGGCCTTGTCGCCGATCTTAAACGTAACCATGGGTCAAATAGGACGTCTATAGTCGAGGCGTATCCGTACCCGGACCTGTAGGTGACAAGGCTAGCTCTCCTTGACAGGCGTCACTAGCTTTATCGTTTACGTGCATTTATTATTCGTTGTATCAACGAGCTTAAACTTGAAATTTGGAAATGTAGCGCATTGGTTAAATTAACCTTAGCGTATACCTTGAGTAATTGACCCTAGTGTAGAAAATTATCCTGTCGTTTAAGGAATTTGAGGAAGCTGAAGGAAAACCATTTTCAGTAAAACTATGGCTGAAAGGGAGATACGGTAACAGTAGGGGTAGAGTCCGGGAAAAATTGGCCCAAGAATTGTGGTAGGAGTCCGGAAATCAACAAGACTTCTTTTGATTTCTTCCAATTGCAAAAAAGTGGATTGATAAAAATTGACGGAGTTTTGACCTTATTTTTACCTCCATTTGCAGTAGGGTTGTCATGAATCTAGTTAATAGCTTCTTTAGCTCGGCGACAAGGCCTTTACAAAACTAAAGAAAATATAGCGCTACAACTAAAGATGGAGATCCCACCTCAAAACATAACTAAGATCAACGTTTCAAAATCACCCGCAATACTAAATATTTATTTTTTTATTAAAATCATGATGTTTCGATAAATATATCTATATCGAAACGTTATAGATATATTTATCTAATATATCTATATCGTTCCGAACTATAACGGAAGATATTTAGTTTTTTATTAAAATCGTGATTTTTCGATAAATATATCTACCTATATCGGAACGCGATTATTCAAAATGTCAATTACTTATCGCTGCAGTGAAGTGACTGCGTCTAAGGTTCAACCGTTAGACGCAAGTTGACTCGATTACTTTGGTTTTGAATCCCTCAACGAGCATCGAGTAAGATTTCCTCGTCGAGTTTTGAGTTTCTGTAGACGATTCTGAACTTTTCAGAGCAACTTGAAGAAAACCTAAATTTGGGCAAATCATGCAACAATTTCCCACTATCTGTGAATTAGTGCTATTCAAAAATCTAGTGAAGCCTGGGCTATGAACTGATTCCGTACCCCCAAATGGTGCTTCTGGATTCTGCTCCGGACTCATACCCTTACGAATTCTCTGCGGCCGGCCGCGGTAGCCAGATCGGTTACTCAAGTGCCGCGGGTTTAAATCCCGCTTGGGTGAAGGATACAAGTTGTCAAAGAATTGAGAGAGTAGGATACTTAATATATACAATACAATCTCGGCCTTGGATCATCTAATATCGCAATCATCATCTGCCATTTTTTCTCTATTCCACGATTTTAAATGACACCATGAAGGCGAGGAAGTGTCATTCGATATCCTCGAAAAATACATTCCTAAAGTTAGTGCGGACTATACTAACGTGAGTTTTATCTTTTACGCAGCAATAGTTAATTTAATTAATTTATTTCGTTTCTCCATATGTTTGGTCTAGTTTTGTTACAATTAGTTTATCCCGCCGTCTCTATTGTCTTAATCAAATATCAGCCTTACGTCATTACTCTAGGACTTGATTTGTTGCTTATTGATGAATAATTGATATCTACTTGATTTACCGTAGCTTTTTTTGGGAATACCAATTATTTACCTCCGCTAATTGTATCTGGAGAATTGGAAACACGCTCCGCTTCCGTTTATTGCTTAAATGTCTATCATTCACTTGATATTTTCTGATTATAACAAGAGATAAATGTGCATCTTAGTCACGGTGTAATATCTTCACCCGGATCTGCAATCCCAATGCATACTCATCTCCTCACGTTCAACAGGGGAGATATTTCCAAAAATTCGCCTCACAATAGGTAATGAAAATAATTAGGAGAATCTACCGTATTGAGCATTCCATTGCCCCTTACTACCCTTTCCAGCCACCTACTCTGCCCCTCCTAATTTCTGACAACATTGCTCTTACTTTCCCAACCATAACCTCTTCCTTTTCGTGCATCGAACTTTCTCCATTCTCCTCCACATCCACATGTCTCAGGCTTCTATTCTTTAATCTTCTTCCTCCCCTAGTTCGCATGTCCCAAATCCATACAGACTCATCAACCTCCCTTTTACATTCCTGCTCAAGGTTCTCGTCCTAAGTTCTCTTCTGTCGGTAAACGTCCGCTTATCCCAATAAGTGTTTCCCCTTACACCATTCTTACCACTTCCACTCTCTTCCGATATACTACCCTAGTAACCAAACTGTTCCACCTGTTCTAGCCGATGTCTTCCTACCTTAAATTTTGATTTACCTTCATTTTTCACTAAAATATCATCGTTCTAGTTTTACTGCGATCAGTCGTTATTTAAAATCTATTGCACTGGGCATCTTAACAGCGACTGCTGTCGTTTCGTTGTCCCGCTTACAAACGCTTGGTCTTCGGAAATTAAATTATCGCTTCTTTCACATTTATGCGTATATCAAGTACAAACCCATGCTTCTATAACAATTTCCTTCACTTGCGCATTGAAGAGTACTAGAATACTGGTACCCCTGCTTAACCCCCGTCCTTTTTTTGCCCACCCAGATTTCACATCTGCTACCCTCACCTGAGCACATTGGTCCATGTATAATGTTTTCTATTAAGCGTCTATTTCTCCAGTCTACTCCTAGATTTCTCAGAGCATTCCTTAGCTCATCCCATTCTACGCTATCACAAGCTTTTTCAGAGTCTACGAAACAAGCAGAAACCTTATTGTACTCGATATTCTGCCTTGCCTTTCCACTAATGTCCTCATTAATACTATCGCATCCTGGATTGATGAACCTTTTCTATAACAAATTAGACGTCCTCTAAGAACTACCTTTGCCGCGTGCGAGATGAAGATTATCTTCGTATATTCCTGGCAAGCATCTGCTTTCTTTTTTATTAGGGATAGCGATCAACACATTTTTTTACGAACTCCTCCGGCCAGACTCCCACCTCATATATCCTACGAATCAGTCCATAAAATCTCTGTCTCCCAGTCATCCGTATACATGTATTGTATATACACCTACATATGTCATGTATTCCTGCTGCTTTATCACTTTCATTCACTCTATTGTTAGCAGATCATTTAAAGAAACCTTTTTACTTCGTATACTTTTTACCTAAGTTTTCACCAAAATAATATATTTCTTTGTTCTGATAAGTATACTCTGATTTGCACCCCATTTACATTTTATCTGTTCTTCCTCCGTGCCTCATTTCGGAGCCAAAATGTAAAATACAAATAACTAGAATGCACAGGAAAAAAGTAAGTACGTTTCACAATATTACCATGGCATGGCTAACTCCAGATTTTTCCTTCTCTCTAACTCATAGTGCCAAATGTGCAGTATTTTATCTTATTGACTAGCTTTAGAGGCCATTTAATTCACCGTCCAACCCTCACATTACCCTGAGTGCGCTGATCGTGACGGAATACATGCTACCGAATTTAGGTGTGGGGCTAACTCCAGAAGGTATACATGTTGAAGTGCTCGCGTTTCTCGTTGAGTTTTTAATCAAACACAGAGCTTACCTCCCAGCTTTGGTGATGATCATCTCCGTGCCCAGCGAATGAAACTTCCTCCATAGTTCCTTTGAGCAGAGGTCAACGCGAACGCTGTCGGCGTTGCCACACGCAGAGGGTCCTTTTCCTTCCCCAGAAGACCCTCCGCTGTCGGTCCACGCGCTTGGTCCCGCCGGAGGTCCTCCCGCAAAAGCATCTTTAAATGACAGATGAGAAATGCATTAGGGAAGTCGAATCACTGCGATGGCAATATTCAAAATAAGCTGTCACAACTATTGGCCTTATTTTACGTTCCCTATCACGTTCTGTTTTAAGCGGCCCACAGACGTTCAATATTATTGTGCAATGTGGGTTGCACAATATTTTGACGGCAGCCTCTAGACGGTCAATATTATTGTACAATATTTTGGTTTGTGCAAAGGAGTGTACCGTATGGAGGCGATATTGAAGGTTGTGCAATGTATTGCGCAATCGCGAGCACAGATGTACAACCACATTGTACAAACAGTCCCTGCCAGAATTTCATGAAGTCAACATGTTGAGTGAAAGTGAACTGTGTTGCGTGATATTTTTTTTACTACTTCTTGTCTCTCAGCATCCGGGTATTTTTCGCGGTACTTTTCTATCAGCACATCGCACTGCTCCCCCTTTTTCGCACGATTACTATAATCTTTGCACTTTACATTCCACAGAGCCGGAAGACCACGATACACCTCAATAAATTCAACAGTAAAATCTTTTTCGGCTTTCTTGTCACCCATGATAATAACGTGTGGTTGAGACTAGTTCAAACGACCGCTAGAGACCAACTGACAGGATATTGCGCAATATTGCCAACAGACGGCACAATATTCTGCACAATATATTTTCAATATTTTGAAAATCACACAATATATTGCACAACCTTTCAATATTGCCCACATACGATCAATTATATGGCACAAACCAAAATATTGTACAATAATATTGACCGTCTAGGGGCCGCTTTACTTATTCCTGCTTCCAAAATTCAAGGCCTACGTTTATGCGCAAAATATGCTTGGATCTTTAACTTGCTGGTCTAGCTACACTGAATCAATGAGCATTTCAGGTGGGTAAATGTAAGAAGAATAACTTGCAATACACAAATAAAATAAACTTTAATGCAACCTAGGTTTCAATGATCCACTTCATCATCAGGTCTGATGACGACGTAAACCATCGAAATGTAGGTCTCGTTAAAATTTATTTTATTTGTGGAAAACTGCATTTTTTTCTTTTTGTATTCTCTTGTATGTACAAATTCCACGCAATGTCGCAGGAAACTTCCGAATATATTTCACATGGAATAAAAAGCGGTAGAATTTAGATAAACAGGATTGAAATTAAATGAATCGATAGTAAATGTTCTAGCATCGTGAATCGTAGTGATCAGTGGGTTTCAGATATTCAGGATTTGCCTAACTTTGTTCGCATTGGCATTTGGTATTATCCCATAGTATTTTTTCTGTACCTAAAATGGCGTGTTCTCGTAGGAAAGTACTAATAATGAGGGTGTTTATTGGACGCAGAAAAAGCTGTTGAATAATTCGATATGAGTGGTGAGTGTGTCACATTATCTGAGCATCCGAAACGTGGACATGAGGGAGGGATGTTAATAGGCTGCCAGCATTCGATATATAAGGAGAAGGATGGGGAAGTTAAGGTGGATGAAAAGAAAGACAAACGAGGTATTACTGGTCAATATAGTGGAGGAGAAGTATCTATAAATGAGGAAATAAGACGAGACAGAGTGCGGAAATCAACAATTTATTGCAAGAAAAAGCGTTTTGAAGGACGTGAAAGAAAAAGAATGGTTATCTAAGCAGGGTGGAGTGAAGAGGAGGGTAAGCTGTCGAATAGAATGATTAGAGATAGGAGGTATGTGATTTCACAAAATAACACCATCTGGAAGGTTGGGTAAAAAGTATTTCATTCCCAGAGTCCAGTCCTCTTACACGAAGACATTTAGTTCAAGTACGTAATAGCATTTCACTTCCATCTAAACTTACCTTAACAGAAAGAATTCCTCTCACATAATTATAATTACATGATTCCTTTAAGGAGAAGTGATTGTGCCTAACTACAGTTCTTTCATTACATATATTTTTCTGTGCGTTTGCAATGAATTCCTGTATAATTCATTCGTATTAGGCTGAATGAAATTCATTATAAAATTTTCCGATGTTATTCCGATCTCAAGTTCTTAAATTCAAGTCCTATCAATATCTATGGAACCCGTGGATATTTATCATTTCAGTTGGGATAATCTCACGATCTCACCTTCCCATATCCCTCTCCCTTTCGGTACGTGTTGTCAAGAAAATTGCAGCGTCTCTAAAAAAAATGCATTCCCAACCTAATACGAGGTTGTCTCAAGGCGTGTAACAGATCATAAAAAGTTTTCAGGGGTAAATTATCGCGGTCATATCCATGTCTCACGCGAGGAGTACATTTTTTTAGGGACGATGTTTCGTAGTAGAAGACATTTCTTTTTGTTGCTATTGGTGTGGTTTCTTGAAAGATGAACGCTCAATTTGCTAACTGCTGTTACAACTGGGTTGAACAGCAATGCCTTGCGAGATGCTTGCACTGATGTCACGGTGAACGCGCTGATGGCATTATTTGGGAAAACAGGCGCAATACTCGAGAAATTTTTGCGGAGTACTTTGAGGTGAAGAATTACGCTCTTCCTCAATGTACAGCTGTCTGAGGTGAGCGTTACACCAATCGAAGGTAGATATTTCAGATCTTCTAGCATCTCCCATTATCTTCTAGCTCAGTGGCATGGCCCCACTCACTAAAGTCTGGAAATGAGGAATGGAAGCATCACATCATATAGGCTTCTCATAAGTTTACAGCTGGGATTGTCTTCAGTCACTCAGGTCTAAGGCCGAATATTTCAATCAGACTTCGCGCAAAATAATCACTCAGCCGTCATCATGATTTCGGCATTGAGGGAAATATGCATAAAATAATATTAGGTAATAGTATCTTAGCAATGTGTCGGATTGAAATAATGGTTAAATGATATCCACTTCCTAGAAATTTCTGAAAATGGATTCTCTGAGTGTGAAAAAATATTTCACACAGGCTGTCGTTTTCTTTGACTTCCCCTTTTTGATAAGCGGGATCGAATATCCTTTAGTTCTCATTCCCCGGACTCTACGCACTCGGCAGAATAAATCTGAGAAATAAAATATTTGGTTTCGTTGATTCCATTCCTGTTCACTTATTCGACAAAACCTATTCTAGTCAACTCTGAGCACCAACTTGCTGTCTTTTCATTTCTAGCTAGTCAAAAATTATGAGTGAGATATTACTCATACACTCAAATGCGCATGATCTGGTGATTTCACAATGAGATCCTATTAGACAAGCTACAGTTATTCCTCGTCGGAGATATCGACCCCCTCATTATTGGAGTTTGAATTTTAGGAATCGCGTGATCAACAATGCTAAACCCTGATAAAGAGTGGAGAGTGAAACAAAAGAGAGTTAATTCCGTTTGTTAAGTGCATTACTCGCCTGGTTTGCGAGCGAAAGTAAGTAAATATTCACCCTCATTGAAAAACTTCTTCTCGGGTTCATCAAATAATGAGGGTGAATGATTGCGCGTGCTTTCTCGGCGAACAGATTGAAGAAATTCTTCTCGGGTATTCACCGCTTCAGATCTCCCATGCTGGACAACGTTTCGATGCTTGACTCGGGCATGATCTTCAGGGCAGTTGAGCCAGCAAGGACGATCTGAACCGGCGAATACCCGATCATCCATCTGTTCGCCGGGAAAGCACGCGCAATCATTCACCCTCATTATTTGCACTGTGGTCAGGCTTCCAACTAAAGTATAAGCTTACATCGTTCGGATAATTATCCCTTCTCTATTTCTTGGATAGGCCATGGATGTGGGAATCGTCCCATCCCTAAAAATTAGGTGTGTTTAATTTTTAATGTTTTTTATTTACATCTACATATACATAATACCCTGCAAGCCACCATAAAGGTGTGTGGCAGGGGGTGAACTCTCACCAAACATGCTATACAAACATGCAAACATATTTAATGTCCTGGGACATTCTGTCCCCTGGAACAAATACAAAAAATAAACTATAAATTTATACATTTGCCTCAAGAGCTAAAATGTCGTACATAAATCAATTATTTTACACAATAGCAACACAACACTAGCAAAACACTAAATTTTACTAATTCAGTCAAATGTTGAAACAGTATTTTAACAGTAACAGTATTTAACAGTAACAGTAGAAACAAATTTCAGTGCGATTATTTACGTGAATTTTGGTTAAATATGAGATTAAAACATTGGTTTTTAAAGGTGTGCACATTACTGCAGGTCTTTAATGCATTAGGCAATGTGTTCCATATGTGGGTAGATGTAACAACGAAGGAATGGTGGTACATTGTAATTCTGTGAGCAGGTAAGTAAAGGCTGGATGGGTTACTTCTTGTTAACATTGTCCTACTATCAGGTGGATGATGAAAGAGGTCCAGGAGGTATGTGGGTTTTGGATTTTTAAATAAATAAAATAAAAGGGCACACAGCAGATATTTCCTTCTAGATGGAATATCCATCCAAAGGCTACTACAGATTTTCCCTGTAAGGGGAAATGTGCTCGTCCCTGCGAAGGTTAAAATAAACCGAATGCAGGAATTTTTCAGCCTTTGCAATTTCTTATTCAGTTCATGCGAAAGGTCACCGAGTACTAGAGTACAGTAATCAAATTGAAGAAAAATTAGCGTAGTAATTAACATTTTTCTAGAGTGCAATGGTAGAATACTTCTCTGAGTTTTAAGCTTATAATATTCCATTAGCTCTATTAGAAATAGTATTAACCTGGTCGTGCCATGACAATTTGTCATTCATGATAATACCAAATTACGAACAGAATTGGAATAAGGAATAACAATGTCGTCAACTCCAATCCGAGGAATCGTTTCAAAGTTGATTTTCTTAATTAATTTCGCGTCACCAACAATAGTTGACTTCGTTTTCATTTTGTTTAGAATTAAATAATTTTGCTTTGCTCAGTCCGCAATTACAACGACATCACTCTGAATCATTTTGATGACTTCACTAAGATCTTTTATTCGGCAGTGTAGGTAAATTTGGAGATCGTGGGCATATAGCATGTATTTTTTATGTTTTATTCTTTCTTTTATATCTAAGATGTACAGTGAGAACAAAAGCGGACCCTTGCGGGACACCTTGCTTTATAGCTCGCCACGACGATAAGTTACCTTGAAAATCTTTAACTGCCTGTTGACGCCCATGAAGATACGAAAGAAACCAGTTTAATGACGACGCAGAGAAATTGAGGCTTTTAAATTTGTTTAGAAGATGGGCATCGTTAACTCGGTCGAAGGCTGTACTGAAATCAAATAGTACGAGGATAGTCACCATGGAACGATCCATAGCAAAACGTATGTCATCCGTGACTTTGATAAGAGCTGACTGAGTACTAAAATTCTTACGGAAACCGGATTGATAGTTATCGAGCTTTTCGTCACTAGTAAGATATTCGGTGACTTGGTTATACACAATTCTCTCAAGTATTTTTGAAACAGTGCAGAGTAACGAAATAGGACGGTAATCACCAAGTGAGACAGGGTTTTTTGTTTTACAGATGGGAAGGATTATGGATGACTTCCACGCAGATGGAAAGATGGACGACTGTAAGGAGTAATTAAATATTTCTAATAGATCTGGAGATATTGTATCACCGGCTTTTATTAGCAAATCAGTCGAAATGTCATCAACACTGACAGAATTTGACTAGGAGCAACGGAGAAACCGACACAGACCCGAGAAACCTCGGGTGTTATATATTTAAAATAGAAGCCATCATTGCTTACAGGTGTGAGACGGTCGACAGAGGAGATATCACACAATGGACTCAGGCTATTAGATAAGGAGCTATTGACAAAGTAATCATTAAATTGGTCTAATGAGAATTTGTAAGTCGGTATATTTTTTGTTTTCCGTAGGAGGCCAAGTCGCCGAAGTTCTCGCCAAACGCCTCTGGCATTGTTATGCCCAGAAAGAGCCTGGGAATAGTACTTATTGTTAGACTTAGATGCAGAGTCTTGGCCTTATTTCTACTACATATGTATTTCTGAAAAGCCGTGAGAGAGAGATGATAAAAGGATTGGACTGGATGGACTCAAGAGTCTTCAGAGTATATTCTATGAGAAAATAGGGGTTTCAAAGCAAAAGAGGGGTACGTGAAGTGGGGTTAAAATGGAGGTGAGACCCTTAACGTGAATAGTTTTAGTTTTCTCCAATTGCTGATATCCGCAATGCCTAATCGCTCTCGTGATTTGCTGGAGACTATAAAAAAATAGTTGTTCAAAATAGCTATTTTTCAAATTCTCCGTTAAAAAAATTTGCGTGCAAAAGTTACTCATAAATATATAGTAGCGGCAGTGGTTCTTTATGTTTTTACCAAACATTGAAAAAATGCCCCGATTGAACGATTGAACGTTTATGATGTTTTTTTTTACGTCAACCGTTGATTTTCTACTAAGTTGAAGTATGTACCATCATTTGGCTGGAATTCGATCTGCTATATTTCAATCGCAGCTCGATTATTTACAAAATGACTGTACAATTCCTTTTGAGTATTTGAACCCTAACTACATTCAATATAGACTGATCAAATCACGGTCGGATCATTTATTTTTTCTAGCAAAATTCTATACATCCAAGAATTTTGTTTTGAAAGCGTTCGCGTATACTTAAACGACTTTTTCAGTAAAACGTACTTTTGTCGTGTTTTATACGTCCGGTGACATGGATTTATGGGATAAGGAGTATATTTAGTTTAGGATATTTCTGCTTTACGAATGTTATCCCATTGAGGATTAGCCTCATACCTTAGGTTCGTATTTTCACAATACATTGCACAAAAGTCACACATATATATGAAAGATTATGATGAAAATTTTTAATCACGAATAAATGTAGCTTTAAAGCCTCAACTAAATGAATTTGAGCTGCAAGAATATATTCTTTTCTGTTAATTTCTTTTAATAAAACGGAAGAAATGTGATTTAAATTGAGTGTCTGGGTTAAAAATCAAGGAGTAGTTATCTCATAAAGAAGGTCCATAAATTATGAACGTGAAGAGAGGATTAGAGTAGGATTTATTCAACATCAACGAAGAAAATGTCGTAAGGCAATTTAGGCAGGACGTAAGAAGGCGGCTTCTGATACTACTACTAATACTACTCCTAGTACATCCGAAATGGGCTTACTATTCTTGAAAGGAAAGTCACGAATAATCTCCCATGACGCGTAACCGTAATCATCAGTAGTAACTCGTAACTGTCATCCTTAGTAAACTTTTTCTCCATTGGGTATCCACATATTATTTCCCCAGTAACTTCACTGAATAGTCAGTCCCACGCTATTAATTAATAATTGACGGGGGTAGTGAATGATCAAAATAAGAAGCTGAAGGAAAAATTCTGATGACTTTATGTATTTTTTCCTAATTGGAACCTGGAATGACTTAAAAGATGCCCATTAATAATACACCTACACATTTGGATATCTTCGAAGACGCGGATGCCTTGGAAGTCATGAAAGTGGTGACAATTCGTTTTTCTTCGTTGGAGAAGCCCTCTAATTTAGCGTTCATCCATCCTTTGCATGCTTTTTTACATTCAACGCTACGTAAAAATGTCCTTGCCAACAGCTGGTTTTTAGTTTTTTCACGAGAGGATATATTTAGTTTTTTGGCTATAAAGTTCGGCTGTAAAATGTTGTTTTGATTTCTCAGTATCTTCTATAGTTTACACGGACATAGTTGGGTGTGGAAATGATCCGTAGGAATTAATTTCTTTTCGATACCCGCTAAGAATAATATGCCTGCCTTGTCCACTGTGAGTTGTCTTGTTATAAGTCGCGCAATACACGTAACAAACGATAATAAGTATTGTGGATACTATGCCAGTGAATCACTCATCTGAATAGATATCTATTTAAAATGCTTCTACTAATTGTTTTTCATCGATAAAAAATGCTGAATCTCTTCTAAGCTTCCCTCATTTTAATTTAATATCATCCAATTCGACGGCCATTTTTTTGTTGCAAAGTATTTGGTAGTGCGCCTCCATAGTTTAAGACTCGGTAATTAAAAATAGATGGCTTATGGTGTAAATTAGATGAAGCGGTTCTTCATAATGAAGCAGAATACTTTGTTTTTCCACACATCTGTAATTTTAATGAAAAACTACCAAACAATTTAAATCCTAGTAATTTAATGTCATAAGGAAAGTGGTGAGGGCTCTTTCATTCTCCTTTGAAATGTCTATGAAACCTTCGTTGTATCGTTTTATATTTTATTCTGGGAATTTTAGAACAGAAAATTCGGTGAAATCTTCAATTACTCACCCAATATGATATAAACAAACAAAAAATATCGACTCCGGTGTATCGTTATTAACTATTCAAATTATGCTGACGCCGACAGGTAGAAGAATATTATGCAAGCATTGAAGACGTCGAATCTTGGGAAATTTAAAAGGCGAAAATCTGGCCTCCTGGGATCTCCAGGAATTTTATATTTCGTCGTTAACATGAAATAAGTGCATCTCGCTGATATCTAACGTTGCTCTTACTTATTTAGGAAGCCTTTTTCAACAGACCCCGGATCGTGTGCCTCTTCATCTTGGTTTCTCGTCGGTCTGCGGTACCCAAAACGTGTGGAAATCAATGAAAACCAGTCCTCAATCAAGCTTCGTTACCTGCCTGTCAGTGGTCTCAGAGAGCTATGCGTTATAGGTTTTTTGAATGTGGCCGAAAAAGAAACAATGTGGTTGGGTATTTATCGCTTTCACATGCGTGGATATACTGAGGGAGAGAGTATCGCCGACATTTAAATTACACACATAATTCATCAGAATATAGCAAAACAATAAGGCCTTTAATTTGGGATCAAACTTTGGTCCATTATTAAAAATATCATTGAACCATTGGAAATTGCTGGAGCTCTCGTTGGGTTCATATAATCAGTAATTTCTTTGAGAAATCGATGAGTTGCAATGCATCCTTGGTTTAATAGCTAAGGACAAAGAATAAATTCCCGTAGTGTACAAATGAAAATTTTCTGTTATTCAATCACAGGATTTTACCAATAGCCAGAGAGAAATAAATTTCTTATTTTTCAGCCGCGTTGTTGCTGTGGAAGGCATATTAGTCATGCATTCACAAAGCGAGCCCATTTAATGGTCTGTATGTTGCATTAAATTTAGGGAAATCCTTAAATATTCAACCGTTATGTGAGCTCCATAATACATAGCGAGAAATCGTTTAAATTTAATCTCTGTGTCCATTACATTGATGGATTTACTATTGTAGTATTTTGTTAATGATTTTGGTTTGCAAATAATTGAAGTAAGGTGAAGAACAAAGCATATTCTTTATCAGAAGCGTCAAAAACATCCGAAATTAACTAAATACTCTCCATTAATCACACCGTTACCCGTCAAACAACTCTTAGTCTGATGTGTTACGAGATGCCGGCTAATGCCACAGTAACTTGTGTATGCCAAGTGATCGTAAACGTTAACGAGGCAATATTGCTCCGTACGTAAGGGTTTCTACTTAGGTATCATTTTCGCTCCATGTCATTTGAGTGAGCAATAAAATTGGAATTGTGGACGAGGCACTAGGACAAACAGAGAAGGTTTCTTGATGATAGATTGGGAAAGGAAGAGTTGCTGGATATAGTTTGGAGACCAGAGTAGATGGGAATAGCAGTTGATGTACCTATTCATTAGTGCGATATTAAAGAAGGAAGCCTGACGAGTAATCGGGAAAGAGGTATGAGAAAAAAAATCATTTTTGGTTGTAAAAGGAAAATATAAAATATATTTTTATGAAGAGAGAAACATTGTAAGGAAAGAGACATTTGGAGTAGGAAAAGAAGTGATGTGATCTATCGAAGTGTACCCTGATCGGTATACAATTAGTAATAGTCATAATTATTGTGAATTGAACAGACCAACTTTCTGGTCGAGCATAACAGTGAATAGAAACTAAGAATGCCATATCGGCTGCTGTTGCTCCAGTGATACATTCCTAGTTTTATGGTATGCAGATACAAAAAAGAGCTTTACATTCTTGCCCTCGGAGACGCACGTACCTGTTTTGTCACTCTGCAGAGCGTCGCTTATCGCCCCACCGCCTGCCGATTCCTCCTCCTCGTCCTCCACCACCGTTTCGGTGCTGTCGCTCTCCTCCGTGCGGCCTTCGTCCTCGCCCCTCCTGCTCTTCTTGCCGATGAGGGCCTCCACGCAGAAGGCCCTGGCCCGGCTACTCATCGTCTCAGGCGCTTCCCTCTTGAGAGTCATCTTAGTCCCTTTATCCAAAACCTTCGCGGCACAACCGTCACTGCTCGCTGAGCTCGCTCTTGAACGGATGGACCTAGTCGTCGTCTTCGTCGTCTTCAGACGAACAGCCTCATCTTGATGCCCCACCGTTCGGCGGGACGAGTCGGGGATCGAATCGTCGCGAACAGTCGCTGGCAGCGAGACGATCAAGCGTTGGGAGGCACACTGGGAAACAGTCGCACAGGTGGAAGCCTTGTGTGGGAGCGTGTAGGTGCAAAGGCCACTTCCCGGGAGGCTTTTTCCTTGGCGTGGATCTCAGATCAAGGGATGTCGGCGGCGTTAGAAGCTCGCCACCAAGTGGAGAGGTGGAGGAACGGGTCAGCGATCACGTGCGAACGCCGGAAGCACAGTGCCGACAATGAAAGGCGTCCGCAGCGTGCATTTCCCTCACACCGCCACCCCAGTCTCCTTGGCTCACTACCTCCTCGGAGCAAGCCCCGCCCAGGGGTCAGACCTGTGCATGCCCATCCCCTGAGCCTCCCCAACTCCGGCCAATTGAGGTACGCCCGCCTTCTCCCCACCTCCTGCCTACCTCAAAGGGGGTTCGCTAACTCGTCGGCAGTCCTCCGCCTGTTCTTCGCAGAACAGGTGAGAAAGTGGGCGGGGGGAATAGGGGTCTGATGGGAGGAAGGCAGGGGGGGGGGGGATCTGGCTCTTTAACTCACCTCCCCTCCCTCGCTAACGATGTACCGATTAATTCAAGGCAAGGGTTGGTGAGTAGTGGAGTTCTCACCCTTCCCCCCCCCCCCCCCCCCCCTCTGCCTCGATTGACTTTCCGAGGCGAATCAAGGCATCGCTGGTCTCCCTCGTTTTCTGTGCGGAGGGGAGTCGTCCAATCGAAGTTCTCCGCTGTCCCACATCGGCAACGCCCACGACTCTGGGGAGGCGGAGCTCAGGTGAGTGAGATGGCGGCCTGATCTAAGGAGTCCGGATGTCCCTCGAAAGGATGCATTGTTGCGTTTACCATCGCGGCTACTCCGGAGAATCCTATTGCCGATGAAAGCAACCGAAATTGTTGATCTCCAAGTCCACGCCATTACTCAAAAATATGATTAGAGGAATTGAATATTAATTTTCTTTTTGTGTTATACCGTAATCAGGTAAATATAGCAGTTGTCGCCCCGGCTTTCGGCCTTAAAATATCTCTTCCTTTACTTGGTAACATTCAACTCATCTAACTTCTGGCTTCTCTTATCTCATCCTATAGGATGAGGGAGAAAGTGTGGGATGAAAGAATAGAAGAATAGAAAAAAAGAGAAAGGATATAGGTACCTATCCTTTACTAAATTATTTGACAGCGACTACGTATTGTACTATCCTTGTATTTATTATCTCGATACTTCATATCAATATTCGAAATCGTCATGAGTGAGCAATCTAAAATTGGTATTACGTATCTCTTCACTCGATTCTCCCATTAGCTAACATCTTCATATTTACGTACCTAATTTTTCTTTTTCCCATCCTTAACGATATCCTAGTTACATAGGGTGAAGGGTGCAGGCAGGTTGAAGATAGCTCTCGCTGCGACTGTTATGTAGGGAGATGGCTGCTCAATGGGCGTTTAATCGGAACCGAAATCGCAATTTTGTACACGAAATTGTTAGATGTAAACGAACAACGGATTTTTATGAAAAAATTAATCTTATAACCACAAACAATCAGTAATAAATCAAAAATTTATACAAGCAAAAGGTGGCGCCCACCGAAAAAGCTGCTTTGATAACATTGACGTCATTTTCCTCCGGTCCTTGACTGCTTTTAGGGGAAGGGAAGGGAGTGGAGGGGGGTTCTCGGAAGGTCTGCTCGCACAGATGCTGTCGCAACTGCTACTATTGGCAGAGTCAGCTGTGATAAGGCGATGTAGCTTCGCGGGCTCAGTTGTGATTGGACGCAATGACGTCAGAGGTTGCGCCACACCCACTTTTCCGAAAGGGTTAAAAATATCAGTTTTTCGCCGCTTATAACTCGAGAAATTATTGACGGATCAAAAAACGGAAAAATAAGTGTCTTTTTATTTTGCAAACTCTATCAGATCCGGCAATAAAAAAAGTATGGTAAACGACCCCATTGGTGTCTGACGAAAGTGGGACAACCGTTCGGTTAAAGCTTTCATGTAAAAAACACTAGTGAGCACGGGAGTGGAAGATGACACTAAATACTTTTTACCAATACCTTTTAATTAGTTCTGTTCAAATAATACGGTGAATTCTAGCTCCATCCTGGTGTTGAACAGGGACAGGTGTCGTCCACGGCAGTGAAGTATTAAGTGGTCGTCGTCATGCGAAATCCGTACACAGCTGCAGTGACTAAAACAGGCCTTCGTCTTCAAGCTACCAAAGGGAGGAAGGGTCAGTTTAAGCGTGCAAATAGTTCAAATCGGTAACGTTCCGACGGAAATATTAAATTCCAATGGTTAGGGTAGTCGATGGTCAGTGAAAATGGTGAATTGTGTATTAATGGAAGAGTATGATTTGGGTACGAGGCGTGATCTTGGAGGGAAAAGAGCTGACTTTCCCGATGGTAAAATGCAAGTAATTACGCAAATTGGATTTTAACACCATAGACAAAGTTCAACCATTAAAGCGACAGACAACGCGTAGATATCAATTAAGTTATGTTACTTAAGTATAGACTTATCATAAACTCGCACATCTTTCTGGATACCTGTGAAAGCTCGAACATAACTAGGAGGCCATCAGTATAGTACCTAAGAAACGCTGATATTTTACTTTCTATGTATGTACTATAAGGTGTTTTCAAGTCTGTTTCCGCACTAATATGCACTTCAGACCGGGAGGAAAGGTATTAGGATGAGAATGGAAGGGAAAGGATGTCTGCTGCATGTCTCCTCTGTAACACCCAAAACTCTCTTGAGTCCCCCACCCCAGACCTTAAATCATGTAGCAATCGCTACGATCCCTTTATTTTTGTGAACAACAAAACAGGTATTTATTGTAAATACTCGCGGCTGAGCCTAAAGGCACCGAGTGCGTCCACCGGTTTGCGGATGGTGGGTCAGCGGCGTCGGAAGTGGGGGGCAGAAGGGACATTCGGCCCCCCCCCAGAATTTGCCCCGGGCCCTTGAGAAATGGGTCTGTTACATCGGCAATGGTATTTAATAGGTATGACATGAAGAGTTGTTATTTCACCGCATTATTTTATTCACAATAGAAATCAAACCCAAAAGTCAAAGATTTAAATATTACAGTAATAAGAATTCATTTTTTTCTTGCGAGCTTTTATCTCTGCAAACTGATTTATTACATCATCAAAATTTACTCAGCAACAGCGTTCTCAATCGATATTAAGATTAAGCCTGTCTGATGGGATTGGTGACTTAACTAATAGCTATCTTCGCAGAGCGAAGATAGCTTTTAGTTAAGTGTAGAAAAACTTCTTTCACATGAAGAGACAGACACACATACAGTCAAAAATAGTTTTATGACTTCATAAATATTTAGTAACGACTCTTGAAAATCCATTTCGATAATGAACTGCAGTATATTCAAAGCGGACCACAACACTGCATCATCTTTAGGAATCCCTGAAGCCTATAGATGCCTGCGAAACTTCATGATTTCTGGCACTATTTCTTCCTTCCCAAAATCATCAAATGGTTTTGTTAGTTGCTAAACTAGAAGGAGGAGTTGGTCATCACTTGCTGTTCGATGCTGTTCATCGGATGAACAGCATCAAACTGTTTGTAAACATTTTCCATTGAGGTTGATCTAGTTTTTAGCTCTACAAGAAACTTATCAGTGCACTCCAACATAGAACTCTTCACTTCCTGCTGTGGAGTCAAGCCTGCGTCTTTGGCCTTTTCTCCTGGCATCATTTTTTAACACGCTTGCGTCTCTTGCTTTCAATATATATGTGCATTTTTAGTACATTTTGTACTCGCATATTATAAAGTATTGCTAACCAGTTCTTCCCAACTTTCTTCTAATAAGATATTCAAGCTACTCAGCTTTAACACATACTTTTAAAAACTGATCGCTTCAATCAGCAATGATTTCGGAGTAATATTTGCCTCACATAAAATGTGGTGGACGGGAAGAATGGCAAAGTAAGGCCTCGTGTGAGATATATGGAACAAGTGAAGGAGGATGTGAAAGAGAAGAATTACGTTAATATGAAGAGATTAGCCGATAGAAGAACTCAGTGGAGAGCTGCGTCAAACCAATCAGAGGATTGATGACTAATGATGATGACTACTAGTGCAGGAATCAAAGAGAATTGAAGTTAAAAATGCTTGTTATTAACACCTCCGCTGTTCCTCTAGTATCTAGATTTTCTCAAGATCATCGAGGGAAGAAACTATTGAGCGTGTGCATGTGCATCTCCAGAATAAACGCCTTTGCTAAGATTTGTCGTTACCTTAGTACTTGTCCCTCGACGTAGCTCACCCTGTGGCATATAAAGTATTGTTAGAGTTCACCCTCTAGGTTTCTACAATATTTTCTTTGTGTGATATCTCAAAGCCCAATAGCAACTAAACCCACAAAGGTTTTGATAATTGCCTATTTAGAAGCTCAGAATGGTAGCATCTAGAAATTACATAATAACTTATCCCTCGCAAGTAGATCGGAGTCCGATACGAGCGGACAAAAACTATGGCGAATTAAATACTGATATCAATTTGTAGCGAATAGCAATTCAGCTATCATCATCATCGGTCAACAATCCTAGGATTGGTTTGACGCAGCCCTCCACTCGATTCTTCTATCGGCCAACCTCTTCATATTGACGTAACTCCTCTCTTTTATATCCTTCACAACTTGCTCCATATATCTATTACGAAGCCTGCCTTTTCCATTCTTCCCGTTCACTTTTCCCTCGACGATTGTCTTCATCAGACCATCGTATCTCAAGATATGGCCCATTAAGTTGTCCCGTCTTCTTTTTAATGTTTTCAGTAGACATCTCTTCTCTCCCACTCTTCTTAACACCTCTTCGTCTGTCACTCGATCATTCCATCTTATCTTCATCATTCTTCGGTAACACTACATTTCAAATACTTCCAGCCTGGACTTTTCTGCTGCTGTTATTGTCCATGCTTCGCTTACGTATAGTAGAATGCTCCTGTTATTTACTGAATATAATCGGAACGTAGGTTTTCGTAGCGAAATCCATCGTCGTCAGAGGCTTTCGGGTACAGCTGCGTATAACGCGTTGTCGGTGTATGCGAGCTTTCGCGGCCATTACAGGACTCATCATCAGGCAATGAGCTCGCATACTGAATAAAATATTTCCATAGACACGAATGGACGTTTCGCGGCTACAGATAGACACATGGAAACACAACACACACACATGGACACAGATACATGGAAACCAAAAGGAAAAGGGCACATGAGTATAGCGGCAAGTTATATGTAGGCAGAATTTCTTTGGACGATGTTCTTTTGGGCGCTGAATTTGGGAGCGGCAGATAATAGCCAGGAGTGCCGTTCTTAAAAAGTCGAATGCGCATTGTAAATGGTAATTAGAAAATTCCCACATTTTCCTCGTAAAAATGTACTCTACTGTAAACATATATTAGTGTTATACAAATATACAAGTGTTAAAATCGGAAAATTGAGGCATAAAAGACATCGCGTTCATTGCATAGAAGGTTGACTTACAATGGCTGGAGGGTAGGGTGGGTGACGAGTGGCGAACAGCTGATTCTGCGTCTGCACATCTGCGCGACCTGCTTCGCCCTGCTCTCTTTTCTTGTTCTGCTCGTCGGGGCTTGTGTCATTGCTGTACGCTGGGCCTAGAAACTTCCAAAGTCGGTGTTCATACTTTATTTCTTTGCTCATAAATTCATTTATTACCAAGTTTACGATGTTGTTCAAAAGACAGCTCAGACATGTATAACAAATTGCAAGGCTTGACTTCGTGGAACCAGATATTGATAACGTACATGAGTTCACTTTGTAAAATTCCAGACTTGTATTAAAAGACATTTAAAAAAACTTCAACAGAGAATTAAGTCAGGTCAAACGCATTGCAGAGACTAATGATTAAAACAGCAAGATATTTGAAAAAGTTTTACAGCGACAACAATCGAAAATGACTCTGCGCTTAATTATCAGTCTATCATACCTCAGCAAGACATTGTTAAAATATGGTGCAAAATTCCGTTTATTGGCAAATTGTCATATCAAATAGCCAATTATATACCGAGACACAAATTTAAGGTTTCATTTTACAACCCTAACTGCTTGAGTAACTTACTATTTAATTCTAGAGATAAATACGATGTGCTAGATAAAAGTGGTGTATACTTATTTAGTTGTAAAGGTACCAACTGTAAAGTCGTGTATGTTGGGCAAACAGGACGTGCAATCCGTACCCGGGTAAAAGAAATTCAGCGCTGTTTAATGAATGTTAATACAAGTTCCCAGTTCGCCAAGTACTTAATTGAAGACCACCGAAGTGACTTCATCCCAAAAGTCCTTCACTCGCAGTGTAAGGGCCACAAGCTGGACTATCTGGAAAACCTTGAGATTTTTTTGTATTCCAAAAAGCTAATGTATGTGTGCTGAATGATATGCTCCCTTCCCAATCTCCTCTCCTAACCTTACCTCCCCCCCTCCCGTAATACAATTCCTAACATTGCTCGCTCAAATATCCACGCTTCCCCACTCCCACCTTAGGCCAATCATACACTTCCCGCACGTTAACTCCCTCCCTATCCCTTGCCCTCCTCCTCATCCACCGTCACTCTTTTCTGTATATAAGGGGCTCGTGATGTACTATTGTCACCTTGATAATGACTGTATAAGTCGAAACCTAGGTCGGTTTTAATAAAAGTCTGTGGAATTTTACTAAGTGAATTCATTTACGTTAAAAGCTTAGACAACCTATTATTCATTCAAACCAAGTTTTTTATGGGTCTGGTAAAAACGAGAAAAACTAAAACTAGGGGACCTACGCTGAAAGCGGGGTCTGGGGCGGACCGCCCCCCTTCTCTACGCCTATGGGTACAAAAGAAGCAATATTTGCCCTTAGGCTGCTAATAGAGAAGAGAATGGAGAAGAACAAACAGACCTACATTGCAGTTGTAGATTTGGTAAAGGCTTTTGACAACGTTGATTGGAATTTAATGCTTGGAATTCTGAAAGGAATTGGAGTGTCGTACAACGACCGAAGTATTATCCACAGTTTGTATAAAAACCAAGTAGCTGTGATAAAATCTGGACCCATCTCTGAAGAAGCAAGGATAAGGATAGAAGATAGACAAGGCTGTGCACTGTCTCCCGTAATTTTTAATGTTTCCATCGAGATAGCCATCAATGAAATCAAGGAAAAGTGTTCTGGAGTGAACATCCACGGAGAAACAATCAGCATGATAAGATTCGCTGATGACATAGCTCTCATAGCAGAGACAGAGAAGGATCTGAAAAAGATGCTAACCGCCATGGCAAGGACAATGGCCAGACATCAGCTGAAGATCAATCAGAAGAAAACTGAGATATTGGTGTGCAGCAAGAAAAAGGAGGCCAAAACCAACTTTAATCTAGGAAAACAGAAACTGGAAGAGGTGAAAGAGTTCTGTTACCTGGGAAGCAGAGTAACCAGCGATGGACGAAGCAAAAAAGAAATAGTGAGTGGAATAGCCCAGGCAAAGAGGGCATTCTATCAAAAGAAGGATATACTTACAGCTGGAAATACAAGATTAGAAATAAGGAAGCGATTCATTAGAACGTAGGTATATCTGGAGCATATTTCTATACGACAGTTAGGCATGGACGATGACAGCAGCGGAGAAGAAAAGGGTGGAAGCATTCGAAATGTGGTGCTAACGAAGAATAATGAAGATAAAATGGATCGACCGAGTGACAAATGAAGAAGTCTTAGGAACAGTGGGTGAACAGAGAAGTCTGCTGAAAACTATAAAACGAAGACGGGACTACCTAATCGGCTATATCTTAAGACACGATGGCCTGATGAAGACAATCGTCGAGGAAAAAGTGAACGGGAAGAATGGAAAAGGCAGGTCTCGTATGAGTTATATAGAACAGGTCGTAAAGGACGTGAAAGAGAGGAACTACGTTAATATGAAGAGGTTGGCGGATAGAAGAATCGAGTGGATGGCTGCGTCAAATCAATCCTAGGATTGTTGACCCATGATAATGATGCCTTTTTTATATTTCATATCAGTCACTTCAACTTGGTAATTCCACAAGATTTTAATTTTGTGAAGAGCGAAGTAGTTATCGAAGTCAAAAGTCACGGACATCTCTCGCCGAAAGTTTTAAGTATGAATCGGTTCTCCCAAGTCACGCTCTCAAGTCTTATCTATGGTTATGTATTTGTGATCTCCCAAGAGATCACAAATCAACTTATTGGCATATCAATCCTATTCTTCTTAATTACAAGTTATTTCACTTGTCGTCATTTATTTTTAACAATAAATGAGTTGTATTGTACCGGTACTGTCGGTAGTGCATCAAAACTGTAGGCCCGACCCAACCACCCTTGAGCGTTACGTAATTTATGGACGACCCGCTAGCAACACTCAATTGCAATGATAGATACAAGTATGAAATAGTGGAGAACAGTTAAGGCATAAATTGCGGAAGTCGCAATCCGAGTAAAAGGGAACAAATACTTGGAGTTATTTAATAAAATCCATCTGTCGTACAGGTTATTGTATAAAAACATGTTCGGAAGAAAAAACAACAGTAAATTTTACGTGAAAAAGCATTATTAACGGTAGTTACTGGAGAGTTTACAGAAAAAATGATAGGGAAAAGGCAGTGAAGAAATATGAATAATGACTTTGGCGATAATACTGAAGTAATTAAATAACTGTTAGCAATATGGCGAATTAAAATTATTAACCCCCGACGCAATCATTTAACTGATTTGCTTTCTATGATTACCAACGAATTTGTGACCGACTTTTAGGCAAAGATTATCATTGGACTTTTTATTTATCTACCTCATCTCCACAAAACAGCTTTATTTCACTATCCCCTTTAATTTTGCATTAAATGTTTTTTAAGTTTCTTATGAATTATTAGGGTAAAGGGGGGTGAATCGGACCAGCGGGTGAATAGGAACGCTTTTCAAAAAGTGCGCTCAGACCCGAAACGGTATCACTTGAGACTGACTACGTTTTAGGAATTGCTTCTTTGTAATCTTGTCCTTCTAGTAGAGTGAAAACGAGAACTCGACGACTGAATTTAAGCAAATGATACTCTGTCGAATGGAAGCCTACCATACGAGAGAGGTGTGAAATTGGGTATTTAGAAAACCTCGTATAGGTTCAAAGTAAGGTGACATTGTAGCGCTTACTCAGATTTCAAGTTTTTCTTTCCTGAAAGGAAATCTAATACCATAGCTGCCACATTAGGTTACTTTTTTGAGCCTTGTATGAATATCGGAGTTACCAAACATGATACAAAATCATATTACTTAGTCGGGTGAAAAGGACCAGCACGCGCAGGAGTTCAGTTCCAAGCCGCTGATCGAGGGTGAAGCATTGAACCAGTTATACTCAACTGACACTTGGAAAAATTCCTTCTGCTACTGAAAAGTAAGTAGATATACAACTAATATTGATAAATTGCTTACTTACACTTAATGTTTTACATTAAAAACATCAAATGTTTATAAGAATGTTTGAGCGAAAGTGGCTAAAAATTTGTTTTTAGGCCATACTCTTTTATTTAAGTATTATAAGAAGTTTAATGGAATAAACCTATTTTAATGATATTCTATATCACGTTATAGATATTTACTACGTATAACGAGGAGGAGGAAAGAGATTTTCCCCGTCATAGAGGTGAATTATTACGGCGACGAGCACGATTTACAGGCTGAGCGAGAGCTAAGCTACCTTCGTTTGATGTAACATATGTTGTGTACTGTTCCATATATATTAACCAATTATTCGCTGAAACAATATCATAAAACATACGCATTTCGTGATGGAAATTTATTGTTAATAATTCACATTGAGTTCCATACCTATACATTCTACATTACTCAGTGGTCTATATTTTCCAATCTGAAAGAAAAGGAGGTGATATAATGTACGTGATAGAGGGATTGCCAGAGTATTAAATATTATATATGGCAACAGAATTAGTTGTGGAACGCCTTACAACCTCCTTTTGATAGCGTAACATTAGCAAAGTTTCATTTAAAACGTATTTATGAAAGTGATAATTTTCGCTTACCGTTAATGTTTTTCCTTTTGGATTAAGATGGGGAAGTACCGGCGAAAAACGGAACAGACATGGACAGAGGAGGATATGAGAATGGCGCTGAAAGCTTTCAGAGAGGGAAGAAGCATGAGGCATTCTGCCGAACTTTTCAATGTTCCCCGTACTTGCCTCTATCGTAGGATAGTAGCGGATACGGAAAAATTGAAGACAAGAGGGGGGCAAAATGTCTTCTCAGTGGAAGAAGAGGAAGCATTAATTAGAATAATTCTTAGGTTATGTGAAATTGGGTTCGGATTGACAAGAGATGATGTCATGAAGGTGGCATATGAATTTTCCATTGAAAACAACATAAAAAACAATTTCTGTGCGTTAAAAAAACGAGCAGGCAAGGATTGGTTCTTGAATTTTATATCTAGACATCCTTTAAGTCTTCGAAAACCCGAAGGTTTGTCAGTGGCTCGAGCTGAGGGTTTAAATAAGGAAGATGTAGACGATTTTTTTTCAAAGTTAACTATTTCGATGGCTGAGGCTGGAGTTATGGATAGGCCCCACCTTATATACAACGTTGACGAAACGGGATGTATATTAAATAATCGCCAAACCCAAAAGAATGTTGCAAGAACAGGATCTAAGGTAGTCATAAAACAGACGTCAGTGGAAAAGGGGGAATTGGTGACAGTTGTTGCGTGCTGCAATGCAAGTGGACATTACATATCACCTTTTGTAATTTTTAAGGGGAAAAAGTTCCATAAGGAATGGGAGGATGGATTTCCGTTGGGATCTAAAATTTTTATGTCCGATTCAGGGTGGATAAATGAGGATCTTTTTTTGGAGTGGCTAAAGCACTTTCAAGCAAACAGGATTCCTGGCCGATGCATTTTAGTCCTCGATGGCCACGCATCACACAAGACTCTTCCTGTTCTACTGTTCTGTGAAAGGAATGAGATCACTCTCTTATCACTGCCCAGCCACACTACACAAAGGTTGCAACCTCTGGACAGGTCTTTTTATAAACCATTAAAGACATACTACGATATTGAAACAAATGCGTATATGACAGTTTGTAAGGGGGATAGAAAGATGACTAAATTTAATATTGGTCGGCTTTTTCGAAATGCATGGAGCAAAGCCGCAACAATCGGCAACGCTGAAAATGGATTCCGATCAACAGGAATATTCCCTCTGAATCCGGGTATCCTGACGGAGTTAGATCTTCATCCTTCTAATCTCGGAAGCTCACACGCCCCAGAAGAAGCATCAACTCCTTTTTCGACAAATTCATCTTCCGATCAAAAATTAACTGCCAGTCCCTATGAAGAAAGCCAATCCTCGACATCAACATCTGAGGAATCGTCAAATACTTTGGGTAGGTATTTCCATAATTTACTACCTACACCAGAAAAAAGAATGAAAGTCAATGTGAAAAGGTCAAGAAAGCAAATTGCTCAAATACTTACTTCTCCAGCTGTAATAGAAGAAACAAAGCAACGACTGAAGAAACAAAATATTAGGAACGCGAAGGGAACTTGCAGAAACTTATATGAATCATCTTCAGATAGGGACGGCAATACTGAGAATGGGGAAAACTCAGCTGATGATACGCTTTGTGGCTTCTGCTCCAAGTCTTATAATTGTGCGAATTCGTCAAAGTTTAGAGACTGGATTAAGTGCATGAAGTGTAATTGTTGGTACCATGAGCTGTGTGTAGGTGCTAAGGGGCGAGATAAATTTACTTGTGGTAAATGTGCTTAATTGTTTTGGTAAATTTGTTCTATTTTGTTCTATATGTTCAGATTTGGTGATGTATGTCTATTTGTAAAGTTATGTTTGACTCTAAGAAGGTGTCGTCGAAATATCTCCAGACTGCACTACATTGTTAATAGCAATGATGCAAAATTTCAAAATTTTATGGAATAAAACTTAAGAAAACTAAAATTTATAACGTTATTTTACTGGTCCGATTCAGCCTCTAATCTGGTCCGATTCGCCCTCCAAGTCGTCGGGCGAATAGGACCATGCAGTCTCTTGAAGAAATTGCTCCAGGACCGTTCTATTCAGAGCAACCACGCTGAAAATTGCGTTTTAAACTGGAAAAACATCAAGTCCTTTGCTGATAATGCTTTCAGAATGTAACTGTTTACACAAACGAGGAAATCGACGATTTTCCTTTTTGTGGCCCGATTCACCCCCCTTTACCCTAACTCCTTTTAACACATGATGATGCATTTGTGTTGCTCTTTGAGGACGAGTATTCCCAAAATATAGTCCCACCGTAACAACGGTAATACCTTTTTGAAGTGGAAGCTTTGCATAATGTAATTGGTAACATTTTTTCGGGTTTTATTTCAAAATACAACATGGATAAGAGATAAACTAATGAAGAAGAAACACGGATAACCATTACCATTGGTGATACCCCGGGCCGACCCGAGGGGGGTGCGAGCGCCCAAGGTATCACGTTCCTAAAGGCCCACCTCGGATTGATTTTGTAAAATCATGTAATTTTGTTGTAGGAGATTGTTCCTTTGTCCCGCAAGTCAACTTTGCACTGGGCTTTTGTTTGGGCCGGCCCTGGTAATACCTACCAGAAAGACTAGTAGTTATTAGGGTCTTGATTATAACTTTTGCTACGTCGAGAAATTTATCAGTATAAATTGTCTCGTTCTATTCTTTTGAAGCAATGAAATAGTTTGATTAACCTATGGGCCAATATTAAATTTTTATCGATGATTTTTTTTGCTGGAAGGAATTAAATGAAAGGCTGCTGAGAACTTTTATAAGAATCATTTATTGACATTAATTAGAAAAAGATATTTTAACACAATAAATTGTTCACCAAGGCTAGAATTTAATCTACATAAATGGCATTAATAATTTAAATAGTTACTGACTTCTTATTAATCTCTGGGTGCATCGCAGTCTTTGGTGTGATTAGAAAGTACGGATAAAAATGAGGGAAGGAAGAATAGCTATGAGATGTTTACGTACATGAATTCAGATTGGCGCTATAGAAGCTTTACTGGAATAAGAATTAATTTGAGGTTTAATGAAAATTGGCACGCCCTTAAATTTTCTCCCACAGCTTATTACCAGGACTTTAATTATTCTTAACCAAGTCTCACTCATATTTTCCCTTCAATATTTCGTGTATATCCTTGCTTTTTTACGTCCAAAAACGATGTCCACTGATATCAATCGGAAACCGGTTCAATCGGAATTCTTCTTCCTGTGGTACACGAACCTTAATAGCCTGGGAAAAATGCTGCAATTTACGTACAAATCCAGTATCTTAAATGAGAAATCTTTGGATGTTCCCTATAGTTTTAAATAAGTTTTCGTGGACAGAGAAGAGAAACTGGCGACGTCAGCTAAATCCGGACTACTAATTGGAAGAGAATTCTTGAGTTCCTATAAATAAAGAACGAGAAGATAATTTTAATACAGTGGTATAAATTTACGGTCATGTCAGGATCTCCTATTATAATATGCTAAACTATCTGAGCAAACTAATAAATTCTGAATGAAATTGCGGCGTCTGTTGTAAAAGTTGGCATAAGGTGTTGTATTTTTAACTTTTACGATGCGTCGAAAGTCTAAAATGTCTCTGCTGAGCACATAGCATTAAGTTTTTAGTATTATTAGTTTTGCCGGTTTGGATGACTTATAATGGAGTGTCTCTACTTTGCTGTTAATTTTTCGAATGGCTTCTTCCCTACACTATTTCTTTCTACGGTCACGAACTACTTTTCCCCTGACCTGCCCTTTTGAACAGTCTCAAATGCCTTTACGTCATCTCTCAATGAGTAAAATTTAAGGCCCACTCAACGCCACACACCAAATCTCTTGCTACCAAGCTCTCTAAACCTTTTCTTATCATCTCTCCTAAAGACTCTATTCGAATTTTTTCTCCAGTAGGTCATCATCAGTCATCATCAGTATTTCAATCCTAGGGTTTACTGAAGCCCTCCATTCCGTAGGTAGATTACCTATTTTTCTGAACCTTTGCTCACCCTAACATGTCTATTCTTGTGTCCATGGTCATTCAATGTAAGGTCCTGATAACAAAATTGCTGCTCTAGCCGGCATACTCCTACTTCACAGTTCAGATTCTTCTTCGTGTGTTACGTAGAATCTCATTATTTTATACAATGTTTCTTGCTCTGGTTTCATAAAATGTCTATAAGTGATCGCTATCTTGATAATCTTACTAACGCTAGTCATCAGTGAACCCAACCAAGTTAATTAGTAATCCTCCCACTTCAATGCCTGCAAGAAGTTCATTCAATGCCTTCCTTCATTTCATCCACATATGCTTTTAAAATGCGGTAACAGGCAGCGCAACCCAATTCTGTGCCATTGCTCATCCAGTTTCTCCAACCGCTATTCTTACTCTTTCGAAAAGCTACTTACTTCCTCCTGTTCTATCTCTCCTCCAGGAGTGAAAACTCGTGTTTATCAGTTTTTTCATCATATATTTCCCTCTTACACTTCTAACGCTATCCTTAAGTAAAGAAAACATGCAAAAACGTTTTAGTTGCGAATTCGAATGTTTCAGGCTTGATTGTATGAAACTTCGAGTTTTACAAAAAAAAATTGAACTTTGCAGATTTGAGATGCTTATATTTGACATGATCGGTTTCATTCATTGGTTGACATCGTCAAGAAAATACTGTACAGAATTTTGATACGTTAATGCTCACAGGGTAAGGGGTGGGATGAGGTTAGAGTCTGAGGAAGGGGTAGGTGGGGCTGTGGAGTGGAAACGGGAGGAAGGAGTAGGGGAAGAAGCAATGAATGCTAGGGAAAGAGGAGTGAGAGTGGTTTGGGAAGAAAAGTATGTGGAGGCAGGCTTAGAGGATGTCTAGGCTCTCGGTGGAGGATTGGCTTAAGAGAGTGCGACAAGGAAGGAGGTAATTATTGAGGTAAAGTGACGCCCAGCAGTTAGGAATTGATAACAAAAATATAGTCATTCGCTAAATGTCCTCTGGCACAGCTTAATTGGAAACACTGACTAGCCACACTCTACGAAGCACCTTTGGGAGGAGCTCATTCAAGTGACTTTGTACCAGAGATTCTTTACCAAGAAACCAGGGATAGGAAACTCGACATTTGGGACCAGTTGGAGCTAAGAAAGATTTCTGCCATGCTCGAGAGAGGAGACCGTGTCCGGAAGTTCGAAACTGGGCTACTTTTTGGCGAGATCAGACGAGGCCACCGCCTGTAAAGAACAGAAGGACGATTATGAGAAGAAATCAGACACGAAATGAACCTTATGATAATTTTTTTTATTCTATACAAAAGACAAAATATATGGCAAGAACTTGAAGAGCAGAGCTTATGGCATCACCAAAGAAAAAACATTGAAAAGCAGGAAGATTATTAATAGATGCGGAATAACCAGCAACGGACGAAGCCGGGAAGACAAGCGCCTCGTAGAGAAGTTTGTAGTTCACTCTTTTTGCGAACCGAATGCAAAACCAGACGGGTGAAGTCTAGGGTTTTAGCTTAAGTGCAGAAGAGAAATAATGGCTTTAAAAAACTCATGCCGTACATCCATGTGGAGATTAACAAATTACAATTGGATAACTGTAAATTCCCAGTACAACAGGAGGAATCTAGCGACAGAAATATATATTCCCTCCCACGAAATATTGCTCTTCCGTTGTTTGGTTCGGTCGCTCGCAGTCGCAACGCTCATGGTCAATCTTGGTAGCGGACACTGTGCACGCGGCCTAACTCTCCGCCGTTGAAGTAAATGGAAAATCTCAGATGAAATGGGAATGCTGGGTTAAGCAAGCACTTGGATTCAATTGGCTCACCCCCGGGAACTTCCATATCCGGGGCATAATCATAAGCTCTTTAGCGGTGCGTAGATAGCCTGTGTTGCTGGGGCCTCTGTACTAAGCTCAATGTAAATCAGACAGCGACTGAGGCTAGTAGGGACCTGAATACTACGAAAAAAAACTCTGACGGTATTCGAACCCCGTTCCCCCCGGATGGGATGCCATATTTTTGTCAGCTCACCAACTCGATCCCCACCCCTATCCAAGAAGATAGTATTTAGCGACCCATGTCATTCCTGCCTAATCCCCCTCTGTGAACCCTTTATATGATATTTACGCCGGTTGAATTGCACTCGTTAGTTGTTATTAAATCATTACGAATTTCGTATGTGTCCTGCTTAAGAAACTTCATTTAGTCATCTGCATACCAACCTGGCAATAATACCTCTTATGTTGGTTACTGTAAATGAGTTATTGATATTCTATGTTAAACGAATACAATCCACTTATTTCCAAATTGAACTATTACATCTTTTCATTAAGACATCAGGGTGATGTCATCGGTTTTCGCTGATATTTCTACGGCGGAAACATGAGAGTGCAACACAAGAGGATAGCAGCATTCCTCTATCCTTATTCTCCTCTCTTTTACAGTATTTTCTCTTTTTTCTTCGCCTCCTCCTATTCCCACCCCCTTCCTTCTGATGCCATTTAATGTCCAAATATTGCGACTAATGGCATATTTATAATTTCATGAATGGTTATGATATAACGGAAGGAATATTCTTCTTTGAAACATTATGCCCACCATTAGGGTGTCCCAAGACATAAGGGAAAATTTTTTTTCGCGAAATCAAATACACATACTCTCTACTTTTTTTCTTTTTGACCTTAATAACTCACGTAATAAATGTCATTGCGGTTGAATTACGATAACACGTGCCGACTCGATGCCAAACATGAGAATGAAAAATTTATACTGAGTTAGTGTGAAAAAATTCTAGAACAATATTTATTTGGTAAATAAAACACCAATTTGCCCAAATCCTGTTTATTTACTATTTAACAAGTAAAACATTATTCTTTTTAATTTTTCTTTTCATAATTTGCTCATGCAGTCAGAATAAATCTTCCGGTGTTCTTGTACGCAACGTAACAAATTTTGCTTTGTCCCTCCTCAACCGTGATTAAACCATGAAAGTCTTGCTTCAACTTGACCGCTCTTTCAGCTGTATTGTTCACTGCCCTCAGCGTTGAACCCTTCTTTTTTGCTTCTCAAAGGAGGCATTATTCGACCAAAAAGTCGGACAATCTTGTAAATAACTGTCATCAATTTTAAGACGATCGAACAATGACTTGCTTCTGACTGAAATGAAGATATTTTTCTCTGAAGTAGAAAAGAGAAAGTCGGTTAATAAAACTGTGATATAAACAGAAAACAAAAGAAACAATATCTATATTTCCTTATTTAACGTACCATTCAATGGACCATAGAGTTCTGCCTTCGATGGGATGTAACGTTGATAAATTCTCTTTGGTTAAATTTTCAACCATGTTTACTTTGGTTTCTTGATCCACACCATAGTCAAACAGTGGCAAGAAAAAACTTAAATAGTCAAATACCATAAATGCTGCATTATCTTCTGTAAAGCTGCTTTTGAGATGATTTTATCAATTTTTTTCGTTAGCCTTCATCAACCCCAAAAAGCACAAATCTTGGTAAGGTGCTTTTACTGCCAAAATACATCTACATCTACACGATACCCTGCAAGCCACCGCGAGGGTGTGTGGCAAGGGGTGAAGATCACTGAGCATGCACTATTGACATGCAAACAAACAACTATAGGGTCTCATGCAATTAGATTGTTAGTAAATATAGTATTTAATGAATTAATACATGCATCATGCACTACAGACTACTATAAAATATTTACCCTAACTATCCATTTGCCATACTGCTTATTCTGTTCTCTTATAGCACGGGGGAAAAATGCTATTTTGAATCTATCAGTACGACAATCTATCTCTCTAATCTTATTTATCTGGTCGAATCTAGCATAATACGCTGGTTTTTTTTTCTTCAGTAAAGCTATACGATTGAAATTTCTCTAATGGATTTAATCTGTACTTTAACCTACAATCTGATAATGATTCCCCCCGTTATTCTTGTATTAATTCTGAAACACTACTCAACCTATCGTACCTATCGTATGGCGAACCTAGCTGCTCTACGCTGCACACTGTCTAGTTTTCTGATCAATCCTAATTCATTCGGATCCCATACACTGGCTACATACTCAAGGTGGCGCCTAACTATAAAAAAGTAACATCGTTCTATTGTCTTCTCATCACATTTTCCAAGTACTCTTTTTATAAATCCTAGCTTTCTCTTCTCTCGGCCACATATTTCCCGGATGTGTCCTCCCCGCGAGAAATATTTAGTGATCGTTACACCTAAATACCTTATGGTTTCAATGCTTTCGATTTTCGAGTTACTAATTTTATTGCATCGCTCTATCACATTATTCCTCCTTCAAAAATTGATAGCTGGACACTTTTTAAGGTTAAGTTCTAACGGCTATTTGTCGCACCGCTCTTGAATTGCGTCTAAATCCTTGCTAAGCGATTTCCTGTCTTCTTCTCATGATATACCCTTATACACTAACGCATCGTCTGCAAAAAGTCTAAGCTTACTACTAACTACGGTACCCAAATCGTTTATGTATTAAAGAAACAGAAGCGGACCTACTACGCTACCCTGTGGAACTACCGATGTGACTTTGATTGTGTCCGACAGGATACCATCTATGACAACCCTCTGCTCTCGCCTACGTAAGAATTCTTTTACCCCACTTACAACGTCTTTATTTATACAAAAACTTTCTGACTTCAAGATTAATTTATCACGAGGAACTTTAGACTTTAGGAACTTTTCGCCGTAGACTAAATTATCGTGTACGAAAAAAACTAATTGTGTCTTGCAAGATCTACTTTTCCGGAACCCATGTTGGCTTTTTATGAGCAATCCCTGACTATCCAAATGCCCCATGATCGAACTGACTACTATGTGCTCAAATACCTTACAAGAAATTGACGTGAGTGAAATGGGTCTGTAGTTACACGGTTCTTCCCTATCACCGATTTTAAAAATTAGTTACTTTCCAATCCTTGGGTACTGTGTGCTTCTTAAATGTTTTGCTGAATATTATTTCATAATAGGGGGCTATTACAAAAGCTAATGTTTATATACTCTGGAAGGAATTCGATCGGGGCCTGGTGATTTATTTTTACTAATGTTTTTTAACTGCTGCTCTATTCCGCGACATGAAATTTTTATTTCGGGCATTTGCTCACTGCATGTGTTCGGCGGTAGTTCCACTGCGTTGTGTGACGATGAGGTGAATACGGTTTGGAAGAAGGTGTTTAAAACCATGGCTTTTTCTACACTGCTGGTGACTCTAATTCCTTTATCGTTTTTAAGTGTGTGTACTGTGGACCTGTTTCCCTGAAGCTCTCTCGTATATGACCAAAACGCTTTAGGATTGCTATCTAAATATTCTCCTAACACATTGCTCTTGAAATGTGATAACGCTTGCCGACATGATTTCCTTACTAATGCTCTCGATTTTGTATAGTTTTGAACCTTGGCACAGCAATAAGTTGTTCTGTATTTGCATATGAAATAACTATCAGAAGACGTTCTTCTTTTTGTTTTCGAGCATCTAAAGCAGGCGAATTCTTTGAATCGAGGACTTACTTATAGGAAATTCATCAGCATTATATCCAAGTACCTCAGTGGTAGCTTCAAAAATAAACACTGGATCTTTCATAATTAACTGACACCTATCTAGCGCTACTACTAATTTTGGAGTTATGAAATTTTTCTGCATAGTGTTTTACTGGTTCCGGGTTGTATGTTCTCGATTAGAGTTTGAAAATCTTCTTTTAAATGCTCGTCATTTTCATTAGAATCAGAAGATGAGTCGTTTTTTAATGGTTCATAAGATGATGTCAAAGGAATTGGCGTGGAAAAATATGTAGCCGTCGCTTTTCTTCTTCAATATTTCTGAGTCGAGCCCTTTCTCTTTATTAGCCAGGTTTTTGCCCACTCCAGCTAAGTGACCAGGCCTCCCTGGCTCTCTCTGTCGCTGTAAAAAGATTCTGTCTTCATTTCTTTTCATTAATTGAAGCGCATCTGCGTGTGCAATGTCCAACAAATTGTCTTAGTTGTAGACATGCTCTTGTTGGCGCTGCTCTAATACGTTTTTTGTGTATTTTTTGTAACACCCTCCAAACTTGATATAGGGTCACCAGTTTCTTCACACAATTAAGAAAAGATTTGGTAGGTGTACTTGCCTTTTCTCAAAAGATATTACATTCACGAATAGTGAGATTTGCACTCTCATTGATAGTTAAATTCACTTCACGGATATTATAGAATAAAACTGCCAGAACTTGTCCTTAGAGGGCAGTTTTGAACTTTTATTTGATGTCACGTCACCAGTGTTGCACGATCGAACACGTAGCAGTCTGTCTCATTACTTTTACACACCTTTTACATGTATGTTCATACATATATTGTACATTTTTCGCTAAATTCCCACTAACACATGGAAGGTTTTCAGTGACGCCTTGCTTAGTAAATACTGATATGTTTCAATACAATTTGGCACGGGTTGCCGAGGTCCTACGTGTATGTAATTTTATTTACAGTTGTTTTGACATCGTAAAATAAATTAAGAGGATATACGTTCAAAAACAACGACTTCGATTTTTTTGGGACACCCTACCACCATATACCTTTTACTGACGATTACCAATGACTGGTTTTTTAAACTGTTTGGGACACGTTCAGTACCAACGGGGGTAAGTTGGTTCCCCCAGTAAATATTCTCGTATTTATCACATTAATATTAGTGAGGATATTTTAGAATCAATAAACATTTAAAATCAAGTACTCTAAAGTATAAAATTTTGAAAAAAATAATGAACAATAATGCGTAAATAAACGTTACCTGAGGTAATCTCGTTACCCCCTGGTTGCCTGAGGGTTATGACTTAACTGAAATCATAGGCAAGACTTCCAGGTCATCTTTTCCTCCCTCGAAAGTAAGAAAGTCGAAACTCGTCTCCCCAACTCGTTGACAAATGGTGGCGGTGGTTCAGATTTAACGGAACGGGTTACGTGAAAGATTGGATGTCGACAGTGACTGGGTTTTTTGGCCCCTTTATCCCTTTTCCTGAGCATGTATTCCATATATTTTTTATTATTGCGGATCGAGAGGATAGGATGATTCGGTTACCAATTTTACGGCGTGGCAATTCAAGGGACGGAGCAGTAAGGTACTGGCCCTCTATATCCCGAGTCTGAAGCCCTTGCGCACAGCTATACCTAAGCTGTAGGAATTTATGGGTACGAGACATTTTTGGGAAACCACAGGCTGAACAGGGAAAGAATGTGGCTCTCTCTTCTTGTTTGTGAATTTCTAACGCCGTTGGGATTAGTGCTCGTTGTGCTCTTATATTACCAACGGGACCGATAATCGGGTAGAATTCCGTGATGGATTCCAAAATTCTTCACAGTCCTCGGCGTTAAGAAAAGGGAGTTGAAGGAATTTTAACGTGGTTGTTGAGGATGCAATGCAAGAATATATGTCCAGCTTGTTTATTTCGTGGTATAATTAAATAATTCAGGGAATTGAGTTGGTTTTAACATGCTCTTCGTTTTGCACTTGAAGAAGAGAAGGCAAAATCACTCACTAAGTATAGTTTAGACACATGCTTATACTGTGAAAAAAGCACTGTAGGACGCGGTTGGCAATGCCCCATCCTTCAGGGGCGACTTGGGTTTGGAGCATTGCTCTAGAGCCGCGGGCCAAGAGCCAGAGAAGTGTTTTTTTAATTACCACAGAAGGTCAGGAAACCAATTTGACCAGATAGACAATATTTCTCATGAAGAAATGCATTATGAAATAAGGTAACAAGTTAACGCCTGTCAAGTAAAGCGTCGGTGTGTGTCTCACATCAGAATGTCACCCAAATACTTGTTTTGATAATTTTGATATTACTTTTCATTACTATAGTATTAGCATAAAAACACATTATCCTTGCCACTTATATTCAACTAATTGGCTTGCTTAGCTCAAGTTATTCCAACATGGGCTGACTTTGGCTTTTATTCTTCCAACAAATGTGTAGGGTGTCACTGTTGCATTGTTTTTGACGTCACCTTTTGAGCATACATCTACTCTGGAAAGTGGAACATATCAAAAATGTCTGTGCGCACGATCCTCTCTCCGTGTTTCTGCACCTACGCCGACCTGCGATTGCCTAGGTGTTATTTGATCTTTCGTTTTCCTCGCATTATCTCGCGTCTGATTTCATGTTAATCCATACTGGTTTGCTAGATGCTTTTCCGCATGTTCCACATCCATGTGAACGATGTGAACCCAGCTACTTTTGCGACTCGCTGTTCATGCAGTTCAAGAAATATTGTTCTCCCCTCAATCCCCATCGCCAACCCCCTCCCGCCCCTCCCGTCGAGTTAGAACCTCCCCGCCTTCTCCCTTCCCCTCCTTCGCGAGCACCCTCTCGCGGCACCAGCGGCACGCTGTCTCGTTCCCCCTCAGTAGCTGTTCGGGCGTTGACGTGTGCGGCTGTAGTATCTTCTAGAGTCTTCTATCCTGGCAAGCAAGTTTTTCTTCGGGAGATTCGAGTCGATCGTCGGAGAGTTGAGCTACAATGATTTGGATACTCGGGTAGTGTCTTAAAATCCTCCATATAAATTGTAGTCATCAAATTATCTACATTCGCGTTTTGTAGGCTTTCGGCATTTAGCCAGTTTATATTACAATCTCAGCTAGAATGAATTCTTGTACGCATTAAATTTAATCAGTGCTGATTTAATGCATCTTTGACCGGTTTCTACTAACCTTTTCCTTGGGGTTGTAAGTGGGTACATCGTTGGCTAAACTGTCATGGTGATTTGTGCACGTGGAGTTGATTTGTAAAAGAGGGTCAGCTGATATATTGTATGTCTTCCCGACCCTACTCCCTTACATATAATTGGGTTAACTCACTGTAGTCACATTTGTTGAGTCGCGACCTCTTAAACGCCTGAATAATCAAAACCTTGGTAAAATAGGCCTGGTTGGTTCGCGTTCAATTTTAGAGAAACTGGGCGAATGATTACGTATGAATGCTTTCCATTTAACTGACCTTCAATCTATGCTACGACGCCAACCGAAGCTCATCTCTTTCTTCAGCTTTGACTTTGCTGTAGTTTGTAGTTATTGCTGGTATGTGATTCATGTGGAGTATCCCAAACTGCTGTAGAATATGGAAGCTTTCTCCGTGAATATTTTCTCAAAATTCATTTTTTGTGGTGACCTTATACATATTTGTTTGGGCACTTGATAGCCTTAAAACAATTTTATATTTGAGTTAACTACAGTCTTCTCTTTCACCAGGATATGAATCCCGCCAACCTACTGTGAAGAGACATACAGGAGAGCATTTTGGAGAGTTCTCCTCGAGAGTGAACATCTTGAGATCGAGGCTTCGACATCAACACAACTCCAAATCTTGAACGGCAGTCCATCGCGGAATCGCTTCCTTCCTCGCGTTGGCTTCTCACAAGTACCATGAATCGTCAGATTCTCGATTTAAACACTGCATTCATGAGACCATGCCTTATTTCATTTTCGCTCGTACTTCTTTGACACGGTAAGTGTTTGCACATAATTTTCATTTTATTGCACTTATCCTAAAATTCCAATCGGAACGCTTGATAGGGATAGGTAGGGTACCGTCTTTCAGCACCGAGGCCGGGTACTGATACCATAGACGAATGATTTTGTGATGTCGAATCATGTTCTTTGCAAGTTTAAATACATCTATGTTATATGCGGAGTCAATTAGGGAATACTTGGGGAATTTCGTTAAGATTACGCGTATTCCTACTTCGGGTGTTTCGGTCAAATATTTGAAGCACTGATAAAACATAGCCTACTTGATTGTTGTTAAGTTAGAGAAAAAGTGTAGGTAGTCATAAGACTGCGTTAGCGCTGACCCTCTATCATCAAAACTTTTTTTTTATTGCTAAGACTTCGGCCCATGCTGCAGTTTCGTAGCTATTTTAAAGATAGTCAGTTTTATCGTGAACCGGAATGAGAATATTTTGGAGTACTCATAATATTTGTGGAATTTTAAATTCTTCAAGTAATTAGGTTTCTCACAATTATTTTGTAAATTTTTATGGTAAATGGCACAGGTGGCGGTGTCTCCGGGGGAGGGTTGGGCTGAGATGTACGTACACTTTCTCCCGCTACAAGGGTAAGGCGTTATGATGACGTACCATTTGACCTTTTCATCTCGATTTTATACTGAAATTGTGCTATAATGACGTACTATTTGACTCTTTTATCTCGATTTCCTGCTGTAATTGTGCATCCTTTTTCAGGAACTAGGTTAGCGAAAACCAAGATCTCTCCTGAGAGGACTATACTTTTTGCACAGGCGTTCCTGCAGGGCATTCTGTCACGCAAGTTCGCCATGGATGATCTCCGGTTGACCGGACATGCCTACGCGGACTGGTGTTCGTACATTTGTGAGGTGTGCTTCGCGGATGTGGTTGCAACATCGGCTCGAATCGGCGGTCCGGGCAAGGTAGTGGAGATTGACGAGACCCTGTTGGGGCGGAGGAAGTACAACGTCGCGGTCGGGCGCCCGTTGATGGGGAAGTGGATATTGGGAGGGATAGAGCGAGGTGGCCGAAAGGTTTTCCCCGCCCCGGGCGCTGGAAAAATGTGAGTTTTTAACTTTTAGAAAATATTGTGTAGCGAAAATGTACAGTCATCCCAGCAGATTGTTCCGTGAAAATTTCGTCGAAAAACGTTGATTTTGAGGGGGTGAAAAAAAAAAACGATGTAACCCTCGCTCACATTTACCATTTTTATTTTGCCAAGGGTACTTCATCTTTTCATTTACCGAAAAGCATTGTTTATTTGAGTCGGTCAACATTTCCTCTTTCAACAAGAGGAAATACTCCTGCCAGCCTTCTGTGAAATCCCATTTGGGTGAACACCTGAGTTTTGCTCAGAGTATATACCTGTAAATCGAGACATTGTTATCTAACATGTACCCTCAACCAAACCTGAAACGGCAATCCATCGCGGGAGCTGCTCGTAGATCACGTTGGCTTGGCTCAAATGACTTTAATTACCCAGAGGATGGACTGCATTTACGAGACCCTTTCAGTCGTTCATTTTCTCGTGTACTTCTTTGACACTGTCATTGTTTATCTTAGTATGAATATTAGAACAGTTAAAATACATTTCTACGGAAAATGGATATTTTTTTGTTGCATGGTAGGGGTATTTCGTTAAGGTTACGCTCATTCTTCCTGTTTTTTCTTCAAGCTTCCTTTAAAAATATACTGGCCATAGAATTAACCTCTGTTTCCCAAATACCACGACTTTTCCCTGCTTTTTATCCGCCCGGGTAATTATTTCAGTATTAATAGAAATAAGATCTGATAAACGGTAGCCGATTTCATTGATAATGATAAATATCTTTGAAAAAAGAGTGAATATGAAATATTTGATAAGATTTCAGGTGCTATTTTTCATCAACAGCAAAGGTTTGGGTTTATACTTTCTGCTTGTTTCCCACTAATGTGTCATCATACTACCCGTTTTGCCTCTCTCGTTATAATGTAGTGAGGTGTTAATGCAAAGTTATAGTAGAGAGATTTAAGTAAAAGTTTGTCTATTTTAAATATTACCTTAATTGATCTTAAAGGTGATAATATGAAGGAATTAAAATATTTATTCATAATCAAGCTGTTGAAATGTTTTGTTTTCTATTTTGCTGATTGGGGTTTAATGGAAAGGTTGAGGGAAATTTGGTTTTATTTTTATAGTTGGTAATTAATTGTGGATTTTTCACTTAAAGTATGCCTCATTCGAAAAATTTATTCTTAATTATTTTATTATTCTGCAAATTTTCCCTCAGTTGGTCTTCTTCATGCCATTGTGTCAAGGTCTATTAGGTTGTACCGTCTTTTTGAAGTTTTCAGCAGGCATCTGTCTTCAAATCATCTTTATCTAAGCTAACGTCATAAATTTATTACTCGGGTGCCCAGAATTATTTCCACTTATTGTGAAGAGCTGCGTGATATTATTGAGATTTTTTTTATTTTTGAGGGGTGATGGTTAGGTGAAGTGGTAAAGATCATTCATTATAGTCGGATTATAATTTGTTGGCAGCGACGCCAGCAAATTTGATAGGACACTTAGGTTTACCGCTGATGATGGAAGGCTAATTCTATTCCCATACCCATGTGTATAGAACAAGGAAATATGACAATTTACCAATAAAAAAGAGATAGTAGAAACAATTTTACCTTTGACGTAAATTAAACAAATTTTTATTCACCTTTATATGTTTAACAATAATTATATTCGAAGCTTTATATTTGTTATTTTTCTTGTGTTATATTATATTACGGGTCTGTTTCAATTTCTCATTTAATATACTTACTAGATTTTAACGTAGTCTACATCATCTGAGGAGAAGATCATCTCTGCTGGTGATGGTTGGACTTCCAAGGTCGCCAGAGTCGCGGTTTCAGAATGGATGATTCTATTCCTCCATTTGGGACATTGAGAGACCCGTCGCCCAAGATGGGACTTTTTGAATATTCGGCGGGCGAAAATAAGCACAGGTTTGATGCCTCCCCTCTTTGCAATTCCGCAGCCGTTTCTTTTTTTTCGGAAGGATCTGGAATTGTTCAAGAGCGCCATTGTTTCGCTGGAGGAGAAGCGCTTTTAAGTGAATACTTTAATTTCCATGTTCATCTTCGGTGTCAAAGTTACCATAAACATGTTTTTCCTACGCTTATAATCAAGTGTAGAATTTTATATCATATAAACAAACTGATATCCATCTAATTTACTGAAAAATTTTTATCTGTTTAGGTGAAGGTAAAGATGAGAGGAGGAAATACCTCTATATTTTCTTCCTGGTGCGTTCCCTATTTTATATACTTCATTTATTAGCTTATTTCATTGATGCAGTGTATACTTTAATCCAAAATTAGGCAAAGCACCTATATACTCATTTTTAATATTCATTCTTTATGGCGTCTTTGAGTCTATTTCCTTGCCATGTGTGTGTTTTTTTAATTCAATGGAAATGGAAAACTGTAAATGGATGCAATTTTCTTACTATGACTTACATCTAATATTAAATTCCTTTTCTTAAATGTTTCACAATTATTATTGTGTGTGCAAATATGGCAATGAAACCGGAGTAAAATCTGGGTTGTACACATTTAATAAATAAATATTTTTATTTGTAGTTTGGAATTATTTGTGTTGCAACGGTTAATGCAGATTTAGATTAAAATCCGGCCTCCATTGTTCATATTAATGTCCTTCAGTTCTGCATGTCATCAGGCTATACTAACTAATCTTCTCCTCATTCGATACCATCTAACCAGCATTCTTTTCTCTATGACGTTCGTCAACGAAAACTCGGCCCTCATTGCCTGAAGGTCTTTTGCCTTCTCCTAATTTACCTTCCCCACTATTTTTATTTCTTAGAAATAAATAGAAAATAAATCTTTCTTTCCATCCACCTCTAAGCTGTCCTCGTCGCCATAAAATACCTCGCTCAATATTTTACTAGTCTCCAGTCTTTTCTTTACTTCTTTAAACATGGACCTTGCCATTAGCTCTTCCCTACAAAGAAACTCTCCTTGTGTCTTCACATCTTATTGCTTATATCGTCTCGCTGCTGCAATATTTTTCCGCCACCATACTACCCATGTGGCTGAATTGATTCACCTGCTCTACCTTCGTACCTCCTGCTTTAAAGTTAAATCTGGTTCTTTGTGATCTCGAAAATCTCGTTTATTTCGTTTTCTTGCAGAATTTTTTTATTCCGCATTTTTTCGCAGAGGCATCTAGTAATTATCGTAGTCTTATTTACTGATTGGTTGACTAGCGCGTAGTATTACCTTACGGACCTCATCAGTCGCCCATCTACTGTTAATCCTATCTCAAGTCCATTCCCAGCCAACTCGCTATTTCCTCTGAATAAAATAAAAAAATCCTGGTGGTAAGTCTTAACTCCCTATTACCGCCCAATCCGATTCTCCATCAGCTACTTGCGCCACCACTCCGCAGTAGACTCTCTCTCCAGTCTACACCTATATGTTACGCAATAATTTCACTTTCTCGCCTCACTCCATCGAACACCTAACGAAATCAACAAGGCACAAAAATACACCCCGAGTATTCATATACGAAGTTCTTTATACGGCTTTTCCCTAGATGTGCGTTCACTCTCTTTGCCTTCCTTCGGTTGATTTTTCAAAGAACGATCTTTGCTGAATAAGCGATTTAACTTGATGTCTTTGCATTCCTTACCTATCTTTTTCGGGATAGGTATTGATTTCATTTCTGCACATCCTCCGACCTTAATCCCTAGCCTATACATCCTCTACCAAGGTTCTTCAATAATTCTAACGAGTTATCAATCCCCACCGCTTTCTCTCGCGTAGTCTTTTTTTTCCACTGCCTAATATTTTTCCTCCCATCTCATCCTTATATCCGTCCAAGCTCCTAGGCCTATCATTACTTCATTACCGATCTTTCATTTATTCCTTCCACATACGCAGATTTGATTTAAGACATCGTTTTCCATTTCTTGACGGCGAGTAACATTCTAACGTTTCAGTACAGGGTGCCCATTTCTCAATTCTGTATGCTCTCCCTCGCCTCACACTGTCCTCTCCGCCACTTTTCTCTCGGTCTTTTTGTCTATCTCCTAACTACATATATTACTTAGTTGTCTCGTGTTCTAAGTAACTCCCGGTTTACATTTTTCCATTTCCTTATTTTCTTCTTTTATTTAGTCCTTTATGACGTTACCCACGTTTTCTTGGTCCTCTTACTATTAGTGTTTACTGAACCTATTGTTTTCCTTGCTGCTCACCTTACATTCATTATCCTCATCAACTTCAAACTTTCATCCTCGTCCTTCATGCATCTGTCCCAACTCCTGATATTTCCTCCGTCTTGTTCTAATGAGAGACCCTCCGCCTTACTTCTTTATTCTCCTTCTTGATAACCTTCTTAATTTCACCTCGCATTTCATCTCCAAGTTAATGATGAGAGTCTGCGTCTCTACCTGGGAAACTGAGTACTTCCCACATCCTTGACTAACCATGATGATACGTAATATCTCCTTGTCCCTCGGCAGTTTCTAAGTGTTACTACGCCTTAGGTGGAGTTTAACTAAGTGATGGTAATCCCTAAATAATTCCTCCATACAGAAGTCCACTGCTTTCTCGCCGCGGTCATTTCTTAAAACCCATCCATAATCCTCCTACCTCACTTGCGTCTATCCTTCCCTGGCTAATGCGTTACAGTCTTTCTTTACTATTAGATTTCTCCTTACCTTAAGTTTCCCAATTACTTCTGCCAGATGTTCATGTAAATAACCTGAACGGAGAGGTTCTTCAGCACCGCTTTTATTTCTATCACCAGTATGCTATCACTCACCCGCTCCGACCCCCAAATGTTGTATCCAATACTATTGATACGCCTCGCTGATTGTTCACCTCCGTTCATCACACTGTAACCCTCCCTCCAGAAGTCCCCCTGGTCACTCCATCTTACTTAGCCCAATCCCAACAAATCCGTATATCTCCTCACCGATTATACTTTATATTTCATATTTTTGTTTCCCTGACCTTAAAACGTTCTAACGTTCCATCTTCAGAGTCTTCGTTTTAATTTATTTTCACCGCAGCCTTTGTTGCCGTCTCTTTCCGCGCAAGGATTTCATGACATGATGACCGCAGAGGCCTTGCTTCCCCCACTGCCGGGCACGACACCGCCACACGAAACAGCGACTGGTGGACGCTGTATTTGCCAGGATTTTAATCTCTGGAGTCCATTATGTTCCTGGGATGACTAAATTGAGGTGGATTCCCTTTCTCTTCCATTTTGGTCCATACCTACCTGTGTGCATATGTAAAGATAAATGCATTGTTTTAACCTTGGTTTTAGCAGTGGGAAGGTATTTACATAAAATTATTTTTATAGCTATCACTTTAATAAAGCCTTTTTCGATCAAATATTTGTTCATATGATTTTTCATAGCTAATAAAGGGTAGGATGCAGGAAGTTTATTAAAAAATTCCACATTTTTTCTTGTATTTAAGCATCACACATGGCATAAGTTTTTATCACCAACATAGTGAAATGATTTTCGTAAGTAAGGAATTCCTAAATTAATTTGATCAGATACTGGAAAAAGTTGCTAAGACTAAAATTCTCAGGGGTATTATTTATGCAGAAAGTTGAGCATATTATTTTGCCTAGCGTTTACTATGTTGCATTCCTTTATACATCTACATCTACATGATACCCTGCAATCCACCGCGAGGGTGTGTGACGGGGTGAAGATCACCAAGCATGCACTATGCAAACAAGCAACTATAGGGTCTCATGCAACTTGATTGTTAGTATCTATAGTATTTAAGGCATTAATACCAGCATCATTTACAGACTACTCTAAATATGTCCCCTGCCTATCCCTTTGCTGTGATTGTTATATTGAGAGAGCATCTGAAAAATAGATATAATTCGTTAAAACCTATCCCAGAATCTTTGCTTAGCTTACTTCATGATTTAGGGTATTTATGTCCACAAGTATTTACTGTAACATTTATTTTATGCCGCAGGTTAAAGGAGTGAGCCGGACTTGGTGTGACTGAGGAAAGCAGTCAAGAATTTCCCGATAGAGGCGAATGAGAAGCCGTCGTCCCTGAGATTCCGAGTGTGGTTTGAAGAAAGTTTTCAATATGTGAAAGAAGATTTTTTCAAAATGTATTCATTTGGTAAACATATGTTTTGAATAAATAAAAGATGTAAAAATTATTCCCAGTTCGTGTTTATCTTCTTCACCGAAATTTACGTATTCCAATGTTTCTAATGTTATGTAACCTCTTAGCTTTTCAATTATTAATTTCTACTATTCGCATTAAAGTGCTTGAAAGTGAATTTTTCCGTTAAAATTGTTGCCCGTTAAAATCCATAAATCATCGCTGACGAGTGCTAAAAGTAAAAAACCTAATGATTGAATTTGATTGCCAAGGGAAATTTAAATTAAAAAATGAAATTCGGTAAATTCTACCTGGAATTGATGCAAGAGTATATTTATTTCGTTAGTCACATTTATTGCCCAGTATTTAGGACAATCTTTATTAAATATTCTCCTGTTAAAACCATTTTGTCCCGTAAAAGATTACAAATTTCAAAATTCCAATATGTAACTCAAAAATGTTCTTGATAATTAGCGACTTAGCGCAATTACGGTATTACAAACTAATCGCAGTAGTTCAGGAGGACATAAGTACAATCTGCTCTTACTCGCATGAATATGAGAAAAAGCGCAAAATTTGGTATCCCTGCTTTCTAATTAAGGTCTTCAATCATTTCAGCAGTGAACCCCATCTGATTAATGCCCAATTGCCAATTAGGCTGAAGTCCAAATGGGAAATGTTAAATACAGGAATACTATCTACGCACATAAAGCCCCATTCACTGCGTATTCCATGTTCCAACTCACATGGATCAGTATAAAATGCCTTACGATGATCTAGGGATCCTTGAATGGGCCCTTATGAGAGCTAAGTTATTAAATGTACCCTATCCCAGAAGAAAACATTACCTAAGTTTTAAAACACATGGGAAGAACCGCTTGGCCAATGCCGCACGACTCTTGAGATGGAATGAACAGCCAGAAGTCAAAGGTGAGGTGGTCGGGTCGGAGAAAATCCTACCTCAAATAAATTCTATGTCCCAGCCCAACCTGTGAAAAATATTCTAAGTCCAGAGACCCTTGGCTGCGAGAGAGGTGAAAAGCCAGCCATATGCCTTGGATTTCCAGAGCCGGAGCCTCGGCGGGCCCGCCGAGGAAATTTTCTCTAAAAATGACTAAGTCCCTAATTTACGAGTTTAAATCCGCCTTTGGAACCTATTTTTCACAAGAACCCGGGTAGCCCGGGGGATAAGAGGCGGATAGCTATAAGAAATATATACTTGGTCTTAGTTCGATTCTTTTTGACGGCAATTTTTTTTTTATTTTGCGAAAAAAAAATTTTGGCCTCGTTCTCGAAAAAAGTATCTCAGAGATTTTAACAGTAGGTTCAGAAGAACGCGGGATGTCCAGATAACAATAAATTATTGATAACATTTCTGTAATTGGCCGCGATTTTTTCCAGCCGGGCCCCGGCCGGCCGGAAAAAAAATTCGGCCGATCCAGCAAAAATGCTCAATAATTAATTGTTTTCCTCACCTCCCATGTCTTACTGAACCTACTGTAAGAAGCTCAAAGTGTCATTTTTCATAAATTAATGGGAAAAAATTAATTAGAGGGATAGTTCACATTCCTGCCAATAGATGGCATATGGTTTCAAAGTCACTTCTAACAATACTTCACGTAAGCAAATAGTCGCTGTTTTTACCACCAGAGCCACGACCCTAGCTCGATTGTCTTCGAATTTTTTTCTGAAAAGAACAAATGCTATCTATTTTCGTTTGTCATCACACAAATCCCATTGGTCACCTGTCAATTTCATTGAGTCAATAATAGGCTCGTCCAATAAGCGAGTAACTCAAAATGTCAGTGACTTCGAGTTCATAACGAGTCACTAACGAGCGCTTGAGCTCCTGACGTTCTATTGCTGAGGCAATATCGCAATTTACGAATAAACGGGAATTTCATGATATTCAAGGACCTTTTACCCTGATGGCTTTTGCTGCTGACTTTAATAATAAATTTAGGAAAAGTATACTTGACATTTTTAACTTCATCTTGTACTTAATTGCGTATCTTCCCCCGTTACACATGAAATTTCAACGGCTAATCTTCTTTACACCAGAACCTCCTCAAACTGCATTTTCCATTTTCTAGTGAGGCGTCCCTGTTATCCGAAATACTTTCCATAAAAAAAGTGCATAAAACTAGTATTAAAATACTTTATTTGCATCAAATGGCAATATACATACTTTTTAAAAGCTTTCGAACAAAAAAGAAAATAATTCTGTGCACCAAAAATAGTTTTTCAGGATTATAAAATTGTTTCACACGTTACATTACATGAAATTCCAGCTGCTTCGTACCTATAATCACAAATACACCTCTAGGAAATCCACTACACACTGTAACCCATGATATAAGGCAATAACAATTATTAATTCATGCACACGTCTCAATAATACCCTCCAAGCTACTATTAAGGTGTATAGCAGGGGGTCTCTTAGGCAAAAGTGCCCTACGCATAATGGTTAAAGAATAGTAGCATTAGTTTGGAAATAATATCACTTAGTAATATCCCACTTTTATCCCAAGTTTAATTTCTTCCGACCCAGGGTTTACACTATTGCACAGACACTATCAAGGTCCTTAATACCTTGCCTTGATGATTACTGCGCAATAAACGAAACCCTGGGTCAGAGAAAAAAAATTCATGGAATTCGTTAAGCGAAATTATTTCCTAACTATCCCTGTGTGGTTCCACCAATATACGCCTAAAAATGCTATGCATAATAGTAGTTATATTTTCGTCAAACTATAGAATTTTAAAGAGCAAGAATTTTGAGACTTACTTGGTCCGAATCAATTGTATCGATACCAATATTTAGAAGTTTTAATATGGAGGAATAATTCAAATGGAGGGAAGATTTATTTTACTGGTTTTAAATTGAGAATTTTCTAGCTGTTCAAATCTACAGTCCATCAGTCAACATACATCCAGTTCCTTAACCATGTTACCATCAGCGCTTCAAAACAAAATATTGCGTTACTAACTAGATATTTTTGCTGATAAAGAAAACATTTATGCTGATCATCAGGAAACTGGAGATATCACTCAATACAGAACTGAGTGAACATTATGGATTTTATATAAATAATGATCTCACGTAAGGGGTTTATAAGGAAATTCCAGCAAATATGGGGCAAGTTAGTGTTTTTAAAATTATAATGCAATACTGATTTGACAAGTAAGGATTGCTTAAGAATAACCAGTGAAATAGATAATACCAAGAAATATTTACGGAATATGACACAACATTTTTATTGAATAATAAAGAAGCACATAAGTAAAAGAAAAATTTTAAGGCAGGAATTATAAGGATTAGAAGATTAGCTCAGGGTAAAAGAGAAGTAGTTAAACAAGGGTTTGCTTATAGAGAGTTGAAAACGTGCACATCTACCTTGAAAGGTATTAACATTTATATAATTACATCAATGGAAAACTATTTCCTTTTTACTTATTAAGCTCATCACTGGGACTTGTTAATTTTAGACCAGTAACACAAAAGAACATCTAAAATTTTTCTATGGTAATACTTAAATTAAGCAACCATGGGCACTCACCTTTACGATGCTGAGCAGATTCCTTTAACTGTGGGGAAGCTCCAAATTGAATTGTCAGGCAATATTTTTTTCCAAAAATCTTTATATCACATTAAAAAATATGTTTACACAGTAAATTACCCATGATACATGTCAAGTAGCACATTTCTACATCAGAAAATCGATACATTTCAGCAGTGAATTGGAGTACGAGGAACTATTTAAAGGAAACAAAAATGGGCACCACCTAAAATTTAATTCATTTATAAAGAATGCTTGACAACTAGAGGAAGAATGAAATATGTGAAGGCAGTTAATTCCGTAGAAATCTAATATGACATGAGAAACAATAATCTCTCAAAAGAGGAGATTCAAATATTCTCGCACATTAAGGGGCTCAGGTATGCAGAAATACATAACTACTATTTATAAATTCATTGAAACGACATGTTGTAGAATAAATCGGAAGCAAGAGAGAATTTGCAATATAAAGCCGGACACACATACTTTCGACTGTTCTTTGATACTTTTTGATCGATTCCATGACACTTAAGAAACAATTTCAGATTTAGGTTGGATTGTCTTTTAATCAATGAAAAACACTCTACCAAGCAACTTGTTTATCAAACTAATATAAATAAAAAGTCAAGTTACAATAAGATATTAAGGTACTAAGAGTCTAAAGTGTACTCTAAGAGCAGAGCATCCAAAAGAAACCAAGAAGCCAACTTTTAATAATGGCCTGACACTCCATTTGGCAGTTTTCTTTCACCCGACGCTAATTATATACCACAACTAGTTTCTGCTATCATAATGCCTACCCAAAGCCCCAAAACTTGTTGTCCATAAATGAAACCATGTTAGCGAGCCGATGGACTATTTTTGTTAGCAACTTGTTATAAAAGTGGGAAGAGTGGCATAATAAAAATTATAGTCGAGACACTATCACATCTCGGCTACTGGAAGAAAACTATCAATCAAATGCATAATGCTCATATAAATTTGATTACTGAACTTAATTGCTGCCTGGGAAACCGAGTAGCATGGACGAAGAAAGAAATAAATGGTCTGTAGAATAGTCCAAGTGAAGAGGGCATTCTACCAAAAGAAGAATCTACTTACAGCCTGAAATAAAAACGTAGAAGTAAGGAAATTCATCATAACCTACATCTGGAGCATGTTTCTCTATGGCAGAGAGGCATGGACGATGACAGCAGCAGAGAAGCCAAGGGGTGGAAGCATTCGGAAGATGGGGTTACTGAAGAATGATAAGATTAAATGAGATTCAACCGACGTAACGAGGATATCCTAAGAAGAGTGGGAGGAAATAGAAGTCTTCTGAATACCCTAAGATGAAGACGACAATGACAAACGAAAGCTTGATGAAGACAATCCTTGCAGGACAAGTGAATGAGAAGAACGACAAAGGAAGGCCTCGTAAGAGATATCTAGAAGAAGTGACGAAAGATGTGAGAGAGAAGAAATACGTACATATGAAGAGATTAGCTGATAGGAGAATTGAGTGGAGAACTGTGTGAAACCGATCTTAGGATTGTTGACTTATGGCGATGAATTTTAATTGTATTAGCGTAATTTGATTTATACATTAAAATTTTATTACGATTGATTTATATAAAAATGTATCGTACTAATAATCAATTACGCAGGAGTTACAGATTTACTATTTTATTTACGTTCAATTATGCTTGATACGGGGTTCACAGCAAAATATGCTGTAGGAAATTGAGCTAATTAACTCTAACAAGTTATTTCGATAGAAAATGGTGTCCGACAAGTTTATCGATAAAAAAGAAAGGTTTAGTTCTAATGCGGAAATTCTTTAAAACAAGAATCGATGAAAATGTAGGACGACTAGGAAATTGGAGTACAAGAAGTGTAAGGTCAATTGAAGACGGAAAACTCTTCGTAACTGAAACGAAATAGTGTAATAAAACTAAAATATATCCATTTTTATTGGATAGAGGGATGAAAAGATGTAGCAATAGGTACAATAATCGAATAAAGCGACAAAAACTTAAGTAATCTAAAGTATGAGTGAATTTAGCAAATTCAAGGCAGCCAGCTATCCGCTAAAATGTGTTAATTCTACCATGGCAGAATTTGCTAAAAAAAGGACATTTTTTAATGTTGCTGTACATTTCTTCTTTTTTGCAATTTTACAGGGCCCACAAAATTAACAAGGTATCAAAAATAAATGTAAAAGTTCATGTTTACTCAGAATTTTTATATTTTTAAACATTATTGTTGTTGTTAGCCACTTTGAAACAGTCTTAAAACACTGGAAATCCAGTCACATCAATATGGATGATAACGTACCAGGCCGGTAATAAAACTTTTGAATAAAGCCAATAAAAAGAGCCAGGGAGCTAAATATACTTAATTATATCCCATCACTCACAACTTGCCAGTTCTTTCGCCTAGTGCCATGTTCGTATCTCGAGCAAACGCTACTAGAACTCCTCAAAATCGTCAACACTTGCTTTCTAAGAAAGAAGAAAATAAAAATTGACTGCTAAAATGACCAGAAGCTTTAAATGAGCTAAATATCAGCTGAGATAACTACATGCCAAACAACATCAATGACTTCTGTAGCTACAGACGAAAAAAAACAATATTGGCTGTTAGGTCACTATACAACACACATTGTGACAACGACGGACAAAGGTGGAGACGAATACCATTCCTTGGGAAATTATCCTTTTAAAGTCCCGAAGCTTCTCCCCAAAAAGGAAGCCGCTTTCTACTCTACTACTCTGAGAGACATACTTGGGTCGGCCAAAGACAAATCAGATACATATTATGAAAGACCGGAGTTTGAAGCTCGTCTGTGACGATTGCGGGGTCTCATACATTGGCCAGACAGGGAGGACATCTGACACGAGGATAAAAGAACACAAAACTTGCTTCCGTAACCACAAAGACACTTCCCAATTTGCCAATCATCTATTGCAACACAAACACAGCAGTTATTTTACACCAGACATATTGCGCGTGGTAAATAAGGGTCCAACGTTGGATGAACTCAAGGAAATAGAAATTTCAATGTGTGTGAATTCGATATCTTGTGAGGTTTTGAATGAACTATTGTATCTATCCTGCTCCCCTCTCTTATTCCTCCCCTTCCCCCTGAGCTCCAACGCTAACGTGCATCACCACCCTCACCCGACCTGTCAATCCTTGGTCACTTCCCCTCTCCCACCCTCTCTGCGACTCTATTCCTCCCCCACCCCGACTTCCACCAGGGCTGACCTCAGCCACCCTGGAAAACACCCTAATGGTTCACCACGCTCACCCGACCTGCCAATCATTGGTCACTTCCTCCAATCTCTCCCTCCCGACTTTCAACATACATAAGGGTAATGCTGTTTTTTGTATACCCACCTGAAGATGCTGCACCGCAGTGAAACCATGTTCGTGCCAAAATAAAAGTTTTGCGGAATTGCAGTGTTTATTTTTCCCCTCTCCAAAAAAAATCGTCAAAGGAAAAAATTATCCAAGCTGACGGCACGGAATTTCACATACATAGCATGCAAATTTAATTACTAGCTCCTCTTAAAACATTGGAGACAAAAAAAGAGAAGATTAAAATCAAATTACCATGACATTATAAAAAGGACTGCGTTTAAAAATTCGGCACGAAAGGCATGCGGCATCAAAGTTGCTTGCGTCAATTGGAGAGAGTGGTGTCGCATCAACCCTTAGACTGGCGAGGGCAGAGCTCACCAAACACCTACTTATAGAAACTCCAACGGAGTGACATCAACTGGCATGTGGCCCTGTCGCATGTGGTCTCCCAGAAAGATCTGGCACTCTGAGAATATCACAGCTTAGGTTCAGCTGAATGGCCCAGATGCCTCTCCCGGAATTCAAACCCGGGAACTCCGGATTGGCATTCCCAAGCGCACTACCCACCGGGTCACCACCCTGCTATAACTGGAGAGTAAAGAAATTTAAAAAATAACGCAACTGTTCAATACTTCAAAATTGTCGGAATAACAGTTGCGAAATCAAGTATCCTATGTTTCCGTAAGCAAAGGTTGCAAAAACCGTATGCACAAGCAAAATCTATAGCAAATTTTTTTTTAATCGGTAGAATTATATACAAAAATATCTAATGACACCAAACTGAAAAAAAAAAACAATTCAGAAGTGAGGGAAACCAACCATTTTTCTGGGAAATACCATCGAAAATGAAAAAGCGTACAAAAGGAGCAAAATTGCAAAACAAAGTCAACGACATGTCAACCCAGATCTCTTTCAACAACAATGGTAGATAAATATGTCTCCAAAGATTTACAGCACAATATATCACATTCGAGGCTAAACCAATTTCCATTGCTCTTCACAATCTGGAAAAGTAGATGTGTGAGATAGGTAGCAACACGCCATAAGTCAACTCTTGATGTTCTACTTGAGGTAGATCGAATAACTGGACAAACGGTATGAAAGATATGCCATCTCATTGATTTAAAAGCTACCAAAAGTTTCAATATACTGTGAAATCCCTGATATTGAATAGCTATTTCTCATTCAAAAGGTTTGGCCGCCTCAATGATTATGCTTTGATGTAAAGCTAAACTGTTCAAATTGATGAAGTGAAAAGTGGTCGATACTGGCCGATCCACTTCTGAAACATCATATTTTATCATGCAGCTGGACTGCAGCTAAACAATTGTGAAATATAAGGTAGTGGTGAGTTGATAAAGAATGATCTTATGCGCCCGAACATATAAAAACAATCACCACCAAGGCAATGAACGAATCATGACCTATAGCAGTTCCATCACCAACATTTACGACCTAGTGCTCATGAATTACTGTAGCCTTTGCTCTTGACCAAACAAAAAATCAAACAATATTTATTTCTCGCAACCCATATCATCCCAACAACAAATTATAGAAATTGCCCTTCGTGAAAAAAGTCCTAGAAAGCAGAAGAGGTAAAAATGAAAAAAATAGCAAAGACTTGCTAGAATATGTCATGCACCACTGAGGCCGCGAAGAGGAAGTGTAAATATCTAAGATGAAATTAAGAAAGTAATTAAACGGGTAGGATAAAAGAAAGCTTTACTAATAGAAAACTGAAGTGATATCATTGGCGAAGGTAAAGGTGGAAGATTAACTGGAAAATATGGTTTAGGAAATGGAATTAGAGATGAGAAATACTCCTAAAATACTGCAAACAGCTCAATTTACGGATGGCAAACACATTGAATACAAACCACGACCGGGGAAGATATACTTGAAAAACCTCGAGAGGATATAAGATTACTTCTAAATAACCACCTAATTATTATTCAGAGATTCAGAAACCAGACGAAGGACTACAATTTTACCCTGGGCAGATACTGACAGTGAACACATCTGAGAGGCAATAAAATGCCATTTAAAATTCAAGAAACTGAAGAAAGCAATGAAAAATACATGGCAAGCAGAAAAATTGAAGGAGACTCAACATCAACAGGCCTTTCATAAAGCAGTGGAAACGAGAAGGAAGACTACTAGACTACAAATTCAGTGGAATAGAGGTGAGGAACCATAAAAATGGGTTAAGGGAAGCCGCAAACGAAGTTATGGAGAGAAGAAAGATTGTCAAGAGAAAGCCTTGGATATAGACCAAGTCTTAGACCTGACTGAAGAGAGAAGGAAAAATATACAAATGTGCAAGAATTTATAAGGGCATTTCGGCTACAAAAGAAGAAATTAAATAAGTCGCAAAGCGTAAAATACAAGAGAAATCTAGATGGACTTATGCGAAGATGTGCAAAACAACCTCCTCCACAGAAAGGAGGAAGTTGCCTTTAGGACGGTGAGGAATCATTTCAAGGACGCTAGTTGCAATGCCATTAGGTACAAGCATGATTAACTTTTAATTGAGAATTAAGATATATTAAAGAAGTGGAAGAAATTTTTGTTGTGTACTATACGACGAAAGCTATCTCAGTGTGACTGTAATCTAAGAGAAGATTGAAGTCGAAAACATGACGTGGGAGACTCAAATGTTGAGACCAGAATTTGACGGAGCCAAAAGGAACCTGCCAACAAATAATACTCTTAAAATTGATCATGCACTTTCTTAGCAAATCAAAAGTGCAGTAGAGAGGGAAACCCAACTCTACAAAACAAACTATAATATTTACTTAAAATAAGTGATATCGACAAACATCCAGAAGAACATCATTAGACCTATTAATGAAAAAGGGAACTGAAAATTTTTAAACTTGAAAGCCTGATGACATCTAAGTTGTTGATGTTTTTCAACACCTAAGATGTTGATGCTTTTCAGCATCTTAGATGTTGAATAAAAAATCATCGAGGATCAGATGAATAGGATCAAAAGCTGAAGAGATCCCAGAGTAAGGTTTAATAAGAGGATTTGAATTGAAAAAAAAGCTGGGGTACAGAGATAAGAAATTTTCGCCAGTAAGCTACTTATAAGTAAAAGAATGAAGGAAAACGAATCGACGTTAATGATAATACTGATTGGAATTCAATGCGGATAATTCCGAAGGATGTCGGGGTTACAAAACAGCAAAAGAATGATGCACAGTCTGCATTTTACAGGGGGTATTATTAAATCTGGACTAAGCAGTAAAGATGTAAGAATAATGACAGGAGAAAGAGAAAGTTGTGGTTTTTTATCCCGTAATTTTTGAAGCCTAAATTGAGAATTCCATTCAAATATCAAAATTGAGGATTACATACACGCGGAAAAATTTTGAAAGCTGCCAATTTCACGATGAGAGCGATCATAAAGAAAAATATTTTTTGAAGCTTATTTAGAATTATATTGGACAGATATAACATTCAGGTCAATAAAAAGAAAGCGTAGGTAATGATATGCAGCAGAAAAGGTGATACCAAGATCAATGTTTAAGATCAACGCGGAAGAAACAAGCTAAAGGAGTCAAGAGATTACCGATATCTAGGAATCCGAATGACCAACCATGGGTGTATTAATACCCCAATAGTAATACCCCAGTTGTAGGGTGTTCAAAAATACCATAAGTATCTGGGAGTCGAATAAGTAATTTACCAATGCGTTACCATCCATAAAGGGAGCACGCACACCAAATCTGGGCTCTGTCGGATAATATTTAACGGTCTACCACGGGCCTTGAAATTTGAGAAAAATTACTAAAATAGTGTAAAATAGACAGTGCTACGAAATATCGCTACCAAAACGGAAAGTTCGATGTGCTGGGAGCCTCCAGTCGTAATGTGCATAGTTAGAAGCACATATGACCAACCTTTGACCTTTCGTGACTTCACAGGAGGGTCAAAATGGCTGCGAAACGAAGTTGAGCGTAAATACAGCAATATTAGCCATTCCTTTAATAATTCCTTCGCAGTAACTTCTCATTCATTTGCTAATTGTTATATTTCATTTCACTCCTACTTAGAAAGTATTCATGTTTTCAAGGAAGTGATAGTTAAAAATGGTGTTCCTCCTACCCAAAACAGTGGCATTCACGAGTTTACTCTGCAGTTTTTCACTCGGGTTTAAAAAGAGATAAGTTCAAAGTAACACGCCTCAAGTTAAAGATATGAAATTCTGACCGATTTTTTAAAATGTCATTTCAACGCACTTTGGAAGCATACATATTTTAGATATATTACATAGCAGTTGCCATCACTATCGCCTGTTAAATTAGTTAGTCAGCAAAGTATTGACCTATGTGAAGCCCAATTTTGTAATAATACGAGGTTGAATTGCAGCTTAAATTTCGTTGTTTCTTAATTAACTTGGATTTATTTCTGCCTTCCTCCAAATAACTAGATACGATGGCAAGCTTCAGCTAACTTTTGAATGACCTTAGGTAGGAGGCTAAGGGTAAGAGTCCAAGAAATTTGACTGCACGAGAAAAACAGTTGTTAAGAAGAAGCCATGGATCACGGAAGAAGTCTTAGTGCTGATTGAAGAAAGAAGAAAGTACAAGAATTCGCAAACTGAAGAAGGGCAGCTTTGGTACAAAATAATGAGGAACGAAGCAAGTCGCAAAGCCAGGAAAGCTAGAGAAATGTGGATGAACAATCTATGCAAAGATGCACAAAACAGCCTTTCCCCTGGAAAGGTGGAAGCTGCCTATAGGATAGTGAGGAACCACTTCAAGGAACGGAGCGCAAGATGCAATGCCATAAGGGAAAAGAGTGGAGAAAGTTTGATTGAAAACGAGGACAAAGTGAAGAGATGGAAAGAATATCTGGAAGAGTTATACAACGGGAACAATCTCAGCACGAAAGTGAGGGAAGAGGAAAGCGAAGTCGATAAGGATGATATGGGAGCATCAATATTGAGATCGGAATTCGACGCAGCAGTATGGGACCTTCGGATGAATAAGGCTTCTGGAATTGATGATATACCCGCAGAACTGATAAGAAATGCGGGAGAGAGGACATTGGCCCATTTTTATAAGGTCATCTGCGACATGTACTCGACAGGAGAAATACCCAGGGACTTCGAGAAAAACATCATCATTCCTATTCCCAAAACGAAGAGAGCAGAGAAATGCGAAAATTTTAGGACTATAAGTCTGACGACACATGCATCGAAGATATTGACAAGAATCATCTACAGAAGGATAGAACGAAAAGCTGACGAGTTCCTGGATGAAGGTCAGTTCAGATTCAGGGATAGTAAGAGAACCAGAGAAGCAATATTGGCCCTTAGGCTGCTCATAGAGAAGAGAATGGTAAAGGAAAAACAGACCTTCATTGCATTTGTGGATTAACAGAAGGCTTTTCACAACGTTGATAGGAATTTAATGCTTGGAATTATGAAAGGAATTGGAGTGTCGTACAATGACCGAAGAATTATCCAGTTTGTATAAAAACTAAGTAGCTATGATAAAATCTGGACCAGGCTCTAAAGAAGCAAGAATAAGGAAAGGATTGAGACAAGGCTGTGAACTGTCTCCCATAATTTTTAATGTCTACATCGAGAGAGCCATCAATGAAGTGAAGGAGAAGTGTTCTGGAGTGAACATCCACGGAGAAACAATCAGTATGATAAGATTCGCTGATGACTAGCTCTCATAGCAGAGACAGAAGGAGCTGAATAAGATGCTAACAACCATGGAAAAGACAATGGCCAGTTATCATCTGAAGATCAATAGGAAGAAAACTAAGATATTGGTGTGCAGCAAGAGAAGGGAGGCCAAAACCAACGTTATACTAGGTAAACAGAAATTGAAAGAGGTGAAAGAGTTCTGTTACCTGGGAAGCAGAGTAACCAACGATGGACGAAGCAAGAAAGAAATAGTGAGTAGAATATCCAGACAAAGAGGGCATTCTATCAAAATAAGAATCTACATACAGCTGGAAACAAGCTTAGTAGTAAGAAAGCAATTCATCAAAACGTATATCTGGAGCATGTTCCTTTACGGCAGTGAGACATGGACGATGACAGCAGCGGAGAAGAAAAGGGTGGAAGCATTCGAAATATGGTGCTATCGAAGAATGATGAAGATAAAATGGATAGACCGAGTGACAAATGAAGAAGTCCCAAGAAGAGTGGGAGAAAAGAAGTCTATAAAAAGAAGACTGGGGCAACATAATCGGCCACATTTTAAGACACGATGGCCTGATGAAGACAATCGTCGAGGGAAAAGTGAACGGGAAGAATGGAAAAGGCAGGCCTCTTATGAGCTATATAGAACAGGTCGTAAAGGACGTGAAAGAGAGAAACTACGTTAATATGAAGAGGTTGGCTGATAGAAGAATCGAGTGGAGGGCTGCGTCAAACCAATCCTAGGATTGTTGATGATGACGAGAAAAATCAACCTGTCAATCAACTTACATTCCTTGGCGTAAGAAATGTCACGGAAGTCCACCGCCGTCGAAAGTTGAGCCTCGTAACTCCACCAGCAGCCACTTAAACAGATTACCTGGCAGGCCCTCGATATCGGTTTTCTTGGTTGAAGGCCCTGCTTACATGCTTCACTCAAATCCACGCAACGTTTTTAATTTCCTCAGGTATCTCCTCGGCCGGGGGAAAGTTGTCGTGAATCTCTGCTTTAAGGAACTCAAAGGGTTGAATGCAGGTAAGGGTCCTCCACCATTAAATCTTCAGCCAATCCTTCCAAAAGATTCGAGTCAACCTTGGAATTGAAAAAAACAAACAGTTTAGCTACGTTGCCTCCCTGAAGATCTTATCGACCTGAGCAACTTCATTTATTTATTTATAATTGACCCGAAAACAACGTATGTGGCCCTTATATCGGGCACTTCAAATAATAACAAATACACAAGAACAAACATCCATGTCATCCAGGCAGTGAAAATCATCCCCGGGCGGAATTCGAACCCGCGACCCTGGGGTTAATGAGTGATGGATTTAACCCGCCGCCACCAGGGCCGGCACTTAAACGCCGATTACTAAACTAATAAAAGATTTTAAATCGCGAGCTTGAAAAAAAATATTTAATGCCAGGATATGTAAAGAACCCTAGTTGGCTATGAATCACGAGGTCTCATTACAGCTTTACTCTACTTACACGTACTTAACTATGGATAAGGGAAATTGATACAAATTCACAATCTACTTTCTATCATAATCCAACCATTCACTAGCAATACTTCAACTCACCATACATCGCTAGAATACCTGCACATTCACGTCACAAGTATTAACTTACACCTTTATTGATGATGATTTAGTCCAGTGGGGCACGAGCAATTCTGAAAAATCACAAAATTAACTTGAGCATTATGGCAAAGTTTTACGCCCACAGTGTTGAATACTTGCATATTTTAGGTTAGGACGAACCTGTTCCACTACCACGCAATGACTTCAGAGAAGACCAGAAAATCACACCTAAGTGGAGTTCATTGGTGTCAGTCACTCCCATTAGATCAATCGCTCGTCAGGACATGAAATCGAAATGTTAATAAATTAGTATAAGTATACCACGGTGGTAAAAGTTCAGTTATCACACAAAATAATTATTTGATACTCCCGTGTTCCGAAGAGGAAAGCAATTCGGCGATTTCGTCTCGGCCTTGCCTTCGTCGGCTTCGCTCGCAGTTACCCGAGGCACTCTCCGAACACAACTGGCACTTCCAAAACAAATGAATCGGAATTCGTAGGTAGGGTCTCCCGTTTGCTGGAGGAAGGGATGTCGAACGATGAGGGGGTGATGGCGGGGGTTGGAGGAGGAGGGGGTTGGAGGAGGAGGAGGTTGGAGGAGGAGGGGGTTAGAGGAGGAGGGGTTTTGAGGTGGGAGAGAGGTGAACGGGAAGGAAAGCGGAAGATGGGGAGGGTTGTTATCGGGAAAAATCAAGAAGGCCGAGGGAGGATTTCTCGCGTTAAAAAATCGAATGGGGAGAAAGAGAGAGAGAGAGTATATCAGACCCGTAACGCTGACCTTTGCACCATACGGAAAGCCAGCCGTCCGAGACGTCGGCAAATTATCCTCACTGCCTCAGTATATGATTTTTGAACGTTTTGGCATCGAGGAATGATAGTGGGTTGCCGAAGGGAGCATGCTGCTAAATGAAAAACAATCCTATATACTATGGATTAACGATACTATATGGGATACATTCTTACGGAGGGATGTCTACCGCAGAGCACGCCTGACGCTTCTGGAGCCGAAAAATAGTTTCAAATGCGATATAAAGTAGCTACGAAATTGGTATCCGATATAAAGCAGCTTTGAAAATTGTTTCTGAATTCAACGACAGAGTCTCAGTTTATCCATCAAAATAAAAGCATGAGGGTAGGGGGAGGGGTTCGAGGCAGGGGCGGACCCAGTCGTCGGGTTAGGGGGGGCGGTCACCAATCTTGTCCTCCTTATCCCCATCCCTCCAATGAAATGACTTATCTACTTCAGTTCTCCATGGCTTTGAGGGGCGCCCCCACCGCCGCCCCCCCCCCCTGGATCTTCTCTGGTTTGAGGTGGGAGAGAGGTGGGCGGAATGGAAAGTAGGAGACGGGAGGGTTGATATGGAGGAAAAGACAAGCAGGCATAGGGAGAATTTATCGTGCTAAAAGGTCGAATGGCTAGAGAGAGAGCATCAAACCTGCAACGTTTAAATTTGCTTCACACCGTTCGGAAAGCCAGCTGTCCGATATAGCACCCTCACTCGCTCGGTATATGATTTTTGAACGTGTTGACATCGAGAAACGGTTTTCGGTAAGCCCGAGGAAGCATGGCGCTAAATGAAAACCTCTCTCTGAATCGCAGCAAAAGATATTTGCTAACGGAGGGATAGACAGCATTCCCTATAAAGTCGTTCTCGCACACACAAAACCATTAGCGTATTTTTAATGGCGAAAATGACCTTAGTTGACCATCCCTTCTCTGCTCACAAAATCAATTAATATGCCCCAATATCAAAGCGCCATAAGTAACCATAAGTAACCAGGACTGCACTGCAGTTAGTCATGCTATCCCCACTGATTTGGTCTTCAGTAACAATTGGCTATATTTATATATAATTTTTAGATCCCTATACATAAAGATCATTCGCCGTTTAAACAAATTTTCCTCGCAAAACCATCAACTTCTGTCCATGTTTACACTGTTCGTTTTTAAAATTTAATTATGTCTAAATGTTTAAAAAAGTTAAATCAATGACAAGCACGTAACAAGTCAATTCAACAAAGTATGCTGAGACAATTCATGCGTCGTATAGCAACAATTTTTACATACGAATAGTCGGCAGGAGGGGCCGAACCCCAGAATTTGCCCCGGGCCCTTGAGAAATGACTATTCTTCATCAATAAAAATTAAATTTCACGTGTTTCTAGCTTGCTATTTCCCTTCTAACACATATTCTCACACATTCATACTCATGCTCTTTTTGCGAAACTCTAGTCACTACCCCCTCCTATCCGCAAAAAAATGCGGGCCCTTTTCTTAGGCGCCGGGCCCTTTTCAAGCTTGCCCCCTCAACCCCGTCCTCCTCCCCCCCACCCCCCCCCAACCAAAATACTTTCGACGTCCCTGCCCGGAATGCTCATAGGTCTTACATTTCATTTTTCATTCGACAGACACCCTCCTCATGGCTACTCCTTTTCATAGGAATAAGGTGTTGCCTTTTTCTTTAACTCCTACGGCTGCAATAATGGGATGAATGAAAATCACCCATGGTAGACGCATGTCAGATAGGTTGAAGGGTAGGAGCATGACGAATGGCCATCCTCATGCCCTATTCGCAGCGTCTATGAGAAGGCATCTGAGCCTACTGGGGCGGCCTTTCAAGTGATGGTGTCCCGTTGAAACACTTTTGAGGAAGGCAACGGAAAACCACCTCAATTATACTCTCCCAAGAACGGAATGCACTTGAAAAATAGCTACTTGAATCTTGACAACCAGCGCCGAGTCCCCGATAAGTGTAGCGGGTGTTGTGATTGTGTTCGCGGGAAGCCATGGTACTGCAAGACCTATGCGCTCGTGATCTCACGTAATCCTTGCGCGGAAACAGAGACGACAACAACGGTAGCAGCGAAGAATAGTGCCACAAATTCTCGAGGTCAATGACATGGTATACCGTAGATGTAGCTGAATTATAGGTGAACGGAACGCAGGCATAAGACTGGGACCCGTTTTGCGATTTCTGTGTGTTCTTACGATTTTATTGAGTCAAGGAGATTAGGTGTGAATTATTTATTTCTGCAATAATTTTACGATTAAAATATTTATAAAAATGATTACCCCATTAATATTTAAATGAATGTGGAATAACCTTGCGAATGAAGACGATGAGTCTCCAAGATGAGGAATGGGACTAATAACGACGATAAACGATAAAATATTTTGTCGGGTTGATGACATCTATAATTGCGTTGGTGAAAGAAAGAAATATTTTTATTGACTCCATGCACGCCTAATTGGTTTAAGGGATCTCATCATCATCATCATCATAGGTCAACAATCCTAGGACTGGTTTGACGCAGCCCTCCACTCGATTCTTGTATCGGTTAACCTCTTCATATTGACGTAAATCCTCTCTTTTCCATCCTTAACAACTTGCTCCATATATCACATACGAGGCCGGCCTTTTCCATTCTTCCCGTTCACTTTTCCCTCGAAGATTATGAAGGGATCTACACGAAAGACAGTCGACACTGTTTCTCAATCTCAGTTATACGGTTGCAACAAGGTGTCTAACCGCAGTGGGACGGCCTTCGAAATTATGGTGGTACATTAAAAGCATTGATGAGGTAGGCAACGGGAAACCACCTGAATTGAACACCCCCATAAACAAAATGTACTCGAGCAATAAAGACCTATATCCTGACAACCACGGAGCAGTGTCCCAGATGAGCAATGCAGATGTCGTGCCCGACTGTGGGGGAAAAAAGACCAAGGCGTCCGTCGTCTCACGATCTTGCGCGGAACAAGAGAAACTAGACTAAAAACAGCGTCAAAAGAGAAAACTTATGAGGTCAACTAATTATAATCAGAACTTTCAATGTTGGAACTATGTTAGGAACAGAGACGGTGCAAATAAATAAACTAGGAGAGGGGAAATATAGTTGCTGGGTTAGAGCAAAATAAGAGGCACGAAAATTGGACTTCCTGAGCGATAATTACCGTCAACGACGGAGGGGAAGAGAGTCAGCTGCGAGTAGCAGTATTATTGAGCGCAAAATTAGGAAGAAGGATAATGAATGTAGAGTTACTGGCTTGTAAAATAATTCTTGTAAAAGTGAACGTGGTGATGACCTTACAGACAGTACAGACAGACTACTTCTCTGGATAAAATGCTGATTGGGATACAAAAAGGAGGAAGAGAACGAACTTTATAAACCAAATGGAAGAAGAGGCAGTTTAAGTAATCCACCCACGCCCGCACTCAGTCAGGACTTAGCCCTTGGCTCGTCCTCATTGCACCGACGCCTAGCTGTTGCCTAAGACCAACGTTGCATACTCGGCACCTTTCCTTGTCAGCACCAAACGTCCACGCCTTTCTCTCACCAGTCGCTGCAAGATTTACGTGGAGCTTTGCAGGGAAGTTCGTCGGGTTCCACGGTCTCTCGACGCACAGCTAAAAGGCTCGTGATTTTTTCCGCTCACAAGACGGTTCCCTGCGATGGGCTATTTCAATCTAAAGGGCCTGCTTACCTCTAATGTCCCATCCTTCGAAATTCCTGACATTTCCCCACTCAACAGCGCACTGCAGCGATGGAAAGTGAGTCAGTTGATGGGAGTGAGGAAAGACGAGCTCTGAAAGTGAGTCAGTTGATGGGAGTGAGGAAGACGAGCTCGTGGCAGATTTTTTTGATGTCAAGTGGCATTGCGAGTTCTAGGCTTGAGAATTGCTTATCTGAGACTTTGAACATCTGGACAGATCGTATATATCGGGGAAGAGAATAGGTAATGCTGTAGCTGGTTTTCCTCACCTGTTTTCGGACTTCGCATTTGCCCAAATTAATTTTTTACCCTAAGCATACATATACTAAGTGGCTTGTGATTTTTAATTTATCTACTATAAGATGTTAAATGCATAGCTTTAAGCTATAATCTCAGTATTGGCCCGTCTGGTTTCTAACTTGGTTCGAAAAGAGATTTAGCGGCTTAAGTTTGGTTGCGGATTCCACCCGAAATGCTTTTAAGTAGGATAGGAAGTGATAGGAAGGAGGAGTTAAACAGTTTTTAGAGATCGGAATGCAGTAGTCGGGGAAGGGAGGGCGGAGATGATGCATGGGATTATGGTTTGGGTGTGAGAAATGACCGCGGCGAGAAATAAGTGGTTTTTTAAGAACGAAATATTTTAGCTACCTCCAGCACATGTTTAAACACCATTACAGACTAGGTACACTTGAAAAATGGCGAACAATATAAGAGATAGCAACTATATTACAGCATATTTAGGCAAAGACGAGGGCAAAGACGAGGGCGAAGAACTTGCATAGCTTCCCTTTAGCAGATGCAGATATGAACCATTATTTAATGGTAATAAAATGTGATACGAGATTAAATAGGTTTAAAAACGTGTAGGAGGAATTGGAAATAAGACATAGGAGTCCTGACATTAGCGCGAAAAGGAGATGACAGGAGTTGGTGGAAGATGCAAGACGGAAGATGGGAAAGTGTATGGAAAAAAAGAGACGGATAAGAAGAGCAAAAGGGAAAACGATGGAAGCAGTACACACCGGAAGGATCACGAAGCCATGTGAAATAGCATAAATGGCGGAGAACATTGAGGAAATAATTAAATGGAAAAGTATAAATATGGAGAAAAAGGCAAAAGGATAAATGCGGAAGACTATATGGAGATATAAGCAGATGCTTAGGAAAAAAACAAAGAGGGTGAAGGAAAAGTGGCTTATTGGACAATGTGAAGAAATTGATACGCTACAAAGAGAAGAAATAGGTGTCCATTACTCGAAGGTCAGAAATTTTTCTGGCATCAAGAAATAGAAAACCCACCCGTGCATCAATTAAATAAGGAGAGCTACTGACGGAGCTGAAACAGCTTCAGCGTTGGTGGAGGAATATGTGAAGAAAGTCTGTGACAGCAATAAAATACTTTTAAGGTTGGGTAAAGGAGAAGATAAGCACAAATATAAGGATCAGTTGGGACCATAAATACTGAATAATGGGATAAGAGAAGGCATTGCGAGAAATTACGACGCGAAAAACGGTGGGTATTGATAGTATTCGATTAGCATTATTGAAGACGCTATAAACGGGGGGAAGAGAAAGCTTATGTGACATAATTCGTTGGATATGTGAAGAAAGATTTTGTCCTCGGGATTTTGTAAAAATTGTGTTAATCAACATGTATATAAAACCTGGCAAAGTCGACAGCTTTTAATAAAACACGACCGGTTTCGTCCAACAATGGACAAAATTAGTTGATTTTACAGAACAACACATTCATATATTATTAGGTCAAGAAAGTAAGTTGCGATTGAAATTATGACCGCGGCTGCACAAATGTCGCAATTTTGTGCATACGATAAAGTTCCTCTGACTCATGGGAAATAGATCAACGCCAATTGGTGGCAGCCAAGAACTGTTTTCGCTTTGTGCTGAGTATTTATTGTGTTGAAGTAAATTTAAAAAATATCGCCGAATGCTACAATCAGTCGCAGTGTTGTTGTCCTTCACCACAATACGTGCCCCACCCAGAAAACACCCCTTACAGCCCATACTTTGCACCTAGTGATTTTCATCTCCATCTGCACCAAAATTAATATTTTTCCAACCAGCCCACGAAGATTACGACATGTAAGTAGCTGTAAAAACGTTTTTCTTTGCTGGCGGCATCCTTCATTGAAGAGAGGATACGGAACATGATTCCTCAGTCTAAATATGCCTAAGGGAGATGGTGCGTAGAAAAATGGTGCCAGGTGTACACATTATGATAAGAAAAAATAAAACTTTTTCATTTTTTTTTGCTTTAAGTACTTATATTCTGGACCCGCCTGATACACACTCCGACTAAAGAGGCGGAAGGGAGGGGGCAGGGGCTTTGGAGGGGCGGGGAGTAACATCCAAGTCAAATGTAGTTATGGAAGGGGCAAAAGAGAGGTAATTTTGGTTTTTTTTAAGGGTTGAGGGGTTGTGGGTGGCGGGCAAGGTCTAGCCCAATTCTTTTTTTTGGTAGGGCAATGTTAAGAATGGGGGAAGGTCCAGCAAACAAAACGCTATGCCACTGAATACCAGTTGGCTCACCGGTTGGCTCATCCATATAGCATTCAGCAGAAAGTTCCCACCGGTCCTGTTGAGTGTGCTGAACGCGACCAATGATGAGAGCTATGAAGTATGCGTGAAGATGCGGGAAGGGGTTGAAGAAGGGCATAGTGCGAAATTTTGGGGTCACGGGAAGAGTTTATACAACAACCGTCCAAAATACTCTTGACACTAAATCAACACCCCTCTGAGATAAAAATATAATAAATAATAAAGGGTGGGCGGGGGCCTCTTGGAGACCCTCTTGTACTAGGACTTCTTTAGATCCATTGTGCCAACTCACATGTAACCTGTCCGCCACTTGCAGACTGGGACCAGAGCACCGCGGTAGAGGTATGGAGGAGGGTCACCCATCCAGCCTCTGTTCGGGCCCAACGTTTTTTTAACTTCGGTGATCTCACGGGAACCGGTGTATCAACGCGGCTTGGCCCTAGCCCTCTCTGAGATAAAACTCACTTTACAGCTTCTGTTGTTTCTTTTCATTGCCCACCCACAGATACAGCATTGTGTTTTCCAATAACTCTTCTTTGCCGAAATTTATACCTTCGCTTTCAATCATTTTTTATGCCGCAAAGAATTTACGAAGGTATTTTCCGCTAGTTTTTCTTTAAAAGCTTTCAATTCACCATATCCGGCGCAAATTGCCCATGCCCTTTATCTCTGGTCATGTCATTGCTTTCAGAGCCGCTCTACATTTCGATGCTCGGCCCTATTCATGTACATGCGTATGTATGTACTACATACATGGCCATCTTCTCGGGAATGGCAGAATCTTACAAATCCCAACGGCCAATTTTTCAAAGATTCGCCCACGATGCAGGGCAGTACCTACTCCCTTTTGTTTTCCAACAATTTCTTAGAGATGAACAGGAACTCTAATATTACGCTCGAGTATTTTTCCCAAGACATTAATATTCTCTATAATTATTTTTAACGTCCAAATGTCCAAACTGTTCAAATCTGCTAAGCCGTTTACTACCAATGTAAATAAGTGACTGTTTTAAAAATTATCCGCGAAAGCTAAGCCCGGATTCTGGTTACTTTGAATGACAATCATGAGTAGACGGAAAACAGGAGACTGTCCCTGACATCGTTATGTTTAGTAACGTCTTTGGCGGTCTCTGGGCTAACTCACCACACTTGAAAACCAATACCATATCAGCATTCTCCTTCTGATCTAGTTTATCATTCTTCACGGGATTTTAGAGGCCGTTTTTTCAAAGTAATTTTTCAATGCCACAACCAAATCCCTTCTCATGCCGATTATTATATCTTAAATGACAGTGATATTGTAAATTCTTAAACTATTTTACATCATTGGTGAATTAAATGGGAATTTCTCTGAATCTGTCAAGTATTTTTCTTCCTCGAAAGTCACACAACGGATGGTATCCCGTAAAATCGACTAGAGCTTTTACACAACGCGGCGGTGAGGCGATGAGGTAAGCATCGGAGATGGAAGAGGGGAAGAGTATTCTGACCATACTAGTCTCGGTTATCGAGCATTATCTGTCGTAGGTGTTACTCACCGAAGAGTATTTATTGAGTGTTTGAAATGCCTCAAATCCTTTTGACTCACAGAAACGAGCAAGTTCATAAGCACGTATTTTCTCCTCACCCATCTCCCCCCCTGTTTCCATTGCCTCACTTCATTCGTCAACTGCCCGGAAGGTGCCACCTTTCGCTAACATCGTTCAGCACGAGTTTTGTTTCAGGGCTAAAATTCGAACTGTATTTTTCATTTTCAGCGCTACATATAACCTAACAAGATAATCTGGAAAATATTTTTTTTATTTCCTGTACACTGGTGAATTCATGCAATTCGCTGATCCATCTCTGTTGATTAACTTACAAGCACTCCCCTTATTGATTTCCAACGGTTCACTCGAGGTAGCTCGTTACTAGGGAAGGGGGGGGGGACTGCAAAGACTGCACGGGATCGACTGCTAAGATCATTTGTGTCGTGTATGGCATTGAAAATTATGAGTTGGGCGGTTCGACAAGGGTTGAAATTTTACAGAAAACGGAGGAAGAGTGGAGGGGCAGCGTTAACTTGCTCTTGGCATAAGGTACCAAGGAGTCCACACTTTAACATCCCATACGACGGACTCGAGCCACCACACCAACCCGATCCCCGGTTACATCGTACTAGCGGACGGTGCCCGTTGACTTTCAACAGGAAGGGGGGTGAAAATCTTTTAACATAATAAATTAAATCAAACCAATAAACTATTTGCTCCTTAAAAAGAATATTCGGATATCAAGCAACTCATAACACTGGAAACAGTTATTAAATGAACCACAGCATAGAAGGTGAAAACATCGAGTTCTCCATTCTACTGTAACTAACTATTTATGTATTTTAATATCCATACCTGTGCACATAGTCCCAATTAGCATATAAAATTCACCAATGGCACAGCTAATGCAGATGTACGCAAATAAAAGCCAGTAATGGTACAGTATGCTATTGCCGAACGCTAACAAATATCTGACGATTATCAAAACTTTTAGAATAATTTCAATGCACTCTTGATGCTTGCCGTTTTTGAACTATGCCGTGCAAAAAGAGATAAGGGTGAAAATTATCAATCCAAACATCTTCAACAACTAATTTAAAAAAGGTAATAATGAAACATCTACGCCGAATTCAATGATTATCCTATGTGAGTAAAAATTAAGAATAAAGGATAAAAACAACCCATTCAGTTGATTTACGCAAAAATCCTTTTTTAGTATGTCCTGCGCCACAATAGGGATTTTAAATCAAAAGTTCACGTTTTTATCAACACCAGTTTGGGTTGTGCGATGATGAGTGAATGAATCAGTCAGTCAGGACATTTCATTTGATGTACATGGAATAGATGAAGGCTCCCGTTGAATTTCAACGGAGGGAGAAAAGCTTAGAACATAATAAATTAAATAAAACCAATGAACTATTTGCTGTTCAAAATGTTTGACCTGATATCAATAATGGAAGGACCGAGGAAAGAAGGAAATGAAAAAATGTAAATACAGAGCTAGGCAAAATGCGTTATAAGGAGATTGGCAACAGGCTTAGGAGAGAGACAAAGAGAGGAACAGAAAAGTGCTGAAGTCGGCAATGCGAGGAGATGGAGAAGACTCCAGAGAGAAGGAGAAATAGGCAGTCTGTACTCAAACGTTAGAATGTTTTCGGGAATCAAGAAATGGAAAACGGTCCCGTACATCAAAGACAGAAGGGGAAATTTAGCAATGGAACCAGAGGATACCCAGCGTCGTTGGAGGGAATATGTTGAGGAACTGTATGATAGCGAAAATTGGCCTAGGAACTTGGACATAGAAGAGGAAAAGGACGTAGATCAGGATGACCTGGGCCCCGGAATACTGGATAGTGAGATAGGGAAGGCATTGCGAGAAATGAAGGCATATAAAGCCGTGGGGGTAGATAACATCCCAGATGAGCTTCTGAAAAACTTAGGAAGAGGGGGAAGGGACAGATTTTAAGAACTTGTTCATAGAATATACGAGGAGGCTGGGCCGGAGGATTTTGTAAAAACCGTGCTGATACCTATGCCGAAAAATAGGGTGGCAAAAGAATGTGAAGACTATAGAACGATAAGTTTGACTTCTCATGCGGCAAAGGTAGTGCTTAGAAGAATCAATAGGAGAATGGAAAACAGAGCAAACGAATTCCTAGGCGAGGATCAGTTTGGATTTCGGAAGGGGAGGGCCACTCGGGATTGGATTGCAGTGATGAGAATACTAGTGGAAAGGAATCTAGAATACAATCAGGAAGTATTCGCGTGCTTTGTTGCTTTCGAAAAGGCGTTCGACAGAGTGAGGTGGGAGAAGTTAATGGAAATATTGCGGCAAGTAGAAGTAAACTGGAGAGACAGGAGACTGATCCGCAATTTATGCATGGCGCAGAAGGGGCAAGTGAGAGTAGCCGATGGAGAATCGGATTGGGCAACAATAGGGAGGTGAGTTAGGCAGGGCTGTCCTTTATCACCGGTACTTTTCAGCATATACTCGGAGGAAATGGTAAGAGAGGCTTGGGATGAGCTGGAGGCTGGAGTAAAGGTCGGGGGGAAATTGGTAAAATCAGTGAGGTTTGCGGATGACCAAGCGCTAGTCAGCCAGTCAGCCCGCGGCTTGCAAAAAATGCTGGATGCGTTGCAGGGTCAGTACGAAAGATACGGGGTGAAGATAAACCAGAAGAAAACGAAAGTAATACGATTTTCAAGAACAAAAAGGGTCAGTATAACGATAAAAGTAGGAGGTCAGAAGCTAGAGCAGGCAGAGCAATTTAGCTATCTAGGAAGTGTGTTGAAAGAAAGAGGGTATAGCAGCATTGAAGTGAGAAGGAGAATTGCATTGGCAAAAGAAGCTTTTACTCGTAGGCGTGAACTAATGACAGGGGCGTTGAGTAGGGAAGTGAAGAAAAGACTGGTGAAAAGTGTAAATGGAGCGTGGCACTTTATGGGACGGAAACGTGGACTTTGCGAAAAGAAGATGAAAATAGACTTAGGGCTTTTAAGATGTGTATGTGGAGAAGGATGGAGAAAGTAAAGTGGGTCTAAAGGAAGACGAACGATGAAGTGCTGGAATTGGTAGGAGAGGAAAGAAATTTAATAGATGAAATTAGGAGAATGCAGAAGGTGTGGATGGATAAGGTAATAAAAGAGGATGGTGTATTGAAGGAGGTGATTGAGGGAAGAGCGTTGGGTAAGCGGGGAAGAGGGAGGAGAGGAACGGGTAGCTTGGATGGAATGATGGGTGGGATGGTGGTATGAGGGGCTGAAGAGGGACATCGTGGGAAATTTAGGGGGTGTGAAGAATTAAATGCCCATTTAAACCTACCTTCACCGGAAGAATACTAATAATAATAATAGTGGTATCAAAACGTATTGCACCGGGAACCCATTGAAATAGCATTAACGTTGTGGTTCTTATGTGCATATTTATTTGTGTACTTTGCACGCCTTGTGAATGAAAAACTACCAATAAAGGAGCCTAAAACGCAACAGTGGCAATCATGTATTATAATTTCAGGTTCATCACCAGCAGAGCCAATGCACATGCACGCAAAATGGGAAACCATTGGGATTTGCATTGCAGCCCTGCAGCATTAAATGTCTATTGATATTTAAAATGTTTAGTATACTTTTAATGGTAGAGGTTCTTGTCGTTCTTGAACTCAACCAAATAAATAGTGGTAAGAGTGAAAATTATCTCTTGTAAGTTCTTACTGAAACCCTCAAATTAGTCATTTAGCCAGAACTTTAAATCCTGCAGGATGAATTATCCATTTAAAGTCATTGAAATCGGATTGGAATGGACTTTCACGCTTGGTTGCCAAGGAAATTTTGATTGTTGAAAACGAAGAAAAATTGATGAATTTGGAGTTTAAAAACACTGTTTTTAGTCAAAAAAAGTATCGTATAACAACATCGAATGAAATAATTAAATTCTACATTCTTTTTTCATTCAGTGTTTAGAAAACATTGAGAAATTCTCTTTCGAAACCTCTAAAATGATCTATGGAAGGTGGCCCCGACACCTCTAATTTTGACTTAGGCTAAATTTCATAGATAAATTAAACCTCCTTATGGTCCGTGACTGTGCATCTTACAAACATGTATACACTAATACATCAAATAAATATATATATATATATACACTGATAACATCAAGTAATAAGCAACGCAAATCCTTACTTTCTAATTTTTACAAACACCAAATAAACACTTCCATTTTATCATCATCATCATCACATATCATTACTTTCACAAATTTCAGTGGTCACCAAGGTAACCTTTGTCCTGCTCTATTCATTCATGTCCACTGTACAGCTGATCATTTGACATACCTCACTTTTATCACCACAGTTCACCAATCTCCTTCATTTCACCTCAACCTCAGTTACATGTTCATACACCCATACAAGCCTCAGAGGTAAGCCAGGACAATGTATACATTCTAAGACATGTCTCAATCCTTACAACATCAACTCCTATCCGTGCCAAAATGAACTCCTTATCTTAAAACATATCTCGAAAGGCATTTCTAATTACCTTGTAACTATTTCTTCCGCTACATATTCGCTGCCTAAGTCCTGCCCCTCTTACTATCTTCTTTCTCTTTCTATATTCTTTCTTACTCTATCGTCTTTCCCCTTCCTATATCGTGACGTATTCACGCGAATAGCTAGTATTCAAAATGCATTGGGTGTTGTGTGGTGTGTTCGATTGAACTCCCCGCGATACGGCTTTAGATTAGATACATGGAAAACACCTCGGTCTGCTCCAGTCTCCGGATGTCGCAACATAAATGAAAATTTTCCCCGTGTGTCTTTTATCTCATATGGTCCTTCATACAATGGTAAGAAACCCTGGTAGATTTTATTTTCTTTGTGTGATACTGGGCAAGTACGGACCAACACTCTGTCCCCTACTTTTAAGTTTATTATCCCTCTTCGTTGTTTTCTTTCATTCCTCATTCTTCTTTTTTCTCCTTTTGCTGTGATACGGTCTCGGATCGAATCAATAAGATTTTGGATGTCCTCTTCTTCCCGCATGTTCACCGAGGCCAACCACTTATCCCATACGCGCTCAGGCTTCCTCCTGAAGTGTGCCTCTGTAGGCGTTACTTCTATCGTATCGTTAATAGAATCGTTCATGCATGTTTCTACTGCCGGTAACCATTTTACCCAGCGATTATGTGTGCGATGACAGAAAATCCTCAACAATGTTTTTACTGTTCGATGGTAACGTTCCACCTGATTTCCTTGTGGGTGGCGAATGCTGCAGAATACTGGTTTAATCTCGTTCTCTTCCAATTTTCTCACCCAATTCCGACTAGTGAACTGTGTTCCCCTGTCGCTCAATATTCTTTTATATGCTCCCAGGCACGGCATGTGTTTTTCAAAAATGGCTTTAATAATTCCCTTGGTTGTCGCAACTCTTAGCGGGTACAATTTAATGTATTTGGAAAATGCATCTAAGGCTGATAATATGTATTGATAACCATATTGGCCTTTCGGTAATGGACCTACTAAGTCAACACAGAGGAGGTCATTACTCCTTTCTGGAATTACTGTCTGCAGATCCGTATAAATACTGACAGTGGGTGCCTTCAAACGCTGACAAACTTCACATTTCGCCGTCAATTTTCTTATCTCCCGATGGCATCTGGGGAAAGTAAATCTTTCCTTTATCATCGCGTATAATTTAGCTGCCCCCAGGTGGCCATACATCTCATGTGTTTCCTTTATTAATCTCGGGAATATTTCCTCCGGGACACAGATCCGCGGTTTGCCCCTTTCTTCTCGCACTAATCCCGCCTCCGTCATTCGGTATTCTTGATTCCTTTGTTCTCCTCTCTCCAATGCGTTAATGATATCTCGTAGCTTCGGATCCTCCCGCTGTCTTTCCTTAATATTCCGCAAACCATTTTCTAAGTCTCTCGAGGGTTTTTCCGCGAGTATCATCGCAATCAAGGGCTCGTCAATAAGTATTCCTTCCTTTTCTTGAGCATCATACGGGTGTCTACTGAGTATATCCGCCACTATATTGTCTTTTCCCCGGCAGTATCGGATCTCAATGTTGTATTCTTGGATGCTCAGAATCCATCGCGCCAAGGTTGTATTTAATAACTTGCATTGAAATAAGTATGATAGTGACTTGTGATCACTGATCACTATGATCTTGGCACCCAGAATAAAACTTCTGTACCTTCCTAGAGCATGGGTTATTGCTATTAACTCCTTTAATGTAGTACTGTATGTAAGCTCCGCACCCCGTAAACATCTACTTGCGAAATAAATAGTCTGTTCTTCTTCCTTCTCGTTCAACTGGTAGAGTCTGCTCGCGATCGCGTATCCGCTGGCGTCTGTCTGAATATAATACGGTTTATGCGGGTCAGGGTGATGCAATATCACTGATCTGCAGAATTCCCTTTTTAGTTCATCGAATATTCGTTGGTGGTCCCCATTCCATTCCCACTTTCGGTCCTTCTTGGTGAGATCATTCAGCATCGCAGTCATCTGTGCATGATCCATGTGGAATTTTGCGTAGTAGTTTATTAGTCCTAGAAATGGCTTAACTTGTTTCCTGCTCCTATGGCGTGGGAAATTTCGGATCGGCGCAAACTTCTCCTCCGCAATCGTTATTCCTTCTGTAGTAATCTCATGCCCAAGAAATTCTATCTTCTGTCTACAGAACTTTACTTTGTTAAAATTCATTGTAATTCCCGAGGCTTTAAGCTTATCCAAGACAATTTCCAAATGCCTTAAATGTTCTGTAAAATTCCGGGAAATTATTAATAAATCATCAACGAAGTTTAAACAGAAATTGTTGACTTCATCCCCGAAAACATGATCAAGAGCTCTCACCAATGCACTGCTACTAATGGCACATCCAAAAGGTACTCTGGTGAATTGATAGATTTTTCCCTCAAATGAAAAAGCACAGTATTTGCGTGAATTTTGATCCAATGGGATTTGATAAAAACTTTGCGTGAGGTCCAATGAGGTCATGACTTTAGCATTCGCACATTCTTGAAATAATTCTTTCGGTGTCCTGGGGGTAGCATAGTCTGGCCTGATTATCTTATTAACAGCTCTGGCATCCATACACAATCTTATTGAATTATCCTTCTTAATAATGCAAACTAATGGCGAGATATAACACGATGTGCTCCTTTCAATTATTTCTTGGACTAGCAGCTCCTTAATGGCTTCCCTTGCCTTCGTACGTAGATTTAGCGGTATGTTATAATATTTATTATTAAATTCTCGTTTCTCCCTTATCTCCAACTTGTACGAATACCCTCTTATTTTCCCAGGCGTACTCGAAAATATTTCCTTCCTCTCCTTTACTATTTCCGCTAATAATCTTCTTTCTTCCCCGGACAATTCCGGTATTTGTTCAATGCTGCTCTCTATTTCCTCCTTCGAAATGCTCGCTTTCTCTCGCTTCGTATGGTTCTCCTTCATCCTTATTTCTTCAATGTGCATCACCAGCTGTTGTGAATATATTTTTGGATCTTTGAATGGACATACTACCTTCTCCTTCCCGTTCCGTTCGGCTTTCGCTTCCTTTATTCTCTCCTCAAAATGAGCTGCTAGCCTTTTTTCTATTCTCTCTCCCAATTGTTCGGATTGTTCGACGAACATGGCTCTTAGCTCCTCTCTTCTTTTCTCTTCTCGCTCCATCCTTTCCTTCTTTCTCTCCTCTTCCCTCACTCTTTCTTTTTCTTCTAACCATGCAATAATGTTAGATCCGACTGCGGGAAACTCCATTATTTTAAATTGATGAGTATCGATATTTATTCCCTTCTCCTCAAATGCCGATCGTAATCTGTTAATTAATTCTTTCTTAATCCCCACGGTATCTAAACCCAGTTGTTTTAATTCCTCGACAATTTCTGTCTTCTTTAATTCACCCAAATATTTAACAACCGTGGCCATTTTGCCCAAAACGAACGCCTCGACGAGAAAATTTACTTTAATTGTTGTGAATGCAATTTTTTGTTGACTGGACGCGCACGAAACTAAGCGTCCTTATTGACAAATTTTCCCGATATTGTTGACTCGCCTAATGGTTGCTAAATTCCCGTATTAAAACGCTTCCATATATTCCGCTTTCTCAGGTCTTCCGCGTGGTATATACTACTAACGTTTCCCTTATTAATTTTCCTCGCAAACGTTAATTTAATAAATCGTGCCCTCGTTGAGCGCCAAAATGTAATCTTTGTCGGAGTTCATATGGACACGGACCTATTTATACAATCAAGTATGCAACACGATTTAAAAGGACAGATATTCAACACACAAATTCAAATTATATAATATACTCTCCCATCCATGCAACAACATATAGCTACAAATCAATATATGTTCCGATGGCGGAAACATAGCAAAATATCTTCAATACCTCCAAAACTATCCACGTCACTTTATCAACCCAAATACCATATGCTCCGCCACAGCACCGATCGGTCCATACAGTTCCACACTTCGCCTTCCCACTCCTGCCAGTCAATGCACTTCTCACTTGGTACTCCCACCTCCAAAACTTCCTCCTTCCCCCAATAAAACAGCCAAAATTCCAACACCAATCTCCGCCTCACTCGTGCGACGTGCCGCTCTCGCTCCTCTTCCTAGACTCCCTCTTGTTGATTCTTCCCCTAGCGACCGCGAACTACTATGGCGGCCTTGCGTTATGTTACAAGTGATATAAACTTCCATCCATTATCTTGAGTGCTACTAATTTAAAAAAAAAAGTAAATGAAAAACATCTGCACCGAATTCAATACTTTTCTTATGGGAGTGAAATTTAACAATAAAGGGGTAAAAAAGACCCGTAAAATAGGTTTACGCTAAAATCCTTTCTTAATGCGCCCCTATTCCACGATAGGGATATTTCCTGAAAATTTCACGTCACCAGTAGTTTGAGCTGTGCGTTGATGTGTGAATGTGTCAGAACATTTGATTTTATATGTATAGATTCTCATAAAAATAAGTAAGTGTTAAGCGATTGACAACCGAATTTAAGTGAATGATTTAACAATGCGAGTACGCCGGGCTGCCATCTGGAGATATCATCATACTAATATATAAAAATGTAGTGGTGTCTCTCTGTCTGCCGGTTCTATGTGCGTTACGCATCTCCTCAAAAACTACTGAACAGATTGAGCTGAAATTTTGTAGGATTCTAGCGGTACACTAGAAGGTCTATAGGCTATAAAAAAGGCTCAGGGCCCGGGTTCGATTCCTGATGCCAATTATTTATTTACATTGGTTTAAATTCGCTTTTTCAATTTATGGTAGCGCAAGTTTTTTCTTTCGCTCATTAACATAATTAAATATTAGTCCATTTCTTTCATTCTTTCTGTATTCAATGGAAAAATGTTTAAACTTTCGTATTCTTTAAACCGATTTCCTCTTTGTTCTCCAGGTTTCTGGGAATTGTGTAATTTATGTTGAAATTTACTGTTTTATTCGGTCTTTTCCGAGCTTTGCTAAGCCATTGCCATTGACGTCTCTGAAATGAAAACATCGTTGATGCTTAAACAGTTCGTTATAGCGGGAAGCCGCAATAGGCATTGTGCCTTTCGCGAGGATATAGGAAGATACTGAAGGCACTGTAGGCTATTCGTGAAGCAAGGTCAGCCATATTTTTCCGCACAAAAATACGTGCTGACTGCTAGTCCTACTCATGGATTATAAGGTTTGCATTCGGTTAAAATTAGGAGTATTTAAGTGAATGCTTCAGCGGTGCTCAAATTGTGAATTTTTTTTTTATTTCTTTACGAGTGCATTTGAACCGACCTGGGACATGAAGAGAAGAGATGGAACGCTTTCGAAATCGTCGTCAATAGAGATAGCTTGAGATTTGAGATACATGAACAATATCCAGGGAATAAAATTCAAATCCTAATGGAGCATTATGTCTTATTACGTATCCGTGGGATGTTCATTGATGCCATTGCAATGATGCTAAACTTGTTCGCCCAAAAGCGATTCCGTAAAAAGCATTGTTCTTTTCGTGAAGGTATTGAAAGGTAATAAAAGAGGTATCGCAGCTAATTCTTGAATCTCGATCGGTCATTTCATTCCGAAAAATCATACGGGTTTACTTTTTGCGCTACTACCAAATCAAATAGGTTCGTATTTGGTAAAACTAAAAGTATTTAAGTGAAAGTTTCTGTGGGGTTCAAAGGTGAATATTTTGTGCATTTATACCGTATCCCGACTTGGGCGGCTTTCAAAATTTTTGTCTTTTGAGACACAAGAACGTGATAAGAAAGTTTAATGAAGTCTAATCAAAAATTAAGAGTAGCAAGAAGAAAAAAATTGTCAAATATACAGTAGAAGGTGTGACTATACGTAACCGAGGGACAAGTACCTGGGAGGTCGAGATTGATTCCGATACAGAATAATCCCGAACGCAGTGTAAAAACATACGTGTTAGTCCTTAGTTACGTGGGGTGGTTTATACACTGTGATCGGGATTATTCCGTATCGGAATCAATCTCGAACGATTCGAGCACACCCCCCTGACCTCAATGTCAACAATAGACAATATGCACCTACCCTTCTAACCTCCTTTGTTTCTTCCTGCCTGAAAGTTTCTAAATAATATTCTTACTTTTGTAAAGGTCCAGGCATGAGTATTTTTTTTTTAATTGTAGCATAGTTATAGGTCAAATATACAGTAGAAAGTGTGAACATACGCAACCGAGTGACAAGTGACTGGTTTAAGTAAGCTAAAACTGTGCTAGATAATAATAGTAGAATGGGGTCGTTTACCATAATTTTTTATTACCGAATCTGATAGTTTGTAAAAAAAAAAAAAAAAAAACCCCTTCACTCCCTTCCCCTCCCCTAAAAGCAGTCAAGGACGGGAGGAAAATGACGTCAATGTTATCACAGCAGCTTTTTCAGTGGGCGTCACCTTTTGCTTATTTTAATTTTTGATTTATGAGTGATAGTTGTGGTTAGAAGATTAATTTTTTCACTAAAATTCTTTTCTTGTTTCCATCTAACGTTTTCGTGTACAAAATTGCGATTTCGGTTCCGAGTAAACGCCCCCATTTACTCTAACTGGAATAAAATGCATCAATACCTATCCGTGGGAAGTTATTTGACGTCATTGTCATGAAGTTTGAGAATTGAGACATACATAACATATATAAAAAGCCAGAGATAATTTTTTTTGCCGAAAAGGTGGGAGCTAACATTCCCAAAAACCCGAATCTGCCCTCATTATCAACAATTGGCAGACAGCCATTCATATGCTCCCTCCCTTATAACCCACTTTGTATCTTCTGGCCTGAAAGTTTCTAAATAATATTCTTATTTTTGTTAAGGCCCAGGTGAGTCCAGGCAGTAATTGTATGTTCACATTAGTTTAAATTATATTTATGGTTCCGATAGTGACTTGGAGCCGTAGCTAACTTCATAACACAAGTTTGTTAAAATTTCTTAATACAATTTGTAATTATTATATTTCTCCCTCCCGTTGAATTTCAACGGGCACCTTCAGCTAGTTATTGATAAAACCTTGTCCTTATTTATTAAATAGGTATTTTAATGTTCATAATTCTAACTATACTTACGGTGAATACTAATGTTTCATTTAATCGGTTAACTTGTCAATAAATTCGCCGTTAATTTTTTACGGATTTAATTATTTTAATGCTATTTTTCAACGATACTTATTTTAAATTCACTAAGATCTTTTCAGTTTACCAAGCTCATCTGGAGATGGACTACGACGCGCATCTCCGAAAGCCGAAAGGAGCGCATATTCTAACCAATCAACGCTTGAAAAGTGTTTGTTACAACAAAAACTCGGATAAAAATATTTCTTATTTAGACGAGAATAAGTATTTTTGTATGCTTCGGGCGAAGTTTGGGCGGGCCTTTTCAAGGTTGTGGTTAGGATCCCATTGGTGGGAAACCAACCCATCTTACAACCGTTTTCTACGATGGCTAATTATAAATTGTTACTGCAATAAATATTATCAATCCACTCATGAATAAAACAATTAAGTTATCGGAGTTTCTTTAAATAAGTCGAGGTTTTGGAAGATATCATGATGGTAAAGTTAATAAAAATCAAGGCGGGGATAATGATAATTTTATATTTTCGGAGTTAGGCTGAGGTTTGACTTTGTTAGTAGAAAGTTGGACGGAATTTTGAACGTTGATATTCCAACAACAGTGGGTGGGGAACCAGTTCACCGTGCTGATAATTTCGTGGTGGTTGAAGAAAACCATCGCCGTTATTTATTTACTAGACAGCTAGAGTTTATAAATTTAAAGCTGGTTCAACTGCGGTCACAGAATTTCATTTGAAATTCGCGTGGAGGTTCAAAATATTATTTGCTGTCGGTGGCAAGGTTTTCCCAACGTTGCGGTTCGAACCGTTTCGGTGGTGACTACACATTCTTCCACCCCCTAGCTTTAAGTGGCAAACGAAAATCGAGTTTGTTCAAATACTCAAATATTATCCTTAAATATCCTACTGTTAAAATTAAAACCAGAAGTTTTAAATGAAAATGTAGTTTATTTACCGATCCTTACCTGAGTGCTGTGTGGGGAGAATTTTTAAGTTCAGCACTCAGTCCGTCGGATGGGATATAAAACCCCTGGCGAGTTTCTTTTATGTTTCTTTCCATTCTTCCTGAAGATCCCTACCCCTACTTAACATCCACCTATCCTAAATGACGCAAAGTATAATTATATATAAACCTACCTTCGCTGTCGGTCACCTTTCCCGCATAAATACCGGATTGCTACTTGTACCAGACAACCGATGTATTCGTTTATGAAGGTGATTCGCGGGTGATTTTTCAATCGGACATGAAACAATAATTTTCTCAATTTTTGTATCACCAATTAAATAGTGGGGTAAAGCAGGGCCGTATTTATCATATGGCGTAACCGGCAGCCGCCGGGGACCTCGCGGGAGAAAATGTAAATATAGTTGTAAGTAATCTGGCGCCGGCTAGCAGAGCATTAATATTGATAGATATTTGTAATCATTAAGAGTTGTCTTAATATGCTAGGAAAAGTCTGTCTCAAGCTCCCAGGTTCCAAGACTATAACTTTGGCAGGGCCGGCAACAGGGGGGGCAAAGGGGGCAAATGCCCAGGGGCCCGGGCCAAAATAAATTAATTGAAAATAAAAATTTTAAGTATGAATAAATTTAAATGCCAATGCCAAAATTTTGTTGTTTAAAAAGTGAAAAAAACAAATGAAGGTAGAGCGTGTGTCAGTGTGCAATAGAGAAGTACGACGTTAGCGTTGTTGTGGTCATCGAGGGATTTGGGGTGATGGGACGATAGAGCGAGAAGCGCGGGCTCTGTGACTGACCCTTTGCCGCGAACATTCGCCACTCAGTGACATATTTTAACCTGAACGACAAGAAACCCAATCCCCCCGCCTAAATTCTTCTGTTTACTTGTTAGTGGACTGTAAATAATCGTTTATTCTACAGTCAAAGTTACAGATTATCAGTAGCAAGCTACACATTCTAGTATTGTGTCATTGGTTTTGTATACATGAGCGCCCATACTCGGGGGTAGGGAGGGACCGACCCCCCCCCCCACATAGCCTCCCAGTAAGGATTGCAATCCCAGAGAGATTTTTCAATCCCGGGATTACGGGATCATCATCAAAAGTTAGACAGCATTTTCTGGAATTTAGTCCATCTTGTTTAATGCTGGCGATCACTATCTTTAACACGCGCACTCTAAGCTCATTTCCATTTTTCTTATGTATTACAAATGATGACAAATTACTTATTCCAATAAAATTTATTAGTCAATGGACTCATACTTCTAACGTGTTTCATTTCATGTCCAAGAAAACTTACTTATTAGCGCTGCCTGTTAGCGAAAAGTTGTACGTCCATCCCGGAATCCCGGGATTCGTTTATAATAAATCCCGAGATTTCGGGATTGTCATTTCATTCGGGATTCCGGGATTGCAATCCTTAACTCCCGGGTAAAATAAAAAAGGGAAGCAACAAAATATTCTATATTTAAAATTTTGTGAATATATACATATTTCAGAAAGTTATTAATTCTTAAACATGATGTATAATTTATCCTTCTGAAATTTTTCTAAATTTGTTTCCTTGTTTTACTTAAATAAGTTCAAGGCCCATGCATGCACACTCATGATTTTGTGTGGTTTTTGTTAATAGAAAGGAGAGGAAGGAAAATTAGAACCAATGCACAGTAGGCTGAAATCGAACAAATTGACAAAATTCCAAAATGGCTTTTTTGGAGATAGAATCATGAAACTTGAGACACGCGCCGGGAGCTGGGAATGACGTGACGCGAGTAAGTTTTTTCAAGCCATAAGGAACATAACGCTTCTTATTCGACTTTTTTAACATGTGTATATTGCTATCGATCTCTACCAGCTCTAACCGTATAAAATCATATAGACATATTAAGGTCTTAATGTGTACGCGAAATCGCGTTCAAAGTTTCTCCTCTCGAAAGTAAACTTCTCATTCACACCCTAAAAGCCTTAAAAATTCCTGTACCTATGTTTCGCACGAAGCATTATTTTACGTTCCAGAGGGACACTATTATGGACTTCTTTCCGTTTATTTGCCCCTTCGCCTCAGCAGTCCAAGCCTTTCATGCGGAAAGGTACATTTTGGACACTGCGGAGCTTTTGGTTGTTCATCGAGAAAATCTACTCAAATATTTAATTTTCCCTGCGTTACAATATGCATATCCCTGATTTATACGTCACATTAGACTTTATTCATCTAGGAAAACTTTAGTTTCTACTTTACTTGAATTATGCAAACAGGAAGGAAACAAGTTATCAAAAATAGCTTAACATTGAGGCACAACAAAATATATTCTGTTCGTCAAAACCCTTAACTTACATTATTTTTACCCATTCCCTTCTGTTATGTTTGATTGAGAGAGTTGTAGTGAAAGTAAAGCTTAGTAGAAGTGAATACTCAGCATTCATTTTAATTTGGTGGTGATATAATTATCTCCGTATCTCCGAAAAGATGGGAGTAATTGTGGATATGCTAATTTTGAAAAAAAAAATAAAAGTACGTTTTATTATGACTTTTATAAAATTTTCAAGTTCAAGTAAGTCCTAGTTTTGATTACTGAAAAATGAAAGTGTAAAGTGTGTTACACCGCCAAAAATGTTTCATTTTGAAATTGTTTTCCCATCCCATTCCACTGAAATGTATTAAATTTAAAAAAAAGGACAATTTGTAGTAAATCAAAAGATAATGTATGACAGTGTGCAAGTTTCTTCTGCAGAAAAAGCTGATAATCAGGTAAGTCTTGGTTATAAAATAACCTGAAAGTTCGCAGTTCTGGTCTAAATTGAGAGAGGGGGTTCACTGGGATTTAGGAGGCCCGGACCACTCAGTTGCCCGGGGGCCCGAAAATCCTGTCACCGGGCCTGAACTTTGGGGGCCTCATTCTAGATGCCGCCGGGGGCCTAAGAGGTCATACCATACATACGTCATTGGGGTATAGGCACAGTATAGGTGAATTGAAAAGGATTTCTTCAATGTCAGAGATATTAAAAAAATTAGTGGATTCTTCAAAAATAAATACACCATCGTAAAGTATGCACGTACGGCCAACTACGGCATTCCGAGAAGAATAATTTTATTATGCGAAAAAATAAAAGAATATGGCTTCTAGTTAAGCTTGAATATTTAAAATTGATGGGAATAATGGCAAAGGAAGGCCTCGAGTGAGAACTAGAGGAACAAGTGATGAAGGACGTGAAAGAGAAGAAATACGTAAATATGAAGAGATTAGCCGATAGAAGAATCAGTGGAGAGCTGCGTCAAATCAATCTGAGGATTGATGACTAATGATGATGATGATTTAAAATACCACAGCTTAAATTTAAACCTCCATTTTCAAATCAAATCTTAAATCATCGCACCTTAATTATAAATGACCTTAGAACGAGATCCATAAAAATGCGTATTTGTTGGCATTTTTAAAAATAATTCTCTATTTTGGAGAAAGGGAAACTACTTAACGAGGTGATAGTTTAAAATTAACTGTGAGTACCCTTCGCTGAATAGGGAGAAATAGTTATTATCACTGATTTAGGTACCGTCAAAAAACTGTTGGTCAAATTTACCTTCCATCCATAGGTATCCTCGACCTTAACTCCGTCTTCCTATTTTTTCAAATGCCTTCATTTCCATTCAGCATTGATATTACACCTCTGCCATCGATAAAAATGTCAACATGGAAGAAATCAAAGGCAGAGCCAGGGTGAAGGAAAAGTTATGTCGAAATTTGATTCATAATTCATAGAGCCAAGTACATCACAAGAAAATGATTATAATTCCATTGTATCAAAGATCTAAGACTCACAATACGTACAACTTAAGCAAGGAAAATACACCCTGTACGCCAAATCTTCACCGGTTAATAACATCGGCTTCATACTACGTCCATTTAACTCCACCACCGCAATCAACCCTGTTCCGTGATTACGGTAATGTCGTTTCCATGGTAACGTGCAACGCTGATTCGAAGAGAAGCCACCGCGGATGACAGCGCCACTCCTCAGGGACCAAGGTTCTTGAGATCAGCTGTGAAAGAAACTATCGTGTATTGCGTATGCTCGGTGCAGAAACCCCCTGCTGCTACAAACTTTATTTACAACTGAGTGTGTTATAATTACGGCATACATTGATAATTTAAGAAAGCTATTTTCAACGAATGACTTTACGTACCTATGTGGACATAATTAAATACAAGTCACGTTTCCATCTCACGATGAACCACTTGAGGTATTAGAGAGGACGTGAAACTCGTTCTGCTATTAAGGAGCATCAGACTTCTCCAGTTGGTCCAGTATCATGGTATAATACAATGGTTGCAGTTGTCCTGCCGAGCGTACTTAAAATAGGTAGAGAAATACAAATATACGGAGCCTATAACTGTCAGTGATTCCACCTAAGTTGTTTGTACCAGATCACCTTCTGGAATATATACCTTCCATCCACAGTGTCAATGAAATATTTTACGTAAATCTCTGGCGTAAATACAGATTATTTGTTGCTTTGACCTCAAGAAAATTTTCCCACTTCTCTGTTTTAATTTCTGTGGGCAAACAAATTCATTGAGATCACTAGGTAAAAATTGTGTACGACAAAGAGATACTGTAGAGAAACTGATACTTGATGCTTAGAGAAAGGTTTTGGAGGAAGATGATGGAAATAAAGTTGAGATTCTGCAGATCACTATTTTCCCTATCACTCGATCTCTCCACTATGAAAAACAATTTCTTTAATATGTATTTATTGTTTACCTAAAACTCCACCTTTGGTTTCAGCCATCAGCTACCAATTGTCTCCAATTACTTATTCCATCCACCCATGGTGCCTGCTTCTCATTTTCACAATAAGTTTTCAGGTACTTACTGGTGCAGAGTAAACATTAAAGTTATGCTCGTTTTCTTGGTCGTTGCAGGACTCAACATCATGGGTGTCATGTCATTAGTGTGGGTTCTGCAATGGCCAAAAGAACTATGACCTCTCTACCATACCTAAGTACCCGAAAACTATCAGTCAACTAAATTCAGCAAAATGCTTAGAAAACCTTTTCTCTCATTCATCATTCTTCCCATCCGATATACTTCAACAACCTCTATCCTTATTGGAGTGTGATACTCATACAACTATGCTTGTCATGAGCCTTTATAGTTGAATAATTTGATTTAAAGCAAGGAGGAGAAAACGATTGGCCTTGGATGTTCTATGGAAAGAAGAGGAAATTGCTGAAAAAAAAAGTCATCAGAAAAAACTTATGACGTGACAAAAAAGTCGGGAGAAGGAAGTATTTGAAAATTTTGTTTAGCTGTTTTTTTTTCTAATTATAATATGTACTGTGGTTTTCTCCTCCAGTGTTTCAAGATTATGATACCGTAAGATATTCCAGACCAATTGTTTCCTAATAACAATCTTGAATCATCTTTTGCACATATTACTTGTGATATGTATCATCCAATTAAAAAAATAAATAATAGTACTGAAATAAAAGTAAGACAATAGAAAAAGTAAGATTACATATATGTGAGAGAGAATTAGAACACAACAATAGAGAAGTCAAGGGTAAAATATTTCTCCAAAGAGTACAATGGATTGGCTAGGCACAAGCCAGTTGTGCAGGACTATGGAACACGTTGTTGCCAACAGTGCTGTCTGCGTTAGGCAGCATGTTATAGCACATGATAGCCAGGTTTTCAGCATTAAAAGATTTTGCCAGCAGGCAGTAAAGCATTTTCAGTTTTTGCTTGGATCTGGTGGCATGGTGATGTAAGTCACCTAGTGGAATACAAAGCAAAATTGGAGTGTGGTTAATAAATTATGGGTATCAAAGAGGTTCAAAATTTGAAGGTAAGCAACCCTTTCAAAACTTTTAACAAACACAGGGATGATTAAAATTGGACAATAATTATTAGCCAAATCTGTATCTCCATACTTATACACTAGAATCACTTTTGTATATATGAGGGGGTGAGGAAAAAAACCAGACTAAAAACATTGTAGTAAGGACCAAGGATTCCTTACATTGATTTCCTTAACAACACATTCATAAAAGAAAATTTTAATTGACAAATTGTAATTCTTACATTCCCCCTTCACTATTCTGTTGGAAGGAAACTTAAGAAAACTTTTTATTTCAAGTTGACGAGTTCTACACCACTTCACGCTGTGATATAAAGAAGCACTGAGGTTTCATCATTTACATGAAATGACCTGTGAATTTCATGTCAGATGGTAGTATTTACATATTTTAAACCATCTTTAAGGTCATTTAAATATGCTGTCAAAATTGGCATCAGAAAGCTTTTTGTTGACTCAACATAATTCTCATCACCAGAAAAATAATAACAATCAAATTTCAATATAGAGTTAATAGAACCTTACAGAATAATGCTCAGTTATCACCAACCTAATTCTGACACAGTTGAAACCTTCAATAAATACTTCAGTAAAATATATTTCTCTGCATGAAGCCTTCAGTGTGTACGCATTTGATGAAAAAATGTAATCTGGATGAAAACAATATTATCTGCCTCTTGGGAGTACTATGATTCTCAGTCCACAACTATATCAAAGTTTGAATGGGTTCATTTACCATATTTTTTTATTTCCGAATCTGATAGAGTTTGTAAAATAAAAAGACCCATATTTTTCATCTTTTTGATCCGTCAATTAGTTATCGAGTTATAAGCGTCGAAAAACATGTTTTTTAAAACCCTTTCTGAAAAGTGGTCATGCAATGCAACCTCTTATGTCATCCACGTCGTCCAATCACAACTGAGCCCACCAATCTACTTTGCCTTATGGCAATGGGGGACACACCACTGACTCTGCCAATGGAAGCAGTTGCGACACGATCTGTGCCTTCACTCCCTTCCCTTTCCCTAAAAGCAGTCAAGGACAGGTGGTGGATAACGTAAGAAGTCTCAAAGTAGCTTTTTTGGTGGGCGTCAACTTTTGCTTATTTTGATTTATGAGTGAATGGCTCTGGTTAGAAGTTAATTTTTTTCGTTTCCATCGGAACGATTTCATGTACTAAACTGCGATTTCGGTTCCAAGTAAACACCCCCATTTGTGCTGCAATCTTCCTGAAGTCTTGAGGTCATTGAAGGAACACTTATGGGCATACCCCACATTTAGAAATCACTGAATTAAGATCAATAGCTAGGTTAATGAAGTGGACTGTGAGCAGTAAGAAAGCACCTACCTATGTTTACCCTTATTTGATCACCATTGATGAAGCATTGTGAATAAAATATTTGATACATGGCCCTCGACTTACTTTATTGGCATTTTCTTGGCAACATTTCATTACAGATACATCAAAACCATAAATATTCAACGAACAATATTGATTTTATCAGCACTTCTTCAGATTAGGGCTTTAAGTTTAGTCTTTCATACATTATCACCATTTTTTAACTCTGTTCTGCACTAAGAGTCAACTTACAACAGAGGGGGAGATGTAATGAGATAGAAATAAAAAGAGGAGAATGGAGAGAAATCTTATGTTGACACATATTAGACTTCTCTCAATGACAGGTTCCAAGGGGTACACAGTTTCCAATGTGAAGAACAGTGTCATGAACTTGGAATTATTTCCATTCGGCATCCCAATTACGGATTACAATGTAATATCTGCCAGTATTTGTACCTGGTCAGTAAGAGAAATCTAGTACTCTTTCCAGCTAATCAGGATACCTGTCTAAGGGTAAGATGCATTTAAGTAGGTAAATTGGAGAGTAAATCAACAATTTAACTGCAGCCCTCTTGTATGTTTTCATAATACATTGACAACTTTTGTTGGATTTTCCTTGTAGTGTCATGAAAGTTGTAGCATCCCAAGCTGATAGAATGCTTACACTCTTTGCAACGTGGAGATAAAGACTCCAAATTCTCCATTACTAATATTTCTAAAATGCTCTACATTAGGCAAATACACAGAGTAGAGAAGCTAAAACTATATCTTAGAATGGGATAACAAGCATGGCAGTTTCAAGTAGGTCACTTATGGAAGCTAACTAAGAGTAATTGCATGTTATCTATCACATAAGATATCATAGCGTAGTTAAAATATAGAATGTATCAAAGAAAACACTTCAACTTGATTGGCATGATTCATATTTGACCATTTTCACCACTATTCAACATTCACTCATATTCTGCTCTGAGTAGCCTGTAACCTATGACAGAGTATAAATCCCTCAGGTCTTCAAATTGATATGAACCAGAATTTTTAATTCAGGACTCTGATGACCTGTTCCTGAAGCTTTAGAATGGTCATTGAGCATTTTGTACAATTCAGTTTGCATTCATATTGAGTCCAAGTAAATATTAAGATTTATTTCTCTCCTCAAAAATGGTCGACACACCCATCTTTCCACGAATGTAAGCCTCCCCATCATTATCATTACCTGGAAAGTGTCGCTGGCATCGTAGGCAATGGGGTTCAGCAAAAATTAAAGACACTTGTACAGGGTCAAGCCCCTTGGTCTCCGGCAAATGAATATACAAGAATAGTGCAAGTGCACCAATGAATAAAATAAATGGAACAAATGCCCATGGTCCCAGCCACTGCTGCAGAAGAGGAAATGTCATGCCCACAACAAAGTTTCCACCCCAGTTGGCCATGCTTCCAAGGGACATAGCTACAGGACGAGGCCCAATCTCAAATAATTCTGCAAAAAATAAATACCTCTGATAAGGTGTATGATATATTTAATTCACATAGGCAATAACATACATACTCTCATGATGGTATAGAATTATTCTGAATTGCCTTCAGCCATTAATATTTTCCCGAGTTTACATGAGCAATGAGAAAACTTCAGCGTTATGCCAATCGCTTCAAACAGCCAATACCACATACTGTATCTAACCATTGGTGATTAACACTGAGATCGGTTTGACCCTACTTTCCACTTGCTTCTTCTATCAAACCATCTCTTAGTACTGAAATATAAGTATAAAGTATGCACCCACAAAATACAAGGATAGAACACACTAATTAGCAATTACAATTGAGCTCTAATCGTCTTTAAATTCCTTTATTACCTGAGCCGATGAAATAAGGAATGGGCCCCAGTCCAAATGCAAAGCAGAAGACATACATCAATACTGCTAGGATGGAAAAATATGGCATCCACCAAAATGAGTCCTGAAATAGTTCAAGGTTTCATGGAATCATCAATGTAGAACCACTAGAGAAGGGTAAATTACCGTAATTTTCAATTGAGGTAAATTACCGTGGTAAATTACAGTAACTTCCGAAAATTACCGTAATTTTCCGGTAATTCTAAGTTTTGAGCTGCAAATCCTTATCAGAGGACTCCAAACAAAATCAAATAGCATTGAGATATAAATGCCGACGTTTATATCAAACATATCACAATGTTTATCAATAATAACTCATTAAAAAATTAAAACAAAGTTGGCAGCAACACGCAATTTGCCCTTCTTTTGTCACACTATGAAAAATTTTAATTCCAAAGACATACCTCTGCGCAATGTGCATTTGTTATTTTACTCTGAATTAATTGGAATTAATCATGGACACAATGAAAAAAAAATCGTTTTACCTTCATAATTTATAATATTACCAATTCCAATGGTTTCTTCATGAGGAAGAAATTTTCTGAAAATTACCGTTTATTACGGTAATTTTCAGGGGTGTTGGTAAATTACGAAAAATACCACGGTAATTTACGAAAATTACCGTGGTAATTTACCAAGTTGCCCATCTCTAAGAACCACGCAAGGATTATCATACGCCAACAATTCTATTTAAATTTCTATTTCCATTAATAGTAGACTTCAAAGAACATGAGTGATAAGAATAATTGGTATGGAAAGAAAATTACACAGTTAAAGAAGACTTCATGTGATAGTAATAATCACCATCTGCTAATCTTGCAAGATATGTTCACATTCTGAAATGAATTGTTAATTTAAATGTGTTTAAATAATTTACTTTATGAATAATTTATATAGATAGCATAAAATTTTCAACCCTTTCATTAAATATTTGAAACCTTCGGTAAATTTGTGATGAATAACAGCTCATGATGACTGAACAGGTTTTATCTTTAAGCAAAGGTCTAGTTCAAGAGTTTATTATGAGGGAGAAAGATAATATATTCATCTGTTTTATACTCCACATCTTGGTGGGAATTACTAGCTGAAGAGAAGCAAGAAAAGAAAACAGGCTTATAGTCAGTCATTTTGGCACAAATATAGTTTTTATGCTACAATTCTGCCAAGAATTATTAAAAGGAATTGATCATGATACCTTAGCTTTTCTCTCTCTCATTATTTGCTAATAAACATAACACTCAATAAATAAATACTGGAAGGCAGTGAGATAATTTCCAATACAGGCATTACACACAACTAAGTGGTCATTGGCTGTAAAATATTGCATTTAAGCACAGTAGAAACCCAGGCACAATAAACTAACTACATAATAGTATGTGATCAGTTTCATAACCCAAGATGAGATTCAGATCCTCAATATCTGACCATAATTACTTCCACACACATTGTCCCCAAAAAGTTGCAACTTCTTAAAAAATAAAAATTCTTGTAGAGATAACACCATACAAGTGTTCAACATCATCTGTATTGTTAGGCTTATGCATCCTTCCTTAAATTCCTTAAGTAGGGGATTTGTTTATTATCCCATTAAACATTATGTATTTATTATCAAATTTTAATTCAAAATGAATGAATCAGAGATACAATTATTTTTCTTGTCATCAAAGCTAAGTCTTATAAAACTGCAAAACATAATTCCTTTAAAGATCTTGGGGTAATTTTTGATTCAAGATTGTGTTATGACTTACATGTTTCAAACATAACATCCAAGGCATATAGAATGTTGGGTTTTATTTGTCGTGCGTGTAAGGATTTTAAAAACATCCACTGTCTAAGGATATTATATATGTCTCTTGTCAGATCAATCTTAGAGTACTGTTCAATTGTGTGGAATCCATTTTATGGGAAATATGAATCATCCGTGGAGAGGGTCCAACAGAAATTCTTAAGGTTTGCTTCAATCAAATTTTCTATTCCCAGAAAGAAAGGAGATTATGACAGTGTAATGAATTACTTAAACCTGACCAGTCTTCGATGTAGAAGAAAACAATTTGGTGTTATATTCTTATATTATGTTTTGAACAATTACATAAAATGCTCAACTCTATTGTCATTTCTCTCACTAAGGGTACCTTCGGTAAACACAAGACTGAGCAATTTTTTTAATGTTCCCTATCTGCCAAACAATTATTCTTTCTACATGCCACTGTACCGTGCAATGAGAGATGCTAATGAAATATCGAGGAACATTGACTTTTTTACCTCCTCTTCAAGCACTTTCAAAAGATATGTGAGAAGCAATGTTTCTTGACTGTTTGCCTTCTTTTATTATGTCATGTCTATAGTCATATTTGAAATTCCCTATTTCAGTTGTGAATGTCTGATGTTCTTGTTAGATTAAGTTACATCTATTTTTTTTTCTCTCTTACTCTCTTACCTTTATTTTGAAGTTTTCCTTTATATCCTTTATGTACCTTTATTTACTTTAAAGCTGCTATTCTTTGTTGCCTTAGTACTTGTACTCAATGTATAACTCTATAAAGGGTTTTATATCAACCCGTTTAATAAATATATTATTATTATTATTATTATAAAAAGCAGCTATAGACATTTTCTTTCTTATGTATCCATGAGCGTTAGCACATACACACATGTTCAAGTATGACCAGCCAAGCCTCGCATTTTCCAGGTGCTTACATTTACTAGTTGAATTTTACTATATCATATACATTTTCTCCACTATATTGATCTCAAGAAGAATTTTTGCATGCTTATTGTCAGAAATATCATACTGAGTGGGGCTCTCATTATCATCTCGTATGATGATTTTTTTGCTTTGTGTGAAAATGCTCCGTTTGCTCAATTACACTTAAATATACTCACAATATAAAGAAGCACAAAAATGAGCACAATAAGGCAGCCTCCAGTTGAGACACAGCTGCTCAACATTAACCCCCTCCTGGTAAAGCATCCTACAAGCTTCATCGCCAGAAATGCCATGATAAAGTTGACTACGCCAGTTGCAACAGTTGCCATTTCACTCCCAAATTTTCCTAATCCAGCTTGCTCAAATAATGCCATTGAATAATAAAATACCTGGAAAGTGAAAATTTCATAAAGAAATAGAATGTGATAGAAATAATAATAGCAAAAGCAATTTGGTTGGTATATATATTGGTGCACTACAAGACATAAATGGGAAAAAGTATCCACTACCAAGCATTTGACTGAAAAAGATTCTCTGTTTCTTAGTTTTGATTGGATAAATAAAAACAGCTAATATCAGAAATAGGCTGATGACACATGACATAACTCTGTTACTGGTGAATTTTTAATGCAAATTAAGAGTTTGAAGAATTTGTTTTGTAATTAGATTTCATCCCTCCTTTGTCCAACTCCAGCACACTTACGGCATTTATTCCACACAACTGCAGCCCAAGCTGCATAGAAACAACAAGCAAGAGAGGCAGTCTTAATTCAGGAGTCTTTAAAACTTGTGAAATACAGTTCTGCTGACCAATTTTGTTCTCATCTTGGTGAGACCTCTCACGATATAACTCTTCCAAGTCTTCTTTTAACTCATCGTGACTGACATTTCTCAGGCGAATCAATTCTAAGACAGAAGAGAGACAATGAAACAAGGTTTACTCCTCCAAATTTTGGACAGTGAAACCTTTTTCCTTCACCACACCCATAGGTACATGCTCATCAAAATAAAAAAAAACAAATATGTACAGTCAAGCCCACTTCTATCAAACCCGTTTAGAACAAAGTTCCGGTTATAACAAAATGAACTCTATTCCCTGTCAAAGAGAAGCTCTGAAAAACTGGTCCGCATATAACGAAATTTGGTTATTCCGAAGTAAATATTCGGCCCCTCAATTTAAGTTTTAAATGGTCTTGACTGTATGTACGGTGGGTTGCAAAGTGAGATTCATGAAATTATATTTCACGCAAAAGCACCTTTACTTCCATGCACAAGAAGGCCTGAAAACTTACTTCCTTGACATGATTCCTAATTGAAATTGATTTTTGCCTATGCCACATGATGCATGCACCGACGCCTTCATAAATCTTTCAAGAGGATACTCCGAGATACCCACAACCATTAAGGTTAACTGATTGATACTGATTGATAAGTTTGACTTCTAAGCATGAGCAGCTATATTTGCCATGTCTGCTATTTAATTAGATTTATAAAATATCCCTTCTTTATCATGGCAACTCCACTCACTCAAAAAAATTTCAGAATTGGAATTCAGATGTTTGAATCACTTTTCAAATGCAACAATATGCAAATCATGAATCTGACAATGAGTTATAATTTACCAGCAATTGCAAGGAAAAATAAAATATCTTTTTGTTTATATTTTAACATTGGCTCCCTGTCTAACAACATGAAAAGGCTTGAAGATGCTTGTCTTCTGGCAATCCTGCCGCGTTTGTCCATTTTTCCAGACAAGGGGGAAAACGTAGCAGGACACCTGGATGACAAGTATCGTCAAGCTACCAGGGCTGTGAAAGCTTCCATATGGATAGCATGGAAAGACCATGAATAATCTAGCTTTAAATTATTTTTAATACCTACCTCTAATTCCTTTGTCCTCAAGCCCTTTCACTACAAATAAATACTTTGGGCTCTCTGGCAGATAGAAGAACAAGATAATTGATGGTAATGTCACTATGATATATAGCCCAATTAAATAATGCCACGATGATTCATTACCTGCAAGTGTAAATAATTTCAAAAATAAATTAGTTAAGTTATTGTGAGATTATTTTTTTTCAATTTTATCTATCAATAATATTTCCCAGCAACATATGCAGAAAATCATGATTCACATGCTGATTTCAAAATAAAATATAGGATGAAAATATTTCGAGTAGGTACACTCTATTGTTTTAAAAACTTAAAAGGGATTATTTGATTGAATTCCAAGAAATGATCTCAACCAAAAGCTTTCAATCTTAGTTTATGGAGGGAGATTGATGATTATTATAATAGAGTAAAAATTTTCAAATTTTACCCCTAAATACTGAATAATGTTCCTAAGGACGTAAGGAGATAGGTAATTGCATAGGTATTCACTCTAAGTTGAGAATGCATGCATATTTGAGTTTTATTCTTGCTGGGTGCCTAGGTTATATGATGAAAAAAATTTATATTAGAAAAGCTCATAATAAGATCACTAATCTTATTAATGATTACTTGCAATAGGTAGTTACTGAATCATCAATATGTATTCAACATTCTTCTTCAATATCAACGTCTTTCCTTGCACCTTTATTTAAGTAACTATATTATAATAATATACTCTCAAAACCATTTCACCATGAATTACAGAAAGCTGGCTCTCTCATGATCAGCCTAAGTAATAGGTTGATATAATGCTCTTCACATTTTCTTTAAGTTGAAGATGGAGAAAAATTATTATCACATCAATAAACAGAAATTGAAATGGTATCATTTCAATTTCAATCAATGGTGACCTCCAACTGCAGGACCAAGAGATGCAAGATTGTTTTTTCCATGCACAATAGATGATTACAAATAGCTAGAAAAATTGTTAAATTTCAGTGTCTTTTTTTAAATCAGGGTGTGTACATTGAAATATTCTCCCACATTTACATGCAATATGTGATCCTCTTGTTTTTACCCATCTCCTTACTTCCTGTTTCCGTTTCAATGACCGTTGTTTGCGAAATAAATTCATCTCAGCAGATATAGGGGCTGATTGTTAATTTCACACTTATCGCCATCCACAATAACAAACTAACACAAAATAAACACACCCTAATTCATAAAAAAAGATGAATAACATTTTACTTATTTCCCAAATTTCTTTTTGGTGTTCCTTTTGTTCAGTAAAAATTCTTTCTTTTTCAACACAAGTATTTTCAATGCTGGTGACTTATCCCCTAGACACAAGCCCTTGCAGTAGATTACAGAGGGATATGTCCACGTATGTACATGGTTAATCATCTTCCATGATTTGAATTCATGAGAAATTACGTTAGGCACATGGTTCTGACATGGATAGTGTAAGAGTTTGTCATTCCTAGGTTCGTACTTCCTTGCAAGTTAGCAAGGTTGGCACTCCAGGAGTTGCGGAGATTCAAGCCAGTCTTAACGAGTCAGTATTCAGTGTATGAGCAGAGCACATGTTTGACAATAAAGTATTGTAAAACTTTCGTTCTCGCCTTATTTTAGAAAGTGGCAAATTAGAGCAACTTACAGATATGAATCCATAATAACTCACCAAGCATGAAACTGAATCCAAATATCTGAGCAACGAGGACGCCAGCACTGAGACCCATGGGACAAACCACTCCCATGAATCCTCGTAGGCCCATTGGTGCTATCTCAGTTAAGTAGAGTGGTGCAACACCAGTCACCAAACCTTAAAGAGAGTATTCAATCCAAACATTTGCCTAAATTTTGCAAGTCCAAAAGTTACAAATGTTAACAGTGGAGCCCAATGCATAGTAAAACAATTTCTTACCCAGCTTGCTCACTTGGGAGATGATATTTATTGGAAATTCACATGGACAAAGACACAGTGAATAAACTATGTATAAGCAGACTCACATATGGATGGTAAAGTGATTAAATCATTTCAATTGCACCTATTTTCTTTAGTAGGGACAGAAATGAAAAAACCAATAAGCTTAATGCAACTTTTAGTCAGGAAAAGTTACACAGCTCTTAGAAATATTGGTATGAAACATAAAATTGACATTACCATGACCCCAAATCATAAATATCCTTTTGAAAACACTAATATTATACAAAGAGTCTAGTATTTGCCCTTGGAGGAACCTGTAATGCCTAGAAGATGCATCCCCAGGTTGCGGATGGTGGGAAGGCCTCACCGGTCTGTAGCTAGACCAATGGGTAGGTGGGAAATGAAATACCACCTTGTGGGATAGATGGGAATCTTTAGCTGTAAAGGAGGTGGCCCATCTATGAGATGACAACTTTTATATAAAACCCTGGCCCTCCTGGTTGGGGGTTAAAGCCAGAGAAGCAACTCCTCATGCTTTGGAAAAAAGAGAAATGTTTAAAAAATGCAGCCAGCCTCAGAATGAATGGAACATAAAGAAACGACTAACGCAACAGAAACGGATGAATGATATTTGTAACATAGAAGAGTATACAAGGGTCTCTCTTGAAAGATTACTTAACTGATAGATGAAACACATAAATTAAAAGTGGACGTTGCTGTACTAATAGATACAGAGAAGAATGGTCCAGGCTAAGAAAACGGAGGGTAATGACCACTCTGATAATAGTCCCCAAATATAAAAGAATGCAACAGATGGTATCATTCCTTATTAGAAACTTACTTAGAAGGTATATAAAAATCAGCATGGGAGGCAATATGAATGATCAAAATGAATTTGGCAATAATTGGACTAAAAATCACAATATTTAGCATATATGCAGTGTAAGATGATGAGCAAGTACAGAGTAAAGATGTATTTTTTAATACCTGAACCGCAAAATTAAGAAGGTTGGTACATCTAGAAAAAAAATTCTGTCGAGCGACTTTAACAGTTGAACGGGGAAAAAACAACATGACATAGTAGTAGGCCCTCATGGAGAGGCCGTGATAAATGATAATAGCCTAATCTCAGCCTGAGATCAAAATGAGCTGAAAGTAATGAATGATTTCTACCAACATCTCCAAATACATCAATATACATGGACACAACCTAGTAGGAATCTGAAAGCCATCACAGATTATATCATAGTGGGACAAAAAAACAATGTTACAGATAAATGATATAAGAGTTTTTTGGAAAGTAACTTGTGGAAGGGACCACCACCTAGTATGAGCAAAAATTATACTACAATTTAGAAAAAAATGAGACAAACTGTCCAAGTAGAAGAAAAACATAACAAAACTTTGGAAAAGTGGAGTAGTTTATGCAATGAAAGCAGAAAGTAGTTATACAAAAGTAGATTGAATAAAAACCTAGGGGGGACAAAAGTTCAAGTGCACGAAAGAAAGCTATAAGCACATGAAGGAAAAGAACAAAAGTCTTATTGGTGGGACGGAGATGAAGAATTAATACAAGCTATAGAGAAAGAGAAGAAAAAGATACTAAATGCTCTTGAATAGCAAATCAAATGGAGATAAGATGAAATAGAAGGAAACAATAAAAAAGTAAAAACAAAATTGCTTGCCAGAAGAAAAATGGGAGAAAAGTGGTGAAAGACTAAATTGTTACCAAAGAGAGAAAAAAGAAAAGAAAGCTAGAAACACTAGAGCAATGGACTACAACAGCATATAAGTAAAACTCTTCAGCCTAATGCTGCAACGTATGTTCTAAATTGAACACTCTTTTATCATTCATTATTGGTTGATCTGGATGAAGAATATGTTCCAATTTTGGATATTTTGTAGTAAATATAGCCATATTTACTACAACAAATAATAAATTAATATGATTAATACAATGCAATATTTTCAATTTTTTTTCCAAATATATGGTGATCTTTTGTGGTGTGATTTTTATCAATATAAATGGTAGATTTGATGTATGTAGATTTGATTGATATGATATACGCAAGATGGCGTCACCGGTAGTAGGCATTGACTGTCACGCATGTAAAAAATGTCTTTCCAACTGGGAAAAAGTCCTCTCCTGTGATAGCTGTAAGCAACTTTTCCACCATAAATGTACCGGATTGAAGGAAATCAACCTTAAAGCCATTGAAGATGCACCGGGGGTTTTTTGGCGGTGTTTATCGTGTCGCTTAGTTGACGGCCAAAACGTAGCTAAAATGGCGGCCGATATCGAATTCCTCAAGGCCGAAATACTTGACATAAAAGCTAAAGTTCATCTTCCTAAACAACCTGCGAAAAATGTGAGTTTTGCTGAACCTGCACTGAAATTAACTGAAGCTGCAGATCGCCAGGGACGCGACACTTTACATAAGGACCAACGTGGATCATCAACCCGCGCTACCCATGCTGAGGACAAACGAGATGCAGAAGTTGCAGAATCTCTTTCATTGAAGCCGCAAGTTGCCGTGGACTCCAATCTACAAGAAAGCAACACCGACACTGGCGATGAAAATTTCACCTTAGTTCAGCGCAAGAAGAAGCGTAATTTATTCATCGTTGGTCGAGGTGAGTCTAAGAATGAAAATTCAGGCGGTCTCCGAGCTGCTAAGAGAACTATTTACATGTATATCGGTCGTCTGGCCAAGGAAACTACTGCTGATGAAGTGGTTAATCATGTGAAAAACAGTTTCAATGTGGTTTGTGAATCTTGTGAGGTTATTAACGGCAAAAGTGCTTATGGCGCCTTCAAAGTCGGCATTGACTATGACGATTACAATAAATTGTCGGTCTCGAGCTTGTGGCCGAATGGGGTTATCGTAAATAAATTCCTTAGACCCAGAAACGTTCCAGTAACTCTGTGACTAGACCCAGATGCCCGGAACTTTGACGTTAGTGGTGTGTTCTGTGAAGAAAACATCGCGAATGGTAATCAAAACATTAAACTAAGTGCTTTGAAAATATTACATTTAAATATTCAGTGTTTACGTTCAAAAATAAATGTTCTAGAACTATTCCTGCTTGACCATCAGCCTGATGTCGTTTGTATTTCTGAGCATTGGCTTCACTCTGATGAAATTCAATTAATCAGTATTGAGGGCTTCAAAATCGTTTCATCCTTTTGTAGATCGATACACAAAGGTGGTGGTGTACTAATTTTGGTGAAAAGTCACCTTGTTGAACGTCATTTTCAATTCAAGAACCCTAGTATTGAGATGGACTTTGAATGCTGTGGGACAATGCTGAGTTTTGGAAATACTATTACTTCTATAATGTGTATCTATAGGTCTCCTAGTGGCGATTTTTCAGTTTTTATGGATCTTCTTCTTGATGCCCTACCTGTCTTTGTTAAAAATGCAGCTAATACTTTTGTGTGTGGTGACTTTAATATAGATTTGAACTCATTCTCTACAAAGAAGAAATATCTGTTGGATAGTTTGCTGACATTTAACCTAACATCTACTATAAGTGACCCAACTAGGGTTACTAGTTCCTCTTCTTCACTCATTGACAACATTTTCTCTACCTTGCTTCCATATGAAAGTTCAAACATGGATACATACTTCTCTGATCACAAAGCTCAGATTTCAAAGTTTTATTTTAACAGTGACCCCAGTATAATGCATAATGTGGTTCAATACAAAAGGAACTACTCACACCAAGCACAAACTGAATTCGAAAATTTAATGCAGAGACAATCCTGGGATTGTGTATTCACAGATGATGCTTTTGATGTTAAATTTAGCAATTTTCTTGATTTATTTTTGTATTGTTTCAATGTATGTTTCCCCTTGAAAGCTGTGAAACCTCCTGTACCCCAAAGAATGCAGTGTAAATGGGTTACTCCAGAAATCAGGGCTTCTTCTGCAAGAGTAAAACAAGTCTTCCGTGATCTTAAATCTAGTGACTCCGAGACTCTTAAGACCTACTATAAGTCAATTAAGAAGGTACACATTGACCTAATCCTGGATACCAAAAGAAAACATAATATGTCCATAATTAATTCCTCCAGTAATAGAAGTAAATCTGCATGGAACCTTATAAAAAATGCTACCTGCTCCTCGGATAATGATAGGTCTAGCATCAAGACTATTCTCCATAACAATAACATGATTTCTGATCACTACAAAATTGCTAACATCCTCAATCACAACTTCCTCAACTCCATTAACACACTGCTTAAGAGCACGAGTCAACAGCAGACAATAAATAATTCAATGAAGCATATGCCTCATTATGATCATTCTATTTTTCTTTATCCAACTGATATACGAGAAATTGATAACATAATTGAAAAGATTAATAAAAAACATTCGGCTGGATATGATGATATTCCCTGCTCCTTGTTAAAAGGTACTGCCAAATTCTCTGTCATCCATCCGCTTATGTACTTGATTAATGAATCTCTGTCACTTGGCATCTTTCCCAATAGATTAAAGGTCGCTAAAGTCATTCCAGTGTTTAAGGGTGGTGACCCACATGATATGAACAATTATAGACCCATTTCCATTCTTTCCCTTTTCTCTAAGATTTTTGAACAAGTTATGCACAATAGATTATTGTCTTTCCTTAATAAATTCAAAATACTATCAGATGCTCAGTTTGGTTTCATAAAAAATAGATCTACTGAAACTGCCATGTATAAATTCATTCACGACATCACACTGGAACTTGATAAGCAGAATCATATAACAGGGGTATTCTATGATTTAAGAAAAGCATTTGATTCTGTTGATCACGAAACCCTGCTGAGGAAACTCACAATTTATGGGATCTCAGGTATTGCCAATCAGTGGTTAAAATCGTTCCTAACTGGTAGATCTCAAGTCGTTAAGATCTACTCAGCTGAAACTAGAACTTACACTACTTCCACCCCCTTAACAATCTCTAGAGGTGTTCCTCAAGGATCTATACTGGGTCCTCTTCTTTTCATTATCTACATTAATAACCTTCCAAACTATTTCAGCAGTGGCTCAGTTTACATGTATGCAGACGACACAACCCACCTTACTTCCTCTAAAGACTTGGACCATGCAGTAGTTCAAAGGAACATTAATTGCATGAGTGAATGGTGCAAGGACAACATGGTATTTATCAACAGTGATAAATCCACTTTTATTCAATTTCATACTCACCAAAGAAAAATTATTTCCTCTCCTCTTTTAAAGTTAAATGGATCCTCTATTACTTCCTCCTCAGTGACTAAATTTCTGGGCTTATATATTCACGAGTCACTATCCTGGGAATTACATCTAGACAAACTCTGCTCAAAAGTAGCTAGTGGATGCTACCTCCTTCAAAGAATTGTGTCCCTTGTAGATACTGCCACTGCTCTTGCAGTATACTATGCCTTTATTCATAGTCGTTTGGCTTTTGGAATTGCAGCGTGGGGTCATTCTTACCACTCGTTTCGTCTTTTTAGACTACAAAAATGGGCCATAAGAATTATTAAAAAAATTCCAAAGGAAAGCAGTTGTAGATCACATTTTAAATCCCTCAAAGTTCTTACTTTACCATGCTTATACATTTTTCATGCTATTATCTTTGTACACAAAAATAAACTTTCTTATAACATTAGAGCTAATTATGATGTCCATAATTATAACACAAGGGGGTGTGATGATCTTAGGGTTATAACACACAACACCACTCTGTTCAGCAAGAACCCCATTTATGCTGGTATAAAATTTCTTAATCACTTACCCAGGAGGTTAAGGCTTATGGAAAAATTTCCTCAATTTAAATGTCATCTTTATCAATATCTTTGTGACCACCCATTTTACTCAATAGATGAGTTTATGTCTGTATGCCATGTATTCTGATTATATTATGTATTTCCTATAGGTATTTATGTGAGGGTGGATGATGTTGGACTGTTTCTCTTCTTATATTTTTTTCTTTTTATTTTATTCTGATAATATGATGTTGGTATTTGTATGGTGATTTGATTGTTTATCTTTTTTCGATTCTTTGAATTGATTTTTGTGACCTGTTCCATACATGGATAAGACATGTCTTTTGGGAACCAATAAATATATTATTATATTATTATTATTATTATTATTTTGAATATGCCTTGATTAAAATTAAGAATTAGGTGATTGATGCGATGACTGCAAATCTTAATTTGTGCATACAAAATAGTTGTGCACTCAAAGATATGATAAAGGATATGAAAATTCTACTATTTTAAAATAAAGGTAAATATCATACCTCCTGAAAAACCCTGTAGAATTCTTGCTAAAAGAATCATTTCCACAGAAAATGTCCATTTTGAACAAATTAGAAGGACAGCAGCTATAGTTCCAATTATTGTGCTGAGGAGAAGAGTCATTTTTCTGAAAGGATAAAAAATTCATTGAAAATATAACAGGCTCAATTATTTTTCCTACCCATTCACCTGCAGTGGTAATTAGTGGTAAGTCAAAAGCAATTTCCCCAACCAGTAAAAAAAATTACAAATGCAAGTATTTTTTTAAATCATACACTTTTTTTACCTTTCTCATTTTGAATCAGAAAGGAAATCCAAGGGTGATAAAATGACCCATCACGAACATGAATTTTACCAATGCCTCAGATAAATTCTCATAATCTACATCTAAATTTTACCCTGCAAGCCGCCGCAAGGCCATGTGGCAGGGGGTGGTAGGTTACCAGCCGTGAAGTTGACTTAAAGCTGAAAAAAAAAACTTTTTTCATTAATAATGAAGTATGGCATGTAATATGCTTGAAAGTATTATACTTTTTATGTTGCAGTCATGTTGTGTTAGGGAAAACAAAGTCGTGTATTGCTCAGTCAGTGCAACAGTTGATCTCTCTAAATTTCTCACTTTTGTCTTTCCAGCTGATGTAGCGTGGGTGTATAAATATGTCTGCAATGCTATATTTGAATTCCTGTGATTTAAATTCTATGTGTACGTTACTTTAATCTTGAGAACAATTTCCTTGTTTCCACAGTTTCCCAAACAAGCTCTTCCAATGCTTGAATGACACTTTCTGTACGTTCATAAGAATTTGTTAAATAACACACTGCTTTCCTTTGCATCTTATTCTGTACCTAGATTAAATCTGTACTTTATGGATCCCAAATGCTTGATAAATACTCCAGGTGAGGCCTTACAAGTGCAAAATAACATCATTTTTTGACTTTACCACTTTATCATTTTTCCATAATTCATTTGATAGATGCCAGTTTCTTCAGTGTTTTGCCAAAAACATTTTTAATAATATATCCCCTTAATATCTTTGGGGTAAGAGTTATGTTCAGATATTAAACTTCACTTTCACTTACCCCACCAGCAGTGTATAATGGTACATGTTTTTTAGATTTAGTTCTAGCCTCCAATCTTGACACCATGAAATGCCGTAATTAAGATCAGTTTTGCGATACTAAGAGTCTGTGTTTTTATTTATTTCTTGATGGATGAGCATCTCAATTGCAAATAATCTTAGGGAACTGGAAACTTTGTCATTAATATCATTGAAGTAAATGGGGAATAACCCCAGAACAGATAACACAAACTTGAGCAACACCTATCTTACAGTTGCCCTGACAATAAAGCTCATTTCACACAATACTTGATTCCAGCACAAGGTCGAGAATACTAGCAAGTATGCTAGCTTTCCAGTATCATGTGAATAGTACCAGTATGCTGGCTAGCAAGAATGCTCGCTAGCATACTCCCTGAGTTAATGGATTTCATACTTGATGTGGTACTAGGTTTCTAGTAGCTCCCAGTAGCCATCGACCAATCAAGTCATGTTGCAGATGCTGTGCGAACTTTTCTTTTTTTAATTAGTATGGAATCATATGGAATAACCGCTTCATAGCAACCACAAGGTCGATGATTGTGTGAAACTTCCTGGCAGGGTTCCAATCATACGAGATTCTATCCTCAACATCAAGTAGTGGCTAACACACTAGGTCTTGTTCTGGATCAAGTATCATGTGAAACGGGCTTAATTATATCTGTATTGGTCCATAGATCACAAGAAGTGGGATATGTCAGGAATCATATATGAGACAAAAAAAATTCTAAGTGGTGATGACACAGAAAAATTATAATGTACAAAAGGAAAAGTTGAATTTAGATATCCTTCACAAATTCATCCACTTCGATAACTATTCACCTTACTAATGCTTGTTTAGAAGGAATTGTATCATTATACTCTATGAAGAGGCATTTATAATGCTCTTCAATTCATATGGAAGAGCACTGAAGTCTCTATCTCATTGGCACTCAACCAAGAGAAGCAGTTCTGGAGAGAGCAAAGTAAATGCGAAGGCAGAGCTATGGTCTCTGGTCAAATGACTATTTCCCTGTTTCCACTACTAGCGTATGCACGTGCGTACATATGCGTGTGAACAAAAAATGCCATGGGAATGCACGTAAGTAGGTACAATCGTAAATCGTAGTTCGAAAACCAGGCCATTTTACACTGGTTAGGTGCTGGCGGCGGGACGGAAACTAGGAAAGACCAATTACGATATTCTATAAAGTTGAACAGAATGGATATTTGTCGGCTGTACATTGGTGAACAAGTGAGAATGAGTGTCTTATAATTTTAAAAACGGCAAAAACATGAAGAATGTGCTGGAGTTCTGAATGTATTTGTCATCATCATCATCGGTCATCAATCCTAGGATTGGTTTGACGCAGCTCTCCACTGAGTCCTTCTATCGGCTAATCTCTTCATATTTACGTAATTCTTCTCCTTCACATCCTTCATTGCTTGTTCCGTATATCTCGCACGAGGCCTTCCTTTGCTCTTTTTCCCGTCCATTTGTCCCTCGATGATTATCTTCATCAGGTCATCATGTCTCATGATATGGCCAAATAAGTTGTTCCGTCTTCTTCTAAGAGTATTCAGAAGATTTCTCTTTTCTCCCACTCTTCTTAGGACTTCCTCATTACTTACTCGGTCGATCCATTTAATCTTCATCATTCTTCTGTAGTACCACATTTTGAATGCTTCCACCCTTTTCTTTTCCACTGCTGTCATTGTCCATGCCTCACTGCCATAGAGAATCATGCTCCAGATGTACGTTCTGATGAATAATCCTTACTTATACACTTGTATTTCCAGCGGTAAGTAGATTCTTCTTTTGATAGAGTGCCCTCTTTGCCTGGGCTATTCTGCTGACTATTTATTTCTTGTTTCATCCATCGTTGGTTACTCGGCTTCCAAGGTAACAAAACTCCTTCACTCTTCCAGTTTTTGTTTTCCTAGTATAACGTTGGTTTTGGCCTCTTCTTTCTTGCTGCACACCAATATCTTAGTTTTCTTCCTATTGATCTTCAGATGATATCTGGCCATTGTCCTTCCCATGGTTATTAGAGTCTTATTCAGCTCCTTCTCTGTCTCTGCTAAAAGTGCTTTGTCGTCAGCGAATTTCAGCATGCTAATTTTTTCTCTGTGGACATTCACTCCAGAAGACTTCTCCTTGATTTCATTGATGGCTTTCTCGGTGTAAACATTAAAAATTACAGGAGACAGTGCACAGCCTTGTCTCACTCCTTTCCTTATTCTTCCTTCTTCACAGCTGGGTCCAGATTTAATCACAGCTACTTGGTTTTTATAAAGATTGTGGATAATTCTTCAGTCATTGAAGAACACTCCAATTCCTTTCAGAATTCCAATCCACGTTGTCAAAAGCCTTCTCTAAATCCATGAACGTCGGTTTTTCCTTCTCCATTCTCTTCTCTATGAGCAGCCTAAGGGCCAATATTGCTTCTCTGGTTCTCTTACTATTCCTGAATCTGAATTGACCTTCATCCAGGAACACCTCAGTTTTTTGTTCTATTCTTCTGTAGATGATTCTTGTCAATATCTTCGATGCATGTGTTGTAAGGCTTATAGTCCTAAAATTTTCTTATTTCTCCGCTCTCCTCTTTTTTGGAATAGGAATGATGCTGTTTTTCTTGAAGTCCATTGGCATTTCTCCAATTGAGTACATGTTGCAGATGGTTTTGTAAAGATGAGTTAATATCTTCTCTCCTGCATTTTTAATTAGTTCTGCAGGAACATCATCAATACCAGAAGCATTATTCATCCGACGATCCCTTACTGCAGCGTGGAATTCCGATCTTCATATAGATGCCCCCATATCATCCTTTTCCACTTCACTTTCCTCTTCAATAGCTTTCGTGCTGAGATTTTTTCCATTGTATAACTCTTCCAGATAACCTTTCCATCTCTTCACTTTGTCCTCGTTTTAAAAAAAAATTTCTCCTTTCTTGTCCCTTATAGCATTGCATCTTGCACTCCTCCGTTCCTTGAAGTGGTTCCTCACTATCCTGTATGCAGCTTCCACCTTTCCAAGTGCAAGGTTGCTTTGTACATCTTCACATAGATTTTTCATCCACATTTCTCTAGCTTTCCTGATTTTGCGATTTATTTCGTTCTTTAGTCTTTTGTACAAAAGCTGCCCATCTTCAGTTTTCACATTCGGGTCTAGTACAACTCGGCGCGGCCACTTCGGCGCGGCCACCTCGGCGCGGCCGTCTCGGCGCAAGCCACCTCGGCGCAGGCCCATCTCGGCGCAGGCCCGCCTCGGCGCAGGCCACCTCGGCGCGGGCCATCTGGGCGCGGCCAATGTATTTAATAGTGGATGTTTCTAAGTGAGGACATATATATGGGCCACATTTAATATGAAGTGTAGGAGTTAGTTTACTTGGGTTTAATCCAGATTGTCGTACTGGTAGATTCAAAATGTAATTTTTTCCCCCGTACTAGGCATAAGAGAACACAAAATGCAGCATAGCAAAGGGATAGGTAGGGGAAATATTTTAGAATAGTCAGTAGTGCATGATTGCATGTAATCTACATCTACATCTACATCTACATAATACCCTGCAAGCCACCATAAAGGTGTGTGGCAGGGGGTGATTTCTCACTAAACATGCACTACATACCATGCATAAAAAGGAACAGTATTAATATACTAGTCATAACTTCACTATTTAATCCCTTAATCCTTCAATACCGATATAATCCCTTAAGTACGAATTAGTATGTATAATATAGTATAATATAATAAGTAATAGTAAAATAAGTATGAATTAGGTTTGATCAGAGAACTAAACTGTGCAGTGTACATCTAAATATCATCTACATAATACCCTGCAAGCCACCATAAAGGTGTGTGGCAGGGGGGGAACTCTCACCAAACATGCACTACATATCATGCATAAAATTTGTAATTAAAAATTAAAATAGCAAAGCATACATGCAAAAACATGCTGTTAGTTGGGTTAGCTTTAAGTCCTAATACCGACATGCAGCTACCAATGTTATCCATTGCTACACTCGTACTGGATACATTTACCGTTATTCATATCCCTAATAGTACGAGGAAAAAAGGACATTTTGAATTTGTCAGTTCGTCAATCTACTAGTCTGTAAAAAAAAAAGCAAGACACCCGAGTTTGAGGAGCTCTATCGTTTAAATGAAGCTATCAATTTCAATACAACAAAAAGCATACAAGAGAGAGTTTATTTGTACGTTGGATCATTTACTTTAAAAAATCTTCGGCTCCATAGCATTTCCTTTGTTTAATTTTTTCTCAAAAAAGTACCCGTTTTTTGCGCGTAAAATCAAGTTGCCCAAATTTGAGCGCTTGGTATTCCCGTAGTTTTTGTTCCAATAACTTGCGATTTTGATATACGGAAGCCAGATCTAGTAGTAACAGTTTGTAGAAAACAAATAGTTTATACCACTAAAATAATAGTTATAACTAAGATTCACAACTGAATGTTCAACGAATTGACGGGGCTTATTTTATGCACTTAGGCGAAGGACATTAGTTTTAGTTGGTGAAATATTTCGGTGAAATAAAGGGCCGGAAAGACTGCCCGGTAAACATAATGGTAGAAATATAACGAGAATTTCCTATCCCAGTTTCTCCCGACTGTTACGAGAATTCCCTGACTTTTCCAGATTTCCAAAATTCCCTGACAATTCCAGGTTTTCCCGGTTTTCCCTGACGATCGCCACCCTGTGAAAGCTAACCCTACTAACAGAATGTTTTTGCATGTTTGATTTGCAATTTCTATCTTTTTTTAATAGTGTCGTTCTGACTACTATATTAATACTATTCCTTTCTTATGCATGATATGTAGTGCATGTATGGTGAGAAATCACCCCCTGCCACACACCCTTGTGGTGGCTTGCAGGGTATTATGTAGATGTAGATGTATTTAAAAAAGATAGAAATTGCAAAGCAAACATGCAAAAACATTCTGTTAGTAGGGTTAGCTTTAAGTACTCATACCAACTTGCAGCTACCAATTCTATTCATTGCTACTTTCCGATAGGACATATTTACCGTTATTCGTATCTCTAATTGTACGAGGGAAAAAGGACATTTTGAATCGGTCAGTTCGGCAATCAATTTCTCTAATTTTATGATAATGGTCCAGTCTGTCATAGTAAGTTGGGGTTCGTAAGATATATTTAACATCATCTCTGAAAATAATGCCTTGGAATTTGTTTAAGAGATTAAGTCTAAGCTGTTAGTTGGGGGACAGCAACCACCGAAGAAGCTGAAGAGGTACAGAGATGCTGACGAGAGAATTAAAAATTGTTGTTGTTAATTACGACGCCCGTAATTTACTGGAGTTTTTGAGAGGACTGTCGCATAACTATGGCCTGAACTAAACTCAAAAAACTGGGATTCGACAAAGCTATGAGCTGCTGAGTTTGACAAAGTCCTTATCAGGGCTGCTGGTAGCATTACGCTGCAGGGCTTTAAACAAATAATGGTCATGCACGATAAAGCTAACAGCAGACAGGTTGAAATTTAGACTTAATCTCTTAAACAAGTTCCAAGACCATATTTTCAGTGATTATGTGAAAATATTTTGCGAACTCCAACTTACCGTGGTAGACTGGACCATAATCACAAAATTAGAGAAATAGATTGCCGAACTGACAGATTCAAAATGTCCTTTTTCCTCGTACTATTAGGGATATGAATAACGGTAAATATATCCAGTATGAGTGTAGCAATGGATAACATTGGTAGCTGCAGGTTGGCTTTAGGACTTAAAGCTAATCCAACTAACAGCATGTTTTTGCATGTATGCTTTGCTATTTTTTCTTTTTTTAAATAGTGGAGTTTAGAACAGTATATGTATATACTAATCCTCTTTAATGCATGATGTGTAGTGCATGTTTGGTGAGAATTCATCCCCTGCCACACACCTTTATGGTGGCTTGCAGGGTATTATGTAGATGTATCTTTCGAATTGTATCTTCATGGTGAAACCTGCAATTGTACGCTAGTATTGATTTGTATTTCAACTGACGATTTTATAATGATTCACAACTTCTTCTACTTTTAATATTTGTAATACTTTTGAAAAAACACAATAATCCTTTGTTGTAGTATTTTTACATGAGCATCTGTCCCGGTAACTAACATCTCTGTTCTCCGCGCCGAAATGGGCCTGCGCCGAAATGGCCCGCGCCGAGGTGGGCCTGCGCCGAGATGGGCCTGCGCCGAAGTGTCTTGCGCCGAAGTGGCCGCGCCGAGGTGGCCGCGCCGAAGTGGCCGCGCCGAAGTGTCCCATTCCCTTCACATTCTTGTACTTTCTTCTTTCTTCAATCAGGTAAGACTTCTCCCGTGATCCATGACTTCTTCTAACTTTTCTTCTTTCAAGAGCTTCTTTCGCTGCTTCCTGAAGTCCACATTTGATTTTTTCCCAATGTTTTTCCACTGATTTCTCATTCAGGTCTTCTTGTATGTTGTTTTCCACTGCTTTTTGAAATGCCTGCTGATGTTGAGCCTCCTTCAGTTTTTCTACTTGCCATGTGTTCTTCACAGTCTTCTTCAATTTCTTGAATTATAGATGGCATTTCATCATCACTAAATTATGGTCACTGTCGATGTCTGCCCCAGGGTAGCTTTTGCAGTCCTACACCTGGTTCCTAAATCTCTGCTTCGCTAAAATGTAGTCTATTTGAAATCTTTTTCTGTCTCCTGCCATTTTCCATGTATATTTTCTTCGGTTTTGGTTTTTAAACAATGTGTTGGAAATTGTAAATGTATTTGTAAAATACTTTTACTTTTACCTTGTTCAGTCAGCAGCCAAGGGAGGGCAGTACAGAGTTTTATGATTGCTGTGGGAACGCATCCCTGGTTGGCACGCCCGTACATTGGTATTTTGACAGTGGAAACAGGGCATCTGTAGAATATTATTCATGTCAAACACGAAAAAATGTTTATGCACTTATAATAAGACTTCTGGTATCTTATTCCATTGCAGAGATAGAGGGCCAGCCTAATACATAAATAGTGGGTGTCAAAGTGGTCATTTATATAAGCGGAATAAGAAGAGGGTATTACACTATATCAGAAACTTTATCATACAACACAGATACCATTGGAAAGACCTTCAGGGAATTTATATTTTATTGATTACTTACCTTCCATATTTGTCAGCAAGGCTGCTGCAGGATAAAGATCCTGCCATTCCACTTACAAGGGATATTGATACAATCGCAGACCATAATACATTCATTTCAGATACACCCATAACTATTCCATATCTGTATTTAACTGTCATATTACAAAAATCACGGATAATCTGAAATATTAAAAAGCTGGTATTGGTGAAATATTCTAGATAGGGCCCTATCATGGAGAATTCCATCTGAAATCCACAATCAACATCTAAGGGTACAATATACATTGATACCACCCATTAAATAAGCATTGATTTATCTGAGGAAACATGAATTAATGGTTTACCCTGGAAATTGATGGTTAAAAGCGGCTGTAAAAATTAGTTCTGTACTCCTATTAGTACTATAGTCAAACTGTGAAAACTAATGTTGTAAAACCAGTCATAACGCAAAATGTAGTAGCTACCTAGGTCAGCACTGCCAAAATTTACAATTGATCATTTGCTGGGGAAATCGGTTCCTAAATATCAAATGATTCAATCTAACTTATCCTTATTTACTTGCTAACATGAAGCATTATTAGAATGCTGTGACAGCAACAGAGCTAAGTAGGATTTCCAACCCTTATGCAATTACAAATTCAGGTATACCCAATATCCATCTACCCTTACTGCTGTGTTTCTATGTACCCCAAAATAGCTTCCTCTTCCATCATTATTAATTTCAATTCTGGTGCAATCGCTAATCAGATACAATGAGATGTTGTCCTTCATTCCAACATTTCTCTTTAGTAATTTAAAATGACTCAGTCCATTCAAATCATATATATAGAGAGACATATGGAAAGGTATATAATTTGAAATGCAAAGTTACGTGAAACCCCCTTAGAGTTGCCATAAACTGGAGGGATGTGATCTAAATGTATGTTGCAGTGCAGGCAATGATTGCAATGTCGTACTCCGTTACCAAACTCAGCCTCTGGTATAGTGAACTCTGCCTGAGGGGGATAAAATTGGATGCCAGTGCAGGCACTGGGGTAAATCTGTTGGATACATTTGGGTTGGTGGAGTAAACCGTGTGATTCCCTCAGTTGAGGTTTAATTCAAGCTCAAGGGCTCATTACAGGAAGTTACATGAGGGGGATTTGGGGGGGGGGGGGGGGGGGGAGTAAGGACTGAAGCCTAAGATCAAGTTGGAGTGAGACAAAGGGTTGAAAGACAACAAAAGATGGTAGTATGGTGAAGAAAGAGGAAGATAACCACAATACCAAGTGGTGAATTACTCAAAACACACTGCACCAAACACACCAAAACTAGTATTTTGTTTGGCACTGGGATAGCATTAGGTATCTATAACAAGACTCCACACTCTTTGTGGCCACTCATGCCAGTTATTTTCCAACAAATACAGCTTGTAGCCTTCCTCGGCGCATCTTTGGCCTAATGAAATACCTGACTTCCTAGTTTTCCAGACACCCTCTTTTGCCATCTGATGGCCACAGTAGGAACAAAATTTCATTTTTAACAGTTGTAAATGTACATACATACATTTGGAGCTGCTCCAGTATTAATGTCGTTCTCCAAATTGAAACTCTATAGATTATATTCCATTATTGTTCTTATAGTAAATGCCTGATTAACTTTAACATATTTAAAGCTTTCATGAAGAATGTATTGAAGTTATTTACAATGCCAGCTTATATTGCCTCTAATAGAAGGCCTGTTAGAAGGTTCCATGGTGTGAATAACTGTGAGATCTACAGAAAATTTCGAAGTATAGAGATAAACGAGACTTTGGGTTTTAATGCCATCGGGATTCTGTACTAAGTTTCTACCACATATAACAGGAACCTGCTAGATTCCAGTTACGTTTAGCAGACCCTACGAAGTTCCAGCAGGGTTCCTGATAACGTCCAGATGGGTCTAGCAGGAACTTAGCCAACCTGCTGAAACACTGGAAGCTTTTAGTTGCATCCATGTATATTCTGCTATAAAATTCAGTTTGAAGATACAAAGCAAGGTAATTTGTTCTTGATTGAGTTTGAACGTGAGATGGAAATGCATTAGGTATGGAAAGTATGAGATGACTTACAACCTGCACCAGTTGTTGCACTTCGCAGAATGATCATTGAGTTTCCCTTATAATTTGTATGTAGAATTATACGTCTGAATTTTTTTGTTCATGTGCTCCTCAATTTACCCATTATTAGCGTTGAATTTTCCTTCAGTCCTGTATGATTGTTCCCCTTTCACATGTTTATAAAATTATTGGTTCCCATTTATTTCTCCTTGTGAACTTGAAAATGGATTGAGATTTCTATGTTCTTCCTCATGACCTCCCAGGTATATGAAGGTTCCGATGTCATTCCCCCATTCTTTCAGGAACAAAAAGTTTCTCCCTTTTCTTTCAGGTTAAATGCAATGGTTCCTTAGAGCCAGGTTATATGCAAGGGGAGGTGAGGGGAACCTGCATGTTCCTAGGGGAGCATGCTGGTTCCCATCACTGTTTTCCCTGGAACACACCCGTTTCTGAGAGGCTCCCCCTGGAAAGGCTTATTAGGCAAATAAGTATGTGCCCATCAGCACGTAAAACTCATACCGTATGATGATTCCACATGATACTCCAATCCACATTACTGGAGCCTCTCAGAGAGGATGCATTCGCCAAAGTTTATTTTCTTTACTTAAAATATTCTGTTGCCACATACTTACGCTGACATCTCATTATAAAAACGAAACAAAATAGAGAATCCGGTGAGGCGAGGATGTACTAATCCAAAGTACTTGAACATCGTATATTCGAAGTTCGTGACCCTTAAGCTCACATCTACCAAATCAGCTAACCTACAGATCAATATACCTCAGAGTCATCCTACACTTACCTTTACATGCATAGCCTTCTAATTTACAATTTAAGTTGTTTCTCGTCTCTCCTAACAACATCGCGGTGGCTGTTGTACTCACTTCGTACAGCTAGCCACGCCTTCTTCTTCGCCTCACATTGTGCTGCGTCCGTTTTCTTATTTTCCAGCGTATTACGGTGCTTTTGCACCAAATCACACAGGATTTTTTTCTCCGCTGTGGAAAACGAAGCACCTCTCGCAGCCATCTCAAGTGCTTTGCATATAAACAAGTGACTGACGAAAAACAAATCTCTTGCTCATGGATAATAAAATAATAAGGATTGGTGACTCCGCAGCGTAATACGTTAGGTCTCTGTTGTCGACGCCTTCCGCCCCCACCGCATGCAACTTTTTACCACTTGGAGGCGCTGGTGTCACGCTCTGGGTGGCTATGCCTAAGTTTTAACGTGTTTTTATACGGGTGAGAGTGTTTATTAATTTATTTTGTGTCGTTTAAGTATGGATATACTCGAAAGATTTGAAAACGGTGAATACTGCCGCGACTTGTGCTTGGTCATGGATACTCCTCTAGGTAGAAGAAGATCCGAAACTTGTACGCCAACATGGGAATTACAAATTAAAATTTCATCAAGCTAGCGGTAAGTTTCCTCTATGTGACACTAATATAACAGCATGTATCTTGATCATCTGATAGTCTTACTTTCATATATATTTTCTCTAATGTTTGCCCGAATGTGGGTATTTAATATACTTGTGGGAGTGGAGAAAGGTGAGAGTGGAAAAATGTGTTTGCTCTCTGACCTCGTCGTGTGTTTGTTTCGGTGTCAATCGCCACACCATTGTATATTAAGTTGCCTCGGTGAACATTGAGAATGATTTAGTGAATATGGTGTAATATTTCCGGGAAAATTACCGTAATTCCCAGCCGATGAATGATTCTCTGCTCCTTTACCGCTTTAAAAGACACGTGGTAATGAGGCACGTCGACCCCTCTGTCGGGCATTGTTAATCGTGACGACGTATGCTTTGGCGTCTTTTGTCCGTTTAATTAACTGCAAACCATTATTTTGCTTAATTTTTCTATTTCGTTTATGAGGTGAATGATAATATTGAATTCTATATTTCATTCTGATATTGCAAAGTGATAGTTGAGTACAGTAACATGCATATGCTGTAAAAGATTTCTTGTTTGTCTTGCAGGTCGGCGCCGCTTCATTATGCAAGCCTCGGCATCCTACTCTACCCTGATGTGTGCCTCTTGTGAACATGTGTGTGATCAGTGATTGGTAGTGCCAGTGTGGTGTTCCCTTCATTTCCCATTTTTATTACCAGTTTCAAGCCATCCAATTATGTTGTGAACTTAACTGCTTTTATGTAGTTATCAGGAGAACTTTGTCAGATTTTCATGAGTATTTGCTTCGGGAGTGATTAAGGTGTTTTTCAATTTATAGCGAGTTCAAGTGGGTACTGTTTGCTTATATTTTAATATCACATTTATTCCTGGTCTTTGACATAAGTTGTGAGTAGTTTTCTCAGTTTCACACTGTTGTATCGTGAATTTACATTGTGTTTGACTACTTTTTATAGTGAGTGCTAGTGGGTACAGTTTCAATTTGTTTTTTCTCAAGTCTCGGCATGTGCGTGCAACCAGTGGTATGAGGTGAGTGGTAGATGAATACTTTGTTTACAGTTGATCCTAGTTGTCTCACATATTAATGCTTTTATCAATTCCGTGTAATCCTCTGTCTTCGTGAAATAAACGAATTGTAGCAATGAATTTGGAAGTTGTTTCCTCCTTCCTGTTGAATGACATTTTCTTTTTTTTTTCATTTGATACACTACTGTAGGCTCTTGCTTAGGACTTTGGAATATTCCCCGAAGTTACTTTCGAATAGTGATGTTCTGGGTATGCGGTTATGAAATTTTCTGCACTATCAGGGAACCAGTATTGCAGTTATTCCACTAAAACATGGTATTTTATCATCGGAATGAGATTTATTTATTGTTTTAAATTACGTTAGGTTAAAAATAATTGTACGTGCGTGTTATTGCAGTTCATATTGCATGCTCCGATTTTCTAAGCGATTGACTTTTGTCAACAATAATGTTATTGCATTTTACCAGCCAGTTCTCCTGAATTTTAATTGGCCGATCAAAGTCGTCAATCATGTACCGCTTTAGTGGATTTTATCCCATGAGTCATCTTCGGCAGGCGACACTATCTCGTCCGCGAGCATCGGTCTTCGATATTCTGTCCCTTTCCGAATTGCCTACGTCCTTTTTGTCACCCCCCGCGCAATTGTATTTTGGAAAAAAATTGTTCCTAGGGTTTGCTTTCCTTGTCACTACAATATTTAAAGCTTAATAAGCGAAATATTACGCCTTGATAATTTGCGGGTTGCAGCAGATGACAAAAGAAAGGCAGTGCTAAAATCGTCTCGGCGACAATCTGGTATATTTTAAACCTACGTGCTTTGCAAATGATGACTATAATGGAAACTGATATTTCAATCCTCGGATCCTAGTCCTTCAGAAATTAAAATATTACATTATTTATCAATAGTTTCTCTCCATTCATTTCAATGCGAAATCGACGTTGTCACCCGGAGCCGAGCCTCCGCACCACCTACCGGGCGACAAAGAAACCTCTTTCCGGCGGAAGGTTTCGGTAACACCAATCAGGTGGGACTTTCCCCTCCTTTAATATAATCTCCGTGCTCTTGCTATTGCCCTATTGCGTCACATTGTTGCCACGTCTATCGCTAGGGAGTACTATGATTCCATGTTCATGACCCTGACACCGAGACTCCCAGCGGACCTTTATTAATACCGATGTCGAAGATTCCCCCAGGAGCCTCTAAGGATGGTAGCACCTTGGGGACTCTCAGGGAAACGACTATTAATACGGCCGGTTCCCTGGAATATTAACGTTCCCGGGTGGTTCCAGGGGGGAAACTTTTAAAAGGGTAAGTAAATAAAAAATACTTACTAACAATTAAAATTTAAAATATCTGTTTTTCTTTCAGAATAAAATCGCGGATCGTGTAACAGCCAAGGGAGCCTGTCATAGCCCCCTAAGATAAAATCATGATGGTGATAATCGTGATGACAGTGGATATTCAGCAGATGATCCCTTATCTGCAACGTGTTCAACACTTAACAACTGAAGTATTTAAATAATGGAAAGTTTTTTTAAGCAGGTGCATCAGAGCGCGTTTAATACATTGATTTGAAGCAGCTCTTCCCAAATACTGTAAGACGCACTTTGATTTTTCGGGTTGGATTTTAACAAAATATGCATAAAAACATATCTACATTAGACATTTATAGGAAGAAAATCAAATCTGAGTGTATGACAATTGCAACTCGTCGTAAATTTATAGAAAAAAATAGGCAATGGAGAGTGCGCATTTAGCTCACTGCCGCAATTTAATCTGCGGTGAAACCGGATGGGAACCTCCGATGGCTACGCAAAATCGGATGCATGAAAACATAGCTTCACCCTCGGCCCATGAGCGACAGGCCGATTTCAGTGGATGAGATTTTTCATTGGTAAACCGGTGCTTCCTTGAGGAGGCACTTCAAGTTCAGTACTCCGTCCGTCGAATAGTACGTTAGGCCGTGGACTCCTTGGTGCCATTTGCTAAAAGCATAAAAATGCCGACGCTAGGTTTTTATTCACTCTTCTAGATATATCCCAACCTCTAACCAATTTCCCACCTATCATTAATGGCACATGTGACCTAAGCTATCGGTCGTCTCCCCAGATTAGCTTGTGGCTAATAGGTACTAGCTAGCCGAAATAAAGTGCGTCGCATGGGACGGAGCGAACTAAATGTCATTAATGTTTTCACATCATATTTTAACTCGCTGTTTTTCCAACTCACAGTAATCTCATCTGGATTCTCCGTCTACCTTGAGGAATCGTCGATCATGACAAAAAACTTTTCATTAAACATTTTTTACAGTCATACACAATAGGGGAAAGAGAGCAGTGAGGCGTAGCAGTATACTGAATGCAACATGCAAGGGAAAAGAGTAGTGTATGTATATCAGGATAGGGATAGAATATAGGTAATGAAAATAAAAGAGGTGCCGACAAACGTTATTATCGTTCAGACTGGGGGTTATAAATAGGAGAAAGTAGACGAATTGCATGAACAACGAGAAGAAGTGATTGAGAAAGCGAAGGGAAGGAAGAATTTAAAGTAAATGGGAGATAGGAACTCAGTCGTCGGGTAAGGGAGGAGTGGAGGTGGGGTAGGGGAGTATGAGCTGGGAGTAAGAAATTATCGCGACGAGAAAGCAGTGGATTTCTGTAGAAAGAATAATCTAATGATTATCAGCACATGGTTTGGTTTACCCACCACCACTAGGCGGAGGTACTTTTGGGGAATGCAAAAATAGTGACATAAGGGGATTGCGATTTTCGTCAAGTTGACATTTTCGTTAAGTTTCGCATGGATTTCATAAAGGCGTTCGAGAGAGTGAGGAGGGAAAAGTTAAGGGGACTATGGCGGAATATAGGAGTAGACTGGAAGGACAGGAGACTGATCCGAAATTTATACATGCCACAGAAAGGGCAAGTGAGAGTTGCTGATGAAGAATCGGATTGAGAGGCCATAGGGCGAGGGGCTAGACAGAATTGTTCGTTATTACTTATTACTGGTATTTTTTAATACACCCTCGGAGAAAATGGTGTGAGAGGCGTGATAAAAGCTTGAGGCAGGAATAAACGCAAGGGAGAAATGGTCAGTTGAATTGCCCAGGCGAAAAGGGTATTCTACCAAAGGAAGGATCTACTTACGGCTGGAAATACAAGCATGGAAGTAAGGAAACAATTGATTAGAAAACACATCTAGTACATGTTTCTTTATGGCATGGAGGCATGGACAATATGCATGGAGGGATGTAACAGTAGAAGAGAAGTCAAGGCTCAAGGAATTCGAAATATGGTTCTACAGACGCGTGATGAAAATAAAATGGATTGACCGAGTGACAATCAAATTAGTCCGAGGAAGATTAAGAAAGAGAGAGGTCTGTCGAAAATTTTAAAAAGAAGACTGAAGGAATAAAATATAACGTTGAAATTTCACAATGCATTTTATTAATTATGAGGTTTCGTTTCCGAGCAACATCTTCAGGTCATGCACACAGGATATTTTGACCGTTTATGCACACTAGGAATGTGGGGAGGGATTATTCAGTGATGCTGCGGGAGGTAGTTTTTTTTAAGTAAATGTTTTAGACGAAGGTAAAACCGATTATGACGCCATTTAAATAGCCCAAATAGGGTAATTTCGCCACGAGAGCGGCTGAACACCGAGGATGTTTCATCTATGGCGAGAAAAACTCCCGCTTAGCCCAACATTTGCAAGATAATAGACACAATAGTGACATCATCCCAATGCTATACATATGAAGATGAAGGGTCTCAGCTTAGATACCCTGAAGGAATTGGAAATATTGAACCACGCTGAGTCAAGTCAGAAAAGTCTTGTTACTGAACTTTTGTATCATTCTCATTATTTTATAAAAATATGACGGAACCACCTAATCTACCATATGTTGAAACATAATGGCCAGATGAATACAACCGTGAAGGGAATCGTGAATGGGAGGATTGGCAACAGTAAGTTTCGCATGATATGCTACATGTAGAAAGTTGCGAAGAATGTGGAAGAGAAGAATTTATGTAGAAATGAGGAGTTAATTGATAGGATAACTGAATGAATACACTTGAGAACGACATAAAGTATCGAAAAGCGCCTTGTATCTTATATTAAATAAAAATGTGTACAATTTCGACAACTTGTTTCATTCTCTGTCTCATATGTTCCACTGTGTGTACCATGTTCTTGTCAGAAACCTTAATGTTTATCCTTTAAACGTTCATATTTTTCAAATACGTTTTTACCCAAGTGCTCCAAAAAGAGGAGTATGTGATAATATTCGAGAGCAGGAGCATAATCGAAGGTGGCCATCCATCAGCAAAGTTAGTATCGCATTCAATATATGAGGTAAGCACTTACTGCTTGAGGTGCATTCAATACTCCCATGGAATATCCAACAGGCATGCAAGTGCCGACGTTTGTAACAAATCCACACAAAAAAAGCATGTAGGTCCATTCTTCTTTTCTCTTAAAAGGCAGAATTAATTTTCTAAATTATATGGAATGATTGACATTTTAATGGAAATTTTTAAAGCTATTCTTCACTCCGTAAATTCAAGCTCAAACGCAATTCAAACTCTACAAACAAACACAAAGCCAAAATTAAAGTACACAGCCAACAACACTTCATTTAAAAAAAACACTGCGGATCTGAAGACAGATTCATTTCCATTCTAATTCCTGGCTTACCTTCGACGGTGAGATCAATATTTTCTCCGGCTCCAACGCGCGCGAAGGGATCGTGGAATTTATCGAAGCACTTAATTTCTCTTGGTTATCCAAGAAAATCTGCTGATGAAACCGATTAGGTGAACCTGTCTTAATCCCTTTCCCATTCGCGCACGAATTAATCGTTTTCGAAGAAGGCATGGTAGATGTGAATAAATGTCGCTAGGACGTAAGGAAAATACTTGATCTTCGGCGTTACTGAATCCCTTCTAGATTCAAACTCCTTGTCATTTAGTTAAAAACGCTAATTTTCAAACACTTTTTCGCGCTCTTATTTTATGAAACCTTTCATCCCTCCAAGCATGCAAATGACTTAGCATCGCGCCAGCTCTCCCATTAATAAGTCCTCGCAGTCGCTTGCGTCACCGCGCCTCTCTCTGTTCAAAGGGGGATTCCGTACTGTTGGATTCGTATCTTCACAAAAAAAGACAAGGCTTCCATTGGATTCATGATATTTTACGCATCTTCGTAGAAAACATTACTTACTCAATTCGAGAAAAGGAATTTGCCCTCGCATTTTCGAATCATGCCATCGAAAATGTTTTAATTTTTAACTATCAATCATGCGTTCAAGTTCTTACTTTAATTTATTCTTTCCGTTGCCTAAGGCAGTAAATTAGCAGCTATATTGCCCTCACCGATCGCCCATGACGTACATGTCGTGCCACCCATAACTTAACGAAGACGCTCAAGTCATATACCTCAACTTGAATTTGCTGATAAGGAACCTTGAAAATGTCGTCGGGTATCCGGCAAGCACCGCCCAAGGTCTGGTCAAAGCGCTTCGCTCTAGCAACCATAAAAATAATTTATTGCAAAATATCTCATGCTGTAGGAAGGAAAACTTTAAATTTTTACTTGAAACAGTATCAGGTGATAAACCATAGGTTTCTTCAAGGCAAATTAAAATACGTGTAAGAAACATAAGTTAGTATAAATTGCATGAATTTGAATATATTCTGGAATGGCAGTGACAGTGGCAGAGTTCATCCACTGTAGCCAGATCGGTCACGCACTGGCCTGGCAAACCGAAAGTCGTGGGTTCGAATTCCACCAAGGTCATATATGTGTTTACCCTAGGAATATTGGTCTTAGATTAGACGGTGAGCTAAGGTCTTGGCTGTCCGAGCACCTAAAACACAAATACTATTACTACCTTTAATAGGTACCTACTATAGGAATCAAATTTCGCTATGTAGCGATTGAAATTCACATGCACTTTGCCATATATAAATAAAAATTAATTCGAATACCTACGACAATTGACGCTCTGTTAAGTTTGAGAGTAATTATAACAAATAGTTTAAATGAAAAATTAAATCTAAACACATATGAAATTCAATCGGCAATAAATATGACTGGATGAATATCGCTTCAATGACTGACCTTCAACGCAAATAAAATGAGAACCAAGAGATTCAAATCTCACCACCCTTAGCTTTGATGGCTTCTCTGCGCTCTTCCTGATTTTTTCGTTTTAGATGGCTGGTGTTTCGGAATAGTGTAATTATAAAAACAGCAGTCTCAAACTATGAACTAACATTCTTCTTAACTGTCACATATTTGCATAACATCACATGCATCAACACAGGGATCAACTTTTCAATCTTTTTTATCTACGTGAGCGAAAAGCTTTACAAAAGTAAAATATTACTAATATTACTATTATGTAATTCGTCGTAAAAAGCCTTATTCATGCTATAACATCAACTTTTAATCTCAAGGTTACTTTTTTATATGGCATGCATTTTTATTAATATAATACATCTGTAGTTTAAACGCATCCATTTTTTATTTTTATTGACGTCATCCATCATAGCTGAAGCTATACCACGTATATATAAAGAATATTATTACACCTATTATGTCATGTTCATTGCGCTGTAATTACACTTGTTCCCAGCGGTGCGTATTGTATCAGCTTTCATCTTAAATGTTTCAGTAAAAAATTTCATGACAATAATCTTCCCTTCTCTCAAAAAATAGTATCTATGGTATATAGTAGTCGAGAGAGTAGAGCGTTGGTTCCCTGACTGAAGATCTTAGGCTCGAATCCGGGAAAAATCTTTCTCACACGTTAAGGTAAACCGAATCTCATTGATTTTCTGGTCCTAAAATTTTACTGGTAAACCAAAGGCGGCACAGGGAAAAGAAGGAACTCTAATAAATGTAAATATATCCAGCCATTGAGGTTACAGCTATTACTAGAGCTCTACGCTACCCAATCAGACCACTCTTAAAATTCAGCGCTGTCGGATAAGGGAACATCTCCCAAACAGAATCGTGCGACAATCAAAAATTTTGAAAAAAAGAGGAGACTATCGTTATGACCCGATGAATATCGCATTACACCCTCTACCTTAGCAAGAATACCTCTAAAAAATGAACAACACTAGAGATCCTAGATAAAACGAAAACTAAGGTATTGAAGAGTATTTTTATCTGGGAAACCGAGTAGCCAGCGATGGGCGAAACAAGAAGGAAACAGGAGAATAGTCCGGGAGAAGAGAGCATTCTATCAAAGGAGGAATCTACTTACAGCTGGAAATAAAAGCGTGGGAGTCAGGAAACAAGTCATGAAAACATACATCTTGATAACGCTTCTTTATAGCAGGGAAGCATGGGCGATAACAGCAGCAGAGAAGTCGAGGCCGGAAGCATTCGAATAGTGGTGCTGCAGAAGAGTGAAGTTGCAATGGATCTGTCGAGTGGCTAACGAAGAAGTTCTAAGAAGAGTGGGAGAAAAGAGAAGTCTGCAGGAAACTTAAAAATTACGGAAGAACTGATTCGGTCATACCTTGACACATGATGGTCCACTGAATATCGAGCGAAAAGTGAATGGGAAGAACGGAAAAGGAAGGTCTCGTATTAGATATATGGGGCAAGTCGTGAAGGAAGTGCAAAGGAAGAATTATGTGAATATGAAGAGGTTGGATGATAGGATAATCAAGTGGAGAGCTGCATCAAACTAATCTCACAAGTGTTGACTGATGAGGGCTCATAGTCTCGAAAGTGATAGCCAGTGGGAGAGGATAAACCTGGTTCCACCGAATGCTAACGTAACGCATCAAATGCATACATTGTGCGTCACCATGCGGCCAATGGCAAAATGTCTCCATCCAGGGTTTAGCTAGTGAATACAACTTCTATCTCATACCTTCATGTTTCCAGCAAGTTCTCCTTCAAACATGGTTCTTTGTAAACATAACTGGACATTTTGTCCTCCCTCTGCTACCGTCACTGCCATGGCTTGGGTTTCTTGTGTCGAAAGAACGGGCGGGAAGAAGGGTTAACAATGCATCTCACACTCAGATGAAGATGCGATAACTCACAGCATCTATCCATGTTGCAACACATCATCATGATGTGAACATCCCAGTTGCGTGAACCTAATTGGAGAGTGATGCTCAATAACTTTGCAAAGTCAATTACACTATTTATAGAAAATATGCTCTAGTAATACTTTACTTAACAGGAGCACTTACAGGAAAATGATTTCATTTTAAAGCCAGAAAAGAAAATGTTGATTTTGTTTGTCTGCTGTGAATAAATATGAAGCAATCTCTGAACAGAATCATTATAAAAAGAATTACAACTCATAACTTACCAAAACCATGTAAGGAGAGCATTACAAACTTGTTTTGTGAGCAAAGGATAATTTATTTTCATATTTTTATTCTATAATCTTGTTTTCTTCTTTTGTGAATCAAGAATAAAATACTATTAATGGCCTCAAGCCTTCTCTGCATAAAAACCCCTGGGAGAGAGGAGAAAGGATTCCGCATCGATGATTTTCGCTTAGTAATGATTACTCCATTATTCTCATAGGATTGAAATTCACTGATGGCTTGTGATTTTTCAGGCCCTGCTTCATTGTTCTCTGTATCAAACAGAACCTTGCAGAACGTTTATTTAGAGTCAATGAATTCTGGATAATTCTACGCAGTAAAATAAACCAAATTAGCACTGACTTTTCATCATTAAAAAAATGAGAGTATTTAATCCACATCACAGGACATGCTTACATATTTTACAATACCTTTCAGATTATTTTAACATAATGTTGAAATTTTATTCAGAAGGCCTCTTAAGATTGATCAGCTTTCACCAACTCAATCCTGATTCACTCGAACTCTTAATTGTCGTAGTAACACATTTCTGCATAAACCCTTGAGCGGATAGGTTTTGGATGAGAGAAAAAAATGTAGTCTCCGATGAAAACACTGGGTACCATACTCCATTTTGGAAGCACTAGGATTCTAAGTCCATCGAAGTATATATATAATGTTAAATTTGTGCTGCGATCTCCCTGGAATCTTGAAGTCTTTGAAAGAGCACTTATGCCTTCGCCTGCCCCACATTTCGTCCAAGGTAAATATATTGTGCACACTTCAAGTAGGTAGGTCTCTTTACCCTTTCTCGGTCATCACTGATGGAGCATTGTGGACAAAATATCCAATGCATTACCCTCAGCTTCGCCTACTGGCCTTTTCTTAGTATTTAATCCTTGTAGGCACATCAAAGCCGTATCTATTCTTCAATAAACATAAAAAATTTAAATTTTGTCAGCACTTCTTCAGATTAGGGCTGTTATTGGTCTTTCCATATCACCTACATTATTGTCATTGGTGTCCACCTTGTCCGACTCTTTGAGGGATCTCAGAACGATGGGCTCGACGTAAGGATGGGGTTGGGAAACAAAGAAGGAAGACTGGAGAGAAATTTTGTGTTGACGTTAGACTGCCCGTAACTAAAGGTACCAAGGGGTCCACAATATCTTAAGGACGTTGTAATGAAGTTGGAATGCTTTCCGTTCGGTATCCAAGTAATGATTTCAATTTTATGTGCGGCGGGATTATAACTCGGGCTCTAAGGGTGAAAAGCCATGCAATACTCCTGGTGCCTATCTAAGGGTAGGGGGCGTTTTAGTAGTTTCAAAAATGCACCCAAAGTTGAAGCGAAATAGCGAACACAGCATGGAGAGTGAGTAAATCAACAATTTAATTTCACTCCTTTTGTGCGTTTTCGTAATGAACTGGGAACTTCTGTTGCATATTCTTTGTGAGTCGTGAGAGAAACAGAATTTCAAGTTGATTGAATGCTGACATCTCTATGCAATGTGGAAATATTGACCACAAATCCATCGTCACTCGCATTCATAAAACACTTAACGTTCGCCGTAGAAAACGAGGAGAAAAGCTAAAAACATACGTTTAAGAACCAGATAACATGTGTCGCAGCTCAAGTCAATCACTTATAGATGCCATCAAAGAGAAATTGTAAGTTATCTATGATGTAGCGATATCATAACATGATAAAAATAGAATATCAAAGAATATGCTTTCACAAAATTAGCATGGATCATATTTGGCCATTTTCTCCACTATGCACCACGCGCTTATTTTCCCATCTTGAGTTTCCTAAAACAAAATACGGGGTAAAAAACACATTCTGGTCTTCGAATTGTTAGGAAGAAGGATTTAGAATCCAGGCCTCTTAATGACCAGATCCAGAAGCGCTAAAATGGTCATTGAGCATTTTGGACAAGTAAGTTCGCGTTCATAAAAGTGTCTGCGAGAATATTAAGATGCAATGACTCCCTCCTCAGAAACGGTCGACACTCCCATCTTTGCGCAGATGAAGGCCTCTCCGTCATAATCACTCCCCGGAAGACGCTGCTGGCAACGTAGGCAACGGGGCTCAGCGAAAATTAAAGACACTTGTACGGGGTCAAGTCCTTTGGTTTCCGGCAAATGAGCATTCAAGAACAGTGCCAGCGTACCAGCGGACAAAATAAATGGAACAAATGCCCATGGTCCCAGCCACTGCTGCAGAAGAGGAAATGTCATGCCCACAGCAAAGTTTCCGCCCCAGTTAGCCATACTTCCGAGGGACATGGCTACAGGACGAGGCCCAATCTCAAACAGTTCTGCAAAGAAAGAAATAATGCTAAATATGGGTGTTATATATTTATGATACATATACAACACTAGAAAACTTCGACACTATGCAAATCAATTCTAGCACCGAGCACCACATTCCCGCTAGCAGCCACAACATACTAGGATGGTGCTTACAGCTGCAAATACAAGTGTGGAAGTGAGGAAAAATTTCATCAGAACATACATCTGGTGCATTCTACTACATGGCAGCGAATCATGGACAATTACAGCAGCAGAGAAATCAAGGCTGGAAGCATTTGAAATGTGGTGCCACTGTATAATGATGAAGATAAAATGGATCGACCGAGTGACAAAAGAAGATGTCTCAAGAAGAGTGGGAGAGAAGAGATGTCTATTGAAAACTTTTAAAAGAAGATGGGAAAACTTAAGCGGCCATATCTTAAGACAGAATGGCCTGATGAAGACAATCGTTGAGGGAAAAGTGAACGGGAAGAAAGGAAAAAGCAGGCCTCGTATGAGATATACGGAACAGGTTGTGAAGGATGTAAAAGAGAGCCATTACGTTAATATGAAGAGATTGGCCGACAGAGGAATCGAGTGGAGGGCTGCGTCAAACCAATCCTAGGATTACTGACCGATGATGATGATGATATCAGAATGGAACATTTTACAAAACAAAATTTACAAAACTTTAAAAAATAAAAATGATAATTGACGTATGACTCTTTAAACCCCTACATTACCTGAGCCAATGAAAAAAGGAATGGGTCCCAATCCAGATGCGAAGCAGATGACATACATCAATATCGCAAGGATGGAAAGATATGGCATCCACCAAAATAAGTCCTGAAATAATTCAACGTTACATGAAATCATCAGCGAAGTAAATCACTTACGCCATAGAGTGATTTTGCTTAAAAATACTTCTCTTAATTTTGTTTGAGATTTGATTCTCTAAGTATACTCACGATATAAATTATCACAAAAATTAGTATGATAAGGCAGCTTCCAGCTGATACACAGCTGGTCAAAATTAATCCCCTCCTGGTAAACCACCCTACGAGCTTCATCGCTACAAATGCCATGGTTAAGTTCACTGCACCCGCTGCTACGCTTGCCATTTCACTTCCCGATTTCCCCAATCCAGCTTCCTCAAATATTGTCATTGAATAGTAAAATACCTGGAAAGTGAAGTTTTCATGTTGAAATGCTGAATATTGAAAGAAAAATAATGGAGAAAACAACTCGATATTTGCTCAAGAACATTTCTGCACTACTAGACTCACGATGACAAGTCTTTAATTATAAAAAGCGACTTTTCACTGTAAAACATTTCAAAAATTGGTTGAAAAAAATGTTCAGTATCTTAGTTTTGATACATTCGAAAAAATACCTGCAGAGGCTGAAGAGACATGGTATTTCTCTTCGCATTCAAAGAACAAGTTTTTATAAATTGGATTCGGTCCCCTCTTAACCTAACCCCTAAACACTTACAGCATTAATTCCGCTTAACTGTTGGCCAAGCTGCATGGAAACAACAAGCAAGAGAGGCAGTCTGAATTGCGGAGTCTTGATAACTTGCGCAATACCAAACTGCTTGCCAATTTTGTTCTCCTCTTGGTGAGCCCTCTCGCGGTATAGCTCTTCCAAGTCTTCTTTCAACTCATCACAGCCTACGTTCCTCAGTCGAATCAATTCTAGAAAAGAAAAATAGAGATAAAGTTAACATACATATGCCACTTCGAATCTCATTGAACGGAACGCACTTCTTACAAGACTCAAATTTTGCAAGCCTTCGTAATCACCAATTTACGCAACAAAACATTTTTCTATCGCCTCGCCTACAGGAATAGTGGCAGGAGGGGCAGGAGTAATGAAGCTATGCACTGCAAGTTGCATATACGGCAGGATGAACGTAATCAAGTTCAGAAAAAAAATTATTACATACAAACATGCAAACGCAGGTTCAGATTCTTCCTTGACATCATCCATACCTGACCTTTGCTTATTACGCATGCCAAAATGTATGCATGGCCCATAGAGACCTAAGCTGAAGAGTTCACACTGCTGAAGAATGATTTTTGTTATCATTGAAGAAATGAATCAATCCTAGCACTGCTGTTCTATAAAGTAAACTGAGAGATTGGTTTGATGGGGTGGCTAGGTGGGGTGGCAATGGAAGAGATTTTTCATCGATATACCATCTCCCGTTTGAGTGCTGAGAGGACTTAGAGTGCAGTAATCCTTCTGCCTCATGGATGTTATACCGTAGACTCCTTGACACCTCCCGCTAAAAGCAGGACATTGCTGACACAGGTTTTCTCTCCACCCTCCTCCATTTACTGAACTAAATTTATTTTTTTTAATATTCCTGCCACTAACCAATTACCCACCCATCATCATAATTGGCACAAATGACCCAAGCTGTCAGTTGCCTACCCAAAAGAACTGCTCTTTAAGGTAAACCTTTATTTAGAATAATTAAGTTCGAGCAACAAGATGTAATCTCATGTCTTGTCCACTTCTCTTCCCTTCATCCCTGCATACTCACTACTGCCTCTTAACTCTAATGATTTGCATGGAAATAGACCAGCCAATAATAGAGCAGAGTGCTATGCACAAGCATGATGAGAGCCAGGGAGGATATGGTTGGTGTGGTGGCTAGAGCACTAGCCTCCACTCCAAGGGGCATGAGTTCGATTCCCGGCATTGGCGAATTTTTCAGTGGCATACAGGTCTCTACTTGTGTGCATTGTGGAGAATGTTTGAGGTCAGTATTCTGTCCATTGGATGGGACGTTAAGCCATGGTCCCCTTGGCACCGATCTTTGACAGTAGGCTAATTCTGATGCCCGGATTCTCTCCACCCTTCCTCCATTACCTGAAATGTTTCTACCATTACCCAATTACCCACCTATCCTAAATGGCAAAAATTACCTCAGCTGTCATCGCCTCCCTTGAATAACTAACTAACTAATGTGAGTCAGGTGTGAACTCAAGAGAAAGCATTCAGAAGAGTCTGTGAAGCATCAAATGAATGATCATTCATGAGTAAGCAGAGCTTAGAGTTTAGCAAAAACATTAAAATTTTGAAAAACATATCAAAATAACCAAGGGCCACTGGGTAATGTTGATTACCATCTAATTTCTTATGCACTTATAACTACAACAATTAAAGCTTACATAATAATATTTATTTTAGATTCAGACACCAAATTCTGCATTCTGCATTCGGTCTTAACTAGGTCCTAGTTCAGGACAAAATTCAAAAGCTAATACAAGAAAATAATAATAGAGAACCACATAAGGTTAGTATGCTGCATTAGCTACCATGTGTCCTCTCCTGAAGCCCATATATGTGAGCAAGAGCAATGAGGATTTTGATAACATCAAATTTCTGCTCACATTCGGAAGCAATTTTTGAAGAAAAAGTTAAGTAAAGAGCACATTATGCCAATAAACACAAAACGAAATAAATCGTCCGTCTATCAGAGACCTTGGTGGCTACAAGCACATTCATTTCAAGCAACCTCTTGATCAACCTATTGATATATGTCGAAGGCATTCATGTATCATGGCAACTCCACTCATATGCAAAAATTTCAGAAACCTGTCATTTTTAAATCTCTCTACTGATGAAATGTCACATAAGTTATGAAACTCAGCTATTATTAAAAACTGATTATTACATATTAAAAGAGGAGACTTCTCTTCAATACAATGGAAATGGCAACTTATCTAATATCATGAAAGTCTGATACATCTAGCTTTAGATTAATTTTAATACCTACCACTGATTCCTTTTTCCTCAAGACCCTTCACTACAAACAAATACTTTGGACTTTCTGGCAGGTAGTAGAACAAGATGATTGATGGCAAAGTTAAGATGATATACAGGCCAATTAAATAATGCCATGATGATTCATTACCTGCAAGAAGAAACAATGCCAAGAATAAAAAAAGTCATTTTTGGATATTTTTTCAGTTGCAATGTGTCAGATAAATCAATAAAATTTTCTGGCACAGACAATTTAAAATCAAGATTGAGTTATAGATTTGAAAATAAAAAAAAGTTTGGGAATATGGAGTAGGTACATAGTTATGATTGCAGCAATATACTTACCTATATGGGATTATTGACTTTCATTTAAAGGTATAATCACTGCAGAAAGTTTGCTCTATTAGTTTATGGAGGAAGATTAATGATGACAGAAAATAGTAGGTACTTAGAGTTTAAAATTTGATCACTAGAGTCCTAAATGGCAGAAAAATGAACTACTAGAAGCAAAATGGTAAAATCATGTCAAGGGGTTTGTGATAGCATGGGTATCCACCCTAATTTGAAAGGATTTTTGTTTTTTTCTGAGTGTCTATTTTTTTATTTTAGGGACAGTTCATATTTACAAAGAAAGCAATCACTTTAAATAAATGAATGGGTTGAAAAATTATTTTTTTAACTTATGATAGATAATTTATGAAAGATAAATTGTTTTGTAATGATTTAATTCATTTGTTCCAGTGTCATAAATTGACATGCTGACTATGGAAAATTCATTACACTTCACAAACATACCATTTGTTGAGTTTATCCCCAGCTTAATATGTTGGTGCTTTGTTATAAAGGTATCCAGAATATACATCAAGATAATAAAATAAAATAAGGTAATATAAAGATTGGCACTAACTCTGGATCATTAACTACATCATATTAAGCAATCACAATATATTTTATCACGTACATTTGTTGATATGGTGAATAACGAAATATACATCGCTATGGCTGACCATGAAGAGAAGTCTTTCGGCATTCCCTGATTAACAAGAACTACCTTTACAGTGTGGAAAGGAAGAGTGAAAAGTGAAATGCTATATAAAAACATATGGGGGGCCATAATAGGGTATAATGACCCAGAGGGCTACGATTTAACTGCCAGAGAATGAGCATGTTATGCTATTATATGTATTTAACGTACACTTATACACAAGACGTGTTTCAATGCCTAGGGTATTATCACCAGGTCTACTAGACACCTGATGATGATTCCTACAATAGACCTGCTGATGATGCCTTAGGCATTGAAACATGTGTTGTGTATAAGTGTATACACTTTTATCTTGTGTATAAGTGTATGCATTTATAAATTAAATATAAGTGGACAATAACACTCATGCAATTTAATTTAATCCCTGAAATGCTATTCTACCAATTGACACCAGATGTGGTTTAATTAATCTGCTAGCATGTATGTACTTCCATACCATAGAAAAAAAAAACAAATATGCTAGTATAATGAATTAAAATAATCATTTTGCAAAATCATACCAGATTTCTTAGATTGCTGTCAGCTATGCACATTTGTTTAAAAGCTAAAGATGATGAAAAATTAATTCACATCATTTGGCAGGCATTAAAAAGATGGTGATAACTTTCTGGGGAATTGGAGAGGAAATGGAAACAGTTACAAGTGGTATCATCATCAATCCTTTGAATACTTCATCAAAAATTGTGTTAGGCACATGGTTCTGGCATAGATATGCAGCCACAATAACTCACCAAGCATGAAACTGAATCCAAATATCTGAGCAACGAGGACGCCAGCACTGAGACCCATGGGACAAACCACTCCCATGAATCCTCGTAGGCCCATTGGCGCTATCTCTGTTAAGTATAGTGGTGCAACACCAGTCACCAAGCCTTAAAGAGAGTAATGAAATCAAAGGTTGAAGCTTTTACTTGGTGGAAGGACATCATAATTGTTAAAACACCCATTTTACCTTCCATAGTTAATTTAGCACTACTATTTTACACTACATATTCCACACTTTGTTAGTACTTGATAAACTGTAAAAGTAACAAAGTGTGTTTTAACAATCATTAAAGAGAGTATTTGATCTTACGTTAGCATATGTAAACAGTGGAACCTAATGCAAAATAAAACAATTTCTAACAGGTATGAATACCTAGGTTTCTCACTCAACAGATGATATTTTCTGGATACATGCATATATTAAAGGAAAAACCTACTGAATAACCTATACACATTCAGAACTAACATATTCATAGATGGTAGAATGATTCAATTTCCTTTAAGAGGGACAAAACTTCATAAACCCACTAAGCTGAGTACACCTTTTAGCTAAGATACTGGTTGATATGGAGTAGGTCCATAAGTTCTGGTGTACCTTTGGAGTGGTTTATGTGAGGCACTTGAGTTTATTTGAATAATGTGGACCCAGATTTCATAAACTAAGAGTCAAAATCATTGCTATAGCAATGATTTTGCAAAGCTATAGCTTCACCAGAAGTTTACATGGCCATCTAGGGTAGAGCTCATACATACGTACTACTTTTTTGTTTCAAGGGTAGTTTACTAGCTTAAAATCTGCTGTTGTTTTATGTGATGGTGATCTAAGTGATTTAGAATTTCTCTTTCATGTATCTTAAAGGTCATCAAAAGTTGAATCATATCCATTTGGCAGAAATTGTCTCATGAGACTGTGAGGGAAAGTGAAAGAATCAGAATGGAAAGTAGGAAGAGGGTTCACTATTGTAGATCCTGAAATTTAACCCAGAACCTCAGAGGTTACAATTGTTTTCGCTGGTATCCCCGCATGCCACAGTGAAGGAGTCAATATTATGCAAGCTTTCAATAATCTGAAGAAAGCACTATGAAGAAAGGAAAAAAATAAATATACATGAATGCAAAATGGATTACTTAGCAAATTGAAATTTATGATCATAAAAGGTAGTCAAAAATTTGGAAGGAAAAGGTCTGACAGGTCAGATTGATCTGAGAATTATGGAAATCCAATCCTACACTCCTGACCAAAATGGGGTAAGTTAGAGAACACCTGATTAGTAGGAAATCTCATACCTCCAGCAAAACCCAACAGAAGTCTTGCTAAAAGGATCATTTCCACTGACAATGCCCATCTGGAACATGTTAGGAGCACAGCAGCCACAGTTCCTATTATTAAGCTCAATAGAAGTGTCATTTTTCTGGAAAATATAAAAATTAGCATACCATAAAAATAAGGTCAACATACTTATTTTGTTCCATCTCATCCACCTTCGATAATCCAAAGGACTACAAGTAGTGGATAGGCTAAGAGTGAAAGTAGGGGTGAATAGGAGAGATAATGAATTGGGAAAATCTATAGAAAGGAATTAATAAAGCTGTGAGGTGGACAGTAGGACTCGATAACATGGTGAGAATTAGTAAACCACAGATTTAGGCAGACTTGAATGAAATAATGCAGGAGAACAGTAAATGGAAGAACATCAGCACAAAGGAGGGTAAAACTACATGTATACATATACGTTGATAAAAAATGGTGGGAAACATTTATAGGTGAATGGCGTAAAAAATCAAATTGGTGAATAACCAGAAATATGGAAACTTTGATGACCCATAAACGGAAATTTAAGAATGGAGGAGAAAAAGGGAAATGCAATCCAAGAAGTAATATGAGCCATCAAAAGAAAGCATCATTCATCATTTAAAAAATCATAATTTTGTATGGCAATATCTATTGAATCATTATAAATCTAAAGCTTAATGAATGGTTTTACCCAATAGTTTACTGAAACAGCTGAAATCACATCCATTGTGTATGAAGATATACTAACAAGATTAAGGGATAACAAGAAAGTTCTTTACAATGCCAGAAACTCTACTATGTATATAACAAATGGTATACACAGTTGAAAAATCTATGATGCATTCCTAATCTAGTGAATGTTTACCTACCTGCCATATTTGTCAGCAAGGCTGCTGCAAGATAAAGATCCTGCCATTCCACTAACGAGAGATATGGATACAATGGCAGACCATAATACATTCATTTCAGATACACCCATTACTACTCCATATCTGTATTGAACTGTCGTGTTACAAAAATCACGGATAATCTGAAATATTAAAAAGCTGATTTTGTGAAATATTCTAGGAGTTGCATAGTCATGGGGCATTACCTACATCTGAAATTAACAGTCAAAGAGAACATGATACATTAATCACTCAATCAATTGGTTAATCAAACCGTTGGTTTGATAGCTCAGCTCACCCTGTACTAAGCCATTGGAGTGTGGAATTCACACTTGATTTTCCATGAAGTTCTGACAATCAGAAAATCACATGGTGAGGTTTTTAGATGGGGGTTTCCAGAAAGATTGCACCTGGATTTGAACCTGGGACTCTCCGGTCCATAGCCTAGCCCTCTACCCACCTATTGATATCACTCATTAAATAGATAGGCACTTATCTCAGGAAACATTAATTTAAAGTTTACTGTAGGAATTGAGGAAAAACATTTGCTGAACAAATTAGGTCTCAAATATCAAAATGATCCACAATTTATTTTTCTTGTATTTTAGGGGTTTGTATTCTTATCCACTTCAAAACATGACATGTTATATTGCTAAGATCCAAGTTGAAACAGTCATGTGATATTTCTCATCAGTGGTAATCAAGACTAGAATGCAGTGAAAGCAACAGAGCTGAGTAGGATTTCCAATCTTTTTGCTATTATTTCTAGGGATACCAAGATCTCTAATCTACCCTGATTTCTGCTGCTCTACTTCTTTGCCTCCAAAATCTCATCTTCCCATTTAATCATTATCCCATCAATGAAATGGTAATGAGCAGGGAAACCTGTGCTTGGCAGCAGATTACAAGGAGGCAAGAGAATCAGCAGCATAGAAAGATGTGTCTTAGGCACAAGCTAGAAAGTAAAAATGTTGTGTGGTAAATGGGTATAAATAAAACATTGTTTGCCAACAAAATTTAGTATAATTCCAGAAAACTTCCTACTTGTATATTCCCGGCAATTCTCCATCAGATGCTACATGCCACTTATACTTTCAACCTCCCAAAGTATCAGGCATCTTCTACATATGGTCCCTAAGTACTGCTTTCTACTACTTGTATTTTGTAAGCTTTTATGAAGAAGTTTTAAAAGTAAGTCATTGTTGCATTCAGTATGCATATTGCAGTTTTTGTCCTCACCATATATGTATCAAAGTGATTGCATTTTTTGGTACATTATGCCATTGATGTTAAGCTGGCAAGCTATATTTTGCTTTTGCAAGTTGATTGTGCTTAACTTCATGAATGAGTGAGGGTATAAACTATTAAAGGATGAAATTAAAATACATGGAGTGTTTCTTACATCATCATAATATTGCCTATTTTTTTAAATGCATTTTAAAGTTGCACGTTTAACGCTATGGAACTGTTTCACGGGTGAGGCTTCAAGAAGTTGTTGATAATGAAATTGAATCTTGAAACCATGATCAGTAGAAATAAAGTGTGGAATGGAAAAAATAATAATTATTTTCCCATGACTGACAATGTTCAACTCTGAAATAATATCTCATTTCATTAAAATTTTGGTTTGGTTGAGAATGCTGAAGGCAGAGCTATCTTAACATATAGTCATGATATGTGTGTCGTCAGTGGACCCTGTGAGCATAGGGGTCTCTCACAAAAATGTGTATGTAACCCCTTCCATGTATCTTGTATGTTGTCGTAGGGGTCCCAGTACACTTCTTCGCCCACGACCCATAACAAATGATAGCATGTATGATGAATGCTTCAATCACTTTTGATACTTGAAGTAATTAACAATGCTTGCTCAGCTCACCTTTACCATATAATTAGGTAAAACATGTAAATTGTGGGGGTGGGTGGAGGTCTGCTGGAGCCCCCCTGGCACTTAGACCTCTTTAGATTCATTGTGCCAACCCACATTTTAACTACCTGCCATTTGCAGACAGGGGACAAGAGTGCTGTGGTAGAGGTATGGAGGAGGGTCACCCATCCAACTCCCATCCAGGCTCAACGTTAATTAAATTTGGTCATCTGACGATAAGCTGTGTTTAAATGTGGCTAAGCCCTAGCCCTAGGTGAAACATACTAGCTAGCCTTAAAATATAAAATGCTTGTCTTTGGTTTCTGAGATGTTATTACCACACTGCATATATAATGCAACTGCCATCAGCCGAGGTTGAGGTTTCAATTTGGGTGATTCAAACACCTCAGTAGTGATCAACACCTCCCTTTAAGTATGGAACTGCAATTAACATACATTTGGAACTTTGATATTTTGAAATTATATAAAATATCTTGAGACAGGGGCATCGGAACTATTTTCACTGCGGGGGCCAACTTGAAAAGAAAAGCACCTGGCTTATAAGATATGGGCCCAGCTCCTAAGAAAAGGGCCTGCATTCTTTTTGCGGACAGGAGGGGGTATAGACTAGAATTTCGCTAAAAGAGCATGTTAAGGTGTGAGAATATGTGTCAGAAGGGAGATTGCTGCCTGGAAACAAGTGAAATTTAAGTTATACTAATGAAGACAACTCATTTCTCAAGGGCCTGGGGCAAATTCTGACACCCCACTTCCGATGCCACTGTCTTGAGAAGGTTTAAAATTTAAATATCAGTATCCAAATGATCCTATTTTTTCTCAGTAAAGGAAAATGAATTCAGTGATATTCTCAGGTCATCAAGAGTGTGTAGATATTTCACAGAGGCATTGTCTTAACAGCCTCATGTTACTCTGGATGAAAATCAGCAAAAGTATGGAGTCATCGCCTCTCTTTCATTCCCTTCAGATCCTCAGCAGGAAAGATTCGCTACTTTTCATCACCAGGGAAAGAAACTTTTTTTTGAGAGATGGAAGTTTGGGAAATATTTTGGTGAAACTTTTGAATCACTGAATTTTTCTTTGGATGAGGCATTGCATAGTTTAAAAAAATATTAAATACAAATATTTCACCAGTAAAATTATGATTTAAAATGATTATCACTTCAACAAAAGTATCATATGAGTGTTGATACGAATCTTTCTCATAAAAATAGGTACATCATTGATTACATTTTACATTACAATTATATTAATCGTATTTGTACAAGAGCTAAAAAGGAGAGTTTGCTGTGTTATGCAACCCGGTTTACTCCGATGCAACACAGGCAGTCTAACTTAAATCTATCCTGAAGGGAATGAAGCCGCTATAAGACCGATTCATACTCAACTCACTTTCAGTCAGTGGAACGTTCTTCATTAGACCATGATGTTCATTCTCTTTAGCTGCTAATACGTTTAGTTCCGTAAAGTCTTATATAATACTTAATACATTCATATTTTTCAGTCAATTGATTGATTAAAGCGCGATTGACGCCTTTAGGCGTTAGAAATGGAAGGGTAGGTGCTGATAAACATGATAAATAACATAATTGAAGATGACCATCCATCAGTGAAGTAGGTGTCGCAGTCATTACATTATGAAGTAGTCACTTACTGCTTGAGGTGTATTCAATACTCCTATGGAATATCCAACTGGTATGCAGGCGCCGACATTAGTAACAAATCCACACAAGAAAAGCATGAAGGTCCATTCTTCTTTTCTCTAAAAAGAAAATTAATTTCCTGAATTCTATAGTATGCTTCATATTTTAGTGGGAATTTCAGAATCGATCCTTCCCTCCAGACGTTTACTCTCGAACGCAAATCCATCGCTACGAACAAACATAAGACTATAACTGTAGTGAAAAAAACCAACACAGTAACATTTCAAATTAATGTTCACTGATATGAACACTGATTCGTTTCCATTTTAATTTCTGGCTTACCTTTGACGGAGAGTTCAATATTTTCTCAGGCTCCATCGCGCGCGATGAGTTTGCGAAATTTTTCGAAGCACTTAGTTTCTCTTGGTTACCCAATAAAAACTGCTGATGAAACCCTGACTTGCTCCCTTTGCCGTTCGCGCACGAATTAAACGTTTTTGGAGAAATCATGGTCGATGTGAATGAATGATACCAGAATGCAAGGAAAATATTTGAGACGGCGACCTAGTGATGAAGACGCAAGCGTTGCAGAATCTCTCCTGAATTTAAATACCCTGTCATTTAGTTAATAATGTCAGTTCCCACGCACTTTTTCGCACCCCTATTCCAGAAACACTTTCATCCCTTCATGCCGGCGAATGACTTATCAGTGCGCCTGCGCTCCTATTAATAAGTTTGCGCAGTCGCTTGCATCACCGCGCCCGCCTCTCACTGTTCAAAGGGGAATTCACTACTGTAGGATTCGTGACTTAAATAAAAAAGGCAAGACTTTCAATGGGTTCACGGCATTTAATGTACCCTCGTTCCAAATATTAATTACAAATTTCTAGAGAAAAATTGAGTTATTTGCTCCCGCATGTACCAATCATGCGATCGAAAAAGTTTTACCCTCAATTATGCGTTCAAGTAGGTACCCACTTAAATTGATACTTTCGGGTTACCGTTGGGGGAGGCCGTAAATTGGCAATGATTTAGCCCTCACCGATCACCCATGACGCACAGGATATGACACCCATTCCTTGATAAAGACACTCAAGCAATATACCTCAACTTGAACTTGCTGATAAGGATGGTTGAAAAATTCCTCGGGCATATGGGATGCATTGCCCAAGGTCTATTCCTAAGCACGTCGGTGGAGTAACCAATATTATAATTCCTTAATTTTGGTAAAATCTTATGCCAAGAGAAGGTAAAAGTTAATAGCTTATACTTTGCTTAAGACAATAATAGATGATTGTGAATGGAATTTCCATAAATTATTATACCACACTTCATTTTTGATGATTGAAAATAATTCAATAAATTTTGGGGTAGTTGTGAAATTTATTTCCTGTAGGACAAATATTTAGGCCCATTAAATATATATTATAGTGAGCACTGTTCAGTTAGTAGTAGCAGAATTCAGTTGGTGGTGCAGAGTTGTTAAGCATATACTGTACTGCCATACTTTAACTTATTCCTAAGACAAGAAAAATTTCCATGCACAATGTGGGACAGAGCTCTGAAATTTTAGCTTCCAAGGCCAGCTTGTTACTGACCTGGATACAGTGGCTGGTTGTGTTGTTCAGCTCTCACAAGCTCTGCTATATAGTATCTTCCATGAGGAAAGAGAAGGATTTTTATGGCTCATAATAATATGGCCACATTATGTGGCCTGAGAAGTACATGAGCCACACAAGAGTACCCTGCAGAGATGGTTCAGTCTTTGAGAAGACTGAAGCCAACCCAAATACAAAAATAATTAGTTAATAGCACCAAAAGAAGCAGATGCACGCAAAGAAAAATTCTAAGTGTAAAAGTAATTTTTTGGATTTTAATTTAAAGGATAATTTAATTAACCTGAAGGATGCCACTTTAACATTTCAGGAATTAAAGAGTAATGAACTCAGATAGATCATGAGAAATAAGTATGTACAAGAGCGACATTGAAGAAGAATGAAGTGTGAATAAAAAGATGGGGACAAGCTTAAACATTCTCAGAGAGTTAATTATCACGTTAGAGGAATGACTCACCAAGGGATTAACATTGTTCTACATGTTAATCAGGGCAAATAGATAGATGAATTCCTTAAGGAATGCATGAACAATATATATTAAGAAAATATAGATAGAAAAACAAAGTACACATTCAAAATGAAGTTAAGTAAAAGAAATTAATGGGAAAGAAAAGCAAGAATATAATACGTCTACATAAGGATATTACAAAAGTAGGGAAAATGATCCACCAAACACATTTATTTAGAGCTAGATATTGGAAGATGATTGTATGGAGAATGAAGAAAAAAAATTTAGTGGAAATGATATAAAAAGAAAAAATATGAACAATTATACCAAGAAAGAAAGCCCTAATTGTTGAAAAAGCAGAAGAAATAATGAACTGTGAGTACACAAAGTTCCCAGGACAATAAAACACAGCAGCAGGAATGAAAAAGTGACTGAAAACCCATAGGAGTGTATTTGTAATGATCCTATGGAGAAGACTGATAGATATTCATGCCGTAAGTGGAGCTATGGTGTCTCACTTTTACAAAATACTAGCATATATAATCATCTAGAGTCTAAAAGTATAAATTATTGACACAAACAGGACAACTAATTGAAATTTGGGAAGAATGGAAGAGAGGGATGATGGATATTATACTGAGCACTAGGATATTCATTTACGAGGACAAAAAAAAGATGGCCATAGCAGGAAGAATAAATAGATTTTGAGAAGGAATTTGATAGCTTTCAAAGAAATTATTCGAATAGTGAGACAAACAGTGGGATTAGTGTGCTGAAAGAATTGAAATCCATTAAATCCGTAGAAATAAAGAAATGTAACCATGTATAAACACTTGATTGGGATTCAAAATTATAGATAGAAGTGAAATGTGAGTATTGTATGTTGTATCTAAAGGCATGTAATAAACAATTGTCCGTGACTGACCAAAATAAATTCAAAAAGAATAGCTATGAAAGGAATCATGATGAATGACTAAATTTTAAATTGGAGATGGGGATAAGGCAGAGAAATAGGAAGGTCGAGAGTCTTAATGTAAGACAATGGGCTAAGTGTTATATATACAATCATTGTGTTATATATACATCCATTATCAATCCCTATTTAGAATTAGAATATCAGAATTAGTGCCCATATGCTTGTCCAGTATTCTAGTCATGTTGAGTTTCTCGTTTCATTCTTATCCTCATCAAAGCTAGGACTCCAAAAATGGCTCCTATTTGGGCACTAAGGGCTTTTGATCCTGTAGGTGTCGATTCTTGCACTGACCCCACCCTTCTCTTCCCATTATTTTTCTTCTCTTTCACCTCATCTACCTCTCATACAGTTGAGCCTTAGTTCTCTCTTGCTGAGGAAGACTGACAGGAATTTTTCCAAAATTTGTGGGCTCCCTTTTTAGTGTTACTGTTTATACAGATATTAAGACAGCCTTTTTGCATGGTGATTTGAAGGAAACAATATTTATGGCTCAGCCTTAAGGTTTTTTGGATTTTAATGCTAAGAACAAGGTGTGTTTGCTCAAAAGAGCTCTGTATGGGCTGAAACAAGCCTCCAGATCTTGGAATGATAAAATTCATTGGCAGTCTGGGGCTGGACTAGTGTGAAAGTGATTCATGTGTTTATTTTAAAAGAGCTAAAGGTTGTATGTTTTTTGTTGTGTTATGTGTGGATGACTTCTTTATTTTTTCAAATAATGTTCAAGAAACTAAGAAGTTGACATGAGAAAATATAAAATGAAAGACTTGGGAGAGGTTCAAAAATGTCTTGGTATGAGAGTTAGACGTGACAAAAAGGAAGGGAAAATAATCCTTGATCAGAGTCAATATATTGATGAATTGTTAATTAAGTACAACATGTGTGACTGTAATAACATTGGAATGCCCATGGAAGTTAATTTGAAACTCCATTCTAACAATTGTATAATGCCTGGTGTACCATACTAATGTCTTGAGGGGCCGTAAATGTATTTAGCGGTAAGCACTTGCCCAGATATTTTGCACTCTGTGAGCAACTTGAGTCAATTTAATACATGTTATTCTTTTGGACATTGGCAATATCTAAAACGTATTTTACGGTACTCAAGGGAACAAAAGTTACGGTTTGGTTTATGAGAAGGATGCTGATGACCTTAAGGGTTTTGTAGATGCAGACTGGGGTAATAACCTAATTGATAGATGTTCTTACTCAGGTTGTGTGTTTACATTTGGAAAAACTGCTATATCTTGGTCAAGCAGAAAACAAAAGTGCGTTTCTCTCTCAAGCACAGAAACTGAGTATGTATTTTAATGGATGCTGTTAAGGAAGCAATTTATTTGAGATCATTTACTGCATACATTGTTAGATCGTAAGCAAGAACCTATTGTGTTGTATAATGATAGCCAAGGTGCACGGAAATTGGCTGTGAATCCAATTTTTCATAGCAAAACTAAGCATATTGAGATAAGATACCACTTCATTCGAGATGCTATCAAGAATGAAAAGGTTTTCCTACAGTATTTTTCAACTGCTAATATGCCTGCTGATTTTTTGACAAAATCTGTACCTAAGAGTAAGCATTACTTTTGTATTGATGAAATAGGAATGTCAGTGGTTTGAGAGGGGGTGCTGGAACTATGTAAGCAAACCAATGACATTCTCATACTTGGTATTGTCTTTTTTTATCCTTTGTCCTTATGCAATAGTGTGTGTGCTGTACCAGTCTTGCAATGGACGTTCGACTGATCACGTCCGAGTCCTTTTTATTCCTCACGTCCACCCTCAACAAATGCAACCCATTATACCCTTATCAAAACTCTGCCCTAGATGTTGATTTTGTATTTCAAAAAAGTATAAAACTTTTCTGACAGGAGTTGGTTGCTCTTCAATCAAATCAACACACACCATTTCAAAGTGTAAATCAAGGAGGAGGTAGGTGTAACTTCATCTTTGTACCCTTGCTAATTTTCTAAAGGCTAATCACAAATTAGCATTTAATGAAACATTCTTAAGATCCTGCTGGTTCATATTCAGCAAGCACATATATTTATCACAATTTTCTACTTTCAACAATTAAGGTAAAATATTTTTGATGCATTGATGTATTTTTATTGATGCACATTTAAACATGAAAATTGATTCACATTGATGCATTTTTATGTATCAAAAATATTTTACCTATACATGCAACTGCAATCGGGCGTAAAAGATGAAATGATGAGAGGTTAATAAAATACCAGATCATCAAGTACTGCAAAAGCCTGTGATCCCCTATAATTCCTTGCAGATACTTGACAAATGCTCCATCAGATAGAGGTTTTAACACTTGGTATTCCTTAGGATTTTCTCTTAAGTTAAGCCAAATATCTTCCATTAATAATTGATACACATTACTTTGACTGAAAAATAAATTTCTTAAAATTAAGAGTTTAGCTCAAATTAATTCCTAATGATGGGATCCACAACCTTGAATATTTTCTTCATGTATTGAGGTCTTTTGTCTACATCCGAGAAAGCTCAAACAGACTATTTCTCAGGTTTAATAGCCAAGTTGAGAGTTGATGAAAAAATTATCTAAAAGAAAATGATTTTTAAATTCACATACCCAAGAAATGCAGACATCTGCTTAAGTGGGAAGAAAATTTTCTTCTCTTTTTAATGCAATGCATGTATAAGTTACAGACGTGCATATTAATGTTTGAATAAAAAAATGATTTCAAAAGGTTCCTCGTCATTCCTCATTCACAAGTAGAAGCTTGTAAAAACTAAACCTGAGGAAAAATGACGTGATTAATTAAAATCCCTTTATCAAAAAAACATATGGATCTTTTGAATATGAGGATTCAGTAACTTAAGATTCAATAGTTGATTATTCAAAATGTATGGCCATCCTAGATGTCAATTTCTAATCAAAAGCAATCTGTCAAAATTAAGTTTTAGTCTAACCATGGAAAAGCATATATGATTATAGAATTTTAATTAACTGCATATTTAGGTGAAAATATTTTGGAAAAATTGTTGATTGGGGAATGTATAATATTTGAAATTACAAGGCAATGACAGCACCATATTACGTTACATTACCTAAACTCTTGGTAAAAAGATGCTACTTTAGACATATGTATTAATAGTTTCAAGAAAAAGCCATTAACGAAGTCATTTTTTAAATTAACTATCTTGATCTTGAAGCTGAGCTATAGAAACAGTTATCATTAGAAAGAAGATTCGGGTAAATGAATACAACACACTGGGTAAGATTCTAACTCAAGAATTGTATGCATTGACAACCTATTTTGTACATATTGCACAATAATGTAATAACAACATTCATCTTGAAAAAGTACACAAGCATACCACACAACGTACAATTCATCATCAAGATATACAAAAAATATTCACACCCATTTCTATACACTATCCTTATTTACAATCTTCATACACATGAAAACATTTGAACAAAAGTCAAATATAGGTGCAAGGCTAATTGAAGATGTGAACATGCCAGCAACACTATCATTTAGGTGGTTGGGAAACCTAAATGTGTGTGTAGTTGGGATGGTGTCATGGTCTTCATTTCAGTTTTACAAATCATAAGTGTTATATCCAGTACAAAATACTTAAAACACAGTTGTGAGGTCTTGTTACATGACAGTAGGCATAATGTATATTGGTCATCAAAGGACATGATTAAATTTGGTCATCAGGTATTCACAGTTAATGTTTAAAATTTTGATATATGGATAACACTCCGTAAATAAAATGAATGTGCATCATTGTGGAAGCAATAGGTACTTGTACAAAATTTTGAAAGCTACATTCATGTCCAAGATTTCAAAGAGGTATTAACTTCATATCTATAAAGGCAGAAATAATATTAATGAACATAACACAAAGGTGAGTTTAAAATGTTCAATGCAGTAGGCTTATGTGCCTATGGAGCATTCTTGCGATTTAAATTCAGTATCACATTGAATGGGGCATATTTACAGGCTGCAATGTCACATTATGTAACCTAATATAATTTCAATTGGTGTAAAAACCTTCCCTTTTGTTACTATATACAGACCCAGGTACCCTAGTGAAAAAACATAGTATATCACACATTATGATTCAGACATTTGAAATAAATACATCAGCACTTCTGGCAAAAGACACTTGTAAACTGCAGCACTGCATTTGGTAATGCTGCACATTAAAAAATATGTTATCTGCTTTCTCAGCAACAAGGATAGATGTGATAAACATGGTCAGCAATTTTAGTACATGGCAAAAAAACAACAATGCTCTTTTTTGTCAAAGGCAGCATATTTTGGTGTGATTGCAGCTCCAACATGGATGTTCCTTATATGTAATAGCTGTATGTCAGAGGGGGTTTTTTAAACTAGTTTTTTACTCTTTTTAGTGATAGTTATTTATCAATTTAATGAAACTCTCAGATACTTGTCAGATGACTTGACAGTAAAGTTTTAATCAATTTACAAGCTTTTCAATTGCATGAATAAAAATTTACAAATAGTACAAAAACAAATCACTCATACTGGTATCAGACATTAATTTACAAGTTCAAAAATCTTAAAAATTGATGGGAATTAGGACAATATCAAGAACTCTGTTCTCAGGATAATTGAATATTATTGCTCATCTCATGTATTATGAGAAAACTGGAGATAGAATAGGTCGATAAAATTCCTCTGCTATATGAAAAAAGCAGGGAAGTACCTATGCTGTTCATATAAAATGGTTTTTGAAAACATAACAATAACTGCATTAATTAGGAAATGGGAAGCGTATGCTTCTTGTAAATAAATCAATGTGTTGGCAGTGGTGTGTAGATGACAGCTTTTGTGCATTAATTTGCCACATATAGGACAAATCAAAGACCACAGTGAGTATGAAAAACATTTCCTCTCATCACAAAAGTGTGTGAGAGGTTTGTTTAACATACAGATATTGAGAAACACACACACGTTGACAAAAAAAGAACAACACAACCTTAGGTCACAAACATCATTAGGTGACAATTACTAGTAAAAGGGATGGAACTACAGGTATCATGAAAATTTGTTGCACAGTTTGATGAATGTTTCTCATTAACACTAAAAATTTTCTGAAAAACATGGGAGTAATAATTTGGTTACAACACATAGGCAGTATTGTGTGCTGCACTGGTGCGTTAATTAATGTGAATGAGGCCCCTGATGTCCAGAAAGCTCATATCCACATCAAATAAAATGCACCCAGGCCAAATATGTATTTCAATCCCACAACAGCATCCAGCTGTTGCTTAAAAAGAATGTTTTTAATTTTTGAAAGGATTTTTTTTACAACTTCAGGGACAGTTATGGCAGTGCAATTAGTTTCTGATTCTTAGGACATGAACCCAAAGGTTTATCTCATAATTTATAAATGCATAGGTAAAATTCAAAACTTACTGCATATTGAAATCTTGATATTCTATGTGCTAATGTTGAAATCAGCATAATTCATTGTCAACTATCTGCTTCAATTAGGCAGGATGTAGATTTTGTTGGAGAAATGTTTCATGTTGCACTTGATACCTACAGTCTTTCCTGATACCATAACACTGAGAAGAAACAAAAAAATTGAATCGAGCAAGCAGATGAAAGATAGAGTTTATATAGATTGTTTTAGGAACAATATAAGAAGTAAAAAAAGTGTAATGAAACATACTGAGGAGTTGTTCCTTGAATCATTCATTCTGAGAATTGCAACATTTACAAAGTTAGTCTTCATTTGCCCTGATCCCACTCAAAACTAGTAAACAAGGTCACACAGTTGTCTGCAAAACAGTTCATTTGTTTTTTTTTTTCTCTCTCTCTTCTTTGCCATATACATAAATGCCCATGTACTCATGCTTACTCCTTGCTGCTCAATTTGATCATGATTATTTCCCTTAACTTGCTCTTCTTCCTGAAGATCTGGTGTCAGAAAATAAAAAATATGACACATTCCAACATATATGTATTGTACAGGCATTCAATTAACCGTCCTCCAAACATGCAACCCTTTGAAAATGCATTTTCTTCAATTGCTAATCCTGTCGGGGAATTTGATATTCATCTCCACTTCCTTGCTCACAAAAATTCACAACACAGGTACACTATTACTCACATTTCATTTCACATGCAATGTCAGGTCTTTCACTATACACTATAATACAACAATTTGTTTTTTTTTATGAAATGAAGGTTACTACTTAGCATCTATTTTGCATGTTGTGAGTTAAAATTGTTTTACCACATTTAATTCATATGCAGGTCTACCTGAATTGGAGGGGACGGTTGGTTAAAAAGTTTTCACATAAAAAAACCTTTTCTCAACAGTTAAAATGAACCTTACATGCACAAACAGCTTGTACGTTGAAGCAGCACCCATTTGCACATTGGGAATAAATCCTTTTATATTTTTTCACATGCCTCAACCTCATTATTCATTAGTTTAAATGACAATCACTTTCAGCCTCCTTTCATTCTCTCTCTCCTGTACTAAAGGTTGCATTCTCAGTTTCATAGAGATAAAAATGCAACATCCAACCGAATTCATTGTTTTCAAAAGGCACCAAACTGTGTCCCGAGTCCAATGGTATTTCCAGTTGACTTCAATCAAAAGCTTTCTAATTATAACATTATTTCTGTATAAATAGGTCTCTGGAAAAACAAAATTCAACAACAAATCAATTTTTACACAACTTCCACTTTTCTATGGAAAACTTTATAATAGACTCTTCAATTTCTTAACTTGTGTCTGCTTCTGATTGATCTCTCTCAAATCCACATCTACCATTTTTTTCCGCCAAGAAATTGTTCATGTTTCACAGCCAGTGTTTTGGTGGAATAAAAATCAAGTTTTCATTTGTTTTGATGGAAATATAATCACAACCTAATTTCCCCTATACTTCTGTTTCTTTTTGCGCTGCACATAAACACTCAGATGTAAAACAGAACTACATGGGGATGACTCAGTCTCTGTCAAGTGCTCAAGAGTGAATGCTTTAGAGCTGGCTCCACTGGTTGAAAAATACCTTCCTTAACCTTCAACAGAAATTATTGAAATAAATCCAATGCTGCTTGAAATCTGCTTGTTACTAGCAGAGTTTCACTGGATTCAAGATGAGAAATGAAGACAAAACCATTAGTTTGGCAAATGCTAAAGCATAAAACAATATGCAATAACACATAGTCAAAACAAAAGGCTTATTAATTTTAAGGAAGTATTTTGAGAGCCTTGATCATATGTACCTTTCCACCATTGACTTCATTCAATTAATCCAACTGCAACACCACAAAGAGTAGTTAAATTAGGAGATAAAGTGTGGCTTAAGAGCAATAGGAAATAAGCCATCACATTAACAGTTCTCCATTGAAGGTGTATAAAACACAGAAGAAGGAAGGACCATTCATTTAAAAAGCTTTCTCTGACTCTTTCATGATGAACCAAGTAATAAAGGAGATGAGTTGAGTTTCTTAATAGGCAGGGGATATTGTCACATGGAACACAGTTATGTGCTGCTTCACTTTCCTTAGAAAAATCATCCAAGTTCCTTGCCAGCACATTAAAAATATGTAAAACAATAGTAGTGCTTCCTCCTTTGGTTCCTTTGATTGATAGCCTCCTTTCAAACCAGAATTTCAAGGTATGACATCCCAGATCTCTGCCAAAAAGGGGGGCAGTTTCTTGTTCTTGAGCTTGAGAGAGAAGCACATCTCTGAGTTTTGGTTCCCAAGGGTTCGAAGCTCAGTCAGGACTGACAGCAGTCTTGCAAAGATAGGACCTGGCCGTATTCGTTTCCGGTTGTCTACATATGCCCTCAGAGCCTCTAAGTAAATTTCTTGTATTTTTTCCACCTTCCAGCCCTCAATCAATGCTGGTCTTTCTGCAATGATGAAGAAGAGAAAATGAGCAATAGTGAACAAGACTCAAAACCTACACAGCAATTTACTATAAATTCCTGTAAAATGGCAATAGCATTTGTTTATTAAAAATAACATAAGTTTTAAGAGTGCAATATTACATACCACAACAGGTAAGGCTTAATGCAAATCAATTAAAGGGACTGCTACTACTATTTGAAGTATAAGGGAATATTCTCAAGACATTTTTGCCACTGGAATTTTACTTTCTCAGTATTTACTCAACTAGGAAGTGTATCAATTAAAATTTGAAATTTTGATGGTGGCTGGATCAAAAGCATGTATATTCATAACAAAATGCAAAATATTTCATTAAAAGATGAAATATTTAGAATAATATTTACCAATTAAAACATATGGCTCAAGGTATCAATATGTGAGGAGAGAGGAGGCAAAATACATATACATATTTCATACAACTAGACAGTTTTTCATGGTTAGCTTAGCATCTGTGGAAGGAAAGAAGCATAAAAATCATACAACCTTCATATGTCTTTTTAAGTATGAGCAACTTGGCAACAAGCTATTGGTTCAAATCTCACAACTAATAATGAGTGTAAAAATAGATTGGATGGCAAAGGAAATCTTTTTCACCATTAGCCATTCCACTATCGAAACTTCCCTTAGAAAAGAGAGACTAATAGTGTGTTGAAAAGGTTACTACTGGTAAAAAATTAAACTTTGAACTATATAGTGCTGCAGTAATGACAGTATCTATTCCTTGCCTATAGTCACACACAGTGAATGATAAGTGGTATTTACTGCATAAGTTTTATGAAATACTTTAAGAAATATTATCACATAGGGTTATTTTTAATGAGATACTAGAAGAAAAACTTAGAAGCACTAAGTAAGAAATAAAATGAGGCTGAGGTGGCAGGAAATCATTTGCAATGACACTTGATAGATTACTTGAAGCACGTCTAGCTAAAGAAAAAATTACTAGAGGATTTAGAAACCCCTCTAAGGGCTCCCTTTTCCCCATAAAAAATCCATCTTAGGGAGATAAAAGAGTGATTCACACAAGAAAATGATAGTTTGAGGCAAAGCTGACATTTTTAAATTTGGGACTATAACTGAAAGCCTATTAATTTATCACATTTACTCAACAGAGCTCAACATCAAGGCAAACTTTTAAAAATAGCTGAAGCCAAGGTAAACAGGAAATTACCTGAAAAGATAACGATGGCTGTAAGGAGGGCATACTCTGCATTATCCACTTTCATTGCATACATTTGACGACAAAACCGCAGCAAGTCTTCAATTGTTTCTCCCATCCCTGCTAAACTGTAGGAATCCCTTGAGTATGGCTGGTTGTTGGCAAATACAATGGAATCTGTTTGGACATCATACCTCCTCGCCATACGTAACATCATCACCTCACTAGAACATGCCTAAAGAGAACAAGAAAAGCAAGTCATTACATTATGATTGACAATTAACAAATAACAGAATATAACACATAGCAAAATAAACATATTGAATATTTAGAGCATAAAAACACATTTATAGAATGATCATATTAGTTCTATTAACAATCAGTGATCAACCTGGGGTTTTTTTTTGACAGGTGAGGGCAAAGTTCACCCCGTACTAAGCTGTTGGCATGTGAAATTCTCACATTCAGGGGAGAGGGGGCAGTTCCTTTCCCTGGGCCACCTGCGATTTCCTATGAAGTTCGGACTTGCAGAAGATTGAAATGGCATAGATTTTAGGTGGAAGTGTCCAGAAAGGCTTCTGCCCGGAATTTGAACCCAGGGCTCTTCAGTCCGTAGCTCAACACTCTACCCACTAGGCCACCATGATGCCCATATGCCTATTACAATGTAAATTATGTCTATACCAATCAGCATAAAAAACATACATAGATGCCATCCTTGTATGCAACACAACTATTGAATATCAATTAGTTTATCTCATAATTTTGACACCACATATTACAGAATGTAAGTAATTCAGTGGGCATCAGCTAAAACACATTTCAGCTCTGACCAATAATAATTGTTTGCTCATGAAAGCAACAACCCTCTATTCATATTTCAAAATGGATTGATTGAGAATCAAGGCCTGTTATTTTTTAACCGATTGGTGCATGTAAGAAAACATGTCAGCATATCTACTGAGTCTAGGGTGAGCATATTCCAATAGTTATTCGGGGAGGCTAGGAAGCATTGAAAATTTTATTTTTGCCACCTAAGCATAGAAAATACCATTGTACAGCACAATTCTCTGTCTTAATCATGACTTGGGATACTACACCACAGCATTAAAATTACAAATACGGAATTCCATTCATCAAATTATGGACACTTCCCAGAAGTCCCAAGCTCTTTGGCTAAGAGACAATACAGATGAATAATGAATGATTTTTGTCTGGCATTTCACAGCCACAAGCATTTGATATAACCTCATAGCAATGAAACAAAAAAGAGGAGACACTAAACCAAGCCCCAAGTATTTTAAAAATGATTTTATCACACTCAACTTTGTGAAAGACTTATCTAAATGGCAACAAAAACCAAAGAGCAACCTTGTCGATTCTACAAGTTTTATTTTGAGTGAAACAATGCGTTTTGTTGTGCTGCAGCAAAATAATGTGCAGTGGATAGATTGAGGAATTCCACAGGATATCAAAATGTATCATGCCATTTGAAATAAAATATGTAAAACCAACAAAGTTGTATGGTTTTTCTTACCATTGGAAATGCTTTTTAGCACTTAAATTTTTACTAGTAATTTTAAATTGATTCATATCCATAAAAGAAACAAAATCATTTTTAGCTATAATAACTTAATGGTAACTTTGGGTAAATACCCCATACAGAAGAAAAGTCTAATATTAATGGTACAATTAAAATGAAGTAATTTTAAGTGACTATGTCAGAAAATATCACTCATACCTTCAACAGTGCAATTTGATCCTCCCGAAGCAATTTGTCAAATCCTGGAAGCCGCTTTGCAAACTCAACAATTAGCTGCACTGTCAAGATGGTGATTTCTGTGATATGCCTAAATCTAAGGTCACTAGGGTCCTCTCCATCACCAGGTTGATTCTAGTTAAGAAAATGAGAAAAAATATCTCCTTCAAGTAAGTCACCTTAGGCTTATTGTATTAAAAAATAAACAATTAGTAATTTTGTAACGTTAACTTACACTATATTAGAGTTTAAATTAATTTAGATTTTTAAAATAACATTGTCTCTTTGATGCCTGTTTTTTCCTTTAAAGTGTTGTGGACCAGCACATGAACATGCATAAATAGAAAAGACAAATTGAAATACTTATGTGAACAATGCTCCTCTATTGCTTAACGTGACATTTTCTAACATTTCCTTAAGATTGAGGAGTAGAGATGTCGACTTATGATTTATAGGATGAGATCAATAACGAAATCAAAGCAATTGACTACAGTTTTGAAATTGAATATCAAAATATCTCTTCAAAAGAAATGCTTCTTCAGGATTCCTGATTATAAAATCAATGTTGTACTGCCATTAAAGTACTCAACATGCAGGTACAATATTAGTCAGCAGGTTTGTCTCCAAGGGGAAAGAAATTATGGCAACAACAGCAGAATATGGAAGGAAGCTGATTAAAAATTTACCAAACCTCTAATGGACCGAAATCATGAGAAAAGAGCGTTTGCAACTCTATTACATTTGCAGCCATTGAAACACCACTTTTTGGCAATGAGAGAAGTGGGAAGAATTACTCCTACCACTCTTAGACTAGCAAACTGAATTGGAAATTGGAAAGAGAAAGGAAATTCATTCCTCTAACTATTGACTTAGAGAATTTATCCTCCAGGAATAAACTGAACTTAAAATTATGCATTAACTAGAAACAAATGTAAGGTAAATGTAAAAGTATGACAGGATTGAAGCTCATGTAGTCAGGAAATTTGTTTTCTTCAATAAGTAAGACAATTTAGTAAACATGAGAGCATTTACAGTTCTCAAAACACTAAAATGTATTTTCAAGGATAAAAGATTAAAGTTACATGCTTTTCCACCATGAGAGTTAGAATAAAACTTTGGCATCCGTAAGATATTTGAAGGGAAAAACTACTGTGGATGTAGAGCCAAAATTTTCAGCTTGTGAAGCCTAGAGTTTAAAAATATGTGAATGATTAGTATGCATGAGACTACACAGCAATCCAGTAGAGTTAAGGAATGCTACTCCAACCATGAAATAACCTTAAAGAGATTATTATTAAAGTGGATGAGGTCCATGAAATTGTTGGACTGCCAGCTAGTCATACAGGGGATAATACCAGAGTCAAATATTTAAATTATTTAAGGTATCTTCCCTTCTTAAGGGTTAGATTATCCAAATTTTACCAAGTCAGGTTTCCTGCCAAGAACACAGGTCCGTCAAAATCCTTACCGTAATTCTTTTGAGATCTTCTTCTGTGGGCTGCTCATATTCATTTTGGAAATAAACAAGTCGGTGAATGAGCTCTTCTTGTTCTGGACTCACAGGCTTAATCCCGTTGACTGCTGCTGGAGAGCCTGCCTGAGCTGGAGGCTTCTCATCCTGAGGAAAAGAAAGGCACAAGAAAATGGTAGGTTACTCAAGAAAGAAAGCAAGCATTAAATAATGAGGGAGCACCTCTCACAAGTATCCTCGAGATAAATTCTTTGGGCACCAAGAATATTTTTTTAAATCCAGGTATATGAAATTTTATGGGGTCTAGTAACATCATTTATTTGAAGGTTTCCATGTGAATCAAACAAAGTGTAAAATTGTACACTCTTCAATTCCCAATAATTGCTCTCCCTGCCGAAATGACTGATGCTTGAAGTTGTTGAGAAGTCATATAATTAAGAAAATGTACACATGACTGAGATATTTACAATATGATCCATGGAAAGTCTAAATAACAAAGTTGGGCAGAAGGGATAAATCGTATTCTGTAAAGAAATGTTCAATGATGATATAGCTGAACAAATTTTCCACTTGTCTCAGCAGCCTCAGGGGAATGGTTCATTTCATGGTGAATCTCCTAATAATGTGATTAAATGAATGTAAAGTGCCTTGCAAAGAAGAGGAACGAGCTTGAAGGCTTCAGGTATTGGGCTTTAGAAAATTCGAAAAAATACTTACAATGATTCTCATTACCTTAGCCTCTGGATCTTTCATTTCTGGTGACCCATTTGTTGTCGAATTTGGCTTGTCTTTGTCCTTTTGTGCCTTTTTTGCCTCCCTCTTCACTTGACACTGATACTCAGGTACTACACCTGCATAAAAAACAATTTTATTACTAAATGCATATTTTGAACTTAAAAATAATGCAATTATGATTTTTTTCCTTTGATAAAAGGGTACACATGCTTTTGCTACCAATATATTTTTATAGCATTATCAAGCAATATATAAAACAGCCACTAAGATTCCTCAATGCTACTTCATATTATTCAAAAGTGATGCTGAAATTTGAATGCTGAGCTAATTCTGCTCATGATAATCTGGCATAAGTTTGTACACAGGTAAGATGACCTATATGTAAGCAGAACATATTTTCTGAGAATTTCAGATTAAATCATGTCAAAATTTTCTATTGTCTAAAATTCGTAAGCTGTAGAGGCTTAACTTTAGTACTGAAAGTGGGCAAGCCTTCATAATTTTAACTGAAAGACTGATGAAAATAAGATAATTACAATTCAAGGGCTATATTTATAATTAAAATTAAGCATTACATATTTTTCAGAACAAAATATGATACCATGTAGTCAGTTCTTCGACACCATTCGTTAAAAATTACTTGTGAGGCATTTAAAAGAATTCCACAATGAAAGAAGAAAGTTGATAACAGAGGATTGCAGTACTACTTCGTAAATGGAAAAGGATTCACATGTTTGCATTCTTACATTCTGGTCTCATGCCAACACTGAGACATTTCTTCAGTCGACATTCTTGACACTTTCTCCTCATGTACATGTCTATTTCACAGTTATTCCCATATTTGCACTGGTAGACAGCATTCTTAGTTATACTTCTCCTAAAGAAACCTGAAAATAACAAAATTTTGAGCAACAAGGAACTGTGTCAGTGGCATAGAACTTCATACCACCATACAAATATTAGTTATCCAAGGAGGCAATAAAATTAGTCAAGTATCATATGAAAAATCTAGTCATGAAAATTTCAGCTTCCTCACTCAATTTGTTCATATACTCAGCAGGTATAGTTTTTTTCCCCTGTCACTCACATTAAAGTTTAACAACCACAATATTGCAACTCAGGAATGATGAAAGTGCTTCATTTTCTACAGTTCTCAGGAAATAAATGCCAAATTATGGGCAAATTATTACTTAAAGAAGCAGAAAAATCAAATAATTAAGCTTTTAAAAGAAAGCTGAACAATAAATATTTATTTAAAAGTAGACGGTTTGAACCAAAGTTTCAATATTGCAACTCAGGAATGATGAAAGTGCTTCATTTTCTACAGTTCTCAGGAAATAAATGCCAAATTATGGGCAAATTATTACTTAAAGAAGCAGAAAAATCAAATAATTAAGCTTTTAAAAGAAAGCTGAACGGTAAATATTTATTTAAAAGTAGACGGTTTGAACCAAAGTTTCAATATTGCAACTCAGGAATGATGAAAGTGCTTCATTTTCTACAGTTCTCAGGAAATAAATGCCAAATTATGGGCAAACTATTACTTATAGAGGCAGAAAAATCAAATAATTAAGCTTTAAAAGAAAGCTGAACGATAAATATTTATTTAAAAGTAGATGGTTTGAACCAAAGTTTCAACGAAAAAATACTCAGCCAACAACTGAGTGGATATCAAAAACTTATAAGCAATTTAATTATCTAACCAGACATAGGTAGCACCGTCACAGTAATAATATGCCCTCCAACATCCAAAGGCATTGGAAAACCATAACACTGATTCTGAATTAAATAGGAATAATATCGATTCTCATAGAATGGATTTTAATCAGATGAAACTTCAAGGAAAGTCTTTGCATTTAGAAAATATACAATATTAGCTCCAAAATTTCTACTGTCCTCCCCCGAATGATATATTTTAAGATGAAGAGTTCTGGAACTCACTCTGTTCGATCCATGACTTTATTTGTATATCTGAAGAGACAAGGAAGAATGAAAAAATGATATAAGGAGATGGGAAGTCAAGCAGTGAAATTACTCATCACAGAATACCAGGCCTTGATGAGCACAGACAATAATAATATCTATTCCATATTAATTTTCCCAGCTGATAACACCAATAGAGGCATCTTAATGAGCAAAAGATTCAAACTACTGATGATTACGGTAGAAAGTGAGTAGCGGGATGCAGGCAGTAGACCTCTTCAAACAGTAGATAACAGAGCAGAGTGCATAACATGAATTTTAACTGATTGTAAATTACTTAAAAAGAAATGGCAGTGAAGCATGGACGATAACAGCAGCAGAAAAGTCAAGGCTGGAAGCATTTGAAATGCGATGGTACCGAAGAATGATGAAGATAAAATGGATCGACAGCATGACAAAAGAAGAAGTCTTAAGAAGAGTGGGAGAAAAGAGAAGTCTGCTAAAAACTCTAAAAAGAAGACGGGACAATTTAGTCGGCCATATATTGAGATCGATGGTCTGATGAAGATAATCGCTGAGGGAAAAGTGAACGGGATGAATAGAAAAGGCGGACCTAGCATGAGATATATGGAACAAGTTGTGAAGGATGTAAAAGAGAAGGATTACGTTAATATGAAGAGCTTGGCCGATAGAACAATCGAGTTGATGGCTGCGTCAAACCAATCTTAGGATTGCTGACCGATGACCAGGATGATAAAAAGAGATACATCTGGTTTTTCAATCAAATGACTGGCTTAATAGGAGACTGAACCTAAAACTTGTGTCTGACAAAGTTCTCCACTTAGGCCATGACGTCAATGTTATCACAGTGGCATTTTCGGTGGGCGTCACCTTTTGCTTATTTAAATTTTTGATTTATGAGTGAATGGTTGTGGTTAGAAGGTTAATTTTTTCGCAAAAATTCTTTTTTCGGTTCCATCTAACGATTTCGTGTACTAAATTGCTATTTCGGTTCCGAGTAAACGCCCCCATTGAAAATAGCGGTGCTGCGACTGTAACCAAACTTACCTTTGCAGCCTTCGCAGGTGAGAGCATTGTAGTGATACCCCGATGCCCTGTCCCCACAGACCAGACACAGTTCCTCCTGCTGCCTTGGAGCTGGACCCTTCTTGGAGCCGGCGCCAGCCATTGACATCCCGATGCTGCCACCCATCGAAGAGCCCTTGCTTCCTCCTCGCCCCATCCCCCCATCTCCCGAACAACTGTCCACACTGTAGCCATTTAAGCTACTAGGGGGAGAGAGGTCCTCGCGACCTGCAAGCACAAAGAGAAACAAATCACTTTTAATGCGGAGTTTCGCCATCATTGACTTTGCGTAATGTTCCTATACAAAGGTACATCAGTTACTAAGTGTCAAATATATTTTACATACTAGGTTACCTTAACATCTCTTAGATAAACACCAACAAAAAATGTTTTTATTTCGCCAATTTTAAAACCAAAATCAACTGTTTGAACTTATTTCCTCCGCTTTCTCCATGTACCACAGAAATTAAGACCATAGTAATTCTTAAGAGGGATTGTAGCATGATATTCAACCTCTTAGGGTGACTTTCAACCTAATATGTACTTCTTAATATTTTAGAACCCCCTTTTCCCGAACTATCTCTTTCTACATTCCCATTTAAAATGCTCTTCCTTACATTTCCACAACAGAAGACGAATACAAGAAGCACATAAGGATCGTGTAAGGAGATGCCAATCAGATAAAATTCGAAAGAAATGCCTATCAGATAAAAATGACGGCAATGAAAGGCTAATCCATAAGTTGAGTACGCCTCAATCGATGTACAGGAGCGTAATGTAAAAGAATAAGCCAGTACAGCAATTGGTATTAAAATACACTACTCACTGTGAACGTTATTAGCATGCTTAAAAGGAATAGAGGGTTGACAAAATTATATAGTAGGACGATAGTAGCGATAATATTCATATTTTCATCGCAATCTGGACCCGCGAGCCCATGTACAGGAGTATTAGCATTTCAAATCAGTCCAGTATTATGGGGATGAAAGGAAAGAAAATTTACCACTAGCAATATATCAGCACATTCTTCTCCCCCATCATTATCGTGGATAAGAAAGTGTATACATAGGTTGGTGATGAAATAAGGTTTATATATTTCATTTTGAGATTTATGTATTTATCCAGTTTTGATGAAGATCTTGAACAGCAGGAAGTTCAACTGTGCTCCTTTCAGCGCAATACATATTCCATGTCTCAAATAAGGCATTGACACCAACACGTAATACCAAACCCGGTGGTAAAAACAGGAGTATTGTATGGGACGTGAATCTAAAATCCGAGCCAAGAGTCTTTGTATTGACTATTTAATTTTCTCATGTCAAACTTACGAGAACATAAAATATTTTATCCACTGTATATCATCGATATTAGCAACCTTAAATGTCTGTTATGAATCTAATAACGTTACTATCCAATCAAATCACTTTAGCTTCTGAAAAATGTAAAAAAAATCCAATCCAGCAACAAAACTGTTGCTTTAGCGCCGCAAATAAAGGGTACCAAGCACCAAAAGGAGAAATGAAATCAAAAAGGCATATTTTGGGAAACCATGCACTCCATTTTACACATTGGAGTAGGGACCATGATGGGAGGGCATTTAATAAAGAGACCGATTCCTTATTATTTTTCTACAAGGGTACAGAATCGCAGGACAATGAAAACTATGCCATCCAAACCTACGCCAATACGCTTTCAATGAGGCTCAGAAGTCTGGAGACACAAAGGCCAATCTGAGAGCTGAAAGTTGAGGAATGTCTGCAAAGATTCATCGACCGAAGGGTCCCTTGTCTCCCGATGAACACCTCCCCGCGTCCGTTCTCGCATCTGCCGGAACGGAGATGCTCGGGCGAGAGCGACTTCCCAGTTTAGCAATTCTTTAAGAATGAACTTCCTTCCTCCCCGCCCCTCTCCTTTAGACCCCCACCTCCCCCAAGACCAGTTCGCTTCGGCCGCCGCCACCCACCCGACGACGGGACCTCCCTCCCGCCGACTGCATGGGCGGCACCCGACTGCACCTGCAGCACCAGGCACCAACGGCGGGTGTCTGATCTGCATTCCGTCCACATTCGACGGAGCCCATCCTCGGGAGGAAGTAAGGGGGGGCGGGGAGCGGTGGGCTGGATCTCCCTTTCCGGAGAGCTCGATTTCGCGGCCGGTGTCAACGAAAGGATACCAGAAAACGATGCTTCCCGAGAACATTCTATCCACTCCTTTCTTCGATCGTACCCCACGCAAGTGTGGTACGTCCACCCATACCACCCGCCCATTCGCTCGAGAGGATACTAAATATGAGACGAGGCACACCTTCCATCGTTCGCGGCGAAACGAGACCATCATCCATAAGAACAAAGGACGGGGATCGAAATACGTTACATAATGTTCCAAACGATCTTTCCTGTCGATTTCGACGACGACTAAGATTCCTTCTCGGGATTGCTGTACCATACTCCGAAAGCGATATTTTGACTCCAGTATCGATGAGGATGGCAGTATTCCACAACTCTACGCCAAAAGGACATTATGTGACGGACTATGATAAAACTTTGATGTTCCAATGGCTGCCACAGCGATTCTGAGGTCGAAAAACACGTCAAAATTAGATTTTTTTGAATAAATAGATCCAAATATTCAAAAATAAAAATAATTTACTCCATCACGACCTATCGATCATATTGAATAAGGCTGAAGTTCGTAAAGAGATCAGGAAATGAGAAATTTAAAAAAATCAATTCCTGACAATCCTTGCTTGGGAAAACCAAGACTAGCTATTTTTATAATTTCTCTCCTCCGTATTTGAAGACATTTTTAAACGAGTCACTAAATATTCTCGCTTATGACGACGCTTTTAATTTTTTAAAGGGAGGGAATTTAATTGGACTTTTAAAATAAATTCACGATCATGAACTTTCTGTATAGCAGTGGTTACAATAATGATGTGATAAGAGCAGGCATATGGAATCACAATTTCGACAAAAACCAATGCATGCACCCCCTGGGAGGAAAAAAGTAGGTTTTCACTAGAGAGTGAATGAGCCAACACATTCCTGCGATTCCTCAATTTGTCATCATAGTCCCAATATACAACAATATTTTCTTCCCGACATGCTCGGATCATCCACCGCTGAAAAGAGGTTATTTTATATCTACACAGGAGAAAAAAATACTGTCAACAAATTTTTAATGGCTTCGCACCATTCAATTCTTGGGAAAGGCATATGAAAATGAAACAAAAACAACTCATTCGTCATACACAAGCGCGATAAATTATGACAAATATCAGATGTATCATTACATTCACACTATATACGATTTCGCCTCAAAATTCATTACGTTGCTAGTAAGGACATAGTATCTCCTCATATCTGATATACGCCCGCGGTTGAGAACTAGATATTCAAATTAGATTAGTTTATGAATCTAGCAGCTCTCAATACTCTGCAAGTAAACGAACTGTGAGGACTGCCAGCCGGATGAAACTAAGCTCCAACATCATCATATGGTTCGATTGTTTAAGTGGCTAGACAGCAAATTATATTCATCGAAGCTTCACGTGGGAGGCACAGGCATAGTCCACGAAGAGGGGCGAGGGCGGTGGGGAACAAGGTGAAAGAGAAAGAGACGACCAAAGCTTTCTCCGTTTTTCCACCGACGTCCCTCGTCGCGATCACTCTCACCATTTCCACGCGAGGCCCGCATCTTCCATCGACACTGCTTTCCCCTCCGTTCATTCCCTCTCCCCTCCCATTCCTCTCGCTCTCTCTCATTCCTTCATCCCCTTCCCCACCTCACTCTCGCCCCCTCCCCCGGCCTCGCGACTTCCCTTCTCCTCCTCCGCCCATTCCCTTCGGACTCCGCAAACCCGCATTGCCTTCCTTTCCCACTCTCCCCACCCACCCTCCCTTTACCTCCCCCCTTCCCTCCCCCGATCGCCACATAGAAAGTCAAGGTCGCACACTGCTCCCAGCAGCAAAAGCAGCTTAAGGCGGCTGCGAAGCGCGATCGCCGAGGAACTGTGGTTCTCTCGGCTTGCCTCGGCTCGGCAGTCGACTTTGCCGCAAGAAGGTTAGCGTTGCTGCTTCAAAGGGTTGGGGCGAGGTGGAGGGAGGGAGAAAAAGAGTGGAACGGCAGGAGGAGAATGGCGAAGTGGAGAGAAAAAGCTCGCTGCTATCTTCCCCTCCCCTCCCCCGGTTTCTTTCGCGCCAACATGGCGGACGAGAATGTTGCACCAAGACGAAGAGGCGCGAGACCAACCCGGGCATCGGAATTCGCGAGCGAATGCGATTTCCTAGCAGAAAAAAAACATCCACGAGGTGTGAATGTGAAAACAGTCGATCAGTTTGAACCTGCGGTGTCGGGTGGCTGATTTGGGCGACTGACCTACCGAGAAGCAACCGGAGGCGTCGGCAGGAGACTTGAAAACATTTCTGCTACGCGAAAAGGGGCAACGACGAGATCATTTGAAGATTTATTTGCAGAATGATAGGAATGAACGTTGGAATGATCAATGAATCAGACCTTAAGTAGATAAAAATTGAAATATGCTAAACTTAACTCTTTGAATGTAACCCTGCAGTGGAATAACCCAAAGTGATAAAATAAAACAATTTTTCAAGCCTCCAAAATTTATGGAATGGCTCAGAGGCAACAAAGGGAACCAAAAGTTCCTCGTCAAATTAAAATTTAAAATTTCCCATGTTCCTTTCTCGTTCCATCAATAAGTTTTGGAGTTCAAAGGAGAAGCTAATACAGAATTTCATGGAAATATTAATGAGCGTGACGAGGATCAGGATAACTAACTGCTGGAACGGCTGGTAGGAACTAATTATCCTGTCGGGGAATTAAATATGATCTGATTAGAAATTCACTATGAAGCACAATGTACAATTAATTAGGAGTGCAATACAATTTAATTAATCAGTACGAATCAGTGCCTAATTACATACTTACGACAATTCTTAAGAGACAGTGTTATTTGCTGTTTGATAGTAAAGACTTTATTCTGATTGAAAATTTTGATGAAATATTGAGCAAAAGGCAATATGAATTCCATCTAATTTCCGGCTTTGACTTTAAACCATCATATTTGGCTTTAAATCCAGCGGTTTCGAGTCAAAACTAATGCTGAAGGTCGACCCAATAAGCAGCTACTGTCTCCCTCCATTACCGTGAATGTGGCCACATCCTTTTAAACTACTGGTCTTCACAGACCATTATTTTAAAATACACAATGTTGACATTGCTCAAACTCATACGTAAGGTCCGGCGTTTTATGTGGAACATTTACAATATCAACATAATTCCGCAGTCTTATTTTAGGAGATAATGCATAGGAAATGCTAAAACGACGAATTTAAGGAGGAAAATACGAGTATCTTCTCAATAACGGGGTTAGCTTTTAATTTAGTGAAGTTCAGGATTTTAACTCGTCAGCCGCGATACCTCTCATCGATCACTATGACTTCTCTCATCGTTGGAACAGATTTCCAAAGGCTTGTGAGCTGCGCGGAGACATGGATACGATATTTCGTCATTTGTATCGCACAATGCAAACCCAGTTCCCTATTACGTGAGAAATATGCGAGGAGGATCGCCGTACGTATGACTAAACCGTAAGCCGGATTGGAGGAGAGATGGGCGGCAGCCATCTTGAATGATGGCGCAATGGACGACCGCGAACGAAGGGCGCCGGAACACTCCGCGCGCGTTCAAGTCACCAGCTCAATGCACTGCGTTGAAATCCCCCAGCCACCGATGCACAGCTTGCCATGCCTGCTATTGCCGTCCCCCTGCCAATAGACGATAGTACGTGCGCAGCTAAGATCGGCAAGATTTGTGAAGGGACAGTAGATACCTATATTAACGTAACCAGTCTATTAGACGAACTAAAATGGTAATCATTATCAGATCGTAGGTTGAAGTTTAGACTTAATATCTTTACTAAATTGTAAAGCAATATTTTCACTAATGGCGTTAAAAATATTTTGCGACCTCCAACTTACTATGGAAAACTGGACCATGATCATAAAATTAGAGAAATTGACTGCCGAACTGAGAGATTCAAAATATCCTTCTTTCCTCGTGCAAATAGGCATAAAAACAGCTGTAATTAAGGAGCCTTCTTGAGGGCTTCTCAGCCGTAAATATGTTCAATATCATATATATGCATACAAAGGTATCAACGGATAGCATAGGTATTTACATGTTGGTACGAGGACTTAAAGTTAACCCAATTAACAGCATGTTTTTACATTCTTTCTTTGCTATTTTAATCTTTTTTTTTAACTGTTAAGTTTAGACTAGAATATAGTTACTAATCCTTTTAAAGCATAATATAAAATGCATGCTTGGTGTGAATACACGCCCTGCCTCACACCTTTTTGGTGGCTTGTAGAATATTATATAGATGATTCCTTCCAATTAGCTAGACCACACGTGGAAGTACTCTCGCAGTACCCCTGTTTCGTAGAGCGATAAAAAGTCTATCGCGCAAGGCTGAAAGTAGAACCAACGCCAACACTAAGAGCACAAACCCGTGGCGATGCAACGCCAAAAATAATCGCCTGGACAAGGCGGTTGCATTCACTTTCTCGCATTTGAAACCGTCACGCTTCGATGGCTATTTTCACTAGATTCGCTGCAAAAGGCGGTTAGTTTTCACTTCGGCATTTGGAGGAAGTCCGTATTCAATCCGAAGTGCAGGAAATTAACCTCGAAAACTTGTCGAAAAAGTTTTCTGAAGCGCACCGTAACGAATAGCGGAGCCTAAATTTAATAAACAAAATGTATCACATATACATAATGTTATAGAAAAATAAATGCCACGAGCATTGATAAAAAAAATAGCATGCTGATGCAAAAATAGAGATAGCCATGTACACGTACACGTATACAGTTCCTTAATTACAATCCATTATTTGCAACTTAACTGAAAGGCATTAGAAAACGGCACGGATAAAAACATTAAGGAAAAACCGATGGGGAACTTGCGTGAATTAGACGAGTCTCATAAATAACATGAATTTATAATAAGTGATACACGAATAACTGCATTAAAACAATAAATAAAAGAACAAATTTAGCCTCGGAGAGGATTCTAACTTGCAGTAAATCAGGAACGAGTTTCATAAATAACATGAATTTATAATAAGTTATACGAATAACTGCATTAAAACAATAAATAAAAGAACAGATTTAGCCTCGGAGAGTATTCTAACTTGCAGAAAACCAGGAACAGCAGCAGGAGTACCCCTGGCTTTTGTAAAGTTGGGCAACCCCAGTTGCACATGAGCCCTAAGGGAATGATTCAGGCTAGGATGAACCTCAGGAAAATAAAACAGTAGCGAAAAATAACTTTCAGCCTACTTCAGATCAGTCAAGGAAAGATATTTAGTGGAGTCAAGGTGCAATTTGAAACTCTTGAGGAGCGATATTCAAAACCAAAATGCAGCAGACGCTAGAGGAATTGCCTGAAAATCACCTATAAGCCGTAAAATCATGTTCATAATTATTTTTAGAGCAATCGCTATAAAATAAAGGAAAATCATGAAAAGCATTCATTAGTACGAAATGCCCACCGATTATGATCTTCAACTTGTATCGAAAATGGAAACGTCTGTCAGTTTCGAACCCTTGACCCAGAGAAAGCATCAAGAATAATTCGCGTACCTGTTACACCAAGAAAGCATCATATATTACTGTGCCGATAGTAAGATTTAATGAGAGAATATGATTTTAATTTCCTTAAAATATTTGAAAAGATAAAACATAACCAAGTGTAAGGTACTTATCCTGAAAACCATCAAAGTAACAACTGTGAAGTAACTAGCAAGAAAATTCGGAAAATAAACCATCATTTTTTAAGCAATGAGAATAACTCATTTGCTTAAATAGGTATTCCCAAGAATATTAAAACTGTATTCCCCTTCCCCTTCACATTTACATCTCAATTCAGGTCCTCGTGGGTGCTAAACAGTATACTTCAAAAGTCAGCCTATTAAAACTGATTGATAAATATTCGTTTATAACTGGAGAACGTTTCCGTTGTTAACAAACAATTTACTGGTGAAAGTTAAACAAATTTACCAATCAATATTATTATAAGTATCATAAGAAATTAGTTTAAGATATTCCAAAAGGTGAGGTTATCTCGCAACATCTTAATCACTTACTCTTGTTTCCAAGACAAAGACGACCTCCAGGCAATACACAGTATGTATTAAAGCCAGCTTGACGTTTCCAAACCGATGCGTTATCGCTAACCAACCATGATCATTATGATACTTATTCTTTCCTAGAGCAGTTACGTAAGAGAAGTTAAATTCCCTCATTCAATTAGCTTACGTGTGCTACTTTTATTTCGGTATCGAGCATTATGAAAACTATTTGAATTGTTTAAATGTTCCCATGGTGGATAGCCTTACGTTCCTACCATAACATCAATCGATAAATTTAATGAAGCATCCAATTTGAAGGAAAGTCTGGGATTGGCATCTTATTCATAGAGTCTCACCCATCATACCATACCCGTCATAGAGAGTCCACGTTATAATCCACTAGATCAGGTCATTTGCATCAACATCGGGATTGAACTTCTTCTCTGGCCAATAGTGGCCCAAGTATCGCACTCTCGGATAGGATAAAGATGAACACAACAAAAACCATAGACGGACCACACAAGTCACTGAGTGACAGGCCGGACGGCATCCTTACGATGTTGCGGGGGAGTTGATGAAGCGGGCGAAGTATTGATGGATGAGCTCCGAGGAGATTGTGAGGCGGGAAGGGCACTCGGCCCTTCACCGTCCCGAGCCAACCCTAGCATGCCAGGGCCATCATTTTCGCTTCTATCGGACCACCTTCTCCCCTCCTCCCCCTCGCCGCCGCCGTTTCTTGCCCTTGGCGGCTTTTGAAGGCGAACTCCGTCGTGATAGCCCAGGAGGTGTGCAAGAAGGAGGCGAAGGAAGAGGAGGGGAGGGTTCCTTAAGGTGGGATGGAATCGCAGCACAATGGACGCCTTCTCACGGGGCGGTTCACGGCGGAGGGTTCCGTGAATGTGTACGTGTGTGTGAGTGGCGAGACAATGAAAAGGCTTGGAGGACGCGTGCAGCTCCGTGACCGGCCCGTGTCACGACGTACCGAACCCCTCGTGATATCCCTGTCTTTTTCTCTCTCGCCCATTACCTCAAACATCTTCCATCTCCCCTCTCTCTCTCTCCCTCCCAATCCCCCCCGGATCGAAGGAGTTCTTTCCTCTTCCGCCTGTGAAGGCACACTCCAGATGACCACGGTCCCAACGGGCGATTGACGAGGTGAGGTGGAAGCATCCATTCCGGCTCGACTCCCAAGCATTCAAGGAAGTATTCGGCGGTGGATAACATTTACAGTTTTTTTGGCGACGGATGCTGTTGAAGGAGTGCCAATGCCAGGTTTATATCACTATTAATTTAAAGTGATCGCTGGCAACTCCACAGCCAAAGGTAAAGACACCCATCCACTTCAACCAATTATATTTCCAGAATAGGGATTTAATCTGAGTAAAATCATTCGTAGGCGAAATATTTCTTTGCAGATAATAGTCACCCCATTTATTCATTTATTTCCAAACCACCTTTTCCCCCAAAATATGTCAGGAAAAGATTTTACGGAGAAATATGAAAAAGAATAAGTGCGAATAATTTTAATATACGGAGCAATGATAAAGTGGACTACTATGAACCACGGGACGGTATTTTACGGGGTTAACAGAAGGTAAGTGATTCCTCAAGGAAATTATTGAAACATAGTATTATAATTTTTATCACACTGCCCATGATAAAATATTGCGAACATTCTAGACGCCTTCCGTGGACTTCGACAAGGCGTTCAAGTTGAAAACTACAAAGCAATTTACGCTGGCAAAACATCTGAATAAATAAACCATATTTTATTGCCTTCAAAACAAACTTTGCTTGATTTGCAGCGTAGAAGAAAACATGCGTGCTGAAGAAAAAAACTACAATGCAGTCCCCCAGTATTTTAATCAAAGCCTCTAAGCCTTAGAATGTTCTTAATTCTTGGTAAATTGACAGACTACAGTCATATTATCTGATAATAGGGGATCCGCGCCACAGCCTACGCTTCTGGAATCAGAGATTCCATTTCGAGCAGCCGACGAGTAAGAACGGAACTAGAACGCACATTCCAAAGAACTTACAAATCAAGAGAGGAAAAGGAAATGTTACCACCTATGGTACTTTTACGCCTTTTAACCTAGATGAACTGTTGATTTCATACACGCATACACATGAGCCCAACTCTATTTCTATTATTCTCTATTTTATATAAAAACTTCGTTAGGAAACAGGCGTTGATAAAGCTAAAAATTAAGAACGGCATTCGTATTAGCTGTAACAAAAAAGTTCCAAGGTTTCATGAAGCACAAATTGGCTGGCAATTACTTTTGAAAAAAATGTCACTGAGGCACACTTTCATCGGTCAAAAAAGATTGACATCTGGTAAATCTGATCACGCCAAAGCCCTTTGTTATAATAACAGGCATAAGACATAATAATAGAGACCCAATACAAAGTAATGCAAAACCTTGTTGCACATTTAACATTCCTTCTCCTAACATTCTTACGGCATCCCATTCGATGAATCTGATCAAGAGGTCATCTCATGCAGAAATGATTCAGAACCTCGACTTTTCACCCAAGAAGTGGGGAAACCTGTTTCTTCGTTATTCCGGCGACCCGATCTAACCAACCTTAAAAGACTAAAGAAGTCACGATAGACTACGTGAAGCTTCTGTCACCATATTTCCAACCATTAGTGCCGTGCTTTTCTTTCGTTTTACAGGCGCCGCGCAAGTGTATCACCCGTTAGACCTCTATTTGCCTTTCGCGACAATGTCCCACATTAAACACCAAACCGCCTTGCTTGCGACAAAGCACCACTGGAGAAATTATACAAGTCTGAACACCGCCTTTGAAAAGAAGATTAAGAAAAGTAGACGGGCTGACCGGATCACTAGAACTGAGTTACAAGGGCAAATGCATCACTAAAGTATGCCTGGTTCAGAAGGAACAAAAATTTCCCTTCCGCAAAAAATGGGAACGGCACACTTCGTAAGTCTCAATACTTCTGTCTCTCAATACTTCTGTCTCTCAATACTTATGTCTCTCAATACTTACTGTCATGAGACCATTCTACATTATTCGTTAAGAAAATACTAGCCTACTATGCCCATCCAAGTTAAGTCGGCCGCGTACCACATGTTCCTTCGACAGCAATTTCACAGAACACTAAAATTTTTGGTTGAAGCTAAATGCAGTAGAGAGAAATCCGGACGAATTCATTGGAATTACGAAATCAGTCATTAACAACGCGCTTTCATGGAGGTCTATTGGATACTGAAACAATTGAGAGAAAACATATACAATAACTTTTCACCTGCTGCCTACATTGAAAAAAAGACCCGAAATCAGCGGCCTGCCCCGTGGAATCTAGCGCGAACCTTCTCCTTGCAGCCGACGAGGGAACAGATTCGCATATCAGGAGGTATTCCCATGCTTGGCGGTAGTAATGGACAACTTGGCGCACAAAAAACGACAACCCTTCTTCTTATAAACTTGTTTTCGGCAAAGGGGAATCGAGGAACCAAAACCAACACGAAACGGCGGCTGTCGTTAAAGTTACTGCCAAGCCATCAAAAAACTGTCGGCGTCGAACCCAAGCAAGAGCAAGCGAGATTCCATCGCCCGGCAACCGCGCCGGCGCGGCGGGGACGGCGCGGAGGAGAAATGGAACAGGTTGGCAAGTTCCGACCGAGTTGGCAAAGCGACGGCGGCATCGCCAGGAGGCGGAGTCAGCGAATGCTCGAGAGCGGGCTGTTTGGTAACTTAACTATGAATCAAGATGGAAAAGGTGGGGAGGGGAGGAGGGAGGGTGGGTAAACTAGCCACGCAAGTCGGCAAATGCCAGGGTTACCTAAGTATTCTGGCGGCGGCAAGTACGCGGTGGAAAGTCCTGCGGGAAAACCGACTCAAAACGAGCCGGCGCACCCGAGAGCACTTACTAATCGAAAAAGGAATCCTCTTTCAGGCCCTGAAACGCTTCAAACGTTCCACTTGGATATCACACGAACAGGTAAGTGCAAGGTAAAAGTAGGGTCAACTGATATCGGAGAAAATCATGTTCCCAACTCGAATAAAAGTATCAGTCTCTGGAGTATCCAAACTTGCCACTAATTATTGCACCAATTGCAAAGGTCGACAATACCATCAATCCTTAGGAAAATTTGAAGTTTACCCTTATGCATGGTGAAACCTTAACGTTGTGAACGTTCTGCCACAGCTTCACACTAAGTACTAAAATAATTCACCCACCTAGTAACCTAGAAGATTCCATTTCCACAACTACGCCTAGGAACAAGCTGGGAGCAAATATTAGTGGGTATTAAGAAGGGATCTGAACATCCATTTCCGAAACAATTGCTTCAAGTTTTAAAAAACCATGAAAGGAAGTCGATATACTCCTGCGTGATAACAAACGTATAATCATGGGGAGAGAGAAGTGATATTCTTCCTAGAAGTTTGAATGCCGAAGTAAAGGTCCTCGCGCGGCTTTCTTTTGGCAGTTAATTCTCCTCTACCCGATAAAAAATACAGGAATGAGGTGTGTGATGATTTCCTAAAATTGATGAGAAAGATTTCCCCAATAGCGACAAGCTAAAGCCATCGGACGAACGACTCTCCTCGGCGCAAATTAAACAGTGGACTGACAACAAACGGGGCGGTAAGTCGGTCAGGAGGCATCGGTCTCTGCAAGGAATAGCCTTGCTTTTAACCTGAAGAGTTCTTTCGGCCGAGTATTACGCCGAGAACATATGCAGCAGGTGTACATATACATCCTACGTTTGCATCAATGGTCATCATCTGTAAGACAACGGGGCTGATGACATCACCGCACTTCAAAAATACGCGTCTATTGTAGAATGGAAATGAGTTCACGCCAATAACTTAGACCCGCCCAACGTACGTACATGCGGTACGATATCCACCGACTGATTCCGAGCGAAGCTTTCGGATTCGAAGCGACTCAATGGACAGCTCGCTCGCGCCACGTTATCTAGGGCAAAACGTCCTCTCCCTTTCTCTCCTGGAGGCAGAAACGGGCCAAGCGCTTCACTTTAATGGCTAGCGGCGCTCTCGTTGAAACCAAATGCTGCCTGGTGAGCCGACACACTGATAATCTGCAGTCGGACATTTAATTCGAAATAAAATGCGTTTCTTACTTCTAGCATATGCAATAAGCGTTTCCGCAGTCGGACACTTCTTCATCGAGGGCTCCACACAGTAATGAATGATAAACAGTGCAAAACAAACGAAACAAAACGCCATAGAAAATCATTCCAACATGTCATGAAAATATACATTAACTCCGCATAATATCAGTCATAGATACAGGTACGAGACCGTAGGGAGTCGTAGACATTTTTCCAATTTTCGCAAACAGAAAAGTTATGAATTAACGAGGAGAAATGAACAGGGGTGTATGGATTCATTTCGGAAATAAATGAAAATAATTTGAACACAAAACTGAGCGAATGCAAGTATTTCTCTCACACCTCCGGATGGCCGAATCTGTTAATATAACGGGAAGCTAGAAGAACTCCCATGGATTCAGAAGTGACCTCAAGTCTTCCCTAATGTGACTCGAGTGCCTCGTCAGAGAGAATTCTCGATACATCTCTGGGGACTGTCTGAGAGAGCTTAAAATGAGAGAGATGCAAAATGAACTTTCATTTCGAATTTGCGGTCAATTTACGTCATCATCACCACAGCTACCTAGAGAGTGAAACTCGCAAAATTCTACCCACCAACATTTTGATGATAGAAGAGCTATAGCGACATGCTCTATATTAAGGGGAAATTGGAGTGGTTTAGGTCTTTTGCATGCAATACGGTGCAATATTTTACTAAAGCAGGGTAAGCAAAAACCTAGGGTAAGGAAATAAATTGAAGTAGATTAAACGACAAACACCATGAAGTCTTTGATAACAGAATAAATGCTTAGGCGAATTCATGAGAAAAGGAAAGGGAAGAGCGTACATAGGTAGGAGAAAGTACGAATAATCGAACAATTAACTGAAGTGGGAGACAAATAGGACAAAGGAAACCTGGTGAAAAGGGCAATAAGATGAAATAGAAAACATACCCAGAGAGAGAAGCATGCGAACTATGCCCGGAAACGAAAATGTAATCGAGAGGAAGGGGGGAATGCTTACACTGTAGAGAAGGAAAAGTTTGAAAAAATCTACAGCAGAAAAAGAAGATAGACACGCACGGCCAGATGCAGTAAACGATTTTGAAGGAGACATATTGACTAGGTCCAAGGACATTAGATTAACACAGAGACAGTGTTACGCAAATGAAAAAAGATAAAGGCACAAGGAATAGATAGTATCCCAGCAAAATTACTGAATAGGGTATGGACCACGGGAGAGCTGAGGCAGAAACATAATGAGCCATCTTTATTTGAAGAGAAAAGCATAAATTCGCGACGATTATTGGAGGGTTAGAGTAATTCAGCATGCTTCAAATGAAATACTTAAGAATTATAAACAGAAAGTCGAAAAATAGTACCTGGGGATAATCAGTTTGAGGATCAAAATAGTAGGGTCACTTGTAATACCATGGCACAGGTGAGAACATAAAGGGAGAGCAACATCGAGTACCTCAGAATGTTTTGCGCGGTTCGTCGATTTCAATTAAGCATTTGATCGTGCAACCAGGAGAAAGCTATTGAAAGCACTCAGAATCTTAGGAGTGGATATGATGGATAGGTTGAATCGTGTCCCATGCATCTGAATCGTCTGTATGGGGCAGACAGAGCAAGTGAGGAGAGCCGATGGAAAATTTGCGTAGGAAGAGATTGGGGCTGGTTTAGGCATTAATGTCTAAAAAAAGAGTATTAATTAAACGAATCAGATTGATGGATCATCAAGCGTTAGTTAGTCAGCCGGCCAAAGGAGAGCAATCAGTATTAAACTCATCAAATAAATCAAGAGACACTTGGGGTAAAGACAAAGACTCCCTAGGAAAACTTTTAAACGGAGTCGGGCTTAGCTCTCGGTGGCATTAGGGAAAGGATTGCTTTAACGTAACGAGAACTATCCAACTTAAAGAGAGCTCCAGTCGGAAACCTTGAACAGAGATGCGAAGGAAAGGTTAGTTAAAGAGCTTGATATGGTGTGTGGTGCTATATGGGTCAGAGACCTGAACGCATGAGAGAGATGAGAAGAATAGATTGGAGTCTTGTGATGTGGGTGTGGAGGAGAATGGAAAGTGTACGATGGAAGGAAAGGAGGACGAATAATGATGAGGTGAACTCGGCGGGGAAGGATAAAGGTGGTAGAGAGAAACCAAGAGGAGAATGAGGAGCAGGTCGATATAGCTCATTATTATGGGCGATAGGATATTGATGGCCGTTACTAGGGCAGAAAACTTGTAGTGAGGAAGAACGAGGAAAAGAAAACGACATTGCAGGATACGTTGAAGAATAGAACGCATGATCAACTGAAGAGGGAGTGTAGGGTGTACTAAGAAAATGCAAAGTAGGGATAATTCTGACGAAGATAAAATGGATCGACCGAGTGACAAACGAATAAGTCTTAAGAAGAGTGGTAGAAGAGAGATGTCTGCTGAATACCCTAAAAGAAGACGGGACAGCTTAATCGGCCTTATCCAAAGACACGATGGCCTAATGAAGACAATCGTGGAGAGAAAGGAAACGGGAAGAATGGAAAAGGCAGGCCTCGTGTGAGATATATGGGACAGGTCGTGAAGGATATGAAAGAGAGGAATTACGTTAATATGAAGAGGTTGGCATATAGAAGCATCGAGAGGAGGGCTGCGTCAAACCAATCCTAGGATTATTGACCGATGATGATGATGAGAGATAATTTATCAACACGTATTATAACTGGTAGAGGAGTTGCAATTGCAATAGATATATCAATAGATATATTTACTCATTAATTTACTGAATTACCATCAAAACGTTTAACCGAAGTTACCCTATATTCCTGCTGTAAATAGGTCCAATCAATCAATCAATGTGTTCAAAACACTTAGATGTTACTCATACAGCGAATCTCAACGAGCAATCAGGAGAAATTCAAGGTTTGCATTCTTCAATTCTCAAACAACTCCGGGCTCGGAGGTGATCTCCCTCTATCTTGGGTCCCGACAGAGAGGAACGAGCCTTCCAATATGAGACCCATTCCCACAGCTGTCCGCGGGATCATTTCCACCTCATGGACTGTTCCTACGGCCGACCCGTGCACGTCACGGTGACGATCACACACCCAGCCCGCCTGCTTGTGTCACCGATGGAGTCCGCGGCAGTCCCCCGTGGACATCGAGTTCATACACCGGTCAGACGGAGTAGCAGCTCCGCCGATCTTGGCCGAGCATTTCACCATTGCAAAGGAGAAACCTTGCTGTAAGCACTTTCTGCAGCCGAATTCCCCCTTACCCCTACACCTTCCGAAATACCCCCCCCCCCCTCCCCCTCCCCACAAATACCCTGCCGCAAATGCAAGCGAGGTCACGTGACCCAGGTTGCCTCACTGGCCTCCACCGCTCCCCACGGTAGCGGACTCAGCTCGACTCTAAGACGCGAGGCTGATTAGATATTCGGCGTCTTGAGACTGGATCCAAAGGCGATCGCAGTTGCGGGTAAAGACCACGACGAAGAAAAGAAATGTTAAATGGCAGATTGCTTGCCGATAGATCTCACCAGTCTTCGCAACACTTGGAAACAATTCAATGGAATCTTCAAGATAGCGAAGTGAAGCGCACCTTATCCATTTGATCACATTCAGAATCACCTCCAACACGAGCAGTGGTTTCACAACTCAACTACTACGAGCGATATCGTCATCAAACTTAAGACTATATTCATCCAGGATTACAATAATTAACTAGATAACCAGAACCGATTTGCATTCATCTCTAAAGCCGAACGCAAGACACCTTATTGCTAACGTGCTTTCATTTAACTAGGCCATAGTTTGACTAGGAATAACGTCCTATCAACTGACTACAATTATTTAAGAGGCACACTCGTAATGAAAAAACAATGGCAAGTCCGAGCATTAGCTAGCAAGAGTAGCAAGCAGCGGCCCTTGCATTAAAAGGGGCCAAGTAAATGTGTTTCATAATGAACTACTAGGCACATTACACAGAGAATGACACCATAAGGCGAAAAAAATGCAGCAAACAGCGATTAAAACGAGTGGTAACGGAAAATATAATGGAAAAATATCACTCCGTGAAAGAGGTATTCAAAATGGAGAACCGCGAAGACCTCACCACACCAACTAAGGTGTAAGCGAATGAAGATGATGAAAGCCGGAAACACGTAGTACGGATATGTATTTCTTTAATGGGTAAAAAATGTCATGATCTTAACAGATCGAGTTTCAGACAGAATGATTCCAAAGTCATTTAGGCGAGTTGTCGAATGTGTAACTGATGTATGCCCGATGTATTTTGCAAAGATCCCTTTAAGTAGCGAATACACAATTCACTACCAAAAATGATTCATAAGAATAAATAGGTAGTCTAAAAATCGCAACACTACAGATATACCATAGTAAGGGCATGATCTAAGAGATGCTTTGCACGTAATTCCACGCGATTACGTGAAAGGATGATGAGAGAGAAGGACATGAAGAGTTTTTCTGTCAAGGCGTAATGCGATGTTAAGAGAAGTCCCTGGAATGGGTCATCATCCACTATTTGTGCTGCTCGAGCGTTGACTGTTACGCCGAAGGAGATCCGAAAGGCCAAGGATAACAACAATCACTGAATGTTCGAGGTAAAATGAGTTGGATATTAAATCCCAAGGCCGTGAGCCGCAAGCATCTCGCATTCTGTTCACAAGCAGACGGAGATTCTCTGGGCTCACTCATAAGAGTAGCACAAGCAGCAACCAGTTGAAGCAGTTAGGGCGCGACGGTCCACATTGGAAATCAAATGGACATTGCGCGAAAAGAAATGTGGAGAAAAGTAAAAACATTAAAAACTTCACCAACTTAAACTTAAAAACAGAAAATTTGTAAATAAAGAAAGGAGAATTAAGACTTTAACAAAAAAACTTCACCATGGCAATACATTCCGTTCTCGAAATTTCATCGTTCTTCAAATTTATGATTTCGCCGTTTTCGGAAGTATGGTGGGATAGCTGATATGGTGCACCCCAGACAGTATAACCGATACCATAAAAATATTAAAGGATGTCATGATATTACGGAATATTAGATAGACGGCAGATGACTCCATCTATTGAAAAAATAAACAGTAAAACTTAATAATTCACGATGTACCCATCATTTTCCACAAGAGTAAGAAAAAAAATGAGAAAAGCAACAGGAAATAGAAGGCCGAATCGCTGTATAACGACTCAATTTCCTTGGTAAACACTGCCTAAGAACAGCGATTCTGAATAATTGATTATAAATCAATATGAGCGCTCAAGTTATTTCGTTTGGCACAATTTCAATCTTAACCAAAGGTGACATTGGCAAAAAAATCGATTCAAGAAGTCACTATCACCGGGGAAATGGCACACGAGTTAACAGAACCGGAATTCGGCGAGGAAAGAAGGCTTCTCTTCTGTTAGCACATAACTGCAAATAAATGGATCTCGATAGTCCCAGAATTTAAAAATCGCCTAATGTGAAACCTCTGACTGAAATTTACCCTCTCGATTCATCTCATTCTTGGCCAATAAAACCCGTAACACTGATTGGTGCCTTAGGACAATTAACGACCGAACATCAATTCTTAACGTCCAACAAGAAAGTGACTAGAGCACAAAATGACACAATAGTCCGGAAAGAGAGGTGAGAAAAGACTGTAATGTTACCCCATTAAAGGATTCCCTTCTCAAATTCAGCAAGGAATGAAGATACAAATGTGAGTTCAAAAAATGACCGCAATACTCTCTGAAAGACAAACAAGCAATATTTCCAGGAGGCAAGTTGGAAGTAAGTTTGGCTAACCCGTAGGGATTCTCCCATTATGCAGAAAAAAAACCTCCTCCTAGGCTACTTGAGAACTCACCTGTCGAAATGCCCATAGTCGGAAAATAATCCATGATCCATTGCCTACTCTTAACAGCCAATCGCCCCTCCAATCAAATGTATTACAATATCCGGGCGTGAACTTAAAAATGGGCATAAAGCACGTTCTTTCCGCGAGAAAGCGGCCCCCGGTGGCGACTACGGGAAGCGCGACTTGACCGTAAAAATGCCGCGACGGCCACCCCGCGAAAATCATCGAGTCAATTAGCACGGACACCTCTCGGGAAAAAGAAGTGCTAATCATGGAGCGCTCGCGAATAGAAACCACTTTTCCGAACCCTATACACTGGGCCCGCTGTGTGCGCTTCCCAACGGTTTTTTTTCCGCGATCCTCCACTCCTCTCCCGCGACCCCCTTACCGGAGAGCGGGGGAGAGAACAAACAACGCAAAGGCTGGGGGGAACACATCAACGACGCTAATTAGACATTCATCGAACGTTAACTGTATATTTCGCCTTCCGATACTTCCTACATGGCTCACCGTGAGGCCGGTCGCTACTGAAGACAAACAACGAGCCTTTTCTCTCCTCCTCCTCTTTTTTTTATACCTACCCATCCTCACTAGGGACCAGTGGAACACATTCAGCTGAGAATGAGTGTGCGTGAAAATGGTAAAGGGGTGAGTAGGTGCGTCGCATCGTTCCGCGAAAAAAAATGTGCACGTTGAGACAAGACGGAATGCTAATGGCACCAGTCGTCCATGCCCTATTAAAATCTAGGCATTCGAAATTAGCGAGAATCCGAATTGAGGTTTGGAACCTTAACACTCGTATGAGATGGCCTCATCAACGATGCACTTGTTTCCAGCAGCTCAGCGAAGCAAATACCTTTAAAGGAATAGCTTGCGAGGATGTATGAGGAATGAAAACCAAGTAGAAACACTCCGCAAGAGATACGCACAAGAATTTATAAGGAAAAGGTACTTCTGGTCACATTACTAATTCTGTAAGTCATACGGAAAAGAGAGAATCCCAATGCCTTAACAAAGCGCTAAAAAATTAAGGAGCCAGGTTCTCGTATCAGCTCTAAGAATAACTGAATATTATAGAGGAGCAGTAGTTGAATTCTGTTATTATGCACTCCAACTGATAGGTAATCGTAGAATTAGGTTTTAGGCTATGCTCCAGCTGCTGCGGTTATGTGGCTCTGTCCAACCTTCCCTCAACCCTATGGGAAACACAATATACACGCACAAAGCTGGATTCGAAACTTCCACATTTGTGTCGCCAGGCCGGTGCGACACGGACCAGACCGCCGCGGTTGGATACATATTTTGGATTAACAAAGTTTGGGCTGCATTGACATTACACAACCAAGGAAGTAAGCTTAACGCTTAACGACAATGCTTAACGCTTTAATGATTTATACGCCAACGCATAGAGAAGGCGGCTATATGTTACAAGGCATAAAGATCCAGGCTTTTTCCAATTTTATCCAATATCCCTGATGCACGAGTTGGGCGCAATGTATTTGCGTGTCAAAAACAAAGCAAATACAAAGTCATACCAATATTTCAAGCGTGAGAGCAAAGATGAGTGATCTGGTGCAACTCCTTTCACACCAAAATTGGGGATGAGATCGAACCAGCCAAACATATGCGGCACGCCATTATCGACATTAACGACGGTTTTTCCGAGGGCAGCTATGGCGTATTCGAAACACCGAGGCGACATGCTATTAACCGAGGAAACTATGAAAAATGGAAAAAGAGAACAAACGAATCGTAGATTCGGAGCAAACGGAGATGCCGGGAAAAAAAAGGGTAAGCACATCGGGCGCCCAGTATTAGGCCCAGGTAGAGCACACACAGCCAATATATCTTCCATGAGGTGGTTCATCCAAACACGCCGTCACCGGCGCGAAAGAAAAATTTACACCAATTGACGCGTCGCGGCCGCGAAATATATACGCGAAGCGAGCGCATGATAACCTATCCAGGTCATCACGGAACCTACTAAATATACAGGCAAAAATCTAACATCCACTCCCGGCGTGGAATGATTAGTCGGAGAGGTCGTTGGCATAGAAATGTAGGTACTGTTTGCTAATTTGGACAGAGATGACAGCAGCTTGCGAAACCCCCTCCTGAATCACTTAAAAGTGCTACACGAATCCGTACAAACGATGATCGCGAAGAGATCGCATTGAGAGACCTCGGAAATGTGTGCAAAAACTGGCCAACATAAATGAATTAAAGAAATCACTGTTAAACGGATTGATTATGAGCATAAACGCGAGATAAAAAATCGGTCGACGACGTAATACTGACACACAATCCCTATGGTGAATATGAATACCACATTTCCGCGTCAGCTAGAGCGTGAAACTGGCCAAATGGTACCTGTGATAACTTTTCTCTGGGATATCTACGCTCTTCAATGAATTTTTACCATTTTAAGAAACATAATAGTAAACGAGCTATAGTAACACATTAACGACTCAAAATGGAAGATTATCAACTCATTTCAAACTCAAGTTGATCAATAAATAATGCCAACGAACAACGCCATCTAAGTAATAACACAGGGGAAAAAATAATCATTCAAATAAAACCTTACGAAAACTGGATTTCGAGTGGTTTACTGTTTTAATATGGAAATATACAGCTGATACATTAAATTCTATTCTACTACGGGCTTCACCACTCAAAGAATAAGAGGGAATGACGAGACAAACTGCGGCAGGAAAGGAAACTCTGCAAAGCCTCACTAAAACTCTAGGAACCGATGTTACTCAGTCTCCCTTACCGGGAGCCAAGCAAATAGTGAAGTTATCTGACGGAACTATTTGAAGCCCCCATCTAACACCTCAAAACTGACGTCAACCAGTTCAACGCCCTTCCTATGGGGCTCTAATTAGAACGAGGCAGCGACGTTTTTCTTCCATCCCCCGCGCGGTGGTGACACTAGCTTTTCTTGCTCCAGGAAGACAGCAGAAATATAATGGAGTATTCAAATGAGATGACTAGAACGAAACACGACATTCTTTTCCCGTACTAAAATCATTTCCATAACGCTACGCCGCGCATAATGCGTTGGAGAGGGTGATGATTCGGCATATTTAATCTCATTGAAAGATTTCACCTTTCACTCTTTCCGAAATTCGCCCATCTGCCACGCTCGAGCCAGCTACGGGAGATGGAAACATTGCGACGGAATTTCGTTAGCTACCTACCAATCCATGAGAAAACTGAGTAACTAACCCAAGAATGAGGGGAACAATGGTTTTCGCGCTGGGACTTACACAACATAGTACCAATATACTCTATTCCATAAAGCTTACAATTAGCCAACACCCACATTGTAACGGAACGTTAACATCGCGTTAAAATTGCGTTGACATTCCGAAGTTTGTTATCCAAATCATCTCCGAATCTTTCCAGCAACTTCCTACCCGATTTTTAGCACTTCATTTTTAGTTCTTCTTTTCTGACACTTGGCCTAAGTAATCTTCATATTACGTAGATTTATCTTGGTCGCCTATCTAATACCTTCCATTCCTATCAGTAATTCTAACCTTTTCACGCTTCTGTAACCTGTGTCATTTCAGTCAAATACCAACATGCTTCATAAAATTAGTAAACTTATGCTTACTAATGCTTTACTGCACGGAATTCCTGAGGAGATTACGGCAACTTGCAGGAGGAAACTATCCCATGAAAGATAGGGATGACATGATAATAGTGATGGAACCAAGGCTTATGGAGAAAATGCAATTTTAAGCGACAATGCTCGACAACCAATGTAAGTATGAAATAGAAGGATGAATGACAGGTTTTCCTCTTGGGTGCTACATTCTAACAGAATGAAAAATACATACTCCAACGATACAACTGCAATATTCATTTGAAACAGCCATGGATACCCTATCAATTGTCATAAAAAATGAAAGACTTCAAATACAAAAATAAGCACTTTTATTTTAAATTTGATCAATGAGAGGAAAGGCTGAGATTGAAGCACAGCTATTTAATTCCCAAACGACTAGAATTCACTGCGATAACAACTAAACTCCGAAAGCATATTCCTGACTTCATTGGCTGACAATTCATGGCATCACTGGGAACGAAACAATCCCAGTAAGGAATTCGCTGCAGTTTCTCCTCTCGAGAGTAGATACTCGAGATCTCGACGAGCGGTCAGAGGGAAAAACCACCAGGCACCACTGGCTGCGGAGAAAACTATTAGAACAAGAGCACTTCTGAATATTCATACGCGTGATGTAGATTAGGTACGTGAGAAAGAACCGTGATACTTTCCTTAAGTGAACACGTACATGTTTTGGAAAAGAAGCAGCTGACAACACTATAAAAAAGATACAGTCGTTGGCGGCCAGCTGATCATAGAAAGTCCATCTCTCGATAAGAAGTATTTGAATGTGAAAGGAGTTTTCGATTTTATTGTTCAAGTCCAAGATAGAATTCTCAAATCATATAATTAAAGCAAGCGTTCAGAGTGAAATTCGAAATAAATATTTCAACACAACAAACTACATACCTCGCCGTCATTTGAGTAGAAATTCCTATCGGTTGTGACCCAGAAAGGTGCAAAAATTAACAATTTCTACGGATGAGCGCGTTACGCTATAAAAATGAACATTTCCCTTAAGAATAGGAATCGCCTGGTGACACACTTGGGAAAAAATCACAGATTACATACCTCGGCCTACACACACTTAATCTTAACTTTCGGTATTGCATACAATGCGTCTCAGCGCAAGAAAAATTTCTGAGACACACGTCAAATGAGCGGTAATGGCATAAAGTGAATAATTTTTCCTCGACACCTACGACGTCTTTTAGCCTAATGTTCAGAAAGTTCCCTTTCCTGTACGAGATTTGTTTCCAAGAAAAGAGCTTGGAAAACGCGGGTTATCATTGCACTTGTCATAAAAATTCACTAAATTTCGACAACTCGATCAAGTGATGAGACGATTACGGGAACAGCACGCCACCCACGATCCTGATTAGATAGCAACAACGTCGTTCACGAGGTGGGCACCATTTTGTCGACGCATAAACCTGCACGGTAAAATATCTCAGAGTATATTCGTGCCTCAGGAACGCGGAAAATATTCACAAAGTAATTATGCATAAAAATAAAAAAATATATCTAAATTGGTTTTCATTTCAGTACGGCCCACACACCAAGAGCGTGTGGATACCGGAGGCTGGGCGTGGGAAGTGGAAATGGGGTGGGTAAGAGGCGATGGGGCGAAGTAGACGGGTCCCGGAGGTTTGAGGTACGCCGCCGGACTACGAAAGAGGGGAAAACCAAGAGGGGGGGGGGGGCAGACATTGCTTCCCCCACAACTTTCCTTCCAATGCAGCTCCCGAGAGGGCAGCAGACCTCACCTTTCTCCCTCCCCACCGCAAACCCCCGGTTCCCCTAGCCACCTGTCCCCAGCCGACTGATTTTTGGCGCGTTTCGCAAAAAAAAGGTCACTCTCGTCCAATTCACCACAGTAAACCCTGCAATGGACATTTTTCTACGTCATCCCTGCTATCATAGCTCTGATTTCTAGTAGCTATATCACAACAGCGGCAGAATTTCGTAATAAATGGAAGAATTAGGCTGGGTCTTTTTGGATCGCAGGTTAATATACAAAATAAATCAAGTTCAAGGCAGACGGACTAACTGAAGATGTAAAAATATATTTGAAACACCAGCGTAAAAGGGTAAGTTAGAACATGAAGACAAAATATGGAAGACAGACAGAGAGGCTCAAAAATTATTTTTTTCCGCGCACAATTAATAATAATAATAATAGATTACAGCGAAGATAAAAGTGGGAAATTTGATTAAATATTGTAGAATTTTACTGATATTATTGCATTCGAGCATTCACATACCCTTGCGGAGGCTTTCAGTATATTATGGTGATGTAGATATACTATTTCAAAGAGGGGATTGCGATATGGCGAAGAGGGCACGTGAAACGAAGAATTCATTCAGAATTGTTTATCTCATAATAGCCATTATTTTAAACGATTAATTTCGACGACCACGGAACCCATAAAACTCGAATGATGGTTTAAATGAGTGATATGCATGAAATATAAATCAACTTTTGGCCATTGCGAATTTCAAGTAATAGCTTGAATTTTGAAACGTGAATCTAACGGCAAACTTATTCAGGTAGATTCATATACTTTCATTAGCAATATCCGTCGAAAAATCTGTCGAACTATGGTTTTAATGATTGGTACACATATTTATAAAACAAAAGTATCAAACGAAAACAGCAATCGTTAATTTTAGAGTTATACATAATCAAAATATACCACCACTGATGTCGGAATTATTTCTGCCTTATCATTGCTGATCCTAGAGCCCGTCTCCAGAGAAGAATAAGTGGTATCTATCCCGAGGAAAGCAGCGGCGACAGAACAATAGAATCCACTTCGGATTTCACACCATAATGCGGCTCAGTCCAGGCTCCGATAGCAGTGACGAAAATATCAGCTTTTGAATAGACCTATAAAATCTTTCGAGAAGAAGCACTCGACAAAACCCGGTTCATCCCGCGTAAACGTAATTATCGGGACAGCCAGGAAGAATAAGAAAAAGCAGAGTCAAAAGTCACCCGTATATTTGCTCAAAAAGCCGTAAATAAGATCCATCCCCGACTACGAACTTTCATCGCCCTGCCTGGTAACCGAGAATTGAGATCTCCAGTACGAGCAAGCTAGATTCGGCCGTCACTGGATTGCCAGCATAAACTACTTCACTTTTAGCCATAACACTTAAGTTAACGACAGCTCAGAATTGCGATCTTAACTTCAAAGCAAGGGAACATTTTCAGACTCGGGCTGCGAAATTTTTAAAGGAAAACAAAGAAGATTTATCAAGAGAGCAATCACCTCGTCAACTGCTGTAAGGAATTCCTTCAGGTTTCGCAGAATCCGCTTTAGGAGACCATTCACTTCAGACGAGAGAGATGAAATGCCTCCTTTATGCGCCTCAATTTGGACGGAAAAGACACATACTTCACACCTACAAGATGATTTAAGACGCCGAGAGAACGATCCCTATAAACCTAGAGAGGAGAGGAACCGCTGCAGAATTGGAGAAAATCCACACAGCGTCCGAGAGCATTCACACTAGGAAGAAATGCGGGTGGAAAACAAAAACAGAAAACTGCGCACGACCTCTGGTGAACTTGACTGGGTGGATGTGGTCTCAGGCAGGCCGTAAACAGTAGGAAAAGGGCGGGGGAGGGGGAAGGCGGCGACGAGAGGGTGAGGGGGCGCTGGAATAGAGGCGCAGGGAGGGAGGGAGGGGTCATGGATCTCACGCGTAGGTCCAAGGACAAAACATGACTCGAGGAGCCGGTCCTCCTGAAACGCATAAAGCAACGACCGGCGAGCCGTAATTGACGCAATTTCTGGCGTGCGGGTGCCTCTGAACAATTCTCCTCGGCAGCAGCGGCGTCGATATGTTATTGAATATTAATAATTGACTTAAATCGATACTTCATTGCCGGAGACATTCCAAGGCAAGGGGTATAAAGGTTTTCGGGTGCCACATTTCGCACTGGGTCTGGGTCTCGGGTGATCGCGGAATATATTCAGAATGACGCTTGAAAGCCAATGCCGACGACAGCAGCCAGGTCGCTGACGCACTTGCCTGGCAACATAAATAAAGCTCCCCGGTTCGAATCCCACCTCGGGCAAGAACGCTATGATTCTTTTAGGTTTATGATTCGGATAGACGTCGCGATATAAACATCAGCAAAAAGAATCCTACGACTCGAAAAACGGAAGACCGCAAGCGGTTCCAGGTGAACCTGATTATTCCACTGGAATGGAGATTGATTAATGTCAGTTACTGCATCATCTACATCAATCGAATTCACCCTTGTACATGCCTTATCGAAGATAGGCTCGCTCCTATCAGTAGGCTCTTCGAAAAAACACAATTGCGATTTGTTGCAGTACACCATAAACCATATTCCGTGGCGTTAATGCCGTAGAAAATATACTGTCCGAATTCTATACCAATCAAATGGAGTTTTACCTCACTGAAAATTTCAAAAGGATCCCCCAATTTATAATTCTAAACATAACTGAAGGCGTGTGTTTTAAACTAATCGTAAGTTATTCGTGCAAAAATGAGTGACAGTCTGGTCCCAGCGTCATTGAAGGTCTGAAGACCTTGGACTACGCTAAGATATATAGCAGTGGCCAACAATTTTATCTCAGGTATGCTAATACTTCCACAATATCGAAGAAATACAAAGTATGTCCTTGGCAGCTTCAATACAAGTGAAGACTGAGGAAACTGGATAAGATATGAAAAACTTACGGGCTTGACGTCGGAGAGAGCTGGAGGACCCACGAACTAAGATAAGAAAAATATTTGGGCAGGAATTTGAGAAGTTAGCCTTGAGTCGATATACCACGAGGAAAACATGGCCATCAACGGTTCTCATTCGTGGTAAGAAACGATAAGCAAAACCAGTGGTAAGAACCATAACAATTGTCAGTCTAAATTGTACAAAATATCAACACACAACAAGCATAGAAAACCAGGAGTTCTGTCTTGATTAGAGGATTTGAGAGCATGCTACCATCTATGAGGCTTTGCGCAAGCCTCATAGATTGAGTAAAAGAAAAAAATATTTGTTCGTACAAGTAAAGGCAAGTGATGCATCCGTGTAACTAAGAAATAAGTGCATGGGTTGGAAAGGAATTCTTTCACTCAGAATGATATTCCACAATTCTCGCATGAAGACCACACGTCTACGGTAAATTTCCTGCTCTTTAGGCTGAATTAGGCTGAATAGAGTCGAGCTAGATAACCATGATTAGTCACAGTGAACATATATATACTTTCGTGCGACTGAAGAAGGCTTGTGTTTCGGCTCTCAGATTTCCTCGAAACGACTTCATTTAATTCTTTTCACAGACATTATACTCTCAAACGAACGCCTCTATGATACAAACGAATGCGCAACATACACGAGAAATTCAATCTCCTATTAATTAATATTTCAACGACTTAAACATCCTCCCGTGAATGAGACCAAAAATTCACAGAGAGATAACTTAGAAATTTTCCCTATCTTCGCCTAATAATGCAGAAAACTCATAACAGTGAGAAATTAAAATAAACAGAAAATTAAACACCGGAATATATATTATACACGACTGCTCGTGAGCCTGAGTTTGGACAAAAGCTGAATTTGCGGATTTAGATCGTTGAATTCATAAAAATTTGAGTAATTTTCTGCGAGCCACCACGAGTTTCATCAACACAATACCCTTCAAGCCACCATAAAGGTTTGTGGCGGGGGTGGTGGACCACCATACACGTACTACTTACAGGCATCTAAGAGGTATAATCCTACTACTTAATGAAAACATGTTAGATATCAACTAAGTGGTCAGTTTCTACAGATGTAATCTACATGTACACGATACCCTGCAAGCCACCGCGAGGGTGCGTGGCAAGATCACCAACCACGCACAACCAACATGGTGACAAGCAACTATAGGGTCTCATGAATCTAGATTGTTAGTATCTATAGTATTAAAGGGGTTAATACATGCATCATGCACTCGGACTACTCTAAAGTATTTTCCCTACCTATCATTTTGCTATGCTGCCTATTGTATTCTCTTATAGTATGAGGGAAAAATGACGTTTTGAATCTATAAGTACGACAATCTTTCTCTCTAATCTTATTTATCTGATCGAATCTAGAATAATACGCTGGCATTTGTAATATGTGCCTAACATCTTCAGTAAAGCTTTCCGATTGAAATTTCTCTGATAGATTTAATCTGTACTTTAACCTATGCTCTGCTAATGACTCCCACCCTAATTCTTGTATTAATTCTGATACACTACTCAACCTATCGTGACTCCTTTTAACGAACCAAGCTGGTCTTCGCTGCACACTGTCTAGTTCTCTGATCAAACCTAATTCATTCGGATCCCATACACTGGCTTCATACTCAAGGTGGGGCCTAACTAGTGAAAAGTAACATCGCTCTTTTGTCTTCTCATCACATTTCCCAAGTACTCTTTTCATAAATCCTAGCTTCCTCTTCGCTCGGCCGCTCTAATAAAGTGATTACTGAATACACAGGCATTTCTTTAAATTTATTAGTGTATTTATCTCTCTAGTATGCATGAATTTTTAAGGCTAAAACATGCTTCATGCTTTACAGACCACTCCAACAATTATTCATCGGCCTATCCCTTTAAAATGTTGCCTACTACATTTTCTTATGGTACTCGTAAAAAATGAAATTTTGAATCTAAATTTAGTAGAAGCTTGGGAGATTACGTCTATATCTTACCACTGTATTTCAAAAAAGTTTACATATAGATTATATCGAAAATCTGAAACCTTTACTTCTCAAGTACTGACGCACCACTTCATTGATTATAGTAACAAATGCTACACCACGACGTTCTCAGTAAAATAGCTAGCTTATTTCATTCATACTTGAAAATGTTAGCCACGATTCGACACAAAGCAAATTCACAAGGCGAATTGACTGAAAGACAATGCCATGCTTCATTGCAAAAGAAAACGTCTTCATACTGTAGGAAAATAAAAGGCACTTCGTTGTTATACAAACAAAATGAGCCTCTCATTTTCTCTCTTAATGTAACAATTAACCCAAGTTATCTGTAAGTAGTAAAACTAAAACTATAATATGTAGGTACACAAGGAGGGACAGGACCTGGTAATCAACATCACAATAGAAAAGAATAAGACTCTGAATGAAGAGATGGTTAGCACATATCTCTTTCATAAGAAATATACCTAAAACTCGTTCCTAACAATGGATGGTTGTTCCTAACAAACACGGGGGCATTTAATTTACGTGGATTCCGATGATATTTAATGACTGCTAAACCCAAGGCAAAAATGTTAATAGCTTTGCTAAATTCAAATTTTATGTGGCTGACAAGGATAATAAAAAAACATTCCCACCTGTAGCTTTCCTATGAACAAAGGCGCCGATTGAGTTATTGATAAGAGAAGAGGTCCAACAAAAATTCATTGTAAATATGTCTAATTGCTTATAATAAGGACTAAATAATCTTTGAACCAACAGTTAACTTTGAATCTTTTTTTCCAGCGTACAAAACAGTTTACGCGGAGAACTAGACCTTGAAATACAAGATAATAATAACTAGTACATTTTAATGAAGCAACATATTTTATGATAAGAGGGTTAGGACGGTACCTTCATTTCGGAAAATTCACATATATTTTATTATTATGATGGCTAAACGTCCATGAATGGAGCTCGTAATCAAAGCGAAAACCAGCACAACAATGTTCCGCTTAACCTAACAATGGGGAATACCGTGCGAGATTAATGATTGAACGTCGTCAAATGCAATATTTTTTCTGCGTAGGTGGGTTGGCGGGAAGTACCAACTCGTTTATACAAAATACGACTCAGTTACACGATCGTTATCACAGAGTAATGGTCATTAATGACACATCTTGGCCGTAGGACAAAAAAGAGGCTGCACACTTGGTATGTTGCTCTCTACCTGAGATGGATTCATTGCTCGTGTCGGAAGAAGACGTCCTCCTCAACCTTCTTTGCCTCCTCGCAGCCGCAAGTCCCATGGCACCCGAGCTACCCACACTACTCGCACTGCTGCTGCTACACCTCCTCGGCACCAGAGACACGGGCGTCGGGGCCATAGTCACCGTCAGGTGCGGGTGCATCCCCACGTTCATGCCGACGCCCCCTCCCATCATCACACTCTGTCCGTTCAGGTCGAGGTCCCACAACTCGAGGTCCACCTCGCTGATGTCGGCCACGGGGGCCGCTGCATGACCCGTGGTGGATGCGGCCGCCGCCAGGATGGGCGGCGGGGGCAGGATGGTCCCGGCGGTCGTCATTGTGACGGGGGGCGGCAGCACGGGGGACGCGGGCCCCAGGAGGATCACGCCGCCCCTCACCTTGGCGGAGACGGTGGTGGTGGGCGTGGTGGAGGAGGTCACCTCTTCGTCGCCCTCATCGCCCAACTGCATCGCGGACGTCGGGTAGGCGCGCATAAAGGCCGGGAGGGTAGCCGCAGCCACCGCGCCCAGGGCCGCCTCCTCGTCACCCTCGCTGTCGGCGACGTTGTCCGGGCGGTACTTCAGACGGTGCTCGGGGCGGATGGGCCCATGCCTGACGCCCACGGCGTTCTCCCGCGTCGGGAAAATGGGACCCAGGGTGACGGGTTGTGCGGTACAGATGTGCGTCGATATGTATTACTCGGGGAACGCGCCCCTTCTTTGGACCTACGGCCGCGCCGTAGGGTCACCTTGAGCTGGGAAGCAGCTATCAGCATCCACAGAACGCCCACGATGGCCGGCCTGGAAGGGGAGGGTTCGGTTCGAGAACGCGCGGAGTCACCAACCTCCCACGCTCCCAAAGTCAACGTCCGTCCTTAACAACACCGATGCGACATTCGTCTTCGCGGGACGCGAAGATAACCGAAAACACTCCCACTCCGTCCCCAGATTACTCTCCACCTAATGGAAGAACTCACTCTTCAGCTTAATGGCCACGTCGGACGGTTACACAAGCGCGCATTCACTAATGGAGCACCGAAAATTATCGGCGGTCAATCCTTGGGCGGCAAAGCACGTTAGCTCAGGTGAGGAACTTGACTGGAATGCCGTAAGGAAACTCCGTCGTCACCGCCACCGTGATGACTAAAAGTTTAGAATGAATCGCCGTCGGTGATGGCAGGAAAATCCAAGAAGAGCCAACCTGAGAGGATTCGCGAGAATTGGAACGGTGCCGTCGACGGAACGGGAGAGAGAACTTGACCGGGATTACCCAACAACGCTTAATGATGACGACACGATTTGTGCGAGCAAGCCGGCGCTTTAACGTTCTCGGCTCACCCAAACGATTCCTTGAGATGTGTCCACTGTTTACAGGCGTTAAAGTCTCTCGCATAGGTATCCTCTAAAAGACACGAGATTCAGCATCAGCTCACGCAGAGTCGGCGCCAGAACACAGTAGAGCAGCGAAACATTATCCTCAACATCGCATCCCAGTCACAAAATCTATAAAAAAATAGCACAACACACGACTTAAGCACCGAAGAAGTCACACGCGTATGGGGGCGCAGCACCTCAAGACGAAGGAAGATCCACAGCGGAGCACCGACGAAAAAATCCCAGCCGTGTCCTCCGAAGCACCACAGAGAAGCACCAGTACGACCTCCTCAACAGCCGGTGAACAACTTTCACTGCCGACGAACTTTTTCAATGTCAAAGCCCCTCTCGTTCTGACTCCCCTCCACGCCTCCCAACCAGAGGCTCTTCCGAGCGCTTTTCCCCCCCTCCCTCCTACTTTACTTTCCCTCCCTCCGATCCCCTTCCAATTCCTACGTCACCGAACAGCAACCTGAGGCTCCCTCACACACAGACCTACACACAACCGCAATTCCCCGCGCGCCGCCTGCCGGCTGAACCCGAAAGCTCAACGACCAGTCCGTACCCATACTGAGGGAGGGAGGCCAAAGGCAACCTTTTTCTCTCACTGCGGAGGAATCTTCCCCTCGAATTCCCTTCCCCGTCTCTCAAGAACCCCCCTCTCTCCCCCTTCATGCCCCACCAGCGGTCAACCTCTTCCCCTCCCCTTCCACCACTTCATCAGGATGACGATCGCCTCTGGCCAACTACACCATTTGTAGAAATCACGATTCGGCCTTTCCATACTCCTCACCTCAGCCCACGATTGTGGAACACCCGATATTTGACACGCTGCAGAGTATATATTGTTACATATTTCGACCGAAAGACGAATGCCGAATGTTTCCATTGCTGCGATGCTGGTACAAAAATGTCTTCTCAAAATAATACATTTGCGGCAAAGGATACTATTTTACATCAGCATAATTTCCCGGATTAACCTTGGATTTACAGTAGGTGCACGCGGCGACCGAAAAAGCGAAGAGTTTGACACAAATTCAAGCTTTGTTGAGAGAAAATTGACGTAAACCATAAAATTAAAAAAATAAATTAGTAATAAAAGAAGGCTCTAACCCACCTCTGAGATAATGGCATGTTAATGCGATTTATAGGAAAAATGTTAGTCCGAATATACGACGCTGCAATTCTCTCCTAGGAATGGGAAAGGTAATCGATGGAAAAATATGCTCGCTGACTAACCTGCAATCCAGAGTCTAATTTATCGGAAATAATTAAGCATGCCGAGAGTGAAAGATGCATTATAAATACATAAACATATAGGGGGAATTTATCTTTTGCTTTGTCTCATGCAGTCACAATGCAACCTCCTTAAACAAGATATGAACTATTTTCATGGCTACTCGCTTCCATCAAGCTTAAGTTCAAATCAATTCCTTCGTCACAGGCAGTTGTTTAAAAAACAAATTACCGCGTAATGCGAACGATGTTCCAGAATAGTGAGCCTGCACAACAAAAGTAGATGCTTTTTCCATGTGAAATTCAGATCGTGTAATTGTCTGGTACTAACCGAACAATTCGCAATACCCTCGACTACTGAGTACACTGTTATTATTCAGGACGCACAATATCCACAACAGCTGAACTAATCTCATAACAGTTAAGTAACATAACATTACTAATAGTAAATAGTGCATGCTTGGTGATCTCCACCCCATGCCACTCACCCTCGCGGTGGCTCGCAGGGTATCACCTAGATGTAGATGTAATCTACGGGTAATTTTTCATCAAATGTTCGACGACAAATTAAACCACGAATATCACGAATTGTCAAGAAAATAAAGTTAGAATTTTCAAACAAATAACTCCATATAACCTCTTGAAAGGGAATGAAATTATATACCTCACTTGCGAAATAACCCTGTTCTTCTTGGAAACAATAAGAACTCATAATTCACGCAATTTTCCAACTGGGAAAGAATGGCACCTGTAGGGGGCAAATGATCAGCATCAGAATGCACATCTCCTAACCTTAATCATTTATTTTTTCAGAGAAAAGTGTAAAATGTTATGATCTCCGTTAAGACGCGGATGCCTCTTTTGCTGAACTGCAAGTATATTAACTATAGAGCACATTCTTTAGAGAGAAAAGTGCGTTATTATAAAATAATTCCCACGCATAGGTCCATCTTCTGGCTTCGAGCATATCTTTCCCCACTCCCTGCCTTTCCCCTCTCTTTTCGCAACGTAGTGGCCCCGCCCTCTTCCACTATCCTCAACGCTGGTTGGCTGGCAGTGACGCAAGCAGTAAGCAGACAGCAGGTAGGTGCCCTGCTTCGACTAAACCAGTCACCAGCAAAAATCCTTCCCCTTCACCTCTCTCGATGCTAGGAATCCCCAAAAATGGGTCGATGTTTGTTTTAGCGCAGATCGCGCCATTAAGATTCATGGCATGTGTTAATTCTATCCAAACTTACGGAAGAGAATGCTTAATATTACGGGTAACTTATAAAAATATACGAAAGTTATATTCACGACTCATCCACCGCAGGGAATAACAAATAAAAGACAGAGATCTATTCCAAATGGTTTACGTCGATGTACGGCATATTGAGAATAAAACGAAAACGATAAATATACGGAAAGTAACTATTCCCAGAGATGGGATAGTTTCTATTCAGAACACAATATAAAGATCATAGAGATCATATCATAAAGATAAAGAAAAAAAAAACAACAAAATCTGAAAAAATGTACATGGCAGGAAGAAATTAATACGAACTTACCGATTTCACTGATGCACCGACATTAATTTAATGATAACGCAAAAAAAATAGTGATAATGTCATACTTCAGGAAAAATATAATTTAGAATATTCAGTTTCCCGTTTTCTGTCGCTAATACCCTCGAAATAAAAAATTAGTATGATGAAATTCAGAAAATATAATGCCTTGATAGAAGAATGGGCCTAATATTAAAAGACGAAAGTGCTCAGAACCTACCCATTTGAGGTGTTGTTAAGAGATCCGCGGTGTTCTGAAGGTTTTCCTCGAGACTAAATTCTACCATAATGCCGAGTCCTAGACCGACAGTGCCAAGTGTAGACATCGTGTAATCCGCAATCACAACATAAAAACCTGTTATTTTTTTAAACTTAAAAACTATAATTAACATAGAAAACCACTTGTCTTCCATTTAGTTCTCATAAACCGTAATACTGCCAAATCGCCGTCAAGTAAAGTAAATGGAGTCAAGAGGGCAGACAACCAAAAGAGAGCAAAACCGTGTTGCCACAACTGTATAGAGCGCCTTAATCATAGGAAATGCCAGAAAGTGGGTCAAACGCGAGCGGAGGGAAAGGGATGAGGAGCTTCGAAGGCGAAAACGAAGACACGGGGACTGGAGAGAGAATTAAGAGGCGACCTCATTTACTTTCGGTCACGACCGTGACCTGCCCATATCGCTATAGCATTCAAAATTCCCCGATTGCTTCATTCCTGCGGACCAAAGGAAATAACCGTGAAGAAGATCAGGCGGATCGGTAAAATGGACAGCGTCAGGAGCACAAACCGCAAGATATATATCTCGGAACCTCCCTCCATATTTATGGCAACGGGTTTTCCCGTGCGAATAGTAAACTCATACCTTATACCTTTCTTCTATCGCAGAGTGAAATTCCTAGCTTATCAAGCGTGTTTTTTCCAAGGATTTACCTCATTGCACGCGAGCTGTCAGATGTGGTATTTATTTATTGTTAATAAGCCCGAAAACAACACATATGGTCTTCACATCGGTATATTAACTGATAACCTTGTCGGCCCCGGTGGCGGCGTGGTTAGGTCCTCGCCTGCTAACCCGAGGGTCGCGGGTTCGAGTCCCGCCTGAGTGGGTTTTTTCACCACTCGGGACATGGTTATGTGTGCTCGTCCGTTGTTACATGTTAAATACCCCGATGTAAAGGCCACACGTGCTGTTTTCGGCGGTTGTGTAAAAATAAAAAAATAAAAAAATAACAATTACACAAGCACAAACATCCATGCCCCGGGGAGTGAACATTATCCCCGGGCGGGATTCGAACCCGCGACCCAGAGATTAACTGACGAGGAATTTACCCCACCGACACCGAAGCCGGCAAAAATCTATTTTTCCTTTCATTATTGCAAAGGTCAGACAGCAAAATAGGAAGAAATTGAAATAGTTTATTATTACTGATCAAAAACTGATATTTAACGACAGAAGAGGGAAGAGATTCCAAACACACTTTTAGTCTCAAAGCAAAGCTAAATAAAGCCATGCAAAAGCAATGAGAACAGCACAGATATGCTCCCAGATGGTCTTAGACCTTCAAGGCACAGAAAGAGAACAGTCAAAGCACTAATGCTAGTAAGAAAAGTTACACATAATTTATAACATGTCCTCCTGTACGTCCACTCTTCCGCCTCAGAATGATTTTGACCGAGAGATATATCACACAACGCAATATGCTCCAGCAAGATACGGAGTCCCAAGAATAACATTGGCACTTTTGGATTTAAAATCGTAAGATTTGGCCGTAACACGTAGGAGGAACTTTATATAATACTAAATTAATTACTCGAACCCATTTCCATAATTAACTGTTGCGTCTGCATTGATTTTCAAGTAGCTTTCAACACTTACAAGTGCGTATTTACGCATGTTTTCATTGCTCCTTCAATCTGAATTTAATTTTTATACTTGGTTCGACTAAAATGTAGTTGCTAATTCTCTTTAAGCATGATTGGTTGGATTTTAATGGCGACGATTCATCCCCAATCACATACCTTTATGGTTACCTGTAGGGTATTATGTAGCTATAGATAATTTCAAAAAACTTCAACTGTTGCAGGCTTTACTTTGTGATAAGACGGCATAATGGGAGAAATAATGCACTTAGTACTTATTCCACAAAATTATTTTAAATCCAACAGGTTTCGACGTTCGCACGTGATTTTAAATGGTACAATTTCCTTGTTTTTGTAGAGATTGTACCTTTTTGGAGATTGTACCTTTGAAAATGACGTGCTAACGTCGAAACCGGATGAGTTTAAAATAAAATTAATATGTGGAATAAGTAATAAGTGCATTATTTCCGCAGATGACTTAATGTGCACAGTGAGTTTTTGTAGAACCTTAATTAAGGGTAGTAAAAGCTGACTTTAACAAGTCTTTTCGTTTCTGCAGTACTCCAAGTTCAAATTAAGCAGGTGATGATATGTTTCTTCAAGTTTAGCAGCGATTTTTACATTTTTTTGGCTTGCGTGGTTCACTGCTAGCCACCTCGAGTAAGTGTGTGGCAGGGGGTGAAGATCACTAAAACATGTACTATGACATGCAGGGGTAAGTTTAGGGCATATGCACCATATGCTATAGCAATAGCTACGGACACTGCAAATTGATGCAAAGAGTTACACTTACACTTGTTCTTACCCCCTGCCACACAACTTCGCGGTGGCTTTGAGGGTATTACGTAGATGAATAGGTATTCACGCAATGGCTGTAATCGGAGTCGGACGATAATACCGCAGGATAGAGTATGAACATGAAGAAATTGGTAAAATTACCTTAATGTAGGGGGAAACAAAGGAAAACTAATGGTGAAGATGAAGGTAAAGTGCTTAACCACAGTTAAAAACCACATATTTAGTTTCAGAGAGTAGATATCTACACTATAATCATATGCAAACCATAATTTCTATCCAGTGGGTGCAAACCATCACATTTCACACCGGATACAGAAAAAGTTAAATTACTTTAGCTCGGTCAATGAATCGAGGACATGGTATAGCTCGGGAAATGATGTTATGAATGGAGAAGACTGTGAGTAGTACGACAACCTTATGATTTTCGTGGCTGCCAAAGGGTGGGAAACAAACTTAGCCGGCAATTAAGTTCCGTCTCATTTACGTAATATAAAGAACACCATAACTCACAAGTGCCAATATTTTAACATAAATTCACTACCTAAAGCGATTTTTAGGGACAAGAACGTAGGACAAATTCACGACCGCTGCTTAATAACGAAGAATCACTTCCACTACGCAATCCGTCAAGAGACCATAATCACTTCACTTCATCCCTGTCGCTTTCAAACAGTATTTGTTTTGGAGCCACTCCCTTGTTCATCCGAGAGGCATTTTAACGCCCGGGTCCAAAGACAAAAATTCTTTAGAAAACATCGCGCCGCAAGAAGTCCCATTCAATTCCCAATCGACAGCTAATTACTCCTCAAAGAAATCCGCATCACCGAGAGACTCAAATTCTCGTTCTTCCTTGCACGAATCGCGATCATAACGTGATATAAACATGTCACTCAAATATGTCTTTCTTTAAAATAAACTTCTCTTACCCTAAAAATACAATAACACAAATTAAAATTAATATATTAATATAGATTAATCAAATAGACCAGAGAATAGGATTAGGATAGTAGTAATTTTTGATGATCTCATAGTGTCCGCACGAGCATTAATAGGGCGCATATTCGTAATGTATCTGAAATAATTTCATGATTGCTGGATGAAATGAAACATATACATTGTTTTTTAAGATATATTCATATTAATCCTCAATAGGCAGTGTCAGTATGTCTAAGAATAAGGTCCCTTTACGCATAATTGAAAATGATTTATATGTTCTGCATAATTGGTGACCCTCTGCCACACACCCTCGATGTGGCTCGCAGGGTAGAGAGGGAAGAGCAGGTACCGGGTAGAGTTAGGTTTGTTAAAAGGTATTACAATAGGTTTGGTAGTGTATCAGAATTAGTGGAAGAATTAGGTTGGGAACCATTATAAGATCTTAGGTTAAAATGCAGATTAAATCTATTACAGATATTTAAAACGGATAGCTTTATAAAAGATGTTAGATATACATAAAAAACACCACCGTATTATGTTAGATTCGACCAAATAAATGAGATCAGAGAGATAGATTGTCGTTCTGATAGATTCAAAATGTCATTTTTCCCCCGTACTATAAGAGAACAGAATAGGCAGCATAGCAAAGGGATAGGTAGGGGAAATATTTTAGAGTAGTCTATAGTGCATGATGCATGTATTAACAACCAATCCCTTTATTACTATGTAGTTACTAACCCTGTAGCTGCATGTGGCCCTATTATGTAGCATGTTTCCAAGTTGTACCCTAGTTGTATGTCAATAGTGCATAGTGCATGTTTGGTGATCTTCACCCCCTGCCACACACCCTTGCGATGGCTTGCAGGGTACCGCGTAGATGTATATGTAGTCGGTATGTGTGGATGAAATACGCCATCTATCTTTTCATTACCCCGACGCACATTCGTATTTTCCCCTTGGAAAATGTAGCCAATGTCTTCCCCAGCCTTCTCATTCCTTACAGCCTTAGAAGTCTCCGGGGAAAGCGACGCCGCTTATAGGCGTCTTCGGTGGTTGCGCAACTATTCGCCTCCGGAGGGAGAAAGAGGTAGGAGTGCCTGCCACTCGCTTCTTCCACAAAACCTTGAAATCACTCTCCACGCGTGGGTTGAGACGTTCCCACCACGTGACTCTTTCCCTTTCTCTCCTCACCCCCTTCCCAAACCAGCCCCCACTCCCCTCCGCTCCCCCCCCCCCTTCCGCCCCTCTCCAGAGACGTCTTCCTCTTCCATTTCTTCTCTCTCCCCCCCTCTTTGCCTATATCTCCCACTCTATATACGTACACGTCCACTCCGTCCACCGACAAACAATCTGAGATGGAAGAGGAATACCGAGACGACGCCTTACATCCTTCCTCCCCGCCGCACTCTGTTTAACCAAGCGATCGGAGAGCCCCATCCCAGCGACTTTCAATTGAAGGTCTTCGACGACCGGACTGCCGCTTCACCCAACGTCAATGTTATGATCAGTTCGACGGTTGGAAATGTGATCAGAGCCGCGTAAATGCCTTTTTATGCGACTGTGTTTCCGAAGTCTGACACCGAATTCCGAATAACGGCGTATTCCGAATACCGGCGAGGAAGTCTGAAGTTACCTCATTTTTCCAGTCTTTCCACACACCTTTATGGTGGCTTGCAGGGCATTGTGTAGATGAAGTCGGAGTCACTCCATGAGGACACACTTCGCGGATGTATGCGCCGGCAGCAAGGAGAGATTTCATTCTCTACACAAGCGAAAAAATCTCCTCCCATCAAATCTACATCTACAGATTACCCTGCTAGCCTCCTCTAAGGATTGTGGCAGGGTGTGAACCATCACAAATCATACACCACATCAGCACCTACATGCACTAAAGTACATAATAAAACACACAATTTGTTGTTGAAAAATAGATAATTTGTTAGCCATGCATGCACCCGTTAGAATGGGTAACTCTATGACAACGCAATTTAAAACACACTACCTACAATACACCTACCTACCCACTTAATATATTACCTTATGATCTCTGATTCCCCGCAGGAAGAAAGATATTTTCAATCTATCTGCACATGAATCTAATTCCCTAATCTCATTCGTTACTAATATAGTCAGTATCTAAGGTAGAGTTTGGTCAGAGTTGATAAATTAATTATTCGCGATCAATTTTGGTCATAAATCAAGTTAGGACTTCAGTTACAACCTTTTCCTCAAGACTCAAGATGGAGACTTTGATGCACGTGTTAACAGGAAATCTCGAGCGATATAGCTCTTGAGAGAGTCAAAAGTCTAATTCCGCCTCAAAGGTGTACGAAGGGGTTTGCTCCTGACCAAGATACACTACGATTAGGGTTATGAATAGCTGTGAATATATTCAATAGTATACGTGCAAGTCTATCATAGCATTGGTGGTTGCAATGTGGATGCAAGTGTTTTGTGCTAATCCAGCTAATAGCATGTTGTGCTAATCCAGCTAATAGCATGTTGTGCTAATCCAGCTAATAGCATGTCTTTAGAGATTGTATTGCTAGCTAATAGCATGTGTTTACATTTTAAAAAGGCATTCGATAGTGTTCCTCATGATAAATTAATCTTGAAATTAGACAGTTTTGGTATAAATAATGACGTCGTATGTTGGGTAAAAGAATTCTTAGGTGGGCGAGAGCAGAGGGTTGTCATAGAAGGTTTCATGTCGGACACAAACAAAGTCACATCGGGAGTTCCCCAGGGTAGCGTTGTAGGTCCGCTTCTATTTCTTTTATACATAAACGATTTGGGTACCGTAGTTAGTAGTAAGGTTAGACTTTTTGCAGACGATGCGGTAGTGTATAGAGGTATATCAAAAGAAGAAGACAGGAAATCGCTTGGCAAGGATTTAGATGCAACTCAAGAGTGGTGCGAAAAATGGCAGTTCGAACTTAACCTTAAAAAGCGTGCAGCTATCAATTTTTGGAGGAGGAATAATACAACTCATTTGGAATATGCTGCCAGTGTATGGGATCCCTACGAAATCGGTCTAAGTAATGAACTTGAACGTGTGCAGCGAAGATCGGCAAGATTTGTAAAGGGACGATACGATAATTATATTAGCGTAACCAGTCTATTAAAGGAATTGAAATTGGAATCATTGTCAGATCGCAGGTTGAAATTTAGACTTAATCTCTTAAACAAATTCCAAGGCAATATTTTCAGTGATGATGTTAAAAATCTTTTACGAACCCCAACTTACTATGGCAGACTGGAGCATAATCATAAAGTTAGAGAAATTGATTGCTGAACTGACCGATTCAAAATGTCCTTTTTCCCTCGCACAATTAGAGATACGAATAACGGTAAATATGTCCTATCCGAGAGTAGCAATGAATAGCATTGGTTGCTGCATGTTGGTATGAGTACTTAAAGCTAACCCTGCTAACAGAATGTTTTTGCATGTTTGCTTTGCAATTTTAATTGTTTTTTAAATAGTGTAGTTCTGACTACTACATTAATACTATTCCTTTTTTATGCATGATATGTAGTGCATGTTTGGTGAGCAATCACCCCCTGCCACACATCCTTGTGGTGGCTTGCAGGGTATTATGTAGATGTAGATGTAATACGATAGAGCAATCCTATAAAATTAATAACACGAAGATCGAAAGCGTTGAAACCATAAGGTATTTTGGTGTAAAATCACTAAATATTTATCGTTGGGAAGACACATCCGGGATATATGCGGCCGAGCGAAGAAAAAGCTAGGATTTATAAAAAAATGTACTTGGAAAATGTGACGGCGAGACAAAAGAGCGATGTTACTTTTCACTAGTTAGGCCCCACCTTGAGAATAAAGCCAGTGTATGGGATCTGAATGAATTAAGTTTGATCAGAGAACTAGGCAGTGTGCAGCGTAGAACAGCTAGGTTTGCTAAAAGGTGTTACGATAGGTTGAGTAGTGTACCAGAATTAATACAAGAATTAGGGTGGGAATCATTATCAGAGCGTAGGTTAAGGTAGATACATATAAAATCTATTAGAGAAATTTCAATCGGATAGCTTCACTGAAGATGTCAGGCATATATTAAAAACACCAGCGTATTATGCTAGATTCGACCAGATAAATAAGATTAGGGAGATAGATTGTCGTACTGATACATTCAAAATGGCATTTTTCCCCCGTACTACAAGAGAACAGAATAGGCAGCATAGCAAAGGGATAGGTAAGGTAAATATTTAAGAGTAGTCTGTAGTGCATGACGCATGTATTAATCCCTTAAATACTGATACTAACAATCTAGTTACATGAGACTCAATAGTTGCTTGTTGGCATGTCGGTATGTTTGCATGAGAGAAATATATTTTGATAAATGCCATTATAACCAATAATCCCCTTATTACTACGTAGATACTAACCATCTAGCTGCATTTGACCCTATTATGTAGCATGTTTCTATGTAGTAGCTTGTTTGCATGTCAATAGTGCATGTTTGGTGATCTTCACCCCTGCCACCCTCTAGCGGTAGCTTGCAGGGTATTGCGTAGACGTATATGTAGAAGTAGATGAGGGCACGTGGGATTCTTTGAACCTCACGCACTTTTCGAGCTGCTCTAAGAATCGCTCATCGTAGCATCCTTCTGAGCTTTCCGCTTCCCACGTTCTTCCTCAGTTTCGGTGGTTGGGCCGGCGGCCTGTCCCGACGAGTCGTCCTCCTCGGCCCCTTCCCTCGCCATGCTTTTGGAGCTGTAACCTTTCCACGGACACCGCGCTCTATTCGACACGCTCTGCATCACACGTTCCCAGAATTTCGTGCAGAGGATGAAAAAACCTTTTTTTTTTTCAACGAATCGCATTTATCAGATTGTTTCAAATTTCGGCCGTTTCCTTATTCTGCGAACATTGACGAAACCCTTCGAGCTTAAACCGTTTACTGTCAATTCATATTGATGTGTCCATATGTATCCCTCGCGAAAAGTAAGTGTAGTTTCGAACATGAGGAAAGACCGAAAACGTGGAGAGAGGTATAGAAAGTGAAATCGAATTATTGAGTCTTCTGTAGTACGTTTTACGTTCTTGAATGAGCAGACCAAAATCATTCATTTTGTACACGAAAATAAGAAACCCTCATTGTAATAATTACAAGGATAAAGGGATAATGCTTTGAAACTCCATGAAGTCATAAACACTCCCAGATATTCTGAGATGGGACCAATACAAAGAACATTAATTTTTCCAACTAGTCGCGTTGATGAACTGATGTTTGCGACCAGACTAGCATTACAAGACTCAACGAACCAACACGAAAGCAATGCTAACAGATGGCACAAAATTGTTGGTATTTTTACGCAGTAGAGTAATAGATTGAATACACTGAATAGCAGCCTGAATGCTATTTACCTCATTTTTACAACCGATTACTGCTTTTACGTGAATTTTAAAAGCGAATAATATTTAATATTGTCAAGAAAAATGCGAGAAGAATTGCTGATTAACTTTCTAGCGGACAGAATATTTGCTTAAGGACATGTGAAGTGATATGAGCTTTCCTTGAAGTGATACGGAACAGAAAAGTCTGATATTACTACACATCAGCAAGTCAAGATGTCAGTGAGCCCCCACTTTCACAGCGGGGAATATGCTGGAAACACACCAGATGCACTTCCTCAAAAAATACTCAGGGAAAGAGCATCCATGGATAGACACGGAAATGCACCGACCGCCTGCTGAGGGTACCCTAGGACTCTGCTGTTAAAATTCTCCCTTCCCTCTCCTAAAGAGACCAAGTGAGATGTACTCATTTTAATTGCCAGCAGCACAAAGACCTTACGGAAAAGAGGTGGGAGGGCGGGAGGGGGTGGGGGGAGGGGTGAACGCCGAGGGTTAGATGCGGAAAAAGAACCGTGTTTTTAAACGGGGCGCCATAAAACAGTAAAGGAGCAGGAAGAAGAGAGCACCGGCCAGGCGAATGGGAGAGGCCGGAAGAGAGCATGACTGCCTGACGCAGAAAAGGATGAAAGAGAAGCGCCGAGGAACACTGTGCCGTATCGGGTCTGCGAGCACTAAAACCGAAGAGGGGCCGATTGGGGGAGGCAGCCAAAGGATGAGACGCGGGCAAGTGGGCGAGGGACTCGACCTTTCTTCCTTCTTCCCTCCTCCACCCCCGTCGCAGCACTGGCGTCTCAATGGCTCTATTGAGGTGCTCCCCGAAGGAATTTCCAAAACATCGCCAACCGACTGTTTCCACACACTGCGGCGGCGGAGAGCGGCCCGACACCCGAAGGAAGGGAGGTTGGTCCCCAAGGGACTTGGAGATGGGCTTGGGGGAGAGGGGGAGCCCTCGGAGAATTTTCAGGTCAGAGGGGCCAAGGATGCCGATGTTGTTATACCTGAGGTTGAGTGGGAAGGGCGGTCTAGAATGAGGAAGAGCCGGGAGGAAGCTTGGGAATGACGGTCATCTGGAGACTGTAAAAGCGGAAGGAGAAAAGGAGCAAGTGCTTTCTTCGTTTAATGAACCATTCCGTCCCTCCGCCATACTATCCCCACTAATCCTGGCTTGGACCCACTTCCCTCGCACTGTTCCCCTTCTACATCTACATCTGCATAATACCCTGCCAGCCACTAGAAACGTGAGTGGCAAGGAGTGAATTAACACCAAACATGCATTACATATCATGCTTAAAAAGGGCTAGTAATTATATGCCAGTGGAAACTAAAAGCTTAAAAAAAGAATAAAATACCAAAGTCAGCATGGACAAACTTGCTGTTAGTTGGGTTAGCTTGGTGTCCTTATACTTTGCCGATGATGCAGTAGTGTATAAGGATATTAGAAATGAAGAGGACAGTCAGTCTTTAGCTAAGGATTTAGATGCGATTGATGATTGATGTGATAGTTGGCAGCTAGAATTAAATTTGCAGAAATGCGCCGCAGTGAACTTTTGGAAAAAGAATACTTTTCCCCGGAATAATTATTGCATCAAAGAAAAGAAAATATCTAACGTAGAATCTATTAAATACTTAGGCGTCACTATCACGGAAGACATGTCACGGGGGAAACACATCAGGGAAATAACTAGTGTATCAAACTGTAGATTAGGATTCGTAAAAAGGATTCTAGGCAAATGAGATGAGAGAGTACGAGAAAGAAGCTACTCTATACTTGAAAGGCCTCATTTAAAATATGCCGCAAGTATATGGGATCCGTACGAGGAAAGTATGATAAAAAAAATTAGAAGAATAGAAAGAAGAGCGTGTGCAAAGAAGATCCGCTAGATTTGTTAAAGGCCGTTATGATAATTGTATGAGTGGTACGAGTTTAATAGAAGATCTAGGATGGGAATTTCTATCAGAATGCAGGTTAAAATTTAGGTTAAACGTTTTAAGTAAATTCGAAACCGATTTGTTCACAGATGATGTTAGATATATATTAAGAACCCCTGCGTATTATGCTAGGTTTGATTAGATTAACAAGATTAGAGAGATAGATTGTCGTACCGATGGATTTAAAATGTCATTTTTCCCACGTACTATAAGAGAGAATAACTGGCAGCGTAAAAACGGGGTAGGTGAAATATTGTCAGAGTAGCCTGTAGTGTATGATGCATGTAATAACAACCAATAATCCCTTTCTTATTTCGTAGATATTAACCATCTAGCTGCATGTGACCCTATTATCTAGCAATCTCCATTAAATATCCTAGTTGCATGTCAATAGTGCATGTTTGGTGATCTCCACCCCTGCCACACACCGTCGTGGTGGCTGGCAGGGTATTACGTAGACGTATACTAACATGCAACTAACTATGCTATCCGTTGATACACTTCTGCATCTACATATACATAATACCCTGAAAGCCACCATAAAGGTGTGTGGCAGGGGGTGAACTCTCACCAAACATGCACTACATAAATAGTGTAATATACATAAATACTATTGAATATATTTACTACTATTCAAAACCAATAATTGCACTAGGAAAGAAGGAAGGACATTTTAAACCTTTCTGTTCGGCAATCAATTTCTCTATTTTATATTAATCTACATCTACGCATTACTACATCTACATCTACATAATACCCTGCAAGCCAGGGCGAGCTAGTGTGGCAGGGGGTAAAGATCACCAAGCATGCACTATTGACATGCAAAAAAGCAACTATAGGGTCTCACATGACCATTTTAATAAGCTAAACAGAAAAATACAATTTTTAAAGTATTTCTCGCATGTCTTCTTGGTTGTAGGATGAAAAGTGATTCCTCAGGGAGTAACTAGCACACGACTATCTGATTGATTCCACGGAATGAATGACGAGAGCCTCCATTGAAATTCATCTAAATCTACTGACTAATCTAAAACCCAACAGGCCACCTAGAGGGTGTGTGGCAGGCGGTGAGTTATCAATAAGCCTTGTCAATAAGTATGCCCTCATGTTCACGGTTCACGCCACTGACAATGAGGTTCCTGCGCCCCCTCCAGTAGACTTCGAACGGGAGGGAGGCGAGCGGAGTCAAGTGATACGGCGGCAGGGAAAGGGAGAGAGTGGAAGAGGGGCGGGAGGGGAAGAGGCGACTGGGGGCACACTCAGAAGACTGGAATGTCGGGAGTAACCATGCGCAGATTGCGGCCCGAGCGAGGGTGTGCACGGGGCAGAAGTGAAGACGGAAATGCTGCGAATGAGGGGAAGAGAAGAAACCGGAAGAAAGGAGTGGCACCCGTCTTACGAAAGACGGAGCTCAAGAATCCCCAGCCACATACCCCCGAGGTGGCATGCAGGAAATCAGTAATTTAATTATACATAGAGAAAAATTCACATACATTTACATAATTCCCTAAAAGACACCATAAAGGTGTGCGGCAGGGGGTGAACTCACAGATATTTTCAATAATGACGTTAAAAATAGTTGCTTGTTTGCATGTTAGTAGTGAATGCTTGGTGATCTTCACCCCCTGCCACACACCTTCGCGGTGACTTGCAGGGTATCGTGTAGATGTAGATGTAACAAAATTTTGCGAACTCCTACTAACTATGGTAGACTGGACCATAATCATAAAGTTCGAGAAATGATTTTATTTAGAGATTGCCGAACTAACAGATTCAAAATGTTCTTCTTTCCTCGAGCAATGAAAAATCGCTCTTTTGAGAAGACAAAAGAGCGATGTTACTTTTCACTAGTTAGGCCCCACCTTGAGTATGTAATCAGTGTATGGGATCCGAATGAATTAGGTTTGATCAGAGAACTAGGCAGTGTGCAGCGTAGAGCAGCTAGGTTTGCTAAAAGGTGTTACGATAGGTTGAGTAGTGTATCAGAATTAGTACAAGAATTAGGGTGGGAATCATTTTCAGAGTGTAGGTTAAAGTTCAGATTAAATCTATTAGAGAAATTTAAATCGGATAGATTTACTGAAGATGTTAGGCAAATATTAAAAACACCAGTGTATTATGCTAAATTCAACCAGATAAATAGGATTAGAGAGATAGATTGTCGTACTGATACATTCAAAATGTCATCTTTCCCCGTACTATAAGAGAACAGAATAGGCAGCATAGCAAAGGGATGGGTAGGGGAAATATTTTAGAGTAGTCTGTAGTGCATGATGCATGTATTAACAACAAATCCCTTAATAACTATGTAAATACTAGCATTCTAGTTGCCTGAGACCCTATAGTGGCATGTTTGATATCGGTGGTGCCTGCTTGGTGATCTTCACCCCCTGCCACACATCCTCATCGTCGCTAGCAGGGTATCGTGTAGGTCTAGATGAACAATTAGGGATTGAATAGCTGTAAGTATATCCAATAGTATAAATACTAGTGTGCCAACAGATAGAATAGGTAGTTTCATGTTGGAATAAGGACATTCAGCTAAGCAAACTAACAGAATGTTTTGCATGATTTCTTTGCTCTTTTTGTCTTTTTTACATTGTGAAGTTTAGACTAGAATGTAATTATTAATGTTTTTCATGCATGGTATGTAATGCAGATAACATGTAATATGTACCCTTCACTTTGCTATGCTGCCAATTGAGTTCTCTTATAGTAAGGGGGAAAAATGACATTTTGAATCTATCAGTACGACAATCTATCTTTCTAATATTATTTATTTGGTCTATCTATCTTATCACGGACCATCTAACATCCGAGTTGCATGTCAATAGTGCATGTTTGGTGATCATCACCCCCTGCCACTCACCATCGTGGTGGCTTGCAGGGTATTACGTGGATCAATACGAAAAGTGACAAACCATACGTCAGACACAAATATGGAATAAGTATCCGAGGACGTAAAATGACACAAAAAACATTTCTGATATTCGTGATAATCTAAAGCGCTAAAACTTTCACTGCATCAAAGAGATAGGCTCTTTGGTTGGTGTTGAACGAACGAGGAAAATATTGCAAGAAAATCAGCGGTTAACATGAGAGGGGATTGTTGAGGCGGTATATAAAAGCCAGTAAGCTACCAAGCGGTAGAACACAACTAATATAAAGTTAAGGCGGATAAACATTTTAAGAGTCACAATAGGTAACCCAACTAACAGCATGTTTACTTTGCTATTTTTATCTTCTTCAGATTGTGAAGTATAGACTAGTATATTATTATGAAGTATATTGGTATATAAGTACACGTCGGCAAGCGTTATCACATTTCAAGAGCAAGATGTTAGGAGAATATTTAGATAGCAATCCTAAAGCGTTTTGGTCATATGTGAGAGAGCTTCAGGGAAATAAGTCCACAGTGCACACACTTAAAAATGATAAAGGAATCAGAGTCACCAGCAGTGTAGAAAAAGCCAACACTTTAAACACCTTCTTCCAAAGTGTATTCAACTCATCGTCACAAAACGCAGTGGAACCACCGCCGAACACTTTCAGTGAGCAAATGCCCGAAATAAACATTTCATGTCGCGGAATAGAGCAGCAGTTAAAAAGAATAAGTAAAAACAAAGCACCAGGTCCCGATCAAATTCCTTCCAGAGTTTATAAAACATTAGCTTCTGAAATAGCCCCCTATCTAGAAATAATATTCAATAAAACACTAAAGAACCACACAGTACCCAAGGATTGGAAAGTAGCTAACATTACACCTATATTTAAAAGCGGTGATAGGGAAGAACCTAGTAACTACAGACCCATTTCACTCACGTCAATCTCTTGTAAGATATTTGAGCACATAGTAGTCAGTTCGATCATGGGGCATTTGGATAGTCAGGGATTACTCATAAACAGCCAGCATGGGTTCCGGAAAGGTAGATCTTGCGAGACACAATTAGCTTTATTCGTACACGATATTTTAGTCCACGGCGAAAGCAGTACTGAAGTTGATGCGATATTTTTAGATTTTAAAAAGGCTTTCGATAAAGTTCCTCATGACAAATTAATCCTGAAGTTAGAGAGTTTTGGTATAAATAAAGACGTTGTATGTTGGGTAAAAGAATTCTTAAGTGGGCGAGAGCAGAGGGTTGTCATAGATGGTATCATGTCGGACACAATCGAAGTCACATCGGGAGTTCCCCAGGGTAGCGTAGTAGGTCCGCTTCTATTTCTTTTATACATAAACGATTTGGGTACCGTAGTTAGTAGTAACCTTAGACTTTTTGCAGACGATGCGGTGGTGTACAGGGGTATATCAAACGAAGAGGACATGAAATCACTTAGCAAGGATTTAGATGCAATTCAAGAGTGGTGCGACAAATGGCAGTTAGAACTCAACCTTAAAAAGTGTGTAGCTATCAATTTTTGGAGGAGGAATAATTCGATAGAGCGATCCTATAGAATTAATAACACGAAGATCGAAAACGTTGAAACCGTAAGATATTTAGGTGTAACAATCACTAAAGATTTATCGTGGGGAAGACACATAAGGGAAATATGCGGCCGAGCGAAGAGAAAGCTAGGATTTATAAAAAGAGTACTAGGAAAATGTGATGAGAAGACAAAAGAGCGATGCTACTTTTCACTAGTTAGGCCCCACCTTGAGTATGCAGCCAGTGTATGGGATCCTAATGAATTAGGTTTGATGAGAGAACTAGACAGTGTGCAGCGTAGAGCAGCTAGGTTCGTCAAAAGGTGTTACGATAGGTTGAGTAGTGTATCAGAATTAATACAAGAATTAGGGTGGGAATCATTATCAGAGCGTAGATTAAAGTTCAGATTTAATCTATTGCAGAAATTTCAATCGGATAGCTTTACTGAAGATGTTAGGCACATATTAAAAACACCAGCGTATTATGCTAGATTCGACCAGATAAATAAGATTAGAGAGATAGATTGTCGTACAGATAGATTCAAAATGGCATTTTTCCCCCGTACTATAAGAGAACAGAATAGGCAGCATAGGAAAGGGATAGGTAGGGGAAATATTTTAGAGTATTCTGTAGTGCATGATGCATGTATTAACCCCTCAAATACTATAGATACTAACAATCTAGTTGCATGAGACCCTTTAGTTGCTTGCTTGCATGCTAGTAGTGAATGCTTGGTGACCTTCACCCCCTGCCACACACCCTCGCGGTGGCTTGCAGGGTATCGTGTAGATGTAGATGTAGATGTATGAATCCATTTTTATGCATATGTAATACATGCCACGCAACCTCGTGGAGGCTCGCAGGGTATTACGTAGATGTGGACCAAACAACACTAACTCGTAATATTTACTAACAGGAATACTCTAAAGCCACAAGAAGACGAGTAAAATATTTCCAACTTCCTTAAGCTTTAAAATATGACCACTTTCAACGCAATCCCTCGTTAAGGAAGGCCAACTTTAGGAGCATTCTCACCGAGCGCCAGACCCACGAATGATGAGACCCAAAACTGCAGCTCAAGAAAAAGTTCTTCCTTAATGACTGAATTCTACGTTGAAAACGACTGCTAGGCGATTCCCGAGAGGCAACTAATTAAAGAGGGCATTAGCACAAAATAGATAACGATCAACTTATGTCCCCTCCAGCAAATTACGACACCTGAAAGTCCACGTACGGGGCTGCAACACGAAAACGAAACCGACCGAACCCTTTCTTTCCTTCGGAGAAGGGAAAACCGAAGCATGCCCTAGAGGGCAGCAGTGCCAACAGCCACAGTTTTTGTGACCGCTGGAAAATAAAGCCAAGGGGATGGTGGCCGATCCTTTACCCCCTTGAGGGTGCCTCCACCAATGAGGTAACGTGGAGGAACGCGGGGCGACACTCCTTGAGACTGTGGGGGCGGACTGGAAGTTTCCGTGTCTCGAACCCGAATGTAACCCGATAGAGGCAGCCGTCCGACCACCGCATTTGGCGTCGCCTTACCCAAGGGCCGGACCCAAATGACGGACCGGGGAGGGAGTTAAGGTGGCGGCGGAGGGCACATGGCTGGAAGCCACTTGTGCGGTCCAGTGATCATCAGCAGCAACGCCACCGAGAGAGCAGACGGCCACTCGGTAAGGGGCGGGCGGTGAGGAGTCTTACGCGGGTGGGTACACCGCAGTCCTTGAAAGGGGTGAGGGGGTTGACGTGATGAAATCGAGGAGAATATGCACTCGCGAAGCCGTGAACCAAGCTCTCGGACAACGAAGAATGTGCAAGGATTGGGTATGTAAAAAGTAATTAATAATGTTCTGTAACCTTTTTTCTGTTTGTTCCATTCTAATTCTGTCCAAAAGTAATTGAAATTAAAAAACTTACATTTATGTACTTAATAGCCATGAAGAAGCCGAAATAAAAAGGTGAAACGTTGGCACAAATTGGTGTTTATCAAAAATACGACCAAACAACTACATAAAAACATTTCTATCTCTACATAAATAAAGTGGTCAATAGAAGAACCTCAAATACCTTAGTATAAATAGGGATCAACTTGAGCAAGACAAGCTCTGGGGCGCCAATAAGCTAAAGGAAAACCGAAGATAATTCGAGTTAACTAGAGTGCAAGGCAAATATTTCCTTGTTTGAAGTATTTCGCTCATGAGGAATGCCAATATTAAGCAAGCAGGGAATGTTTTTTTTACGACAAAACAACAAGTAAAAGTAAAATATTTCTTATACATATTGAAAAACAAAATGTTTCATTACGACTACACCAGGTAAATCAATAGCTTTGATTGTTCAGGCTAAAGTAAAAATTGTGTGTACTTCCAGATTCAAAAGATTTTATACAGTACTTGAAGAAAAATTGAAATTTATGAGTTTACTCTGATGTTTCCTGGTACATTTGCAGCAACGAAATTAGACCTTGAACCCAGTCGTCACACACAAAACAGATAAAACATTAACTAGGAGCCTAGTGGCATGTCAATAGTGCACGTTTGGGGATCTTCACCCCCTGCCACACACCCTGGCGGAGGCTTGCAGGGTATCGCGTAGATGTAGGCGAAATAAGACACTCTACTGGGGAAAATGGACGCAAATTTACACTCACTGATCACGTCTTATTTTATGATAAGTGCACATTAAAATAGATTATTTTGCAGATGAAAGCTACAATATCATTGGGAATAGAAATATATTCTTAACAATGAGTGACATCCATTTTAGACCCTGACCGGACAATAAATAATAAACGATTATGTGCACCTTCATAATACCCTGAAAGCCACTGCAACGGTGTGTGGCAGGGAGTGAACCTTGTCCAGGCATGCAAGGATGCAAAAACAATTACAATTAATAATTATAACGACGATAAAATAAGGAATTTACAAAATAAATAAAACAACTCCTTCTAATTACACAGTATCATAAAACTTCCACTGAGAATTATGATTTTGGGTACGCGATGCTATACGCCCGTGTACATTCAACCGTGAAAGATAATTGGCGAACCCAAACATACTAATTTTTGCCGAGGGTGTAACAGTAGAGCAAGACATTGGAAAAACTATGTTCTCTTATTTTTTTTACCTCCTCTGAAGTTTAATACAATTCCAGGGTCAATTCTTATATTGGCATGCGAAAAATTAAATTCCATAGTACTAACCAGCAAACTTCATGGAAAAACCAACGCTCAAAAGAACATGACCGCTTTGCTAAGCTTTTGCAGAATAATAATTCAAAAAAGGCTTGAAATCGCATGTGATCTCTTTAAAACCGGATGTAGGAAATAAGCATAAAGGAATGCTGAAGCAGAGGTTCCGAAGTCCCCGACTGAGAATAAACCCCTGATTTACAAGGGGCAAACTGGTCCACAACCACGTCCGTTGAAGCATCTCTCCGCAATTCTCTCGCTTCCCACCGGGACACTCAAAGCACTCACGCATTCAAATTAGGAGCTCGGTGCAATAGCATTTATGCATCTCACCGACCACTCCCATCTCCGTGAATCCGCCTTAATCGACCCTCCGGTTCCCTCCTCCTCGTCACTGACCTACACCTACGTCCCTCAGCAGGGAAAGCAAGGATAAAGGAAGGGTCGTTTTACTCCGACTGCTGAAGGTTGGGGGGGGGGGGGGGAGGGGGTGAGCAAAACTAAGAGGAAACGGAAGGGTTCGAGGCGAGAAAGGGGAGGAGGGTAAAGAGACGAGGGAGGGAGAGAGGGAATGACGACAGCAGGGAATCTCAGTCCGAGATCCCAGTACACCTGCCAGAGGCCACTCCTGAGAGGTGGGGGCAGCGGTGTATGACGAGGGGACAAGTCCAGACAAAAGAAGGTCGAGTTGAGGAGGGGGAGGGAGGACTTCAATGGCAGTCGGAGGAAACGGGTGGGCCCCTCTACCGTGAGCACAAGCGCGACAGAGATCAGGGAAGGGTTGACCAATATGCATGGGTTCATCGTAGATTAAGGGATAGGGGTTATATTCCACGGTTGAAATCTCCACGAATGAAAGATTTCAACGGTGGAAGGTCAAAGTACGTAAGTGTCCATAAATAAAATGCGTTTGATGGTGGAATACGTCCCGGTCGAATACGTTGGTGATCTTCACCCCCTGCCACACACCCTCGCGGTGGCTTGCAGGGTATCGTGTAGATGTGTAGATGTTCCGAATACGACAAACACAGATTTGATGGTTAGAAATAATTTTAATAGGAATGTAAATTCTTTTCAATCGTTTGAAACTGAGAGATTCGATATTCCCATTTTTGGAGCTTTAGCTAGGAAAATTATGAGAATAGCAAGCGCTAGAATGATCACTGAGATAGAGTATGCATCAAATGTATTGGAATAATAAAAGCTGTAGGAAAAGAAGTTATAGGAAGAATAAAAATTAAAGCATTATCGTGAATTTCCACATCTTAAACGGATGAAACTGTAAAAAAATGATACATTAATTTTCGATTATGTGATTCCAATACAAGGCCTCGGTATTGGGGTGAACAAACAAAGGTTGATATAATATTTTTAGCAGAAAAACTAACTCGGAATTTTACGTCAACTTTCTGGTTTGGCTAAAGTTAGGGAAATTAATTCACCACCTATCCTCGTAGAATTCTGGTGTGTCTCAGTAGATGCAGATGATGTGGTATTTCTTCAGTTCCCAACTCCATAACTACGCCACGCCAGCTGCATCCTTGCATTCCGAATGCAGTAACTACCCGAGTGACTTCAAGCAAATCATCAAGATCTTAATATAAATTGTATTTACGCACAGCATAGCAATACTTTGGTCGCATGTTCCTTGCTTATGTCTCACTAGCATCAATTTCTGAAACTGTGACGTATCATAAAGCCGCATTAACCAAGAGGGTATTTAGAAATGATTCTTTCCGTGCTCTACTCCTTCGGAGTAGTCTGCGGTGTCTCTGTCCTCGTTATTCTCATAATTTCATTCAATGATGCGAGGCAGTGGGTGCAAAAGACGGTAAACGAGGAAGCATTAGAGCGGAGAAGTTGGCTGAAGGTGAAATTGTAAAGATGGGAGGATGAAACGGATAATGAGGAGTGGTGGTGTATTCAAGGACGGGGAGGAGGGGAGATTGTTAGATAAGCGAGGAAGATGGAGGTGGTGAACGGGTAATGTGGATGAAATGAAGAGGGGAAAGTAGTATGCAGAGTTAGAGAGGAAATTCATGGGAAAGATAAGTACATACATTCTGCTAAATGTGAATACTTCTGTCTATTTAAAACACTGAAAATAATAATACTAATTTATTCCAAATTCATACCTGTCGGAAACCCAGTCAATTAAAATAGTATAAAACATTGTCTGAAATACTAAGACCCGTAAATGAGAATATGTAGATAAAAATGGACTAACGAAGTTTTATAATATCAACAAAATATGATTTAATGAAACGGGTGAGACCAACAAGATATACAATTAGATACGTCTAATATTGAGCAACACATAAAGATTTGATTTGATCAATAGAAAGAGGTGGTCAATGGGTAAGTCCTCCTCGAAGTCCCCGTGGAACAAGAGCAATTTTTGTTAGAAATAAAAATCATAAATAACTTATGGTCTACACTAGTTCTCACTGCAATATAAAAATTATTTCTTACCCAAGAGGTCAGTGCAAATATTAATGGATTTATGGTGATCCTCGCAAAGATAATAAGGTTTTGGGGAATATATTATCGACAGTACTCCTAAAATTGAATGATATTTGCCAACATTGGTATTAGGAGGAAACAAGCTAAAGCCACTGGGTTAATGAGGTGTACCACAGTAAAGGGGTACAATACCTTGGCTTATCATTTCTTCGACAGATTATTTCGCTTAATTCCTGAAGACGGGTGCATAACAGAAAGTATATTCACCGAAGAGTCGTGCGACATAATGCGAGAGACAGAAATTTAACTTCAAATTGCGAAGAGCGTGAACAAAATTCGGCAACGGATCATTCGGCCACGCACACACACGACGATAGGGCTGTTTCATCTACATCTACATAATACCCTGCACGCCACCATAAAGGTGTGTGGTAGGGGGTGTTTTTGGCCCACTGAACAGCATGGTGCGGGCCATTTTATTGAAGACAGTCCATTTTATTCATGATGAACACAGAAGACGTTCGTTGAAGCGCTGTTCTTTCTCTTGCAGTCCGCGTAGTCAGGAGCGGATGGCAGGACGACATTAGCCTTCCTTTGCCCTTGAAGTTTTTGAAAAACGCACAGGAGTGTGACGCGCATGTATTCCCAGCAGCTTTGCAGTTCAACTCGCCATCCATTCCACGGGAAGGGAAACCGGCCAAGTAAAAACGAATGTTCGTGAGTTACATGTCTCGCTTCGCAGGCTCACCCCTTCCTTCCCACCTATTCTCAGCCATCACAGCACCTCCTTGTCTCCAGATAGAATCGTGCACATTCACCCTGTAAAGTTGGTAATACTTCTTAGTGGCACGCTGTTTACAGCTTCGAACCATATCGTGGAGTATCTTTACGCTCTTTTGAACTCGTAATAGAAATTTTATGGCGTAAGCAGAAGAAGTGAGACTGTAGATGAGATTTTTAATATGACCCAGCCATATTCAGGACCTCAACTCAATTCTCAGCGTTAGACTGAGAAATAATACCATATTTGCATGTAGAATTTGTACGCCTATTTGACTCATTGTAGGGATTTTATGACGTAAGTGAGTAGAAGTGAGACTGTAGTTGAGATTCTGAATATGGCCCTAAGGTTGTCAAATAGTGGGTATCACCAATGGACCATGTAGCTGCATGAGACTATATTATGTAGCCATGTTTACATGCAGTAGCCTAGTTGCATGTCAATAGTGCATGTTTGGTGATCTTCACCCCTGCCACACACCCTCGCGGTGTCTTGCGGGGTATCGCGTAGACTTAGATGGACTTCTTGGCTGCTTCCTATTAGGGCAATGTAATGCAACGCCCGGTTTCTCTCCGACCTTCAATTTCTCTCACAAACCTCCCTTACATCTCTTCTGCCGATGTGAGGCGATTTAAAAGACGGGGCATAATCGGAACGCCACGACTGAATAGTCTGAGATAAATATGGCTTTGGATAAAGGATCTGTGATCCAACTTTTTATTCCGTTGCAACTATCTCCTCAATGCATTTCGTTCTCAAAAAAGTACGAAGTGTAATTTTCAGCTATATGTATCGGTTTGAATTGGGATATTAACTACCGATGGAAGAATTTGAGTTTTTTTCCACCTCTATTTCTGTCCACAACATTCAAAATCTCCTTTGCCAGGCATGCGTTCACTCAAGAATTTTTTCGAGCTCATCGACGCCTTCCTCTCAAGCCGTGAGAAAACGAGTCCTCAGCGGAAGTTGCCGAGGACAGCGACTCTCTGCCTTAACGCGCGTTTGATAAGCAGATATTCAGCCCCCGCCATTGACCGTCTTAATTTGATGTTTCCTACACGCATGAGATGAGCGCTGGTAAGCAGCGAGGGAGGAATGGGACGATTCCGGTCTTGCCGCTCCAACTCGGCGAAAAAAGAAACGCGAAGCGACTTCTCTTGCGTCCCTTCCTTCGTACGAGGAAAAGAGTCGCCGATTAGGCGGTTTGAAATTTTTTTCCACGAACAGACTCAGCAAGTCCTGCATTCATCAAAGGCAGAACCATAATGTCAGACTACAAGCAAATAATGGTGAAACCCATTCAACTCTGACATAAAGAAACAACAGCAGAAAATCAGACAAATACTAAAAAGCAGTTAAAAGCTCGCATCTTTACATTCGATCACAAAGGTAATTTAGGGACGGAAACAAGAAAAGAGTGACAGTTTTTATTAATGAACATATTACCACTACCCAACCATCCCTTTTTTTAGATTAATGGCAGCTTCCCACCTTGATGCTTCTTTTTCCAGTTTACAACGCAGAGATATTCTTGGATTTCTTTAAAAAATAATTCTTTTACTGAAAATTTACAATAAATATCTGTTCTTCCTTTTTCATAACTACCGCTGGTTAAGGAGTAAAACGAAATACGAAAAGAAACGTTTCTGACACACTAAATATTCCTCACCAACAATTCAAAATCATCTTATTCTCGTCTCAAATTCATGCCAGGTAGATAGGTCGCAAAGAAACTTGTGAAAGTATCACAAGGCATTACACTTTGGTGTGGCAATTTCCATGAATCTGGATACATCTTCCATATGCATTATCTATTTCCTGTTACAGTGGATTCGACCATGAAAACAATATTAGAGAGAAATATGGATTGCTTTAAAATTTCTTGCTTGCCGGGAAAAATATGATATCAAATAGGTATCTTAATAACAGAAAAGGAGGGCGTAATGTAGATGAATCAGTTTGTATTGCACTAAAAAATAGGTCTGGAATATACTAAATCGAGTAAACTGGTTTATTGCATTGCATGGATGTCACATCAGGAGTTCTCCAGGGTAGCGTAAAGGGTCCGCTTTTATTTCTTTTATGCATAAACGATTTGAGTACTGTAGTTAATAGTTAGCTTAGAACTTTTGCAGACGATACCGTAGTGTACAGGGGTACATCAAAAGAAGAAGACAGGAAATCGCTTAGTAAGGATTTAAATGCAATTTAAGAGTGGTGCGACAAATGGCAGTTAGAACTTAACCTTAAAAAGTGTTTAGCTATTAATTCTTGGAGGAGAAATAATTCGATAATGCGATCCTATAAAATTAGTAACACGAAGATCGAGAGCGTTGAAACCATAAGGTATTTAGGTGTAACAATCACTAAAGCTTTGTCGTGCGGAAGACACATCCGGGAAATATCCGGCCGAGCGAAGAGAAAGCTAGCTTTTATAATATGAGTACTTAGGAAATGTGTTGGCGAGACAAAAGAGCGATGTTACTTTTCACTAGTTAGGCCCCACCGATGAAACTTAAATTTACTTCCTATCGATTTGGAAGATTTAGCGCTATTTTTTCCAAAGATTGTCCATAGAATAAAGCTACGTTTTGATGTGGCCGTATTTGCGTTGACCCACACTGCGCCACCAATCAGAAGCAAGCACGCCAACGCAGTCTGCGTTGCCGTCCGAGTTGGTCATCTTTCATCTTTCAACGCAGCCTGCGTTGACGCAGCTGCGTCGAGAGCGAGGCACAACGCATTCTGCCTATCATTTCTTCGTCAAGTGATTCTTTCGCTGCGGATTGTCACCTATACCACGGTTTACCACCGCCATATGTTTTAGTGCGTTGCTGCTGGCGCTGCCGGTGACATGAAAACAGGGTATTTTCCTGCCGCACAACGCAGCGGCAACACAACGCAAAAACGACCACAAGAAAACGTAGCTTAATAACACTGATATTTATGAGGCGTTATACATCGGCGCAGAATTAATCAACAATGAGATTTTTGGGTAAAGCTGGGTACATTTCAGAAAATCATTGGCATGAAAAACTCCTGGAGAGTATAGATGTATATTAGTTAATAAATAAAGAAAAGAATAACTCATCCATAGTCCCTTGAAGACAGCTTCACTGAGTCTCAAGTAATGCGATGAATAAGAAGTCACTCACCTGGAAAAAGAAAGTAAAAATGATTATCATTACATAGGAAGAGCAATGAGGTTATTATCAAGCATCGAGCATTACCTACTGCTATGAAATATTCATATTTTATGTTCGCAATGTATGTAAATACATCTCCCGACAAAAGGGAAGTTTAAGAGGAGCAATTTAGAAATGCTTAATAATCATTCTTAATTTTATGCTTAATCTTCACAATAAAAAACATGATTGATATGAAATTTGCAGCCGAAAAAAAATTTACTGTGAAAAGTGAACTTGATGGTGACCAAGAGAAATCTACATGTTCTTCCAATCGTATCTTACGTATGTATATACACACAAATCCATCTCACTTTTAACATTTTTCCAAAAAATCCTATCGTTTCTTGTCCTTCATTTTTCCATTTTCCCTTGTAGTTCCTTCCTTACCACTGAATAAAGTGACTGGGGCACCGAAACACTATTCGTCCTCGTCAATGGTACTTGTTTTCAAAGCGTTGCATGCTTAGTATCACGCCTGCACCACTCCCTATAGGAGAATGTTATCTTATTGGTAATGCAAAATAATGAAAAACAAAATTAAATGACCCAGTAAATGATCATCTTGTAGACAGCCACAATCAAATTATTTTACGCCAGCTATAATGCCACTATAAATTACACTATTCTGATATAAAATCACGAATTGCGAGAAGGTGATAGACTAGATTGGTGCCATTTATTCCCAGCAGCTTTCAGAGAAGATCAATCAATACGTGAAATACAACAAATAAATACCTTTGCAACATAATTGACTAAAAATATCCAAACCGTTAACATGAATATTTTTCGAAAGTCACAATCCCTAGTAGTAATCACTGGGATAAACTACAGGTGTATCAATGGATAGCATAGGTAGTTGCATGTTGGCATAAGGATCTTCAGATAACCCAACTAAGAGCATATTTTTGCATGCTTGCATTGCTATTTTTAACTTTTTTTCAAATTGTGAAGTTAAGTTCAACAGTCTTAGGCGTGATATGGTGGAACAGCATTTTAAAATAAAAATGAGGTAATAGTACTGTCACAACATGATGACGTCCTAAGGAACGTTGAAACAGGTGTTGTGTAGGTATCATTTACATTAAAAATTCAAGTGGACAGTACTATTACCGCATTTTTATTTTATTTTGTGAATTTAAGACTAGAATATAATTACTAATCATTTTCATGCATGAAATGTAATGAAGGTTTGGTGTGAATTCACGCTCTGCCTCACACCTTTGTGGTGCTATCAACAGAATCATGCTTGTGTAGTGGAAGAATTCCATAAATGAAAAACTTAAAGTCCTCTTCCACAGATTTAATAGACACATTACACGTTTCAAGTCACAGAGTCATCATCAGGTTGCAAGGGAAAAGGGCTTAAATTTTTTCATTCACCGTTATGATGGCTTTTTTGTTATTTTGTGTTTTGATTAATTCAACATCTAAGGTTATAACGCACCATCTTACCCACTATTTATATCCTAAGAGAAATACAGCATCCATTTGCGTGGCGGGATTCGAACCCGCAAACCGACCGGCTGATACTTCCTTTCTAGATGGCAGAGTGCCAATATTTGATTGATTGTTTTCTACCGGTTAGGGTAGGTGGTATTGTAGGAAGAATACCGACAGCTGAGGTCCTTTGCCCCATTAGGATTGGTGGGTGATTGGGTAGCGGTGGGAATTTTCAAGGAACATAGGAGTGAAACCTAACGTCCTCATTAGTCTACTCTTAAAAGAAGCCACCAAGAGGTTCACGGCTTAATATCCCATCTGACGGACGAAGTACTGAAATGGAAGTGCTCTCCACACAGCAACCAGGTGGGGTCGGGTGCGCCAGTGAAAAATCTGCCTCTCGCGAGATTTGAAATCGGGACTCGAGATGGGAAGACAGTACACCAACCCGACCCTCGGTTAGGGACCTTCCAGCATCCATCGGCTCCATCCCCACGATAGTTTTTTCTTGAAGACAGCACTTTTCTTACCCTTCGTCACACTACTCATAATGCCTTTGTATTCCAAGATAATATTTTCACTGATGACGTTAAAAATATTTTGCGAACTCCTAACCTCAACCTACCACTCTCAACCTACCACGGTAGACTAGACCATAACCACAAAATTAGAGAAATTGACTGCCGAACTGACAGATTCAAAAGGTCCTTTCTTCCTCGTACAATTAGGGATATGAGTAGCCGTATATATATATCCAATAGCATAAATACGAGTGCATCAATGGATAGCATAGGCAGTTGCATGTTGGTATAAGGCTAACCTAACTAGCAGCATGTTTTTGCATGCTTGCTTCGTTATTTTGTCTTCTATAAATTACGAAGTTTAGACTAGTACTAATACTTTTTTATGCATGGTTTGTATCTACATCTACATAATACCCTGCAAGCCACCATAAAGGTGTGTGGCTGGGAGTGAAATCTCACCAAACATGTACTAGATATCATGCATAGAAAAGGATTCGTATTAATATACTAGTCTAAACTTCACTATTTAAAAAAAACAGGGTATCATGCAGTTGTAGATGTATCAAGCATTCTACCTTCGCTAGCAGCCTTCCGAAATATAAGATAAATAATTCTTGGGAATATTTCTTTTTGTATTTTGCAGCCAATGTTAAGTACGTGTGAAACAATAAAAAAAGTAGAGCGTCGAATATCTAGTCGTATTCCAAGGGATCTTCGTTGTAATATTAAGATATTATAGTATTTTCGAGGCAAACACACCATATTCTTTCATAGCAGCCCCAAGGAACTGGTTTCTGACCAGTCGTACCGGTTCTGAGGAAAGGGGAATATCATTAGCGAAAATGTAATTTTATATGGGAAAGGTCCAAATTATATTTGCTAAAATCAAGAGAATAACTCATTTTGCAAACCGGCAATTTTACTCCAAAATACAATCACTGACGATAAAATATATTAACTTATTATATTGAGGAGGAATCATCACGTTAGCAGCGGCTGAAAAACGCAAGCTGGCAAATGCGCAACTTCTGCATGTTCAAATCTCCATTCTTCACGATGATCGTGCCGCTAAGTACTCAATTCGCAATACTGCTCTTCAAATAGCACGGCACGTTGCACCTTGATATTGAAAAGAAACTGGAAAAATGAAACCGGTCATGAAGTGATGCAGCATAATACGAAGTTTTTTCCCTCTCATCCATTTACATTGCACTGCGCTGTGAACGTCGATGGGAACACACAATTACCAGAATGGAGGTCATCAGTGGATTCCGTGAGGCATAAGGATACTCGCAGAAGTAGGTATTGGTGTACATACATACACACATCCATCGGATAGTGATTTTCATCGAAAACAGGCTACTATCGACTTCGTCGAGACTTTAACGCCATTTCTCGTTTAAATAATAGATAGATTGCATGCATTCATGTAGTAAATGATACTCCTATCATCAAGGTAAAAGTTATCTACATCTACACGATACCCTGCAAGCCACCACGAGGGTGTGTGGCAGGGGAAGAAGATCACCAAGTATGAACTATTGACATGCAAACAAGCAACTATAGGGTCACATGCAACTAGATTGTTAGTAACTATACTATTTAAGGGATTAACACATGCATCATACACTACAGACTACTCTTAAATATTTACCCTACCTATCCCTTTGCTATGCTGCCTATTCTGTTCTCTTGTTGTACGGGGGAAAAATGCCATTTTGAATCTATCAGTACCTACGACAATCTCTCTCTCTAATCTTGTTTGTCTGGTCGAATCTAGAATAATACGCTGGCATTTGTAATATGTGCCTAACATCTTCAGTAAAGCTATCCGATTGAACATTCTCTATTAGATTCATTCGGTACCTTAACCTACGCTCTGATAATGATTCCCACCCAAATTCTTGTATTAATTCTGAAACAGTACTCAACCTATCGTAACACCTTCGAACCTAGCTGCTCTACGCTGCACACTGTCTAGTTCTCTGATCACACCTAATTCATTCAGATCCCATACACTGGCTGCATACTCAAGGTGGGGCCTAACTAGTGAAAAGGTTTCAAACAACGGAGTGTAGTTCATGAAAATCTATATCTCCCCACAAAGAAGTATCGATCGAGATATGTCCTTGAATAACGTTTTTCATATTTTTTTGTATCAGCATAAAATCCTTCGCAGACATAAATAAACACTAACGTCTATAACAAAGCTTTGCATTCAAAAGGCTAAGTATTAGGCTGGGTTGCAAGTGACATTAACGAGTGAAAATAATTTCCCATGGCGCTTTGAGACGAGGTCATTTCGTGTTTCACACGGACCATGGGCAGTTATTTACATAAATAAGCAATTCATAAAGAACGCATGAGACCATGACAACGAACTATTTAGAGGCGAGCGCAGGGGAGGGGGGGAGGAAAGCACACAGTTGGCGGTCATCTCCATTGTTACAATGCAGAAATGGTCGACAATTTATGACCACACACACACACCTCCACCCTTGAGCGGTGCAAGCCAACCATTAAAAAAGACCGGTAATTAAAAAAAGGGCGTAGGGACTCTGGACTGGGAGAAACGAGAGTCCTTCGTTTCGACCAAAAACGGGATGAGGCACTGGGAAAGTGAAATACCAACGGACCCGATGTCGTCTACTTCGACGACATGGGTGCCACAGAGGATTCTGGAAAAAAATGGTCCACAATTTTCCCGGTAAACTAACGTTAAGGAGCTTGTGGATGATATTCCGATGATGTCACCGTTTTTCTCTCGGGACCTTTATTCAAGTCGCTCTCCGTCTCAGGCGACGCCGGCTGGAAAGCTCTGGATGTTTCCAGCACTCACAATAAGATAAGGCCGAAGTCTCCGAGCACATTCTCTCGTCTTTCCCTCCCTTATCCCCCCTCCCCCCCAGCATATCCCGGTCACATTTTGACTGTGGTCACGGTGTCACCGGAGATGGGGGAGGGGAGAGGGAGAAAACGGAGAGCTCCGCCTTTTGTCTCCTGTCGCCGGGTCCTGCGGCCGTCCCTCCCAAAACAGGAGAATCACGAGGAGGCGTCATTAACCTCACGTCGCCGCCACCGACCTCGACCGGAATTCCCAACGGGTTCATTATTTCCCGATTAATCACACCGCATAGAGAACTGACGATTGTGCCGGAAACCTAGAGTTGGACTTGAAAGGTCTTGCGTCTTTTCCACGCATATGAAGCGTTGCATCCAACCTGGTTCTGTAATCTGAAGTTTTGAATAATATTTCGAAGTCGAAATCAGACCGAGCTTGAGAGGCGGGAAACAACAAAGAGAGATGTAAACGAAGGTTCTTTCTTCTCCAGCGTTCCATCGGAAGATAGTTTGTAACCAAAAGTATGTATCTGTGATTGCTAAATCTGTGGCTACAACTCAAGTCGCTTCATACCGGGAGGAAAGGTACAAGAATAGGAGAGGAAGGGTTGACAGGAAGGGCGGAGAGAAACCTGGTGTGGAATCACGGATGCATCTTACGCGTTATCGCAATCGTTATCGATAACGCTTTCCCCTAAAGTAGCGCAGGGTTAACAATAACAGTCAATAAAATTCGCTCCATTGATTGTGATAAGCAATTTGAAGTGCTGCGCGAAAAATGAAGAATGGAGATCACGTTTTTTTCTGACATAAGTTAAATAAAAAAATAACGACAACGCTAGCGCACACCTTATGAAGATCCATGATCGAGGCCCTGGCGTCGGCGGGGCCTGCTCTTCTACATCTACATCTACATCTATACGATACCCTGCAAGCCACCGCGAGGGTGTGTGGCAGGCGGTGAAGATCACCAGGCATGCACTACTAACATGCAAACTAGCAACTATATTGTCTCTTAACAAAAGGCGACAAGGAGACCGCGACTTTACATCCCATCCAACGGACGGAGTGCTAAACTCGAATGCACTCCACAAGTCAATGAAGTAGAAGACGGTTTACCGATGAAAAATACCTTCCAAGGCCGCTATTCGAACCCGGACCCTTCCGGTGAGAGGTCAGTGCTATGGATACCGCAGCAACCCTACCCCTTTACCAAAAATTGCGTTTAATGTGAAGCAGCATTATATCCTGAGTGAATTATATTTGTCTGAATTAACAGTATTACCGGCAACTGGGTAACGAACAATAGGATTGATGACGAAGAGTTCTTGGGTTTCCCACCTGGCGATAACGTTACAATTCACCTACGTTTTGATAGCTGAGTCTGCATCCTCTTCAGGGTTGCAGACGAAGGGCAGACTCAGCTATCAACTCGTCGGTTAGCTGCAACGCCATCAATAGGTATGGAACTCGAGAACGCTTCATCATCGGCATTCGTCGAGAAAATCGACCAATAATCTTTAACGATAAGATTGTTTCTTTGACGGAAATGCGTGGTGTGTAGTCAACTTATATTACACACCCATGCCGGAGCTTGCAGGTCACTACGTGAATGAGTATTCAAAGGCTGGAAGCTTATATGCGGCAGACTAGGAATACTACAAAAATATTTTGCCATTGATATAAATTTAGCATGTTAACCTCTCTTCATCCCTCAATCATTAACAAACCGCTGACTCACTACATAAGAATTTAATATCTTATGCTACTCTCGAGTTTGATTTAGGCAATTCCTAACACTAATGGTAGCTGATGCAGGAGTTATATTCCCATGGTGCTTAGGCCTCACCTAATCGAATTCATGTTACAAGACCTCTACCACCATGACTCGCTTGCCGTAAATAACAGCAAATAATCAGCAGCCCGGATAAGGTTGAAAAAAATGTATTAAAATATTGAAGGACTCATTGCAAACTTCACGTGCAAGTCATTCTTACTGAAAGGTATGAACATCCATCACCGTCAAGAGTGAGGAGTATTCTGCACGACGCGGATGAGCAATGACATACCAGCACTGAATCCCCCTACTTCTCTGGATATCCGCATTCAGGAATGGACGCCCGAGAGGATCAGCATCGATAAAAAAGGCCATAAAACAAAAACTATGAAACTCCAAGACTGATATAGTGATAAATTGTTTGATTCTTTTTATTCGAAGAAAGTCAACACCACCTGAAACTCGGATTTGATACTAACAGTCAAATCAAGATATGATATGTGTGCACTCATAGCCGAAAAAGAGACATCCGCTTTGGGTACGGGGTTTAGGATAAAACGTCTTTAATTTTCTGAAATTTTGCACCAAAAATATTTCTTCAACAGCAGGAACATGAGGAATGGAATTCTGATCAGCTCAAATTATAGTTTCTTTGATCTCGTCCATTGAAGTGATGCCTCCCGCTAAATTTCATCTCACCGCAATTGTTTGTATGGACTGAATAAATGAGAGCATTCACTATGTCCAGTGGCTCATCAAGAAATTTTTATGAGGGGGCGCCATTTGCCTTATCTTTTGCAAAGGGTAACCAAAATGTTATTTTAATCAGTGTATTTTGAATGTTATAGTAGGCCATATTAGTTATTACATTACATAAGCAGCCATATGAGATTTACAGACAAACATAATCACAAACTTTTAGGCCTATGCAAAGTTATTTATGTGTCACAGCACAGATAAAAGAGCCTTTCATTTATCTTTGGTCTAGTCATACTCGAGTAAAATGATGCAACGAGTTTTCCATATTTTTCCAATCGCTGCTATCGTGTGACTGTAGTTTGTCAATACAAGATTAAGATGGGTTTTGTAGAAAGGTAAGGGATGAACCAGGACCCCTTTGACCTCCCCGTGGGTGAGCTACTGACTACGTCCTGTAAAGTATCCCAGACTGCGCACAGAATGAAATCAAAAATGGACTCACAGTCACATGAGACGAACATCACCACAAGAAACGAAAGCTCTACATTTACCGTAAAAAAAACGGATCGTCCCGTGAAGACGGGAAAGGAAAAGATGAAGCGCCCCTGACGGAATGGAACGCCGGACGCAATCGTGAAGGCAGGACCGAAAGGATCCTGAACAAGGAGGCTCGATCGTTAACGGGAGGAGGGGAAAACCGTAAAAAAAGCGAGAATCGGGAAGGGGCAAAGATGGAAGGTAAAAGGGGATGTTCGTTCGGGACGGAGGAGGAGTCAAAAGGTGTGGGAGAGAGAGAGAGAAGTGAGAGGTGAGGAAGAGAGGAAAACCTCACAGTTCCATCACTATCTATATATCCTTGTTTAGATGGGACTTACCCACGGCGCACCCACTTTCCTGCGGGCAGTTCGTGACCGGGGGAGTCGGGCGGCCGGTCCAGCGACCGAAGGGGGATGAAAGGGCAGATGAGAGGATTGAAGAGCAGGGACGGGAGGAGGGCGGAGACGAGGGGGCAAGAGCCGCCGCGCCCTTACCCTCCGAGTCCCTCGCACACAACCTTCCCTCCCCTTTATCCTTCCCCAACATCCTTCAGCCCCTTTCCGTCCATCACGGCGTCGACACAGGGTGGGTGGGGGAGGGCACAAACATCCCGGCAGCAACCCTTTCCCAACCCCATTCCGATGGACCCCTAGACACACAGCTGGCCCAGGGGCTGGGAAAAGGGGGAGGGTGAAAAAGAAAATAAAGGGAGAATTCCTGGCCGGACGCCTCCCCTGGACGATTCTCTCCCTTCTGAACTCACTCCCTTTCCCCACCGCCTCTTTACGACAACGGCACTTTCGACCGCAGGCCCTTGGACGATGGAAATCGGCTCCCCGAGAGAGGAATACACGCACTTCCCGCCCGACACCACACACACAACGTCCCAAGGTTACGCGCGCGGGCCGGACATACATTTTTCATTCGTGTGGGCTGTTGAGAATGGGTTCGATTTTTTCCAATCAACGCGGTAGGAGCGGTAAGGCAAGACGATTATTGGAGTACTAATGGAGGTTGTCGGGTTCAGTTGGGGTAGTATGATGCCGAGCTTAAAATGAAGGAAGGCAGGGGGGGGGTATTTTGGAAACAATTGCTCCATGATCCACGCCATACTCAGCTAATACCACTCATCAGCATTACAGGGGATTTAAAAGTGAGCTGTTAAGTCTACATCTCTTACGGAAGCTGTTAAAATAAGTACACGGTAATCTATCATGTGCAAGGGTTGTTTGAGGGATTTATTTCAGGCTACTAGCCTTAAAGACGGCTTACGGTAAGACAAGACACAATCCACACCAAATACAAGCATGAAGCGAGAGGAGGACAAAATCCACGCTGGAAAATGAAAGTGACAACTTATCATTCGAATTTACAAAAATGCCCTAAACATGAAATTAAGGAGGAAACTTTTGTAGCGATAAATATAAAAAAACGCAATTCAGAAAGACGATAATACGAAAATCTACTCCCAAAAATCTTCAACCAATTCATCCATACTTCTAAGTAGGTTCATTTACGTAGACATATATGTTCGTAGATGGTACATACATACACGGAACAGTTGTGAGTTGTGGCACCGGCAGAAAGATACAGAAAGTTACTGACCCAATCACGTTCACGTTTGGCAGTCCATACGTTTTCAAGGCCTTTTCGGAGAAAATGGAGCATGGAAACGGCATCAATAAAAAGGCCTTGCGGTAATGCCGCGAAAAATTTTTTACGCAGAATATCCTTAGTTCTCTTCAACTAAGAGGAACCAACTATTTAACCCTCAACTAACTGACTGAACCTGCTGACCCTTGCCTCAGACCCAGCGGAAGCTCGCTCCTTATAATGCAGATGTAAGATGACCATACCCATAAATCATCATGCAGCGCCACAGATGCTTTGAGTTGAGGGGTGCATCACAAGAAATGGACGACGCCCGTGGAATATCGCCGGAAATCACGGAGATGCAGCCGGGAGGGAGAATATGTGGGGTAAGAAACATTCGAGGTGGAATATGAGAGGCTAGGAGGCAGATGGCCGTCTTCTAACAAGAGGGTTCTTATATGGCTCCTCGACCCTTTAAACAATGAGGAGTTAAAAAGCGGCCGTGAACCCACGATGGCGAAGGAAAAAGCTGTGTCCGTGAAAGGAAGCAGTTTCTGTGAGAGGGTCTCGACAGCTGAGTTCATTTTCACTGTCAAATATGAATTGGTAATCAGACGGAGGGAAGTATGCGCGGGGGGAAGTAGGTACGGTCAGCGGCCATGAGAAACCTGCGGAAGTCGGCCAGCCTACTTCAAAAGAAAGGCGCGGAAGGATATACACTTCAGACGCACTATCTGATCGTATGAGCCGAGATCATTATTAGGGTGATCGCGAGATACAGCAGTAGGTAACGGTCATTCAATATTTCGTTTGCATTCCTCTCTAGAAGCGGTTTGAGGCATTCCCACTTGATAACTCCATTTGAAAGCCTGGCCTGGCTTGAATATGCAGTCAGTATAGGGGATCCAAATGAATTAGGTTTGATGAGAGAAGTAGGCGGTGTACAGCGTAGGGCAGCTAGGTTAGTTGAAAGGAGTTACGATAGCTTTAGTATTGCATCAGAATAAATAGAAGAAATAGGCTGGGAATCATTATCAGATCATAGGTTAAAGAAGAGTTTATATCACCAGTTGAAATTTAAAAAAGCTTCACTGAAGATGTGAGATATGTACTAAAAGCACCTGCGTATTATGTTAGATTTGACCAGACAAATAAGATTAGAGAGATAGATTGTCACGCGCGTTTAAAATGTCATATTTTCTCACCTGCCATTACAGAACATAATAGGCAGCATAGCAAAGGGGTAGGTACGTGAAATATTGCTAGAGTAGTCTGTAGTAACGAGCAAATACTAACCATCTAGCTGCATGTGTCTCTATTATCTAACATGCTTCCATGTAGTAGCTTGTTGCAAGTCAATAGTGCATGTTTGGTGATCTTCACCTCCTGCCACAGCCTCGTTGTGGCTTGCAGGGTATTTCGTAGATGTAGATGAATTCATATATGTATAAGGTACCTACTCGCCTCTACAACCATTACAAAAAGTAGTGGTGGCCAAGGAAACGTTATTAGTAAATGATAGACATTTAACCTCCACAGGATTTTATACCTTTCCCCTTAACGTTTTTGTAATCCGCACAGTTATAAATTAATATTCTTCGCTGTGTTCCAAAAAAAATACACGACAAATCAGCATCGTAAAAAGAACAGGATTTTTTCCCATAAACGACACCTTCAGTTCCTAATACGCTTATATGATATGACATGACTCTCGATCCTTTCCCTTCACTTCTCCTCTCCATTCTTCACTTTCGACTAATCTCCGCACTTGGATCACAAACCTTTGAGATATCTATTTGGCTCCAGTCAACCTTTACCTGTTTATCCGCATTCCGAAAGCAATTCCCATCTCTTCATCAAGTTTGACAGGCCTAAAAAACGCAAATGAACAGCAGCTCCTGAAATCAAACGAGTCGCTGAGTTTCGCGCCGTATCACCATCACACATCCACTCAATTGTAAGGAGCGCGGACGGAGCGAAAGCTAATAAAACTCGAAGAAAAAATTACCGCATCACAATCCTAGACAAGTGATGAAAGTTCAAGTGTGCTCGGTTGTCGAGAAGAAATTTATGGCCGACTATTCTTTTCTCCTCTTCTTCCGAGGAGTTCGCAAAGTCAAAAGGGCTGGGCTCTTTCCAGGAAGGGTCGGCAGAAGAGCAATAAAAAATCAAGGCGTCTCTTTTGTGACTGGCTGTCCCACTTTGCCCTAAAACACGCACGCGAACCAGCGGGAAGTCTGCAACAAACAACGATGCTTACTATTTGTTTTCAATTAGCGAATAGCATTTGTGGCGAGTCTGAGAGCTCGGCTACCCCAAAATACTACCGGCCGAGAACATAATGCGTCTCGAAGGTGCGCCTGGGAAATTTATCTATGCCTCACCGCTGTTCAATAGCCAGATGGGGCTGATCATGAGATGGTTCAAGAATGTGCAGACGGACCCAGCATCCCTCAAACGCGTAAAAACTTAATGCATCCTTCATTCTGTCTCTTTCCAGAGACAGGATGAAGGATGCACAAAGACGGCAAGATAACAGTAGGTATGCACTTTCACAACAGCATTTAATCAAATGAATACCTACTGGATGCAAGTAGCCAACAATTGGAGCGCACCGCAGACATCTGACTATCATAATTATTATACCATTATTGTTAAGATTGAGGAAGGATCCTTCTCACTATTTCCCAAGCATTTTGTTACCTTCTTCATTTATCCTATCCGCACTTTCATCACTAGATCTCCCATTAAATCATTTCATATTTTTTCCGCCTTTATGTCATTCAGAACACCATTTACGCGTACCTAAACAACTTCTATCGATAGCTCAAAAAAATCAAAACATGACGGCAAATCAATGTATTATTTTGTTAATGAACTATAAATCTGTAAGGATGTGTGCGAATGAGAAATCGTCTTGGTATTGGTATACACTTGAAGAACTTGCAGCTCCCTTAAAATATAATGATTGGAACAAAATTCTATGCATTCCAAAAACCACAGGGGGGGAGAATTTCTCAATTATTAGATGTACTAATCCGTCTAGACTTAGTCTAGACTCTAGACCATCATTAAAAAAATGTTAGAATCGCACACCATGAAATTCTAGGCATCTCAGTGACTGGGGCCACAAATAAAATGGCGACTATCATGAAACCGACGTCCCACTCAGCAGGAAATACCAGATGCCGTATTTTTACCGTTATAAGATTCTGGGAAATCCTGCAGCGACTTTCTTTCCAAAAAGTGAGTCAGGAAAATAAAGGAAGGGATCGTGTGAGGCAAATGTGAATCTCCAAGAAGGGTCTTGGTAAAGAATTAGAAAACAATCAGGTAATTCATCCTCGAGGGGCTGCTTTTACAGGGGTTCAGGAAAAATGAATCTTTGTGGTATACAGGAGAAATGATGATTCACAAAGGTCTTGGAATATGTCGTAATCATTTCCAAAAACATCTTGGTAGCTCGGTAACATCTAGGTAGCTACGACAGACGCTATAACACAGAGACTGGGATGGGGAAGTAGGAAATATGTACGGGGCCTCCTTCATTACCCTTATATACATTCTCGTTCTTAGAACGTTTCCCAAGAGTGTGATTTCCATGGAATTTCATCTAAGGACACGTGATATGAGAGGTAGCCATACCATCCTAAAATGTCAAAATTTCGAGAAATTCAACAATATAGTTCCATGAAGAACGAAGAAAACAAAGATGGATAAAAGAAGAATTTATACTCTCCTACACTCCACATTGAAGTTGACGGAAATATTTTCCCACGTATTTTCCTATACAAAACAGTTTCCCCAAAACCTCATTCCTGGAAAGATGTTAGTATTTTTTAGTCAGTGCAGTTTGTCCCTTGGTTCTAAAACCCAACTCGATGGATGGATGTACTGGAAAAATTCTCTTTTACAATCCGCCATGATGTTTCCTTACAAAGTACCCAGAATGCAAGCCGACGGGAGCGCCCGAGAACGGACAAGATTATTGTAGAAGTAATTTAGCTGCGTCCGCATTTCAAGTGAATCCCGGTTCCTTCCGGGTAGAAAGCACCCAATTCCAAGCTCCCCACCCCGCTCCCCTTGCTGTGTGCTCCGGAGTGACAATAGTGACAATGAAGGTGGTGGGGAAAGGAGAATGGGTGGTCGCGGAGCTATCTCTCGCGGGTGGAGGAGAAATCTGGAGGGTCCGCTGGATCTCTCGCCCCTTCTCCCACCCCGTATCCTCCCTCACCACCCCCGTGTCTCCTTCGCCGCGCTCTCTTTCGCCCGCCCGTTGCATAAGCGCCGTCGCGAGATGACGGCGATGGCAGGAGAGGGGGAGGAGGTGGCTCGTCGAGGGAGGGAACAAGCACAATGGGCGGAGACTGGTGGAGCAAGCCCCGGTCGACTCCCGGTCGTAGCGCCGGAGAGACTCTCTCCGTCTTTCCCGATCAACCCCCGCCACAACGACAGGGAGGAAAACCTTTTACCATACTCGCTCGTCGAAACCACTGTAAGGGTTGGGGAAACGATAAACATTTCTATAACGAAGAGCGACTTCGAGAAGGTTCCACACCTACCTTCACCCCCTCCATCTCCTTGAGGATATACATTCGACGCGCAGCAAAGGCCTTACATTAGCCCTGATGAGGTCTCCAGCATCGGAGACATAACTTTGGCCTTTTAACGCGGGGTAACCCAAAAGAAAATCGCTGGACAACATGGACCAGTAAAGTTTTAACCAATTAACAATAAAAAGTTTAAAAGCAAATGTCGGGTATTGGTCTCCACGTTGTTAAAATTATCACATGTAATTTCTCATGTGTCGTTTCTGGTCTGTTTCCCGGCTTTAAGGCGCCTAAGACCGGATATGGTACGAAATGGGAATGGAAAGGTAACGGGGAAGAGTGGAGAGAAACCCGGTGCCGGTATTAGCTCGCTCTCAACTAAAGGCTTCAAGCACAAAAGGCTTCAAATCTTTCAGTCCCATCCGTCGGACGAAGTACTGAACGCGAAATGCTCTCTACACAGCATGCAAGTGGGGACCGGTTTACCAATGAAAAATATCTTTCACTTCCGGGATACGAACTCAGGCTCACGGGGAGAGAGGAAAGTACCTTAGCCACTACATCAACCCGTTCCCCCAAACTACTCTAAAGAGTCTATTTCTATAGAGCTTTGGAGAATACCTTTTGGAAGGGCTGACCTGACTTTGCTAATGACAGTGGCATGATTACAAGAACAAGCAGTTCCCCTTTATAAAGATAACCTAGTTCATGTTTGCTGCTTCAAGATAAATGCAATGACAAAGAGGTGATGAAGAGTTACTTTCTGCTACACAATTGCAGTTAGGAAAAACAAATGTTTGAAACGCATAGGAATTCTTAAGTGCTTGTCGAGGGAGCACGTGAAGGAGTTGGAATGGACATGGTGGGCATGTAAGTTTGTATTAGCATGCATTAGTGGACCTTCTAAAGAAAAGTAGAGCATTTTTTTAGATACACAGGCTAGGCCACATTTATGATTCGCACATAACCATTCTGCCGAACTCAGATAATTACAATGAGGCAAGGATAGAATGAAAAGAAATCACTACGGAGTATATATTAAATTTCGTCCACCAGACACAATTTAGGGGTCGTGGTGGGCTAGTGGGAAGAGCACTGAGCTACGGACCAGAGGGTCCCGGGTTCAAGTCCCGGGCAAGAGCCTTTCTGGACATCCCCATCTAAAATCCTCGCGATTCGATTTCCGAGTGTCAGAACTTCGTAGGAAATCGCAGGTGGCCCGGGGAAAGGAACTGGCCCCCCTACCCTGAATATGTGAATTCCACACGCCATTGGCTTAGTACGGGGTGAGCTCTACTCTATCAAAACCAACCATCGGGTTGAATCATTGAATGAGTGAGTGAGACGCAATTTGCAGCCACGAAGAACAAGATTGAGCATGACAACATTTTAGGAAGAAAGTAACCGCATTCGTTCATTCATTTTGATTAATTCTCTCTTTACTCACAGCACCATCAAGGGTGGAGACGACGGCTATCAGAACTTCCACTCCCCTTAAAACTACCCCTTCATGCAGTGGGACTTGAATGCGGCATGAGTGGACTAGTTATATGGGGATGAGAACAGGATCGACTTGAGAATCCGCTCATTATGAATTCATTTTCTGATGAAAGTCACCGGGTGCAAGTTTCGAACTGCTCACACACCGCCATCTCCAATTGAGGAGACACTTCGCCTGAACAACGTGGGGCGACTACAACAATTAAGCCCATAATATTTAAGATATTCACGACCATTTTTCTGCTTTCGGAGGATATTAAATCTATATCCACATAATGCCCTGCAAACTACCATAAAGGTGTGTGGCAGGGGGTGAATTCACACCAAACATGCATTGCACATCATACTTTCCCCCTGCCACACCCTTATGGTGGCTTACATGGTATTATGTAGATGTAAAAAGGGTCAGTATTACATTACACTCTTAACTTCGTAATTTATAAAAGAAAAAAATAGCAAAGCAAGCATGCAAAACCATGTTGTTAGTTGGTTTATTTCAAAATATTTTTAACGTTATCAAGTTAAATATTGTCCTGGTATTAAGTTAAGGGGTATGGTCTAAATTTCAACCTACAGTCTGATAAAAATTCCCATTTGAGTTCATCTACTAGACTTGAGACGCTATTATAGTTATCATGCCGTCCAATTACAAATCTTGCCGATCTTAACTGCACACGCTCCAATACTGGCAGCGTATTCCAATTGAGGTCTAAAAGGGAAAAGCAGATAATTTCTCGTAAATATAAGTACGCGAATCATAGTGCTGCCATGTTACACCTTTTTCTCGCTTCAAGACCTGCAGGCAGGAGAAAAAAGTCTGATCACCCACCAGATGACCAGAAGACGGAAGCCGAGTGTAATTTGCAGTCGGTACCAGGGAGGAACGGAGAGTCGGCCCTACATCCCCAGTGGCACGGGACTCGAGGACGGCGATGGCTCCAAAGGGGGTGGGAGGGCAAAAGAAAGTTTCCCCTGGGAGGGTTGGATGTTGTCCCTTGGAGGGAAGAGGAGGGTCTCACGCTTCGGAGGGTGAAAAGGAAGGGACAGAGAAGTTGAGGGTGTGGGGGTCACGGATTTCGGAGACGGTCTTCTCGGATGGAAGTCCCTTCACCATAAACGAAGCGGGGAGCGTGGCGGATCGGCGGTGACCTAATTGTCTCCAGAGGCTGCAAATGAGAGGGGGACACCATTACGACGAAGGTTAGGCACTGGAAGATGAGTACAAAGGAAGGGGAATGTAAGATATGGGACGGCACGCTCCGCAACTACGGCCCCAAAACTGAATTTGGCCTGTTGTCCCACTTTCAAGAGGAAACGTCGTGACTGCACTCACCCTCTATTGATCAGTGGTGGTAAATTTAAATATGCCCCGTCAAGAAGAGAACTCGAAAATCTGTCAACGGATATGTCAAATAAGACCATGTTTGTTTAAATTTTTATGGATCTAAGAACTAAGAAACTACCTAACTAGGAAAATCATCGCTCTTCGCCCTCTCATCACCCATATTTTAGGCGATAAAGCGGATATTTTGCTCTAATATAAAGACAACGTTAGTTATTAACACGTCAAACACGTAAAGTGTAGTTCCATTGTACCCCTTCATTCCATGCAGATAGTATATGTATTTTTACAGCCTGCCACACACCCTAGCTATGACTAGCTTCTACGAATGTTGCACATTCGTAGAAGAAGACACTGACATTGCTTCAAAGCTGTGATTGCTCGACATTATTGGATCATGTTTGTATCGTTTGATATTTTCGGAACACGAATTCAATTTTTTTACCACATTCTTCTCTCAACGAACATTTCATTCGAAGAGGCGAATTGATCTATGAGAGCAAAAGTGTCTTAAATGTAACGTCGGTAGAGATAATTGGCAAGAAAGAAGGGTGGAAAAGAGGTCCTGAGAGAAAATAAAGACTGAGGAAAGAGGAAAGAACTGACCAGTGGCATTACGCTGCGAGAGGATTTTTCACAGCTCGAGTCGAAAGGAAGCGAGGCGAGTCCCTAGTCAAAATGAGGGACAGTTGCTAGTGGATTCGTTCCGAGTAAAAGTGAGGAAAATATTGCCGGCGGAGGGTGACACAAAGAACTAGGCAGAAGCACTATTTTAGGGAGCCTACGGCAAGGAGAGGAATCGAGAGTGAAGGGAAAGGAGAATTATTCAAGGAGATAAGAAGGTTGAGTATTAGCGAGAAGGGAAAAAATATTGGTAGGATAAGGCCAGAGATAAATGATTAAGGGGATGAGACCACATGGAAAATTATTGGAGCGTACGAGCGTCGGACACAAACCCTTAAAAATAGTCAAGGAAAAATAGGCATATTTGAACAATATTTAGTAGTAAGGGCAATAATTATCTCTGTATCACCTCACAATACCATCTCACCTCATAGAAGCATCTAAATAATAAAAAAATTTAGCAAGAATAATCACTGTTAACTGTTCAAGTTGAAGGATTATAGGTGTGAAACACTTGTGATTCCGCCTCCATCTCTTCGACATTGCATACTTTACATAGTTTCTCGTAGTTGGCATTCGCATTTTTCTGCAGTTCACTACCCCCAGCATCTCGATAGAGATTGAAACAAAATACATTACCAAGAATAATAATTTATTCTGATTACTATGTTTTGTCCTTCTACATTAATATTTATCCTAGCTATTTTTTCTCGAATTGTTTGAGGCTACAAACCAAAAAGCAGAAGCAAAAGTGTGAGAAGGCCACGGCTGATCAATGCAATTACCATCATAATTGGAAAAAGCAAACGAAGACTAGCAGCAAACTATCTATCTCGTCCCACAGCACTCCAGACTAGGGAGAGCACCCAGCCGGAGCGCAGCAACCATTCAGAAAACATTACCGGGAAGTCAGGACGAGTGTACAAAAGCGACCAATAGACCAGGCAAGGAGAATAGAGGTTTTGGCAAGTGGAGGAAGGGTATGCCGGAAAATGGGAGAGGCCATGAGGCGAAAGCGAGAGTCATCGCCAAGTGTTCAAAGACATCGCAAGGCCGGTCAACCAAAGTTGGGGAGAAAGAAACTCATGGGTGATCTCCGAAAGGTAGACTTTTTCGGAAGCAGGATCGGAATTGAACAGAGGAAACAAGATTGACTGGAAGAGGGAAAGAATGTTCGCATGTTAGGAGAGAAAAGGAGGCACTGGAGGAAACAAGGAGACAAAACAGGTGGATTGACAAGGAAATTATAATAGGGATGTTTTATACCGTATGGGGAGAAAGAATAAATGGAACTTTTGTCGGCGTCACTTGGTGGAATTATTCCATAATTAGGTAAAAAAACACCAGTAGTTTGAGAACTTCTACAATTTATTGAGAGGTAAATAAATACAACCGGATTTACCTTGTATGACATTATCAGGCACAGGTATAAATTGTGGAACTGCACAAAGTCCTGGTGTTTATTTTTACCTAATTAAGGGAGAAAGAATGCCAAATTATAGGGAAGGGGATAAAGACGAGAGGCATTTCAGAAGGGATGAAGAAAGGTAGTAGGTACGGCAAGTAGTTGAAGAAATGGGCATTAATGAACTTTTGGAAAAAGAATAGCTTTCCCAGGAATAATTATTGCATCAAAGAAAAGAAAATATCTAACGTAGAATCTATTAACACTCAGGCGTCACCAACACTGAAGACATGTCATGGGGGAAATACATCAGGGAAATAACTAGTGTAGCAAACCGTAGATTAGGATTCGTAAAAAGAGTTCTAGGCATATGCGATGAGAGTGTACGAGAAAGAAGCTACTCTACACTTGTAAGGCCGCATTTAGAATATGCCGCTAGTACATGGGATCCGTAAGAGGAAGGCTTGATAAAAAAATTAGAGCGTGTGCAAAGGAGATCCTCTAGATTTTTTAAAGGCTACTATTATAATTGTATAAGTGTTACGAGTTTAATAAAAGAACTAGGATGGGAATAACTATCAGAACGCAGGTTAAAATTTAGGTTAAACCTTTTAAGGAAATTCGAAACCGATTTGTCGATATTTTAAGTAAGGATTTAGATGCGATCGATGATTGGTGTGTTAGTTGGCAGCTAGAATAAAATTTGAAGAAATGCGCGATAATGAATTTTGGAAAAAGAATAACTTTCCCCAGAATAATTATTTCATCAAAGAAAAGAAAATATCTAACATAGAATCTATTAAATAATTAGGCATCATCATCAGTGAAGACATTTCATGGGGGAAACACATCAGGGAAATAACTAGTGTAGCAAACCGTAGCTTAGGGTTCCTAAAAATGGTTCTAGGCAAATGCGATGAAAGAGTAGGAGAAAGAAACTATTTTACAATTGTCAGGCCTCATTTAGAATATGCCTCTAGTATATGGGATCCGTTCGAGGAGGGTATGATAAAAGAATTAGAGCGTTTACAAAGGAGATCCGCTAGATTGTTAAAGGCCGTTATGATAATTGTGTAAGTAGTACGAGTTAATAGAAGAACTAGGATTGGAATTACTATGAGAATGCTGGTTAAAATTTAGGTTAAACCTTTTAAGTAAATTCGAAACCGATTTGTTCACAGATGACGTTAGATATATATTAAGAACCCCTGAGTATTATCCTAGGTTTCATTAGATTAAGTAGATTATAGAGATAGATTGTCGTACCGATAGATTTAAAATGTCATTTTCTCGAGTACCATAAGAGAGAACAATAGGCAGCGTAGCAAAGGGATAGGTAGGTGAAATATAGTCCGAGTAGTCTGTAGTGCATGATGCATGTTATAACAACCAATAATCCCTTTCTTATTTCGTAGATATTAAAATTCTAGCTGCATGTGACCCAGTTATCTAGCATGCCTTCATTAAATATGCTAGTTGTACGTCAATAGTGCATGTTTGGTGATCTTCACCCCCTGCCACACACCCTCGTGGTGGCTCGCAGGGCATTACGTAGATGTAGTGCCGTGAATGAGGCACTTGCGTGTAGCGCGCACTACTCAAGAGCACATTCATGCGTCCACCCTAAGGAGCCATCAGATCCCCGAAATTCAAAATTGCAATCCTGACGCAAACTTCATAAAACGCGTAAGTAAAATTCACTCCTTTATTCGATCATACCGACGTGGAAAGAGAAAAGGGAGAAAGGAGAGAGAGAGCGGGGGGGTTTAACGTGCCACTCTCCAAGGCCGAAGGAAAATCCGCAATCGTTTCGGGGAAACAGTGAAGGAAAGCAGGAGGGAGAGAAGGAAATGTGTAAGAGGGGAGAGAGTGAGGGAGGCAAAAGCGCGTCGACCGGGAGAGAAGGCGAATTTCGATTTGCAGAAATGGGGTCGACCCGCACGGGCAGCAGGAGGCACGCACACGCAAAACGCGTCGGCGCACGCACGCGACTGTGACCCACTCTCCCTCTCGAAAGATAACCCCCACCCCCCCAACCGCTCCACCACATCACAACTCGCCGAGGCCCAATCGACATTATCCGCGACCCACCCACATGTCACCCACTTCTGCGTCCCTCCCACACACTCATGTTCGGAAGGATTCCCCATCCCTGGCATTCTCTCTCCCCTTCCCACCCTACCTTCTCTTCACGAAACCCTCTCACTTTCCCACTGACCTCCATTACTCGCCGAGTTAACCCGATCACGACCCCCCCCCTCTCTCCCGCGACACCAACACCACCGCCTCTAGCTCGAAGCCAGTCTATTAGATGAACTAAATGTGAATCACTACAGACCGCAGGTTGAAATTTAGACTTAATCTCTTGACTAAATTCCAAGACAATAATTTCACTGATGACGTTACAAATATTTTTCGACCTCCAAATTACTATGATAGACGGTACAATCTGGGATACGAATAGCTGTAAATATATCCAATAGTATACATACAAGTGTATCAATGGATCGTATAGGTAGTTGGATGTTGTTATAAGGACTTTACGTCCTTATAACTACATCCAACTACCCACAACCGACTAGCAACTTACAAAAACATCCAACTACCAACTAACAACATGTTTTTGCTATTTATACCTTTTATTAAATAGTGAAGTTTAGACTCGAATATAATAACTAATCCTTTTAATGCATAATATTTAATGCATGTTTGGTGAGAATTCACCCCCTTCGACACACCTTTATGATGGCTTGCAGGGTATTGCGTGGGTAAAGCCTCGAATTCAAAACGATACGTGCACAAAATCGACGAGCTGCAGTCTCCTCCTCCACGCGAAGAGAACATTTATTCCGCCCCAGGATGGAGCACGGATGCTCACAGGTGAATTTCTTTCGCTGATGTGCATTCTCAGATATAACTTTCCAGGTTCACATAGTTCCAGTGGAGCATTCCGGTTACATAAATTACAAAACGCTGTTCGTTCCACGTGATGGGTTCGCGGTGAGAAGTCGAACGCCCTCGATAAATCCGTAAATATATAGGCGTGAGTATCTTTTGCTTCCAGATCGCACCGTTCGGATGAATAAATCTGGTTGGCTGTCTAACAAAATTTATGTTTTAGAAAATTACTCACTGAGTTAATCACGAGAGAGGCGTGGGGACGCCAATTATAGTGCTTAGTCTGATACAGATCGACATGGTTACTCTACTGATAAGGTTTAGTCTGATTAGAATTCAAGGGTTGGTCAAGTAGTTGGGTGCAGATACAGAGAAAGATATATATATATGAATTTACGATCTCGTTCTTATTTTCATGGCTTGAGACATTTAGATGAGATCACTCTATAGAAAAGTCATGTAATGATTTTCATAAACCACTGATAAACTCTAGGAAAGATTGGCGAGAAATCGACACATTTTCCATGAAATGTACCAGACATTATGAGAACTTTTTCTAACTTTCGAATGTAACTTAAGGTGAAAGTTTGAATTAATCTACTCCGTGGAAAATTGACGCTATTGCAACGCATTGCGTTAACTTAAAATGCAATCCAAGCAGATTTCCTCGTAAAATACCTACCTAATGCTCCTACAATACCAACGCAAATAAACTGGAGACTGCGTAAACTCGGAGTGCATAATGACATGTGTTTTTTTCCAGAACAAACTAAAAGAACTGTCCCGCGGCAATAAATCATAGCTTTTTTCCTTGCCTTGCACAAATACTTCCCTGGGCACCCTCAATCCCGGCCCTTCCTTTGGCCCCGTGTGGGGGACACACTTTTGGACCTTATTTCACGGACGACAGGTCGGAGGGAACGCCGGAGCTGTCGCATTCGTCAACCCTTTTCCCATCTCCAGGGATTTGAGTGAGAGGCAGCAGGGCTTTGAAAAGCAGCGAAATTCCCGTTAGGACACCGTTTTAAAGGGAAGAATTTTGCCAGGGTTACCCGTTGAAAATGCATTGGTTTTCGGAGGCAGTAAAAATGAAAGTTACACCGTGGGATCTGGGTCTTCCGTTTATTTTTTCTTCACTCTCACCAAGTATTCAGTTTTTCTCCCTTTTGTTGGAAGTATTCCCAACAGTTCCCTTTCATTTTTCTTGTTTCCCTCATTCCGAACCACGCGTCTTACTCTCCTTACTACCCTTAAAAACCCACCTTTCTCTCATGTTACATGAATGAGGTGGGCTACATTCATCCCGTGACCTAGATCCAGGCTTGAAAGGCAGCTCTTAAAAATATCACCACGGCGTACGTTACGCAACCCATACTACATCTCCACTCCAAAATCATGGGTGAATTTATGTTGGTATAAAAAAGGAAAATGACGATTACTGTGGAAAATAATCTCTTCATGCTGCAGTATAACGTAATCTATTTATCAATTAAATGATTAATGAAGAGAGGAAGAAACGTAAAATATATGAGAAACGGCTGATGTTCCAGAATCAGACTAATTGAAGCCTTAAAGCATATTTACTCAAGATCATCTGCAAACTAACTGATAAAGTTCAACTTTCACATGCATGTGGACGAATAACAAGAACAACAAACACGTAGAATATGTGGTTTAACATAAGGCATAGTTCTGAAACAGTAAATAAAGGAAAAGTGAAAAAACTCTAAGAAATGAGGCGTAAAAATTTAATGTTCTTTGCACCAATAATACTCGCATCTTCAAAAGGTGCCCTGAAGTAAAAGAGTAAACTCACATAAAATCACATATATATTTATGCAAGTGATACGTAAAAGAGTGGTTAGATTGTAGTATAAAAACGTGTACAGAGAGGAATGAGGGACTTGTGAAAGATCGTTGTGAAACTCATGTTACGGGTCAAAACCGTACCTAGTATGGGAATCGTTATCAGATAGTTGGTTACAATTTAGACTAACTCTTTCGAATATGAACCTCTTATTTTTACCAATGATATTGGATATATTTTTAAAACCCCATCGATTATCTATCGAACTATCGATTAGATCATGAAAACATAATGAGAAAAATTGACCACAGTACGAAGAGAAAATATTTTTCTTACCGCTAACAAGCAAGAGGTATTAACGCGTCGTAATTAATCAATAGTTAGGTTGATGATATTGGTATCCATGTTGTTAAAATATCTGAAAAATACATATTACTTGCACCTTTTCATGCCTAATTAACCAATACCGCATTGAATTAACTGTAATCCTTCGCAGATCCTAACCGTTTAGATGCACATGAATAGTGCAAACTAAACAAATAGCAGTTTTTCTCACCACGAAGTGACAAGTCATTTAGTTGCATTTAGCATTTAGAAAATATTCGTTGATACTCTGCCCACTGCCACTCACCTTCTGTTCGCAATGTAGGACAGATCAGAGGAGCTGAAAAAGCTTGAATTGTATGCTATTCAATATTTTATAATTAGTTTCATACGCATATAGAGCATTTCTTGCTTGCTTGAACACTACATTAACGAAATTAAAGCAATCAGGAATCACGAAAAAACGAAATTGCATTGATTACTTCGGATGATTGTCAAAACGTTCAAATCTCACGGCACACCTGTTATGAGCTGCCGCACTGCATGCGAAACTGCAAAGGAAAACCCGCAACAGAAACGTCCGAAAAGTATGTACGTGCCAAGGTGAGCAAAGGAAAAGCACGAAGAAAATAAAAGTAATTAAAACCAGGATTTCAGAGGAGAGCGCTCAGTGGTGTCGAAAATTCCCCAGCGCCAAAACCCTTGCGAAGATTCCAGCATAAAAAGATGAAAGGAGCCTGGCGCGGAGGCGTCTGGGTGAGGAGTGGAGGGGGTGAAAAAGGAGATGAGGAGGTGGAGAAGGGAGGGAGGGAAGGAGAGAGAGACTCCACGTAAAGGGCAGACTCAAGTGCCGGAGGGAGCCGCCGCCGGGGAGGCTTCGAAGAAAGCGAAATTCAAACGATGTAAGAGATGCGGGGGGGAAGGGGTAAGCAGAAACTCTCTCTCCCCTCACCGCCCTAGAATGGCGAAGTGTAGAGACGGGAGGGGTGGAAAGGGGGGGGGAGATAGAGAGAGTGATCGGGGGTATGGTGGGCGGCATTAGAGATCAAGCCGCGAGAAAAGAGGACAGTGGGACACGGGGGAGAGGGGGACGCGCGCGTCAAAACCCCGCTTTACCCCCCCCCCCACCTCCCCCCCGCATACTCTCTCCTCGCTGACCTCCCACCAATCCCTTACACCATTTCACACACTCCTCCGGCCACCTCACGTCCCCCTCCCCTCGCCGACCCACAAGTCAATCCTCTCTCACCGACGCCGGCCAAAAAACAATTGATTCTCCAAAGAAGAGGGAGAGTTGGTTATGCGCGAGAGCGAAATGTCGGTCAGATTCAAGACTCTTGGAGAGATGGAATAGGAGGACTCGGAATTTGATTCGCGTGCCGTATCCATATTCCGACGGTTTCCAGTTGAGCTACGCCATACGCCGACGCAACACTAACATACCATTGAAGTCTTGAACCGCTCTTATTATATTCTAGATTATTTCCTTCAAGAGAGTATAAAGAGTGTCTTATAAGAGGGAAATATTCGTCTACACAATGGGTTAGTCAATTAGAACCTCTTTTCTAAATTTGTATTCAGTGACAGTACAAATGAGCGCAGAAGAACTGGACTTTAAGTTAGATTTTTTACCACAAATCATGATATATAACATTGCAGTAAACTGAATCGTGACGACACAAAGGTCTAAAACGAAAGTTATGATGAATAAAAGAAAGTAAAAGGATATAAGAAAACGGCGAGAAGGGTGAAGATCAGCGAAGCAGTAAACGTTTTTCACGCAAGGTGATGAATCAAATCGGCCGACGGTGTACGTTCGTTATGACAGAAGTGTCAATTAAAAGCATTTCTAAAATATACATCTACATGCCAGCCCTGCAAATACACAGGACTTATTACAGCATGAGAAGGGCCCTCTACGCGAATAGAGAAAGAAGGAGTTGCACTAATTCGGTCAGAAATTAAGAGATATTTTGCGACTGATAACGGGATCTATTACCGAAATAAATGCTCTATATAATTTGATTCTGCTCAATTCTTTAGTTTAACTATCAACTATATTCAACTGAAGAGGAAAATTGAGTTGCTTGACAAGTTACTGGGTAATGGTAAGAAGAAACCCCACATAGTCACCTAGCCTAGAAAAAAGCACATTAGGCAGTATAAAATACCTTTGCAAAGAAGTCTTTACCTTATAAACCCAAGAAAATTGATTTCCGTGCCGATTTCATCACGGGGAACTAAATAACAAGGGACAACCAACATGTTGATGTTCAACATACAGAGAAAACAGTAAATCTACAAACGTGGTTTAAATGATAATTAACCATGAAAACCCCATGCCACATTACCTATACTTAGAGCTTCTGATCAGATATATCTAATTCTTTCTCAACGTAAACAATTACTCGTGTTTCTTCCTTACTTTACTTCTCCAAACTAAAAATAAATATATACTAGGAAAATATTTTCTTATTTATGTGCTTAAAACATATCTGTAAACATAATTCTTTGAATTTGATCAAATAATTATCATTTGAGTAGTAATGAGTGTCAGCTACGTAGCTTCTGATCCCAGATGAATTAACTGCCAGAATTTCAATATCCTAGGCTACGTCATACACATACCCCCCTAACTATGCCCTGCCACACAATGTGTAGCGGGTACTGCATGGATGTAGAAGAATATCTACGCATATCTTCCACGCTGATATATTTGATATCCATACAAGGTGTCTAAAGGAAAATCAAAGTCCCAAATACAACATTAACAGAGGATTGTATGGAGAAACACTATATTATTATTTAGCTTCGCAATGCGTTGTAATAATAATTCCAACTTGAGATGTATATAGATGATGAATATAGCCATTAATCGACCAATAACCAGAGTTTCATCGATTTCTAACGCTCCATACAGCAGACGTGGTTATCTTGGCGTGGGAGACAACAGTAATGGCGGGAGTACATCATTGATTTGTCATTTTCTTTTGTCCAGTACATCATTAATTTGTCATTTTCATTGGCTTTTTCTTCTCTCCTATATAATGATTACTGTCTGCTTTTTTTGTTGTTTTTATGTACTGTACTGCTAGTTTTCCTATTTTTGACAACATCTGTAATGTGTAACACATTGATAAGATGAATAAAGTTTATTACTATTATTATTTGACAGTAAATCAGGGGCACCTCTGAGTGAAAGTGGTGTCTCGTTATCATGCTCAACGTTCTCAAAGGTAGAAGGCATTTCTCCACTTAATTACCGATACCAGTAAGAGCACGAATTCCTTATCCTAAATCGAGATTTTTATCTTCATTTAGAATATACGCTGCCAACATATGTGATCCTTACGAGTTAGTGTTAAATAACCAACTGAAGCGGTGCAGCGAAGATCGGATAGATTTGTAAAGGGTATATACGATAGCCACATAAGATTATCAGTACACTAAGAGAACAATGTGAATCATTATCAGAGCATAGATTTAAAGATAGACTTAATTTCTTTCCAAGACGATATTTTCACTGATGAAGTTAAAAACATTTTGCAAACTCTGACTTTACATAGGTACACTGGATCACGAACATAAAATTGGGGAACTAGATTGCCGAACATACAGTCTTTCTTTCCCCACACTATTAGGGATCTAAAGACCTGTGAATATATTAAATAATAAAAACACATGTTTATTGATGCTTAGGATGCCTAGGTGGTTGTACGTAGGTATAAATGCTATTAGCTAACCCAATCAACAATATGATTACGCGTGCTTGCTCTGAATTTTTAATACTTTTTAAACAGTCTAATTCGAATAAAATATAGCTACTATCCTCTTCAAGCTTGATAGATAGATTCACACCTTGCCACACACCTTTATGGAGGTTTACAGTGTATTATGTAGATTTTTCCACCTGTATTCTTGTTTCAAATATATTTATCGATCATATTAGAAAATAAGTCTTATTATAAATACGAATTTTTTCCTGAGATGATCGATAAACCGAAACATCGATATATGATATCGATATATCGATACATTTATTTAATTATGCGGCAATGTGATTACAGATATCTTACCTCCCTTCTTGGCCTTACAATTTTTGGTATCAAGATTTACAATCATTACTTCATCTCTTTCTACTTTCTAGCACGGTAATCATTCTTTATGAATAGGCTGGGAAAGATGCATCTTACTACACCATCACTAGCAGTTAATAAACTATTCTCATGAATCTTTTCATTTCAGAGGGCATCTAATGCGATTCCTTCGAAAGCTTTAGGTTATAAAATATATCTGAACCTAACTTCTCCATCATCACGCCAGGTAGGAGCCTCTAATTTCGAACGGAGAATTAAAGTCTCATTTTCCGAAATTAGAAGCTCGTTCGGTCAATTTAACCGCGCTAGAAACGCACCGACGCGAAGGACAAATCGGACCCGCAGCCGACGACGACGGCCGTGACGCAACATCAGACCGGGGGAATGCCCGCGGCGAAACCGAAGAACCTCCGACCCGGATCTTTCATTCGAAGTCAGGCGCAGAAAAGGGAATACATGACCGAGTCCAAGGTGACAGAAGAATCTCATCCAAGTACGAGCCCACGAGGGCTGGAAATCCAAGACAACGAATTAATTGCGAGAGTGGTCCACGGCCCAACATGGCTATTTCCACCCTGCCTCTTCAGGAAGAATCAAATGGGTTACGGAAAGAAATCACTGTCTCTACATCATCATCACAAATCAACAATCTTGAGCTTGGTGTGACTCAGTTCTCGATTCTCATATCAGCTAACCTCTCCACATTAAAATAACACTTCCCTTTCACCACCTTCAATACTAACCCTATATAACTCATTCGAGACATCCCTTTGCCGTTCTTCCTATTCAATTTTCCATCTACCATTGTCATTATCAGGCCATCATGTCTTAGAACATTGCCAATTAAGATGTCTTCTTTCCAAAGTTTCCAGCAGACCTCTCTTTTCTCACGCACATATTTGTACTTCGTCGTTACCCACTCGATCGATCCTTCATCTTTCAGCCTCGAATTCTCCATTGATGTCCTTGTCCACGAGTGCCGTGACTCCCATAAAGAGGTGTGTTCCAGATGTATGTTCCGATGAACTCTATTTTACAGTATCTTTAGTTCCACGCTTGTATTTCCACCTGTAAGAAGACTCGTCATACGTGTCCCGCATGCTATTCATTGAAATCTCTCCTTAGGTATGTAGTATACGTACGTTTCAGTGCATGCAAGGTGATAAATCACCCCCTGCCACACACCTTAGAGATGGCTTGGAGGGTAGTTAGTACATATGGATAGATATAGAATATTCTTAAGGTAGAATGCTCTCACCGCCTGGGCTATACTACTGACTATTTCCTTCTTGCTTCGTCCCAGTGTCCCATAAAGTGTTTAATTCTTGCGACCTGACAAAAGATACCATAGGTATTTTGTCCTGGTTTCAATATGTCTTTCACTGTTTAACCGATGGTTAATTTAGTAATTAGGCTACTAATTTATGTTTATTTGCATTCGGGTTGATTCGCTCAATACTATTGCCATAGCTAACACAAAATACTTCCCAACTGTGAGAAAAATATTCATACGCTACTTGGTTTAATACGCTTCCAGAGAGTGATTCCACTGATATATTCAGTTCTGTCACTCTCTGTAGTCCCTATAATTTTTCATCATTGAGTCTTGAATTTGCAATATGCAGAAACTAACGAGAAAAGTACTTACTGTCGTATTTTCCATAGCACAATACACGATCGCAACGAATCAAAGCGATACTATAATTTAGAGGAAAAAACGTACCTTCTTACCCCGTACCATCTTAGAGAAAACGCAGAGGAAATATCTTAATTAGGATTCAATGTAGTGCCTAGGTTACTAGCCTCCCACTCATAGGATACTGGTTTGAAAGTCAAGAGAGGCATAATTATTTCAGGGGGATATTGTTCCCAGATTGAGTGCTATGTGGAGAATACTTCAAGTGTAACACTTCCTCTGGATGGTATGTTAAACCGCGAACCCGTAAGCGCCTTTCGTTTTGGTTGGACAAAAGCAGACGCTTATTTTCAGTCTCTATTCCCTATGATTCCTAGAGTAACCAAAATACCTACCGATATTTGAAAGCGGAAACTAGTGTATTTTTCGATCCGCTGGCCATAAAGCATCAACGAATTCTAATTGAAACAGAAAATGCATTGGCCACTAATCTAGATTCATGGATCCCTAATCAAGTGCCCTCTAGAGTTTCGCCAATTTACCAAAATACGTATTCACGCACGTATGCCAGTACCATAAAGCCAACGCGTTGCGATCATACTATGAGGACTCTACTTATAAGAGAATTTAATTAACAAATCGCCCGCTTCGGAAGTCATTAACTATGGTCTGGACGCAAATGCCGATTAGTACACAAAACCTGCACGGTTATTACCATAAGGAAGCTGAATGGGCTTCATTTTTTTAAGGAATAACATAACCGTAAGTCATTATCATAAACCCTGATATTTTACACCTCAGCCAGTTGTCAGAAACACCTAGGCACCCTTCCTCCCGCGCCCGCAACCGGGCACGCCTCATGGGTGCTCAATGAATCAACTACGCACCATGGAAGCCGTGAGGGCTAAAGAAACGCCAATCCGGGAGGGGCTGGCCTCAGAAGGATTAAAAAAATGTCTAAAATGAAATAAGGAGGAAAAAAAAGCAGGCGAGGAATGGACCCAAGGCGAGCAATCTTATTGAGGTGGAGGGAGAGGGAGGAGGGGAACCGGAGACTCCCCGAAGGTGGCTCACGGGGGAGATCTGGCATCGCGGCACTACCGAAAGAGAGAGCCACTTTCACCCCCCGGGGCGGGGGTGTGGGGCGGCCCGCGATTACTTTTAAGGGAGGGTAGGAAAGTGGATGTGGGAGGGGGGAAAGGAATAAAAAGGGGGGGAGAATGGAAAGGGGTGAGCAGGGAGGGGGGGGGAGAGGAAATGATGACGACGAAGGCCGTGAGAGGAGGAAAAAATTGGTGGTAAAACTTGAATTCATAAAGCGGGGCATCTAACCTGAGAGGAGGCCAGTCCGAGGACTGCTTTTGGGAATTTCAGAAAAAAATAAATAAAAATAAACACGGGAGGTGAGTGCCTTGACGGTCCCGCAGTCTCACCACCGGGATAAACTTAAAAATTGAAAGTAGGAAAAAGGAAGCGTACCATTGGTGAGAAGAAGCGAGAAATATGGAAATAAAGGACATGGAGGACCAAGTTTTATTTGCCAAGGGAAGCATAAATAAATCCTCGGAGCTTCAGACGAAGTCGGGCGAGCTTGAAACGGGTTATGACGCTAGCGCCTGGAGCGACCGCTGATAGCCATCAACTCAATCCTCACGAGTCCGGCAAGCGCCAGATTTGTAGTCTAGCGGCACGACTGAAGACGAGCAACTCAGCAACACAGAAAAACTCGACATACAGCACATTAATGATGCCAAGTTTGCGTTGGCATTTCCTATTTTCCATAAATGTATAATAGCATTATGCCACCAAAGACGCTTATGGCACGCCTAAAACGACGCTTGCGGTATGTAGCGTAAATTCACACGTCAACGTCCACCACTGGCTGACGGCAGTGACATGGACAATGCGAGTGTCTGCTTTTCCATTCTGTTCCTTTGTTTCCAAAACTGTTTGTCGATTCCATTTATAAATCGAGTGTCACGTATTTAAAAGCGAATGTCCGTCCAAAACCCGCACACTAGGCGCGGAAGTGAGAGGCTACCTTGGAAAAATGTCAGCAGTCAAAGAAAGACGGACCAGTTTTGAGCCAGTAAACATCTTGTTTGTCACATCGAGATGAAGACTATAATTCCAAAGAGAGCTGTCTGATCCAAATCCACTCCGAACTGGTATTTGCGGAATCCAATTTTTTACGATTCGAATTGAACCGGCTAAGTTTATCCGGTACTCCGAAACCAGTAGACCCAACAGGGTATCTAGTAAATTGCTGAAAACTTGCGTATTTTTTAAGCACGGACATCAATAAAGAATTCCTTTTAAGAGATTACAAGAACCAAAGGATGCCCAAAGAAGAAGAAACAATCAAAGATACATTTTTGAATTTAAATTGATGTCGCAAGTAAAGTTACGTAGGCAAATATATAATACGAATTATTCCTGATAGCGTCAAACGATACAATGAAAATTGTTGCATCAACCTTCCACGCTAATTAAGAAACTTGACAGGGGAAAAATGGTGTAAAGAGGCACTCAAGTTCATTGTAAAGAAAGAACTTGCAATAATCCTGAATGTTACACGAAATTCCTCACCAAGAGCACAAAGAAGAATTATAAATTAATTGCATCCCTGCCTTTTAGGATCTTCTCCGTAATTTTCTTATTTTTATAATTACGTTTTGCTGAAATGGATAGAAAATACTTTTTATAAAGGCGTAAATTTTGTGACGATACAGCTATAAACAAATGAAGCATCAAGTTATTGTTATCGTATGGGAACTAACAGATTAGCCCAACGCTGATGTACACGCATTCTATGATACCAATAATAATCCCTCCTCTCGCAATAAAGGGTTAGAAACCAAATGCAGGATGAAGCAACAAATCGCACAGCGAATGTATACACTCGCTTGCTCGCTACGTATAACAAACTACGTTTGAATAGTTCCTATCTGACGGAAAAAGCCTTCTGAGCTAAAAAGAAATGAGTTGGAGGTCATATCATTGCATAAAATTTGATGTTACGCCAATAATATACAGTTTTACCAAGGCGAAAAATTGGACATTTTATAAGAATGAGACACGCGAAACATGACATTCAGCAAGTTTAAATAAAAGATGCAACGTTAACACTTGCAACTAACTTGGATCAATATATAAGATAAGGCAGCTTACTGCAAAGCTGCGATGATCTACCATATATATACTTTTACGAAGAATGAATACAAGTTAAATATTACCTATCGTGATTATTTCCACAACGCATGGGAAGGTGATAAATATCGTGAAATTTTCCTATCTACTGAGCACAATAGTGAGATTTCCTACCGAATTCCATCCGACACCGGATTGGAATCGACAAGTAAGAACAAACCCTCACTATAGCGCCATCATCCATCACTAAATTGGACAGGATTAATTTTTGAGAAGTGGTTAACGTCGCATGTAGGAGGTTCCTTGCTCCGAAAGACATACTGAAAGTTTTTCAGGAAAAGTTATAGAAGAGAGAAGATGAATAATGGCAATGCCATTCCATTCTCACCATCGCGACGGTCGCACACGATGCGTAAACAAGGGAGGAAAAATGCAGGAGCATGAGCGTAAGACATCGGGCCCTTAGTGTGAGGCGGGAGCGCGAGGGATGAGACTTCAAAGGTAACAGGAAAAGGGAGAGAAGGAAAGGGTGACCTCCACGATATCCAAGTCTCTCCCGTTTTATCGCCTTTTACGGGCGAGAAAAAGACGGTGAGGAATTGTTGTGGGGCCGGTGGAGGGGAAAGGAAGGGAGGGGTGAGCGGGGAAATAAAGAAAGCGTACTTCTTGGAAGATGGCCGAAGAGGATACCGTCAAGAGGATCTTGATATCCGGGGATGAGAGCGTCCCCTAAAATTAAGGCCTAGAAATGACCGAGGAGCGGGGATGCCGAATGGTGGAGGCAGATGCCACAAACCAGGGTATGAAGAAACAGCAGATAGTAAAAAAAATTAAGGAGCGACCAGCAAGAGCTGCCGGAAAATCCATATAAACGACTTGTAGCCGTGGAATCAGAAGCTTAGTCACATAATCCTACACTTTACTGCGAGGGAAATCAAATCTCGTCATTAATCATTGAACTATCCCACGCCAGAGAGAGGGGATTAGGTTCATGTTGTGCTTGGAAGCACATTTATTGTATAGACTTGCGTTTGAAGGTCTGGTTCGTGTGGGAAAACTTTTTGCCTGAAAATATCACGGAGCACGCGAGACTGTAAAACCGTGCGGCAAAAAAAATGTGTAAAAATACTGATTTCATCAATTAGAAACAACTACCATTAGTCATAGGAGGGAAAATGATGCTGACTATACAAAACCCCATCCCACGCCTTCCCCTCCCCCATCGTTTATCCCCTCCGATGACATTGGGGGTCTAAAATTTCATCCTAATCGCAATGCCTCCTACTTAGGTAGCTTAGGAGGCATTAATAGTATCACCACACTATGATCGCCGACAATTACGAATATTAATGCTATAGATTCAAACCGCGAAATGGTTTTATATTTCCGGCAGACAAAAAAAGGCACGATTTCACGTTTGAAATTAAAAAAAAAATGTTTCCCTATACATTTTAAGACCACCACGATTCAAGGCCGATCCTTTTAATTACCTCACGGGGCTGGTATTCATTTCCGTTTTAACTACCGAAGAAAGCACGGGAAGATGGAACTGGGGAAGAAGGAGATGTATACAGGCTGATCTAAGGGATGGGTGGTAAAAGAGAGGGAGGAAAGGGGAGTTAGATTTACGACCGTTACTTGCGATGAGGGAGAGTCGGGACATCGAAGCGAGCGGGACGAGGGAACGAAATAGAGCACGGCGCTTCGGGTTGAGTTGGTGATTAGGATGAAGGAGAGAACGATAGCACGGGGGAGGCGGGGATGAATCGAAGAACGGGGCGAGGAAAGGCGGAGGGAAGGTGAGGAGAGAAGCGAGGTTTGCTATTGCTCCACCCCCCGCCGCCACCACCCTCCACCATTCTCTCACCCCCTTCCGACTTTCCCTTTCCCCCAGTGTCTCGATCCTTCCCATCTCCCGTCGCTCCCACTTTAAAATGCAGCGGCCAGAGAGAAATAACAGATTCTACCGCTCCACTCACACTCCAGAGATACCAAACCAAACAGGTAAGAAACCGAGGTGGAATACCGAAATGATGGTAAAACTCATATTTAAAAAAAGAAAAGAAACCTTTAAGCCTTAAGATTCCAACCTGTTGAACATAACGCGCAGAATGGAGCATTAAATCCATACAAACCACAAAGATATACCTAATATAAGATGTCTCAATCATCATTATAAAAAAGTCATAAGAAATATTCTTCCATCCCCTATGAAATATATTAACAGCTAAAAAATCACTCCCAAAATAGCCCTTGCAATAGAAAATGTGAGACAACATCAAAACTGCGTTGCTAACGCCTCTTATTAGCTCACATAAAGCCCGAAAGTATTGTAAGATTAAAAAGGATCTTCATTGTTTTTTTTTCTCAGGAAAAAAGGTTTCGTTTAATGTTTGTGATTTATGGAGGAACGCTCGTGCTATTTCGCCCTTATCGCGAGAAATTGAACGGGAAAGAGTTGCGACAGGTAACTATCAAACACATTCATTCTCAGGAGGTACTCCTAATAATGATGCCTGTATCTGGTACCCTTTACGGGTGGTAACATTGGAGAGGGCATAAGAGAAGACGTCCATGATTCATTCAACTTAGGTGCAGCCCAATTACGAATATGAGAAGAGAGCCCACTAAAGAAACCGATTAAAAGGGCTGCAAATGCCATTCAGACTTTTTTCATTGCTGTACTTCACTGGAATAATAAATGACGTCAGAAGAGGTAAACCATCACTGAAGACACCAACGTTTGAAGACTACTTAATTTCGACAGCTTAATTAAGCTACACTAGCTAGATTTCTTGGGGCAGAAAAATTGCAATCAGCATAAAATACGAAATGATAAACTAAACATCGTTATTATAAATTAAAATAAAGAAAACGAAATAACGACGCAGGAAATATTCGGTTTAATTACATTTACCTAATTATTACTCTTCGATAGAAAGGGATACCTAAACAATGAACTGGTCTAATTAATTACTATATTTCTTAACGCAGGTGAAAGAGAGTTCAATCAAATACTAAATGAGAGTGAATTGATGAGGAAAAAAGAGAAAAGCCAACGCTTGCCTTTAAAAACTAAGTAAATAACACCTAGGTAACAGTAAGGACCGAAATTAAAAAGACAACTTCAAAAGGGGCCGTATCCACGGACAGCCACTCACTTTATACGGCCTTGATAACTTCATTTGACGAAAAAGCAGAGAGGGAGCTTCTGACTCCTCTCCCCAGTGGACCTTCCAATTATGTAATGCGACGGGCGCGTTTAAAAGACACTGCGTTCGGGTACGGAACGGGAAAAGGTTACGGGGGGGAAGACGGACAGACGTCCGAGGGAAAGGCGAAGGAAAGGAAGAGCAGGGCATGACGGGACGCACCAGAGAGCGCGGCGTCCGTCAGATAGGGATGGGAGAGAGAGAAGGAGAGGTCGGGGGAAGAAGAATAATGGTCCCCCGAACTGTCTCAACCAAACGAGGCATCTTGAGGAGGAGCGGAAGGGAGGGAGGGGGCGGGGTTGGGCGGATGCAGGGATGAGGTGCGAGGCGGGAGGTTGGGGAGTGGATTGGGGTGGCCCCTGAGGGACCAAAAAGGATAGGGCTCTGCGTGAGCCGCGGTCGTAAAAACCCCAGGGGGAAGTAGGGCATCGGGGGCGGACGGTGGGTATCTCCTCACTTCGGCGAGGATGTCCCTACCATCCTCCTTCCGGAAGACTTTCGTTTTTTTTCATTCGGGAAGGGGATGCTTTAGGGTCACTGTAAATTGGACTGTGGAGGAGGGGACTAGGGGATGTAATGGGAAGGAAGGGGCGGGAAAATTGGGTGAGGGCTAGTAGGAAGCTGGAAGGAACGTAAGAAGGGAGAAGGGAACGACCACATCAGATAATTCCATCGCCGGCTAAGGAGACCATCAATAGTGCCAGTTGAACTCTAAAAATAAACAAACCCAAGGGAACATAACTTGACGGCATTGGCGGACTCACAAGGCATAATTTTCAATAAAAAATTTCAAGGTGCTATTCTACCATTAAAATTGGGTTTTCATTCTGTTTCTGTGCTACATTCTCCCTATTAAGGCATCGTTCCTGACAATACGGTTCTTCATATACTTTTTACTCTGACTTCATTTTAACTAAAATATCTTATTTTCCTTCCACACCGAAACATTTTCCCCACTATTACGTCTACCAACTTTATTATTTTTGATAACCAGGTTTTCTGCGTCCTGCAAATTTAGACCAAATATTTTATTTTCATTTACGGTGCTTACCCCTTCTATGCCTTCGTCTATCTTTCTGCTCACATTGCTTTCCCACATAGGTATCATAGAAATTCAGCCAAAACATTGTCAATTTTTTCTTTCCCTTTTCCCGCGAAGTCCTAGTTCATAAAAACTATAAGCCCATCGAAATAACGCATCAGATTAAAACCTAGCTATAATTTCATCATATAAATATGAATACTCTGGTCACACCTGCTGTCCGTTTTCCGGGTTCAACGTCAATCAACGTCGAATGAACACATTGACCTCTCTCGACAAATTCCAATTAAAATAAAGAAATAAAATAAAATTCGGAGATATTTTATATTGAGCCAAGTACATACAATGAAAACTACTATTGAAGAGTAATCTGTAGATAATTCCATTTAGACAACAAAAAAATCATGCTCCATGGACCATCAATGAAGCAGCCTTGTAATTAAAATCACCCCCCCCCCAGAATATCGTAATAATAAAGCGGTTATCCCTCGGAATTAGCCCCCGTTAAAATGATTACTCTATTTCCGAAAAATAGGTAGTTGAAAATTGTGAGACACCACGTTCAATTAGTAGAAAGCATGATTATTCATGCCCCGCAAGATGGTCTTTGACCTTTCCACGATCATCTCCTGTCCATAATTGAACGAATGGATGCACGGAGACAATTTAAGGAAAACTCGCTTAATTACCAAAGCTCAAAAGATTAAAAGAGAACAGCGCGGAACTATTTTCACTCAGGCCCGTTTCAGTATTTGTGCATTTTATTTTAAGGCACCAAGGCGACGCCAATACTGCATAAAATGCAATGATTTTTCAGGACTAGATAATGATAAACAAGCGAAGGTCTCCGCCACGAGCGGAGTAAAACTACCTCTGGGATTCCACTAAGTGAGCGTAGTGATTAAGAAAGAACTCATTACCCTAGAAAATGCGGGTGCGGGAAAATTCAGCAAGGCGAAAAAGATGGCTTAGGTAATAGGTCAGTAATAGTGCGTGAGTTAATAATAGTCAGTGCATGCCTCCGAGGACAACTACCATAAAACCGTTTTTATGGCGCAGCTGCACCTTCATACGGTGCTGCTTTAACAAATACATCGTAAGGGTCTCAGTAAGAAGCATGTATTAGTGCCAGGAAAGAAAGCAGGACTAATGAAATCTTGAGAAGAAAACTGGGAGTCGGTACGTCCAGGAAAAAATCATTAAGAAGTTTAGATTCTTTAGAGCAAGTAAATATCAATTTACAAAAAACGTAAAAACAATCAGTAGCATTGGAAGCCGAAGACGAGGCAAGGTTTGCCAATCGTTCTCCGAGGCCGACCGCTATAAAGCCAGGTGCTGCTCTTCATAGACTCAAAGGCTGTGGTCACACCTGGGTGAAGCAAATAGCGATATGCACAGGCACAGAGTTGGTATACGGTTAAATATTGGCGAGAAGAAGATGAATGAGAAAGTTGCTGATATCTGAAGACACCAGAGTACATTAACGTCGGCCGGTAGGCGGCCGGCGGCAGGTGACCGGCGGGCGTCACGCCTTCACTCAAAAATATTTGTCTTTCTTAAATGATATATTACCTCTGGAAAACTTTTTTAATTTGTAGAGGAGGGTTGTGTCTACAAGATATAAAAAAACTGAGCAAAATCGAAGGCACAGGTACATCGTCAAAAATCGATTTGATGCTTTAAAATTGTTTATATTTCACAATATAATCAATTATTATATTTATCCAATTCAAGACCTTTAAATAAGCCCTTAACGACGTCTGTAGCTCAAATAATCTCTGAGATATACCTTAAAATGTGTAGTAACTTTTGCAAAATTCGAATTTTGCAACGTTGCAATACTTCGGAAACGGGTTCGTGTTTTGTATAACGACTTTGGGGTTTTCATTTTATTATAAAATGTAGCCGTTATGCCAAATTTGGTCAAAATCAGTGACCCTAAGGGTCGATTTGACATGGAATGACCCATCTATATTTTTGAACTTTTAAAATTGGAAACGGTGTACATACATATGGTGTGAACAATACAAATATTAAGGCCTCGTTGGCATTAAAAAGGATGAGATACTTGCAAGGAGGTATAATTAAAAAAAGGAGAGATAAAAGAAAAACAGAACGAGGGATATGAGAACAACACGCATTTAGCGTAAGTTTCATACAAGGACCACATATCCTTATAATTATAGTAATAACAACGCCAAAATGCTTTGATTGCGATACACTTGAGGTGAAATGTTCATTTCAGCTGCAATAAATGTCTTTTTTTTATCAGCACACTGATTTACAGCAAACTAATTACTATGCAAGTATAGTAGTGCAAGGAGATTTTTCCTCATTTGCTAAGGGAGGATGGATCTCTTCCAAAAGAAATTTGATTAAAGCTGTTTTGAGAAGAAACTTTATGCATGATAAAACTATACTAAGCACATGAAGGTAAAATTCACATGGAACGTTTCAAAGTAATAATTCAAGCAGCATGAACTGAAATGAAAAATAAAATACTATAATCCCCGCGATACTGTTTCCGTCTACATCGAAAAAGAGAATGTTCGCAGACAGTATTTGAAAGTTAAATGCACGGGTTACCACGCCAGTGGAGTGATCAATGTGCAGCAATCTGCCTCAGTGTGAGGAACGATAAGCTTCTTCCCCCAGTTCGCGCAAGATACGCTGAGCAGAGTCGTAAAGAAACCGCCTTCGAGCGTAAGGCAAGGAGATATAGAACAATGGGGGAGGGTAGTGACTGGGGAACGCCTACATAGTCTCAGCACTACGGCGGCATTTACGACTCGCAACTGTGTTGAGGTAGTAAAGATAAACAGCGGACGAAGGTCGTGGTGGTTGGCCCACGATTGGTAAGCCAAATAAGCACTAAAAATAAGATACGCTATCAATGCGTAAACCATCGGAAATTTTCCACTCTTCGAATGCGTATCTTTTTCGGTGACTATGAAAAAAGGCATATAGAGTCGCAGGCAGATATTGTAGCGGGAATTCGTTTTCCCCAAATTCTGTAATCGGCCCACGTCTAGGAGGCTATCTAGCACAAAGAGAACCTTAACGCGCTGATCAGACAGCCAAGTATAACTGCGGTATAAAGGTTTTTTTTAGAAAGAGGAGTTTCATTGGGCACAATATTACTCAGCTCAGTATATCTCACATAGAAAATTTCCGTATTGCACGTTACATTAGGGGGTTAACTTTTTATTTGTTTCTATTTTCCTACTATTTTATGTTATTTGGCTTCTCCATCAGCTATATTCACTTAGTCATTCGATGAGACAAGCTCAAACGCCCTTGTAGTGGGAAAGAGACGATATGGGGAATATATAATAATTTTCTGTTTTCCTCAGCGACCCTCTTCGACATATTACGCATTTTGTAAGCCAGGTTCAATAAACGGGGTTAAAACGAGGAGAGGCCGCTTTGATATACCCAAAAGTCCTCAACGAATCCAGCTTATTCTAATCTAAAAAAACTATATATTACCTGATGATGATATTTCTGTTGTCAATATCCGTTCTTCTCATCTAATAATAGGCCCATAGCGATGAAAAAGGTGTCAATGGATAAGATTGCTCACCAACGTAAGACATCGCATAACAAGTTTACCTTACAACTCATTTTTTTGTGATTTAAGTTAAAAGATAACATTTAACGTAACGGAACAAGAATGACCCATTTGAGACATTACTATTTACAAAGAAGAAGAAAGGAATGTTGTCGATAGGACATATTTAATTTGGTTATGATCGTGAAACTAAACAACTAATATGAGAGCAATCACTTTCTCGAGGTTCAATTGGTGGTATTCCATCATGAGAGGAAGAAAAGGCAACTTTTACTGATACCACCAGATTTATTATAAAACTCGACCCGGGTTTCGATGTGGTTTCACCACTGAAGATGATGTGAAACCACATCGAAACCCGGGTCGTGTTTTATAATAAATCTAGTGGTATCAGTAATAGTTGCATTTTTTTTCCTCTAACTAATAAGAGGTTTAGGAAATAGTAAATACACTCACAAACATAAACAGTCTGGTTTCTCCTTTTTTTAATGTCTTATGCATGTGATTTATGCCTTTCATGAGAAATAACTACTTTTCAACAAGGCGCTTCATTTTTCGCCCTCGTCCTTCGGTACTACTAGCGACTATATTTCATTTCAACCCATTTTCTTAGGTACACATTGGCGATTATTTTCAGGTAACTTAATAACCTCGCCCCGTCGCTCAGTTTTCCTCCGATGCCAACAGTTCCCTCACGACCCTACTGACTTCTTTTTCCTTGGTGGGTATAGATATCGGCCGCCTTGGGAAAATCTGTTTGGCGACGTTGGAACTGTCATCCTGGGAATCCTACCCCACGCAGCGCGCCGTCTCTCCCCGTCCTCCCTCCGGAGAGATTTGAATCTTTTCCGTCTCCAATTGCGCCTCCCATTTTCCCCAAAGCCAACGAAGGGCATCGCAATCAAAACAACTCGGTTGTGCTCCTCACTTCGGGCGTCGACCGCTGAATCCGTTTCCTCGTGTCCCCTCCGCGCAGCACTTCGTCGAAATTCTTCATAATTCTGTCTGTAACCTTGTGGCCCTCATTAACAACCTGATTCCGCCTGGTCAACGGAAAAATATTTTTGAAATATAACACGTAAAAAGAACACCCGCAAATGAAGGGAATAACTTCGGTGGTCTCAGCTACCTCCTTTAGCGAGAAGAGAGGAACAACTCACACATAGACGAGGAATATATAATAAAACCTGTGCAAGCTTTACGCGTAATTAACCTCCCTTCCCTCCCAAAAAATAAGATTGTCTTTTGTTGAGTCGTTGAAATGAATTAATCAGGGAAGTGTCCGTACAGAACATCAAAGTATGGATATTTCTTATTTATACAAGAGCTAGTCTCCCATATATCCGAGTAGAAACATCTACATTCACCGAAACTTATCTTTGGTTGGTAAAAAAAATCCGGAACCCAGTCATTCCAAAATGATCCAATTGAATAGCTCAGCTGCTGCTTTTTAGATGACGCATCCCTCACAAGTAACGCGTCGCAACGGTAATAATCCTCTGACAAAAGAAAATGCAACTCAGTTCTCAGAAGGGGAACGAATCACGAAATAAATGGTCTCCTGGATGTCAAAATTAATTTAACGAGCTTTATGTGTTAGACATAAATGTGGTTAAATTATTTTTCAGTAAAAGATTTCAGAACTGTGTTGTTTGACTACCGAAATAAAATCTGAAACGGACCTAAAGAAACAGACAGTTCACAAACTCAAAATATGAAGCATTAACGTTTCTTTTTTATGCGTATAAGTATGTGCATTTTAGTTCAGTATGTTATAATAGTTGCTCAATTAAAAAAATAATGAATTTCTAACCCCAAATACATTACTAAATAAGCTCATAGAGGATTTGCTGGAACTCAAGGGGCGAACCAAGTATGTGCATTTTAGTTCAGTATGTTATAATTATTGCTTGATTAAAAAAATAATGAATTTCTAACCCCAAATACATTACTAAATAAGCTCATAGAGGATTTGCTGGAACTCAAGGGGCGAACCAAAATTATGCAACCCGGTGAGCGTCTCCAAAACTTTTACATTTTAAGTCCTGCTCTAGGTTTTATCGAAATTTTCTATTGCATGGTCAACTACCACTAAAACGACAAACTCAAGCTTTTTAAAGATGAAGAGGAATCACAAAAAGTAGGTTTGACATCTTATGAACGGGATTAAAAGTGTGGAGTACTAACAATATAGACGAATATAAATCAACCACGGAATTATGGGCGGACTTAAACCCTGTTTAACTAGTTATAAAAACGTTGCAGCAGGGAATCTGAAGCTGATTCGTGGTAGACCGAATCAAAATCAAAGTATGAAATTAAAACGTAGGGAATATCTCATCTACTATTATAAATAACGCGTTCATAAACCTCTGATAAAGTGAAAATTTCTCAATATACTCCAATGTCTTTGAGTCTATACGGAATCTTTCACTGGAAAGCAAGCTCTGGAAAGCAAACCATCTAGGCTCTACTAATGTTGTTATTTATTTTTCTCGCTTCTGAGTAGATATCTAAACGGATGAATAGCCTTAATCAGATTGTTGCGGTGACTATCTTAAACGTTTTCCCACGGGTTACATCAGGGTATACTTTGGGTAGTTGCTAGGCTTCCAAAATTGAAATTTAATCTTGTTAGCGCTCTCAATGTTGCTTAAAAATTAAGCATATTTGTATCTCTATACTCTAAAGCGATTCAAGCAATCACAGAGGTGTTTGAAAACGCTGAAGACTGCAAAGATTGACTACTAACTTGCTGAAGACTGAACTTGACTACTAACTTGGCTTCCCCATGACGTACTCTTATTCCATTTGCAACAGTCTAGTCCGTTACTCCCACACGTGGAAAAACAAAATGGAACATAAGTTGCTCTTCTTAACATTACAATACAGAGAAGTGCAAGAGATCGGGTTTGGAGGCAGGTAATACGATTTTTTCCCTTGGAAAGCGTTGGACATGTCCTCTTTCAAAACTACTCATCCTGCCTCTGTGGCCACAAGTTGCGCTAACACCGAACACAATGACCACGCGGAAAGATCTTTGGGAACAGCATTTTTAAAGCTTCGAATGGAGAAGGGAGCCGATTATAGAGGAGATCTCGTGTAATCCCATATAAGTCAAAGCTTGGCTCAGCATGAACCTGTCTACTTAATGTGAGCACTGAAATTGCACTTACGGCAGCTAACACGGAGGGAAATGAGGAGAAAAAAGAATGGCTTCGTAGAAACTATTCAGCTATTAAGGAAAATATTGAAAGCAAATTTCTTGATTTGATTCTTGAGGATGAAAAATGGGTGGTTAAGAATTGAAACTAACTTGGGTTGCTGACGCATAACTTCAAATGCCTGATCAATTTACAGAGGTACATGTATTGTAGTGGTAACTCATGGATAATAAACAGAAGCTGAATAAATTAATACAGGAAGCATTTAAAAAGTGGTGATGCAGAAGAATTATTAAGATCACTGATCGCAATGAGAAGCTAGAGAGCGACGGAGTACGAGATAGAAGAAACCTGAGGAAAGAAATGAAGACGAGATAACAGAACACATTTTGAAATGACATTGGTCTCAGAAATCCAGTCATTGAAGGTAAGGTGAATGGAGAAAATGAGAAAGGAAAAACTCGCATGAGAAATATATGGTGAATCGAGAAGAGTTCCGCGTATAGTCACATATATGGTTGAATAAACGTTCGGAATTAATCATTTTCTTTATTTTGTATATAAAGGATCTACAAAAGCATCATAACATGCATAAATACCTTTTTGAATCATTATATCCGAAACAGAATACATAAAAATCTAAAACATTTGCTAAAAAACTCTGCAAAACATTTTCCCATTTAATAAATTAAATGGCAGGATTACAGCTGGGCATTTAAACACGTAGGAAGGACACTCAACTCGTTAAATTTCACCCACGGAGATGCGAAGAATGAATGCATCACGGGTTTGTCTTTCAAGCAAAAAAGGAAGCCAGAATAAAACGTAGCGAGGAAAAAATTTAGCGCGGCACCCTCAGGATCGCAAGGCCTCGCCCTTGAATCCTGATGGTGCTGATCGCCTTACAGGGCGCATCCACCCGAATGACGGCTTCCCCCAAGCAGAATAGCCTCCAATCGAGGCGTCCCAACTACCAATCCTCTAACCAGGGAACGAGGCAGCTGAACCCGCCAATTACCAAAATTTGAATTTTCGCAGTTCCTCTCCAACCCTATCCTCACAAACCCTCCATCCCACCTATTTCGATGAGAACGTCCTGGAACGATTAAAAAACAAAACCCTCTCCCACCCCGAACACTCCCACAGTCCGCCAGGGAAATGTGGAAAATAATATATATCTATATATTGCCCCTCCTCCCTCTCTCTCCCCCCACCTTTGTTTCCGTAAAGCGGTGGCGTGACTGGCTCGCTCGGGGCCGCTCTTTCGGAGGATGACGATGCGATTATTATGCACCTCTCTCGCTCTCTCCCCCTCCGCCGGCCGAGGGGAAGGGGCAGGGCGTGGGAGGTGGGGGAGGAGGAGAGCTGCCCATATAGCATGGAGGAAGAAGGAAGGGGAGTGGGGAGGTGATGTGGAGGAAGGAGGTGAGGATGGTAGTCGGGGGTGTGTTGCGCGCTTCGGTCGGTGGGTGACTGGAGTCAAGAGGGGAGGTTGGAGGAGGAGGGTTGGGAGGTGCCGAGAGGGAGGGGGTCGTGCCGCCCCCTCGAGCGATCCACGGCGCCTCGCGGACGTGGTTTTCTTCCTCCACCACGGGAGAGGCCGCCATTTCCAACCCCCTACCTCCCGCTCCCTTCCTCCTCCCTTCTTCCGCGGCGGAAAAGGGATGAGGAAGAGAGGTGGGAGGAGCGAATAGGGTTAGAAGAGGGGACGGCGATATGCAGGTAGGGAGTGTGGAGGGGGGGGGGGAAGATAGGTTGCGGGCGAGGAGGTTGGGGGAGGTTGCTGGCAGAGCGGATGGCCTTGGACAAATGCCGGATCATCAAGATGGCGCAAGCGATCGGCATCGGAACTACGAGCGGAAAGAGGAGTGTGGAGGAACGGAAATCTCATTCCGGGGCTCTCGGGATCATTTCTGATTTTAAAAATGCTCGAAAAGAGGCTAATAAGTATTTTTAAAAATGGAATAATTAAAAAAAACAAACACTGAGCACAAAAATTCACACTAAAATGAAGAAGAATATAAAATCAGATGTTATTGAACTATGATTCTCTATAAAAATAAGGTGAAAAGCCACCAAAATAGTCCCAGCATTTTCCGTCCTTTATCACATTTTAGCACTTCTTCACACAAATCATTATCAAACGACCTTCTTGTCAAGACCTTTGTCTAAAAGTACGATTTATTTTTTGCGCCGGCATTGTTCCATCAAATTAGAACCCTCTAGATCGGTCAATAACGCAACAAAAAACATGCAAAAAAAAATCCAGTGTAGCGGTCCAACACATAGATATTTACGAGTGAGGAAATTAAAATTTGTCCAATTGATGCAAAATGAAAAATGAAAAAAAGAGCGAGATTATTGAGGAAGCATTTCATCAAAGTGGTCCGAAGAGCATAAATTTCCAAAACAATACAACATTGCCACTACTGTGGAAAATAACACGAAGGCGAGTACTGTAAAGTAATTATAAACATATGCATAAAAAATAATCACCCGTTACCCAGGAATATTACAGAAAAGAAAGTGACAGCAAAACAGCTACCGTGTTTCTGCTGTCTTTAAATAAAGGAGCTTGGGAAGAGAATCGTTTAGAATGTAGGTGGGAAGAGAAGAGGGACCTTTGAGAAGAGGACAGAACCAGTTAAAAAAAGGCACCATTCCTTTCAATTCTTCACACCTGATGGCGTTGCCACATTTACATTTTAGGAAGATGGCGAAGAGTTTCGCTGGTGCTCGAAGCCTCTTCTGTTTTCGGCTGAGAATTTTCTTAAATATTATTTCACGGCCATAGATATGTTTCTCCTTCAGGTAAACTCCAATGGTGGTGTGAGCAAGGATTTGCTTTCCATCGAGAGTTGAGCGGTGATAAGAACACCCTGATACCAATCAATCAGTGACCTATGATTTCAAATTCCCTAATATTTTTACTATTTTATTTTATCTCAGCAGTAGCAGATATTAATCATCAGTAAGCCGTCCCCTACTTGAGTGCTTTGCGAGAGAATTTGAGTTTAAGACTCCGCCCGTTAGATGGGACGTCAAGCCGTGGTCCCTTTTTTGCCTTTTGCTAAGAGCAACCCAATGCCGACGCCGGGTTTCTCTCAACCCTTCCCTCTTAACCTTCTGTTTCTATCCTTGCACCTTTCCTAAAGCGCCTGTAAGTTCGGGTATAAACTTGAAAACACAGATGGGATAGATTGTCGTACTGATTAGAGAGATAGATTGTCGTACTGATAGATTCAAAATGGCATTTTTCCCCCGTACTATAAGAGAACAGAATAGGCAGCATAGCAAAGGGCTAGGTAGGGGAAATATTTTAGAGCAGCCTGTGGTGTATGAGGCAAGCATTAATCCCTTAAATAGTATAGTTACTAACAATCTAGTTGCATGAGACCCTATAGTTGCTTGTTTGCATGTCAATAGTGCATGCTTGGCGATCTTCACCCTTTGCCACACACCCTCGCGGTGGCTTGCAGGGTATCGTGTAGATGTACATGTAGATGAGATGAGACCCCTCATGATTTCGCGAATTATGTCGGAGCACTACAGAAGTCACCGTTTACAAACACAAAATCAGTCAAAATTAATCGAACCCGAAAATGATAACTCTTACAGTTAAATTATCTTCGTGAAGACGCATACTGAGGGAAATGACGTTAAAGTTACGAAAGTTGACGTAACAAAATCAGCATTAGTAAAATATTCTTTCAGATAACTCATACTTGATCCTTAGGAGTTGTTCCTCAAAATAAATATGCCGCAACGGCAAGAAAAAATAGTTTAAGCTTTGATTTAATTAGGTGATCATTTTCATCGAATGGGTGAATGAGCTATTTGTCGGTGAAATGCTGGAGAGGATGAGATTGGGGCCTCAAGCGATTGAATTCACTGAGCGAAGTTTTTTTAATAAGTGGAAATTTGTCATTTTTTCTAATTTAAATTTCAAATAGCACCCTCCGTCATCATTAATCCTCAATATGATGAAGGTTAATTACGGCATTCAGACTTTTAATCTATTCAATGCAAATTTTTCCATACGCGTTAAATTCACTCCTAGAGCCTTTTTTTATTTCCTGGGCAATTATAATTATCTCTGGATATATCATTATATCATACGGCATGAGTAAATAGTTCTCGGGCACCGGCGGAAATGAATTCTTTGCCATAATTTTCTGTCAGTAACCTATCACTGGATCTAATAACGGAAAATACCTGCGGGACTGGATCAGACGCAACATATTTTTAAATGTTAGTTGTTGGAAGAATTTTTATCACCGGTAAGTAAATTTCACGAGAAAATACATGCATGCCTACCTAAATCTTAGTAAGACGAGGCTATATCGGATTCATAAATCGGAAGAAGAGCTTGGTTATTTCCCTAATTCCTAAATATAATTTTGTTTAGTTTCAAGACGTAATCTTGCACAGGTTATATTTCCAATTACATCGCACCAGATCCAACCGAATAACTGATATTGGTATTCTACCGATTACGGATAGGGAGTTGACGGACGAACTTGTAGAATACCTTCACTCACTGAATAGTATTTTTATGCTCCTATCATTCTTTAGTTCTTCATGCTCCTGATCTCAGTTCATTCCAATTGCATTTTTTCCCACTTCTACGTAGCCAACAAAATTCCATTCTACAAGCAATACCTTAATGTTTTGTATTCCTCTACTCATCTCCTCCATGCATCAATTCTGCCACCTTCAAGTTCTCCAGCAAGTGTCTTTGTTCCCCTATAGCGCATCATACTATGTACAAGTACCTAATATTACGATTCCCTTTCGCCCAATCCACTTCGTAGTCCAACCGCTTAAAATCTAACCACCTACCATTTCTAAAGAGTCTACGTAACAGAATCATAATAACCCCTACTGAACACAACCAACTCACTTATAATTGTTACATATTTAAAATGAGATGCATATCGCAAATTATCTCTAATTATTTGGCTTAATAACGCTGCAATAACTTTCACAACTGTCGTTCACTTAATTACAGCTAAGGACTAACCGGTTACGCGGAACATGCACCCCCAAAACCAGACAATGTTTTAATCAGTTACACAAATGTCAGAAAACTTCTCAAAAGTTGCACATGGTCACGCAGTATCACATGGGTGCAATCTATCCTTGCATCAGCACGCATTACTCCCATGCATTTCCCTTAGCGACCGGGAAGCGAAAGAAGTGCCACACTTTTCCTTAGTTCCTTCTACTGCTTTTCTTCAAGAGTTCATCGCGTCCGATTCTCGCTCGCATCCTCCGCGCTCCGTCCACCTTACCCCAGCGTCTCGCGTCACCGGCTCCCTTCTGCACGCGAGGACACGAGGCATGACGGGGACGAAGAGGGGGACGGGCGGAGGGAGGAAAAGGGGCAAAAAGGAGAGAGATTGATAATGGAGTGGAAAGAATAGGTATAGAAGAAATAAAGATGGGACAGATGATAGGCAATGATGTATTACGGATTATTAGACGATTCATCTGCCAATTATTAACTACACTGTACCATGAAAGCCCACCTCAGCATGTACCCATGAACGCCATTACAAGTGAGTTAGGGACATTAACTTAAATCGTGCTAGAAAATAAATAAAAACTTTGGGTTTTAACAGCAAAAATTATATATTAATATGTGTATTTATTGGAGAAAAAGTACATATAAGAGTTGTATCAATTTTGTACTATGTACATACTTCCGTAACGCCCGAATGAGCAGAAATCAAATTGTGGTATTTATTACGGTCCCGGAAACAACTTGCTTTTCATGTACATTCTACTTCTGAGAATATAAATTAGTTTTTTTACCATTTATGTTACAACTTTAGCCCAACGTTAAACAAATTTTTGGACGTTATTTCTACATAATTTGAGCAATAAAGGTAGATATTTGCACCCACTTAACGCTATTAACTATTAGCCATATAACTTTATCTCTTATGTTAGAGCCTTAAATACACTTTTCTCTGACTTTTCATCAAATTTCTTCCTCCCTATAGGAATCACTGCCCACAGTCACCTTTTCTCCAACTCTTTGAGTCTACTTCAACCGCCGTATTTGCCATTATTAAACTATGTTTGCCAACCTGAGGCCAAATATTCAGCTCGCAAGCATTTCGCAAAGTATGTACAGGCACTTCCAATATAAAGTTACCACTTCAGAGCTGAAATGTACAAACATCGATTCCACCTATCAATGTCGCCCGAGAAATCACAGAAGGCTAGCAAAAAGCGTAAGGAAGATAGAAAAGGTTGTGTGAAGGAAGGAATATTAACAGGAGGGAAATGACGGGGGTATGGACTCGAAGTTTAAATGCGGCAAAGAAGGCGACCTGGAGTGTAGGAGGAAGAGGGGTGAAGGGAAAGGAAGGGAGGAAAGAAGAGCGGGGAGTGGGAGGGCGAAGCTGAGGGGACCACTTAATTCCGACTACTAACCCGTGGTGGTGGGAAGCGATAACAACAACTGCAAAAAAAAAACATAAAGGAAGAGGAGCAGTAAATGCTGCGCAGTGCCTTGGGAAGGGGGATAGAGGGTTGTTCCGGGGGACACCAGCTGGTGAGTGTGGGCAAATGCGAGTGTCCGCACGCGTGCGATCTTGCCCTTCCAGTCAGCAAAACGCCACCGAAATCTCCTCCGAAACAATTAAGTAACTAGATCCTCCGTGATGGAAAGAATCTCCCACGATCACCGCCAACGGTCGTGACTTCGCGACGGCAGAGGGGTAGAGAAATCAATTAGGGGAACCGAACTCCCTCAACCCTTTCGTGATAAACAATGGCCAGTTTTCCTCTCCCGAAAGCCGTTCACTTACAAGCCGTTTTTGAGTACTGCATTTGAAACGGCTATTAAGAAGGGGAAGAGCAAAGAGCCCACTTAATTAAATCTACGGGTCGATACTCTGCGGAATTTTATTCCCATGGGTTCTGTGCATGGTGCGCACACTTAAGAGAAACCGGTAGTACATTAGCTCCTCGACAAAAGAAGCAAATACTTGACATGAAGCAACACAAAGCATTTCAAAATAAGAGTCGGTCGGATGAGTAGAAATTAAATTTTAAAACGTTAATACGGAAGGATTTTTAAATATTGCCACCATAAGAGTTATGATTTCATTCGATCGCCACATATCAATAGCTCGCAACTAGCTAGGATAATTAGAACGTTATTACTGGAGACAATTAGACACGTCTCGATACAGCTTTGCTTTATAATGAGCTGGATGAAATGATTTAAAATTATTTTGAATACCTATGCGTGCCCTAATTGTAAATATAGGAGAAAATACTTCTTGGGAGTGTTTTTACAAAAAATGTTTGAAATCTAAAATCCACATTATCTATAACGCAAATGAATTCACTTATTAAAATTCCACACTTTTATTAAAACCGTCCTAGGTTTCGACTTATACAGTCATTACCAAGGTCATAAGTCGAAACCTAAGTCGGTTTTCATAAAAGTGTGGAATTTTAGTGAGTGAATTCATTTACATTATCAATACGTGGTTCCACGAAGTCAAGCCTAGCAATTTGTTAAATTCACATTATCTGTTGGAAATGTTGAATAAAAAAACCCATGGACAATTTCACCCGATCAAATCCAGATCTTTTTTTATTTACGCAATCACCACACCGCCACTTTTAAGGAATCATTCCAAATAGCATGTATGTCATTTTGGAACGCCCTCCAGACATCTTAGAAACAAAGTTCGTCCGCTCCTTCAAACCAACTTAAGTGAATCTCATATTGCTACAGAACATTTGAAGTTCGGTATACTATGTTTACACCTACATATTACACATGAATTATTACTCATTATTCATTCATTAAAATATGTAAAAATGTGTACCTAAGATCAAAGATTTATAAATGAAATTAAGAATGTTACATGTTATTGAGCTGAGCTACATTCAATGGCAATCTGCTATATTTGACTCATTGAGTCATGTATGTTAAACAAAATATCTAATTAATATTTACCCGTATTTGATTAGTAATGTATCCATGTAAGTTAGGCATGTGTGTAATCGTGCCTAATTTTGTATTGAACAACTTTTAGTTTTGCATTCTTGTAATTTTTGGTTATCTGGTGAACTTCGTGCATAAAGCAGTAGCAAATCTTTCGATCAAATACACTTGTTCTCTAGAACAATAAATATGATATATACATCTATTTAATTGAGACATATCTTCCATATCATAACTGATCCATCCTTCGAACGAAACAAGTTCTTTAAAAGACGAATGGAATTTTATCCATTGAATAAACAAATTCAGGATGCAGTCAGCATTTTTCTCAGAATCGTATCCATACCATTTAGGACTTAAAATTCGAATTGGAGGGCTACTTAAACATTCAAATCTAGTCGAACCTGAGCCCAAACAGAAGGAGGAAAGAGCGTGGCCTGGAATGCTTAAAAGATCACATATAAAAGTCACATCAAGGCCGCGATGGCTCTGACCTCAAAATGGCGGAAGAAAAATAAAAAGGCGCCGAGGAAGACGGACTCGTGATTTTCATTCCCGTAGCCTTCCCTTAGAGTGAATACAAAGCATCGCGGATACTGAACTTCGATCCCCTCACTTTCACAGACAGTGAGAAGGGGATGGGAGTAATCATCACCATACCGATTTCCCGCGGCGGATTCCAGACTAAACGAAGAAATCCACTCACCAAGCCGCTCAATCTTTGCTGCACAACCAACTGACAGAAAAAGGTGAACGATATATTTTTCACACTTTATTGAGAAAGTAAAACCCTACTGGTTTCTAAGCTCTCGTGTCATTGTCAAGGGTACTCCGACATTTTCACAGTGGCTAGCCCTTATATATACTCACAGGTCAGTCTTTGCATCTAAATTATCTGGTTTAAATTACATGTCTGATTTTAGAGTAGATATTTTAAATGTCCATGACAAAGAAAAAAGGCTCGATTTATTAGAAAACTTTGAGTTACATCTGCATTTAAGGCTTTGGGACCGAAATTGTTCAAATGAAAGTGTACCGTTCAATCTGTCCCCATTTTATCACGTACCTTCCCGCCTTTAAAAAGCATTATCCTGACCTTCAACACATTGCTTATCCTTATTAATCATAACCTCTAAGCTTCCCCAACCACTCCTGCAGTTTATCCCTCATTGTGAGCATATATAAGGACTCGCCACTGTGATAATGCCGGAGTACCCTTGACAATGACACCAGTGTCGAAACCGGTAGGGTTTTACTTACTCAATACAGTGTGAGAAATACATCGTTCAAGTTTTTCTGTCAGCATGTCACTTTTTTCACAGAGTATCGCCTGATTCCATTCAACTTACAACTAACTAATCTGAATTTGAAGTCAGAATCAGCAATTCGAGCAGAAAAAATGAATGCATAAAACTGCTTATTCAGTGAATTCCTTCGTTCAGTTTGGAACTCTGGATAGAATCCTTTGCGAGAAATCATTATGGTGCTGATTACTCCTAATCCTTGGGTCTGTAATGGGATTGAAGTTCAGTTTCCGCGATGTTTTTTATTCACCCAACAGAGAGAGAACTGCGCTGGTTAAAGCTTTTACTCGTAGACGAGAACTAATGACAAGGTCGCTGAGTAGGGCCATAAAGAAATGAGTAGTGAAAAACCTGATATGGAGCGTGACACTATATTGTGGACACTTTAGGCTGTAAGGAGGGAAGATAGCAATAGTCTGAGGGCTTTTGGGATGTGGATATCGAGAAGGATGGAGAAAAAGAGTTGGGTCGAAAGACGGACGAACGACAAAGTGCTACAGACGTTAGGAAAGGAAGTAGTATTTTTTTTTTGTTATTAGGAGGAGACAGAAGGTCTGAATGGAGAATTGAACAAAGGACGAGTGTATTTTGGAGGACCTGATCCATGGACGAAAGTTGGATAAGCAGGATAGAGGGAGGAGAAGAATTGGTAGTTTGGATAGAATGATGGGAGGTAGGAAAAAAAACAGGGAAAAAGATTTGCTCAAACTTAGGGGGGACTAATTAACAATCCACTCAGCGGTCTATTCCACCATCTATTTTACCTATATGGTATTTTCCGTCCGACTTATCTACAATGAGAGTTTAAGACAATAACGTCGCGTCCGTTGTCCTTATCGCCGTCCTTATGAAGGTTGTTCGTAACCGGAGGCCGAGAATGCTTTCTTGGCCTCGAAACGAAGGTTGGTCCCACGTGTGGACCATTAAAATGCCTCTCAAGCAAAGCGAACTATCAAATGCAAAACATTCAGGCAATTTTATTGAATTTGCATTGACAGTTAACCGAAAGAAGGAAACTACGTAAGTAATTTTGTAAAAAACTGTATTTCCGCAATATTCTATAGGGAGGGTAAAATTAGCTGTTAATTCTTGGTGACCAATTACGATAACGTGTACGAATGAAATAAACTGGAATTGAGCCAAGAGGAAAGAGAGACGCGTACAATAGCTTCACCCCCGGCTTCTTTATATCGAGGCATTAAAAAAATTATCGTTCTACTTACATAACGCAGAAGAATTATTCCTCATTTCTTCCCACGAATGTTGATTTTCATATAGCCACTTACCTGAAAATGAAAAAAATCTTTTAATAAAATATTCAACACAAAAGAGACAAAAGATTATCCAATTTCGAAAGCAACAGTAGTGGAGATGTTTACAGTAAAAAATAATTGTTTTTTTGACAGCTTAGTTGAGCCATAGACCAGATCGTATATATCGTATCATAATAGTATAGGATAAATTCATAGTTATCAAGTTTACAACTAATATAATTATTATTCATTATTAATTAATTCATTAATGTAGCAAATTAAAATTATAACAGTAAGACAAATGGTTAATGAAAAATAACGCTAAGTGACTTTTAAAACCCCAAAAGACGTAAAAAGAAAACAAAGGAGTCCCGCAGGTCTCATAAAAGAGCAAAAACATCAGCATCGCGTTTTCGAGAAAATGACTACTTTTCGTAATAGTCAGTCTAATATAATAACTATGGAAAGGAAAATGGCCAGATAGCAGCTGAAGATCAATTAGAAGACTAAGATATTAGTAGGAAGCAAGAGAGAAGATGTCAAAACCAACGTTATACAAGGAAAATAAAAACTTGATTGGGTGAAAGAGTTCTGTTACCTGGGAATAACCAACGCTGGACGAAGAAAGAAAGAAATTCCCAGTAGAATAGCCCAGGAAAAGAGAGTACTCTATCAAAAGAAGAACCTAATTACAGCTGGAAATACAAGCGTAGAAGTAAGGAATAAATTTATCAGAAAGTACATAAAGGGCATGTTTCTTTACGGCAGTGATTCATGGACGATGGCAGCAGCGGAGAAGAAAACGGTGGAAGCATAAGACGAATGTATTTCGATTTTTTATATAAGTAGTGTGGATCGCAAAGAGCAAATTATCCATAAATTATATAATACATGTATAGTGCCCTGTTTTTTATTACTCCATGAATCCATGCTATGACAAAGCAATCGCCTTTTTTTTAAGACGGATGTCACCAACGGTAGTCAACCAAAGGTAAATTGTCATTGTGCTTTTTTAAATCCGTTTTTGATAGTCGTTTCAATTAAGATACGGCTAAAAATCTCAAAACAATAATCTCGCTTCGTTTTATTCTAAAATAAAGGTCTGTTTTCATCAAGATTCCGGAACATTTTAATCTCGGAAGTTGAGATGAAAAAAAATTAGCTTACATATTTAAATTTTAGAGAAAATTTCGTATCAAGTAAATCATCGATACGAGAGAAATAAATTTCATGAATGTTCCCCATTCAGGATATGAATCGTTGTAAATATATTCAGTAGTAGACATATTGCATGCTTGTTTTGCAATTTAAAATATATTTGTGCTTATTATGTTTCGACTAGAATATAGTTGTTATTCCTAATTAAGTATGTTAGGTAGCGCATGGCGTGAATTCACCCCCTGCCACACTCCTTATGGTGACTTTCAGGGTATTAAGAAGAGGAGTTGCAGATGAAAGCATATTCTCTTAAAGTAAATTTCATGCTATGAATTGATCCGATTCGGGATAGGTAAATTGCTCGCTAGCAAGACATTTTTAGGAGATTCTGATTGGCTACGTTGTACCAAAATTATTATTTTTTTAAATAATATTGGATCAATAATTTTAACCGTCAAACAGGTAGATTGCTCTTGCTTTCCCGTAGGTACTTTTTAAAGCAAAAATACACCAGTTAGACGCGAAGTATGTGGGATGAATAGTGTGGCGGTGGACGGCTTTTTCAGCGATTAGGAGATTTCATTGGAGATGACGGCTGCTTCGGACATAGTCGGCACGTCCTCTTAAGGAAGGGCATCCGCTGGCATAAAAGACGACTGCCTCGGAAAAATCCCCCGTCAGTGGTACCAACCGCGACGGGACTTAATAAAATCCTGCTTCTAGAAGCCATTTTTACTAGCACGTCACATTTACGCATGCCAAGAGAGGATGACAAAACACTTTCGCATAAAAAGCCCCACATAAATATGTTTAATGTCTCTACAAAATATTGCGTCAAACACGGAAACCGTCACTGTTTGATATCAAGCAAGAAGGAGACAAAGGCGGAATCACAAATGTGATCACTTAAGGGTCCAAGATGGGGTCAAAACACACCCGTAGAAATGATACAAACTACTGAAGCGAGTGCCAAAGCAATTATGAATGACATTACGAAACAGGAATTGGTAAAATTTTTGGCAGAGCTCTAAATTGAAATATCGCTGCGGAGTGCATTGGGCCGAATCAAGGACGTGATAGCTCCTGTCTCTGCTTCCAGCTTTAACTTTCTACGTCCACAATTCATTCTGAGAGGCTACAATAGTTTTTAAGTCCTTTCGATGCCTTCACACAACTTCGGTAGAATTAGGTAGTATTTGGCAGCTTTATTTGCGACGAATCGCGAAACTTCACGAATGCTGACGGAGGGAATTATGCTTCATAACTTTTCATTTATTTTCGCACACTATTTTAAGAAAAGGAGGAAAGCGTAAATATCGCAATTCTTGTTCTGACATTTTCCGTTAAGACCATCAAATGCATCGTAAGCACCAGAACACGTATTTCTTTTCTCATTATTTTCTCTGGGTAACTACAATCTTCATCAAAGTCAGCAAAGAAAAATCCCTCAATACATTGTAACTGCCTTTTTTTTACACATCTACATCTGCATATATACAATACCCTACAAGACACTATAAAGTTGTGTGGCAGGGGTGAAGCAGGCATAGGGTTTGGAGATTATAGAAGATGTTGAGGGAATATAAAAAGCCATATCCGCAGATATAAAACACAAGCAAGGATTTTAATGCGCCCTAATAAACTGAAACCAGCCACCAACACTGAGCCAGTGAGATCATTCTCAACAATTACAACATGCAGCTGACTGCATTATAGATCTTTTGAATCGCACCGAAACTATTACCTTCAGTTGAAAAACGAATTAAATCCCGGATGAACATTTAACCCGAAGCAGAACAGTGGCAAGTGAAATAGGGCGCAGGCATATTGTGGTATTTACAGTAGACCAGAATAGAGGCCACGGTTCGTGAAGACGTCAGGAGCAAAGTTCAATGGTTAGACGCGAACGAATCACTTTCACCCTCCGAGACTCGAGCAACTAGAAACAGGTTGAGAGCACAGAAAACGAGGAAAACAGGTTCCCTCGTGTGTAATCATTCTGTTTATAGCTTCAGGTAAGGAAACTAGGCGAATTTTCCTCAGAGCTCAATTCTCTCTCGCAGCGTTCGTAGGATTTACGAGGGAACTGAGTGGCATTCCAATTAAATCAACGCGTACTGGATTTATCTCTCCATCTAAGGCGCTTATGCAACTGACCGGCAAAACACTGAGGATTACAAGAAACTATAACTTCCAACGGAGGTACTTCATAAATGGTTCCGAATAAAAGAACTTTGAGGTAAATTTAGTATCAATACAGCGTAACTTGGGAGCACTGAGGTAAATTACGCTTCATCAAAACAGAAAAAGAGGAATATTAACCGTTTTTATAGGATGAACGATTCGCAGTATTCACCAAAATTAATTATCATTGAAGAAATTAACAACCAAATTATGACTTCAAAACATTTTGTTCCAGTTTCATCTACAGCTACATCTACGTAATGCCATGCGAGCCACCATGAGGGTGTGTGGCAGGGGATGAATATCACCAAACATGCATTAGATTTTTCACTCCTTTAAAAAGATTATTAACGGCCATTAAATACTACGATGATTTATGGAGCTACATTCACTTGCGATGATTGTGGCTTTTTGCAATCGATCATAAAAACAACGCAATTTTTTATTTAAGCTGCCTGGGTGGAAGTAATACACGTATGGTAGGAAAGGACGTAGATACCTGTCACGAATCCATAGCTGCTTACATATTGAAATGCTACAAAATTATCTTCGCAGCGATATCTATTTCTACTGACGGCCCTGCAAGCAATCTCTAGAGTGCGGGAGAGGATGAGTTATCGCCAAACACTTGGGACACAAATTCATCTACATCTACATAATACCCTGCAAGCCACCATAAAGGTGTGTGGCAGGGGTAGATTCATTCTCCACGGCTCCAATTCAGGCTCCATGTACCTAGTGGTAGGAACGTAAGTATATTAAATCAAACATCACTCAACCTTTCCTACTGACTTTTAATTTAATTTAAAAGTCTGTGAAAAAAGTGGTGTTTGATATAATAATGATAATGCAAGTAATAGTTCATACGAAACTTTATAATCCTTCCATCGAAAGACATCCACAGGCAGAAGTCGGAACCTCTACATCTACGTAATACCTGGGAGCCACCACGGGGGTGTGTGGCAGGGGGTGAAGATGACCAAACATACACTATTGACATGCAACTAGGATATTTAATGGAGACATGCTAGATAACAGGGTCACATGCAGCTAGATGCTTAATATCTACGTAATAAGAAAGGGATTATTGGTTGTTATTACATGAATCATGCACTACAGACTACTCTTGACTATATTTCACCTGCCTATCCCTTTGCTACGCTGCCTATTGTTCTCTCTTATGGTATGCGGGAAAAATTACATTTTAAATCAATAGGTATAGCAATCTATCTCTCTAATCTTGTTAAGCATGACCCACAGCCAATCGAATCATTGCAACACACTCCTAAATCTGGCGGTAAAACAGCCCTTAGGAAAGATTCTGTTGAGTTGTAAGCGACCGAGGAGGAAAAAGATTATATCTCAGCGTACACCTAAAATATCCGGTTTTGTGCAAGGAGAGGAGAAGAGCTGGAGGGTTTGGTGGTGAGTACGAAGGTTAAGTGCACCGTGGTCATGGCCTATTATGGCAGTGGACACGATGTGGACCGACTTTAGATGCAAGCTGGCGGGCACAATCTCGCCGGTGGAAAACGACCGCCTTTCTCCAGAACTTACAGCGGGCAAGCGCCAAAAGATGTCGGAACAAAAGATACAGAAACAAAAGGTACTTGAGGTTTATGTTCAATTATATCAATCCACAAGTTGCCTTCGCCAACGTTGCCATTTGATTATAGTTCTTCTTCAGAGTTGCCGCAGAGGATTAACAATTACCATACAGGCAACAAACCTAATGAACATATTCACAAATTTAACAACAAGAGTGAATTGTGATGATACCACAAACTTGGGCATAGTGTCTTAGAGCACATTAGCATATTAAATATTAGAGTAAATGTGGCATGCCAGGGTATGTGGTAACATTGATATGCTTTCTTGTGGTTATTATTGTTTGCAAGTTCATCATATCTGCCGGTGTTTATGGTAAAACGTCATCTTTTATGTTGCCCCGAAACAGATTTATAAGTAAATGGAAATATTGACTAGGGTAGAAGTGATATATACCCAGAAATCCCAAGAACCTTTTTAGTGCAGTCTAACGTGTTCAACAACTACATTGATTATGATTCTCCATTACCCCGGATTATTACACCAGTCCATGAGAAATCCTGTTGCCTGCGATATCACCATGGAAAAAATAATCCTCTTTAAGCAAGGCAACTCTGATGAAGATAAAATAAATATTGATTTGATGGAAAGGAAGAAAGTTAGACTTTTTTATTCGCATTGAGGAACAATTACGAACAATTAGCATTTTTGTGGTTACTAAACTGATTTTAGGAAGAATAATCAACCACATAGATGCATTGGAACAATAACATGTAACGCAACTGTGCGACCATCACAGTTTGACTTCAGGCATATTAAGATTTTATTCCCGGTTTGCACGTATAAAATCTCATGTTCCAACGCGGGCACAGCTATATGCTGATTCTGTGAAATGATGCTTTATAAATGAAAAGGGAAGAATAATGGGGAAGGCGCTCAGGGGTCAGAATAGGAGAAAACCAGTAAGAGAATGAATAACGGGAGGGAATATCAAAACGCCAATTGAAAATTTGGACTAGGCGACAAAATGATGATGAATCCAAGAAGGGATTTTAGCGGAACTTTTTTCACACTTACATAATCTACTTAATACCCTGCAAGCCACAATAAGGGTGTGTGGCAAGGGATGAACCATCACTATGCATTCATTATCAATCAGAACAAATACTGTGACCCTCACTACCATGCAAAAAATACTATTCCGTGCATAAACTACTTACGTGCAGCTTAGAGGCAAACTTTTACCACCCCGAGGAAAATAGCTGACATGTAGTTAAGCGACACGTGGAATGTTGGCTATGAATGACACTGAATTTATTCATTTACAAAACAAAACTAATTTATTCATTATACAAAACTAATTTATTCATTTACACAGAATAGAATAGGACTATCATAATCCTTCCTACATACCTTAAAAAACTTCAAGCATAACAGTCTTTCCCGGTGAATCACATTGGGATATATGGTCAGGGATTCGTGATTCACAATAAAATATGTATCAATACTTGCGGAGGAATATCAGCAACAAAATACGCCCTTGGGTGAGAGGGTTCACTCCCAAAAAGATCCCAGTACGGCACAGGAATAAGAGGGAAGGTCAGAATGCACGTGATGTGAATGTGAGCGGGTGAAAAGAAAGAAAGAGGAGAGGTGCAATCCTACAGAGATTAAATTGACACGGAAATACTGGGCACCCTCGAGGAAGCGTCCAAAGGTCCCATGTGAACATCCTTGAGATACGGCGGCTCTTTTCATTTTGAAAAGAGCCACCACAAAACCTCATCTTGCCGCATCACAGAGCCAAACCGTCTCAAGAATCCAATTGAATTTTAACAAAATTACTCAGTACTCTAGCTACGGTGGAAGAGTGACTTAAAGACGAGAACAAAAATGAGTTCTTCACATCACGAACAACACTGAAAAAAAATCGAGCTTCAGAATAACGGCACCGATTCCCACCAAGATATCTAAGATAATTTTAGAATGCAATGATATTCCTTAGCGTAGGGGTAAGCGCGAGCATTTCTTTTCCTTCAATGCCAACGGACCTCACCTATCCCTCATCCGGTCAATACAGAATCGCCGTCAAAAAACAATACCTAAGAGCAAGAATTTTATTACTCGTCGTGGCGTCTATGTTTGATACATGACAAGAAACACGAAGCGTTCAGGGGGGGGGGGGGCGAATGATTTCTAGAGCCAATCGGTGGAGTGTCTTGGTTCGGCGGGAAGGGACTTAAGAAGCCTGGCCAATCTTCGTCCCCAGGGCGAGAGACACAATGGGAGGAGGGAGCCGTGAAAAAGTCGAAGAGATAGCGCGGAGGACTCAGATGCAGTATAAAAAAATAGAGAGAGAGAGACGGCCGAAGAGAGCGAACTAAAATAGGGGATGACGGTGGAAGAAAGGTAGGGGCGAGGCAGAAATCGCACGCCAACGAAAGAGCGCTCCTCTTCCTCTCTTGTCTCCGTCTTCGGCTGGGAAGGAGGAGAACCGGTCAAGACGGGACACCACGCACGCACACACCAACTCGCTATGGGAGGAGAAGGCAAAAGAGAGGAGAAGGAAATGAGGGAAGAAAGGGAAAGAAAGGAAGGGGGAGGGAGTAGACGGAAGGGCAGGGGCGTGGCGAATCTCTTTTGGCTGGCGACTATCCTCCTCGCCGGACTCGAACTGGCCGCTCCAAGGCTCAGACTCCCCTTCTCCTGCTCCTTCCCATCCTCTCCGTCTCTCGTCCACCTCTTCGGCACTCAGAGAGAGAGCGACGGGGAAGAGGGAAGCTGACAATGTAAAAGCGGAGCAAAACTGTGGTGGGGCCAACGTCCTCCCTCGCAAAAGGAAGGAGACGGAAATTCTCCGCGGTTCCCTCTCTTCGCGTGCTTCAAATTTTTATCAAGTCCTCCCACTCTACCCCCGGTGGGCGTACGCGGGAAGCGACCATCCTTTGTCCGCCTCTCCTGCTCCCCCTTCCGCCGAGATTGGATAAGTTTTTATTCGCTTTATGGATGGAGAACCGCGGGAAAGAATGGAGTCGAGGAAGGTCTGGGGAGGAAGTTGTCGCGCGTGAATATTATAATGGGAGAAAATTAGCAAGCGAGGCAACGAGGAAAGTGGTGGCTAAATGTCTAATTGGACGAAGGAAATGGATGCACTAAAATTTGCATTGACTCGAAATCTGACGAATTACGCCCCAAATATCACTGTTCCTTCATCGCCGTAGCTTAATGAGGTATTTTATACGTACCTGGCGTGAAAACAGCAGAAATTAATGAAAAGAAACAACTAAGTGAAGTCTGAGAGAATTTTTTTCCATTCCATTAGCGGTAGAGTTTGGCTTTGTGTACATGACAATGCAACCTGAACTTGAAAATGACGCTTTGCATAGAAAGCATTCCGAGCAATAACACGCTCACGCAAGGAAAGTGGTATTCCAAGACTCGAACAATTACCTGAGCCACTCAAGAAGTCAACCTTGTACAGTCCAAGTTTAATAGCAGTGGAAAGTGTGAAACGACTCGAATCGAGGGCAGCGAAGAACGTTTACGGTCGCAATTCATACTGCACTCTCATTAAAATGTTCCAAGGAGTGCTGTAAGCCAAGATTTCATTTCCACAGTGGAAGCTAATTCGACCTAAGTTAGGTATATCAAGAGGATATCTATTATTAATATGGATTTCTGGAAGGGATTACCGCAAGTGAGGCTGAAATGAAAACATCTCAATCACTATAGACACTCAAATTGATGATCAGTCACATTCTCAGTAAAGGATTCCGTATAAACTGCTGGTGTAAACAAATTGAACGGTGTCAGGATTGACAACGGTGAATTCTTTTTTAGCGGAAAGAAAAACTATTAACTTTGTGAATCCTACTACAGATTTATTCACAGTAGGTACTACCTATGTTTCAGCACGTTGTGCCAACATCATATAGCATCAGGTATCACCGGGACCTGCTGATGGCACAGGGTGACAAAAATAGGTCGTGAAATAGAATAAATCTGAGGGGGGCAAAGCAACTTATTTTTTCATTATATACGTATAAACTTTAACGTGTTGAAATAGAAGTCATTTGCATAATTTATCGATAAGTAGTCTCTAGAAAGTCAGAGGCTAAAAGGAATTTTAATTGGAGCATCTGAGGGAGAGAAAGGAAATCAATCTGCAGCTCGGTTAACTTTTTATAAAGGAAACCTACGGCGACATTCGTGCGTCTTCCAAAAATCTAGAATAACTTAAAAAATAAGACCTGGAGAGGAAGAGGAAAACACGCACGGTTTATTTGCGCAGTGGCTTTTGAGAGTCATCGTCTGAACTGAAACCCCCGCCAAGCGGAGTGGATGGGAAAACAAGAGGAGATCGGGAAAAATTGTCCGTCTGCGCCACGGGCGTCCCTAGCGCGACATCAATCACAGTCGAGCGCGCGGAACAAACAGACCTGAATACATTGGATATACAAATACTCCCAGGAGGGAAGGACTTGCGATTCGCTGAAGGTATCGCCATCCTTTTCCGGTGGGAAAATATTCCGCCGCCGTCGCCTAATTGCCAGAGAGACCTTGTAGTCCTGAGCCATTTTCAAACTCAGTTGACACACCCACTACAAAAGTGGGGAGAAAAACGAACTATTGATACTCTTGCAATCTTAAGAATATACCTTTAGTTGCGTGGGCGTGCCTTCTGTTTGCATAAATAGTTGAAAACATCCCTGAAGAACAAAATACCAAGGTCACCAATTGATATTTTATGCTCGAGTGTGATTACGGCATACGAACTCCTATCACTCCGGGGGGACGTGGCAAGAAAAATAGTGCGATTCAGATAAGGGTATACCTACTGGAGATTTGAATGAGCGGCAACATTCATATAGGAGAGGTATTCTCGAGCAATGACACAGTGAGCTTTCCTGTGAGGTGATGAACAATATTGGCTGTCACTGAGAAATTCGACCCGTACAGCGGAATTCAGCTCCAGGAATTCTAGCTATTAATTTATTACCGACCACATACCACAATATACACAGAAATTGAATTTTAAAAGGAGTGGTAAAACATCAGAGAGATTCAAAGCTAACTGGAGAAAACGAAGTTATATTTAAGGTGACAATGCAGTGCATGACTGATTAGATTTTCAACCAGCCGACGTGAATATTAATGAAATAGAATGAACGAAGATTTTAGGTCAGGCAAAGAATTTTTCACTCAGGCTAAAAAGAAAAAGGCGAAAATAATACGACATTCCTCCAAAATTTTGAATTATAGTCCCGCGAGAAATTAATTGGGGAGGCTTCTCGAAAACAAACAGGAGCAGGTAACTACACCAGCAAGACGTAATTCATATTTTTAGACGCTTTAACACGATTCAAGCACCCTCGTCGCCTCACCCAGAAAAAAAAATATTCTCCGAAGAAAGTGAAATGAAATTATTCTCGCAGAGAATGAATTGGTCAAGCCAATAGAGCGCTACAAAGAAAAGCACTCGCACGGACACACCACACATCACTTTGAAACCCTTTATACCCGCTCCTCACCTTGCACTCTGGAATCTCTCCCCAAATGAACCTTGTTACGGAGAGACGAGACACGTGATTCCCATCCCAGTGGAATTTAACCTCCACCGCCAACCGGAATGCCTGACACTCCTCTCTCACTGACAATTCTACTCACTGCCCCCTTTCTCTCGCAGTCGGCCGCACTACCTCAGTTCCATTCTCCTCATGGTCCAAACATATCACACACACACACACACACAAACATATGCACCCCACGCCTCATTAGTTCAACGCTTTATGCAGGGAGCGGACTGCGACTGACTCCTGGCCCCCTGAGCGCCGCTAGCTTTGCTCTTCCCCGACAGTTAGATGAATTCGAGTCCTCGTATACTGCGCTCTAATGAGCATTTATCCTCCATCATTCCCCTCCCCCTTTTCCCTCTTTCCAAGTGCGGAGAAGCAATGGATTCGATGCGATTGTGCACCCAGATCCAAAGGAGCGGCAGCAAGAAAACAAATTACACGTGTTCAACTTGGGATGTCTAAAGGCATAAATTCACTTCAGATGCGAAAAATATTCTTTCACCTTCGACCTATCAGGTCATCAGGCCGACACGGAGTTCCGCTGATTTATTAAGCACCAATATCCTTAATTGAGGCCGTCGTTATGATTTAAGATAATCACAGTGGGTAACAGCTTCATTAACGATGCACTGTTGATAACACAGGAGATCCTGAAGTCTATTAAGTTCGCTTGCCAACATAACAGATATTTATCTAGACAAAGTCGACCCACCAAGTGATGCTACGCTTGAAAAATTGCATCGCTGACGTCGAAATTTTAAAAGCTTACACTAAAGAGGGAATTCAATCCGAATTTTGATTCAATTACATCGACAATAACAGAGAGTTTAACGTCACCTTTAATAACTCATTCTACCTCCGTGTGTAGTTCCGCAAGATCAAATGCCATGGGTTAAAGTTATAAAAAGCCTCATACTTATTATTTAGGCTGAGGTTTCTCAATTATCAGCATAAGATCGCTTTCCTTTTAATCTCCCTAGCTCTTACATTTCCGGTAAGTCTCTAGATTCTTTACGTTTGGATTTCCCCGTCGTATCAGCATTTTCATTCCCTAGACAGACTATAAGCCTCTTATTCAAAAGTTCCCGAAAATATATATTTCCTTATTACCGCTTCCTACACATGATGAAATCATTTCCCCATTTTACACGAGCAGCAGTTAGTTGTGACGGAGGACCTATAAAGGTGGTAGCGTAATGCCACCAGATTAGGGTTAACGCAAAACAAATTCGCATTTGGAAGCAAGACTCCAAGAAAAAATTATAAGCCGTTTGCGCACAAAGAATAGGGCGTTTAAATCACTTGAAACTAAATATTTGGTCAGGTTATAAACTGCATTAATTTGCACGGGACAGGATTTCAACCATTTCCTAGGAGCACAAATAATCCTCCTAAAATATCAAAAGACCTCAACTATCCCGACTTCACTAAACGGGCGTCATTAATATTCATTCCTTCTGTAGCTGCCATTGAAAATGTGACCGAAGAAACTGCTAGATAATTTTCGCAGTCCAACTAGACGACCTATGGTGAGGGTTTTTCTGGAATATTTGGTGGCAGTAAAACCATAAACTTGGGAAAAATTAACATGGAAAGAAACAGGAAAGAAAACTGATCTAGTGGCCACGCCGAGAATTCTTTGCTTGCTCCGGTACAACCGCGACCCCTCCCCATTTGTTCTCAAAGATCCAACATTCCCCTTGAACACACAAACGACCATCTTAGTAGATGCAATTAAAAGAGTTTTATAACTCGATTATTCGCGAATATGAGAGACGAAGCGACCACAACACCCTCCCTTTTTTTTAGAACCGAAAGAGAATAACAGCACATGCTTCCTCGGAACTACTTTACAACATACATGCTATCATTTAGGTATATCGTTATACCGGTTCCAAGAAGCGATTCACCGTATCACTACCCTGATCACAACCGCCTGCTCACGCATCAGTGCGAATTTTCGTTTTGTTCCCATATGGGGTTAATTGCGAGGGCGGCAGGAAATTATTAATTCCAAGAGGGATGAAAAACCTTTCTTCACAGAGGCCTCTCAAGTGCTATTATGATTATATTAGCCCTTGGATCTCATTGTGGTAATCTATTAACCATAAAATGATGGCAATTAATGAACTCATTCATGCTTTGAGATATCGTCTGATTCCACTCGACGGAAAATGTAGGTATTACAATTTAAACCAGTCGTCCGGATTTTAATTGCATTACTTTACTTCAGTTAGCAGAACAGAAATGTAGCTTAGAAGAGGGATGAGGGATGAATAACTTGAATCTTAGAAGAGGGATGAAGCTTAGAAGAGGGATGAATAGCTTGAAAGATAAAAGAATGATAGGGAGTAAACACCAGCGAGGTTTCAGGAAGTGTTAAGTGTTATCATTTAAATCAACGTAGTACTGTACCTGCCACCACAAGGGTGTGAAGCGGGAAGTGGCTATATCTCTAATCAAATTCTATTCGATTGACTATCCATGATGAATGATTAATGAAGAATTCAATGAAGCAAAAGGGATGCCAATTACGGTTCTTCATTGCACCGAATGCAAAAAAAATTATCTCCTGCAAATGATGCTTAACTACGGACCTAGTTTTAACCATCCAGTCTAGCTCCATGGTTTTCTGCCGGTCGAGAGAGTTTTCACTTGGGTTACCAGACAAGCGGTTTTTTCCGGACGTGTCCTCTTTACAAGGACATCAATCGAAGCCCGGTAGGAGTTTAGATTCCTGCCCGGAATCAACCGGAAAGTGAAAGAAATATCCAACAAACAGTCAAATTAACTGGATGTTCAAGAATGTACGCACATTCTAATCAAAGTTTCCTCTTGGTAGGCTTTCTTCTACATTGGTGCAACCCAGATGTCAATGTTGTTTTACCGATTTGTATTTCTCATTCCATTATTGAGCTTATTCCCCACAACGAGGAAAGAGGAGTGCCCGTTGATGTATTTGTCCGAAGGGATTTGTGACGCATTTTTATCCTCAAAGCCCTCCCTTATATTCATCGTAACCCTTGATTTAATGGAAATTTAAACTCTCTCGTCACTTTTTAACGTTTCTTTTTCTGCTTTATTTATCTCTTTAGTTCTGTTTATACTATAGGTACTTCCCTCCATTGTATCTAAAAAGCCTATTCTTTTCTTGCTCTTCCTACTTTTTCCTCACATTATACGGCCTTGAATGAACCATCGTCTCTTCTCTCTTGGCTGATTCATTTACATTACCTCTTCCTCATTTATTCCAGCAACTTTCTCTCCTCCTCAACTTTACCCATCGTCTTCTAATTTGCCTTCCAATTATAGCCAATTCGATACAGAAAATAGCTATGGGAAATCAAAAAAATCTTACTAGGCATTCTCAACTCAATGTTTTGAGACTCTTGCAGCCACACTGAACTTGATGTTGTCATATCTGCCCTGCTGAACGAGTACAACGGGCCACGTGCTACGAAGTTCTCTTCCTTCCATTCTCTATATATATACACCTCTCTCTATCTCACGAACGCTCTCCCCTATTCGGTCCGAAGACAGCCGTTTATCACCATAGCATCGCGGACGGTATCCATCAGATAGCGATAGTTTAAGATGAGGATCGCCGCCCCAAGTTCAAACGATGATTCCGAGCCTTCAGAGCGTCGGCCGCCGAGGTCCCTGCCCACTTAATAAACGGCGAATGTACACAAATGAGCTGGACGGCACCTTGAGACTGCAAGAGGGCAGGGGAGAAGGGAGTTGGGGAGGAAGGAAGGAAGGGAAGGGAGTAAACAGGAAGGAGGGAGGGAGAGTGAAGGGGACACGAGCGAGAGGGATAAGTCATGTAAACGATGTGGAAAGAGAGCTGGAGGGAGGTGAAGCTTTGTGTGAAAGGAAAAGACGATATAATACTGCGGCCCAAAATAGATTTTAAAAGCTGGAGGTATTTCTTTTACGAAAATTTATTTAGAAAATCCTATATAATCCCGAAACGCAGCGAGTATAAATGTCACTTTCAGAAGCCGCTTTGTATGGAGCTTTTTTTTCCACGCAGATAACCTAAGTTATCGTCTGCACACGTTATGCTTAATGATATCCATAATATTTCTTTTAGAGCCAGGCAAAATCGAAAATCCTTTAAATTTCGGAAAACTGGAAATTTAAATCAAATAATTACTTCCAGCTCTCCTTTCAGTAATACTGGCACAAAGCTTTCGCTTGTCTCATCCAAACTCTCCTACATACATTCTCTCCTAAACCCGAGACTATATATCCCTCCCAATGAGGGATTCCCGGAATAAAACAAAATCCATCTAGTACCTCTTCCACATTAAAATAGCACTAAGACAGCCAGATCACGTTTGGCAGTTTGAATTCTTGCGTCAAGCCGCGGCGGCACGGCGCCTAATCCGCGAGGAAAAATGAAGCCGAAGTAATGCCCGTGGGGAGGAAACGATACCAACGAGGGGAGGAGGTAATGCAGGAAAATGGGCAAAGGGACACAAAAACGCGTGGAGAAGTCTGGTATCGAATGGTAGGTACCGCGTGAATACTGACTCGTGAAAAGTAGGAATGGCGGCCGCACTAAGGCACACACCCCCACTCCCTCCGCGCTAATAACGTGTGCAGCGGAGAACCGCGGAGGTGGGCGGCGTGGGAGGGGCAGAGGGGGGGGGGGGAGGCGAGAGAGAGAAAGAGAGAAAGAGAAGGGGGTGTGGATATGGGGAGTGACGTGAGGGGGGAGAAGGGCATAGAGGTGTACGAGCATAGAGTGAAGGTATCAGGTGGGAACGGGGAAGCAGTGCCGCCAACCTAGCAGTGACGGACGAGGGCGCGCAATGGTGCGCCAGCAGGAGAAGCGAACTCACACAAAACAACTAGGGGAGAGAAAAGGGGATGGGGGTGCATGAGGGGAGGTAGGAGGAGTGTTCACGTGTTTCAAGCGCAGGAGAGCGAAAAGAAAGTTCCATGGGGGAGAGGGGAACGCAGTGTTGTGGGATGAGGACATTTGGAGAGTGGATAAAGGGCATGAGTACGCTAAGGGAGTAACAGAGAGAGAGAGAGCAAACAGAGGAGCTGAGTTCAATGCTTAGATCGCGCTTCGCGATTAAAAGGAACTAGCCAACAACACGAGATGGTAGGGGGTCGATGGCAAGGTGTGTTTCCTTACTCAGTTCACCGAGTCACTTCGTTATAACGGACAGATGCGGGGTCTTTTTTCAGGAGTCAAGCTAGCTAGCTGGCAAGAGGCAAAGCACCTACCGAATAGTCACCCGATGGACGGACAGAAAACGGCGAGCTGACTTGGGAGATGTAGCCAAAACTTGCACTTTCTTTGTGCGAATAGATTCAATGGCCAAACCCTTACGACATGAGAGCAATATAAAGACCGAGTCCTAGATACGCACGTAGTGGTGCATGTAAACAGGATTTTTCCACTCCTCAATCGTTTTATGAACTACTAAAAACATATATCTCGAGAAAATAGCATGTTTGGCCTAATTCGGTGAATTGGATGGCAATGCAAATCTAGGTTGTAACAATACTCTGCGCGAGATCTGTGTACCGGGAGTAAAGACCGATTTCATGACCATGCTCGCGTGAGAACTACATGTAAAACATTAATTCCGCACGCCTGACACTTGGCAGGCGGCTTATAGAGTCCATACCCCTGAAACTATGCACCCCAGCAAGGGCTAACCGTATCTTAAATCCTATGAAAGTTTCTTCAAAAAATTCAATACTCGAATTTATTACAGCTTATTAATATTTAGGGCAACAGTTTATATCATATGTCGGTAACTATGGTAAAAACACACGTTTCATTAATGACTAAAGGGTCAAGTTAGTTAGGATTCATTGGGCAATCAAGGTAAAACTAAAAAAAAAGTTGATGATCCACCAAATCTTGGGAAAAATGCATACCTTGAGAAGAGAGCAAAGATTTGCTAACCTTTCGAAAACGAGCATGGTTGAAGTTTAAAAATCTCACTCTCCAAATGTTTTATAGTACATTTTCTCGAATAACTTGTAAAAGCTTCACTACATATGAGGTTTCATCTATTCCATGTGGGGAAAGAAGCAGTTTATTCGAGGTAAAAACAGTCTATCAATGAACCAATTTTCTTCGTCGACAGTAGGTCCGACAGTATAGTTGTACACCCCTGAGAATTTTACCCAGCCAATACCCGATATTTCCTGATTCCCATATCACAATTCTTCGCCCACTACTTCCATTTCTTATTTTCAACCATACACCTATTTCTCCAATTGTAAATACTTCCAACTTGCTATTCGTTCTTTGCATTTTTAAACTCACTGGCCATATCCACCCACGAATGTCTCGGACAATCTCTTTTTCTCATAAACCGTTTTCTTGTAATACTTCCCCGTGCAATGTTTCCTTACGAGGAATTTTAAACCACGGTGCCTTACCAATTTTTCACCCCTAATCGCCACGAGCTGTCCCAACTACAAGCGTATAAATTCACGAGTGGACGACGCAACAAAACCGTACGACGGACAACCCGTGACCCAGGGGCGAGAGATGGCCACTCCTGACCCCAGGACGATGGACCGAGGACTCCTCCCGACACTTATACAACGCTCCTGCACTCCAAAGCAAGAAGCATTCCCAACCGAAACGAAGAAAGACCTTCTACATTTCCTTCCCCAATCCCAGACGCGCATTCTCGCCGCATTTTTCTTTGATAGAGCCGGTTACCATGGGGACGAGGCGAGTGCATCGGGGTGAGGAGGAGGGAGCGTCACGTCGCCGGGGTACCCCCCGCCACCCACCCTCCTCCAACTTCCCGTTCCCCAGGACCCCGGTGCATCCCCGAAGCGAGCGTCGACTTTTCGTGCAAACTGACAGCGGAGGACAGCGGGCATTTTTCTTCTTCTGCTTCGCGACGGTGCCAGCGGCATGGCCAAGGTCCACTCGCACGAAAACGTATCTCCCCTACCAAATGGGGGCGGGGGGAGGTGGTAGCATCATTCCGCATGGCGTCCACGGATGACTCAAAAGAACTGCATCCGACTGATGCACAAAAAAAACGACACCTTGGAATCTCGGCGCGGATGAAACCAGACAACAGGGCGTACCGCAGATGTTTGCTCACCAGAGTTAATTTCTGGTGCTGAGGGAAGATTAATGTTTGCGGAGGAGATGGAATTGGCAATGAATTAAAAAGTGCATAATTAGAGACGATAGAATAGCCTTTTTCGGATTCCGCAACGCACAAAGGAAAATCAAGCAGAATTCCAAGGAAAATACATTTTTTTTGGACTGGTTTCGCATCGCCGCAGAGCTTTTGATGGTGTAAGGATGCTACAGTGCAGCAAAACCGGTTGGAGAAAAGCGGAGAAAGAAGAAAACTTATCCACATCTCTCCGCTATTTCGTGGAAAGAATCAAGGGATCTATTTTCACTCATTAATCTATTTCATAATGGCTACTTATCCGATTTGTACTGCACGTTAACCAAATATCTATGTAAATGTAGAACTATATTGCATGACTAGTATTACCAACATTCTGAGGAAAAATACTGCTATAAATTGCATTTAGGGAGTAAAAATGCCAGGCTCTCTAAATCGTCTAGAGGTTCCGTCAGCAAGACCCAGAAGAATTGAATTCTTTTGATGTTGAAATTAGCATAGGGTACCTGCATTTGGGCGACCTACATGCGTGCCTGAAAAAAAAATCTTTAGAACCTAAATACAGGTATGTGAAGATGACACCAGTGCAGATTTTAACGTATCAGGCAATATTTTGTGGAAATGTGAGACCTTGATAATGGCAATATCTTGCTGAACGTGGGTCGGTGTAATAAACTTAATGTGTACATTCACAAAGTATTTCTTTGATAATGCTAAATGACACATATGCTTTGAAACTAGCCGTACCTAAATAAATTACAGTGGCAACATACGTTGTTTGTACTCCACATTTGGAATACTATAGAACGACTCCATTTTAAACTCGCGAAAATTAAGATAGCACAGAAATTTATGAACTAGAAGTGACAACGAATGTGCTGAGATACACGTGATGCGTGATAAAGCTATAAAAATGCCTAACATGGATATAGAGAAGCAGTAAGTCAAAGACGAATTATGTCAACAGATCTATGAATAATAAAAAAAATTAAGAGTAGTAGCCACGGTAAGGTAGCCACGGTAGACAGTTGAGCGTGAGCATTTGCTAGGATTGCGACTTATACACGGAGCAACAGAGGGGCTCAAAACAAACATTCACTCACAACAACAAATTTTCTTTTCCGTGTACGATAATGAAAAATCAAACAAGTGCAAGAGATCTCTGGTTTCAAATCCTAAATTCGCATGTGCACCCCTTAATGTCGGGAAATTGAGGAACGCTTAAGGGTCTGCAATCCTGTAGTAGTAATTATTCGGGGAAGGAAACCGACAGCTAAGGTCAATTGCGCCATTTAGAAGAGGTGGGTACTTGGATATGTATAGGATATTTATTTTGGAGGAAGGGTACAGTGAAACACAGCGTTGGCATTAGACTGTTGTCAATAAAAGGCACCACTAGGTCCAAAATTAAACGTCACATCCGACGGACGGAGTACTGAAATCGAAGTACTCTTCACACAAAACACCCAAGTGGAGACCGGTAAGTATTCCAATGAAAAAAATTGCCTCAGAAGATTCGACCCTGGGTCCTCGGGACGAGAAGTCAGTAGTCTAGCCACCACACCATCCGGATCCCCGCCTGCAACGGAACCAAACGCTTCTCCAGCAGGAAAGAGACACGCAAAAGAAAGACAGCAGAACTAAGAGGTACGAAGAAGGCAGTGGAGCGGCCCTTAAAAGTGAATTGAAAGCATGAGAATACTCATCGTTAAAAAGGAAATGGCGAACGGCAGTCTGCCGTGAAATTTCCTTGAAGTTTAATATTTCGCCCCACAGCGGTCGCGGGACATAATGCACGGCGACTTTTGCTTCATTCTCTATTCGCAAGAGGGGAGGATGGTCGACCGGATGAAACGACAGGTGTTCTGCTCTGCGAGGGCGGGGAGCAGAAAACGACGGCCGCAGATAATGACGGCTGCTCGTGCCCCGCTCCTCCATTCTAAAACACGATATTCCGCGAAATGATAACGCGAGTGAGGATAATGAATTGAGTCCCGGGCTGTTTATGGCCGAAGAGCTGCTTTGCCGTCAAGCTAGGTAACAACAGAGGGCACGGAGGGGAAGCTAGGAGTCTTTCAAAATATCAATTACAAAGTGCTTGCCTAGGTACGAAGGAGGTTTAGACGACCGAATTACCTATCATAGAATAACGAGGACATTTTCTTGGTCGCTTTGATATTACGTGATATGAGGACTACCAGGAGAGATTCAACGAAAACAATCCAGCGGGCTTGCATTCGTGCATTGACGAATACTCATCTTACATCCAACAAAGAAGTTGCAACCCTAAGGCTCACCACATTTTTCTTGAATATTACCTACTTTCAGCAATAATCGTTTTTAGCTTAGGTCTTTGCTGTGCTGGTTTGTTTAACAACTTAGCTATAACCAACTGCACCTTTATCATTCATCTTCAAAATATTTACTTCAGTTCCACACCATAATACAAAGTGTCCTCATTGTTAACCCACAAATACTTCTAGCTCAATGTAAAAAAATGATGGTAAAGGAGAGGCTTCTATGTGCATACACCAAGCACTGTGACTGATAGCCACCAAAGGAGAAAAAAAACCAGAAGCTTTTCGAGTTCTAAGCAAATAGTGAGAAAGTGGATTCGCTCCGAGGACAGTCAGTCCTCCAATCTATTCTGGTTCCTGAATTCATTCCCTTCCCCGCATCCCTCTGGTTCTCGGCAGGGGGACGCTGCGCGGCATCGCTGATTGGTACGGGACGCCTCGACCAAGGACGCCGCGACGGCAGCGGCCACTCGCGCAACGCGAGGGGAGCACGTCTCGGAAGACTTGCCAACCACATCACGTTGCAGGGCAACCGGCGACGGTTTAAGAGTTTCGCAAGACCCCATGGAGGCGGGAGGGTGGGTCGAGCGAGCTATAGCCTAAGGAGCAGCCTGCCTCTTCGTTTGCGAAGCGGGAGTGGTAGTTACGTGCGGAGGATGTGGGCGCCGTCGCTGGGAGGGCGGAGATTCGTGAGGTTGCACTGGTTGGCGATCGCGATGGGATGGGGGCCAGGGGGGAGGGGAGACAAAACAGGGGGAGGGGGGAAGCGCGGATCCATGTGACTATGATACATCTACTTCCCATCAAGCCACACCTCCACGGAGTGTGACGAGAAGTGAACCTCTACCACACATTCGCTGAATTATGTGCAACTAATGTTTCACAGCCATGACATTTCTATGGGTAACCATCAGATGGTTACTGACTTACTTTGATCAAGTAATCCTTCATTATGAAACTTAATTATTTGCTTTTCCTGACAATAATCAATACACAATGTCGGTAGAGAGGTAGTATATTAAGCATTGTACACCCTTAACACTTGAGTTTTAAAACGATAACACATACCTACCTATACAGAGTGTATACAGTGTTATCAAATGCACATGGGGTCCTAATAGTTTGGTTGGCATAATTACCAGCTAGTTACTTTTATGCCTACTGTAGAATTTACTGCAGATTTAACGCTAAATGATTCGGTATTTTGAAGAACTATTTTGATTTTTTTATAGTACACAGAAAGAAAGACTTCATATTTTCTATTTCGGCAGTATATCTCTAAAATATCAAGCCCATCATCAAATCTACAATGTGTATTAATAGGGCCGCGGCGAAATATTTAGCAAGGTCAAATAGGTTGAAGAGTTCGCAGATATTTTAACCAAAGGTCTAATCATGATAAATACCATCCAAATTCTCGTAAGCATTTTGCGGCAAAAGAAGATGCGGGCATGATTTTGACATCTATTTGCTAATTTGGCCGATCTAAACACAACTCCAAATTGAAGAATTCTATGTTCGGATGCCATGTATACCGTATTTCAGATGAAGGACAGGACCAGAGGCAGATACTGGATTTGGAAGTTACAACAATGATTTCAGATACCGCGAATGTATTTCTAAGGAAGGAAGTTTTTATTTCCCTCCCTCTTTCTCCAACAGTATCTCTCAATATCTTGCCACGATATGTTCGCTTCATTGAGCAGTCAATAGTAGGCAACAGGATGAACCTGGAGGGCTCGTTCCACCACCTGAGTTAACGGACTTTATCAGAGATGGTACGGGATTGAGATGCTCATTTGCGTAATTTGAAGAAGCAAGACGATTGGGGCTGGACAATGGGAAGAGTGAGACAACAGAAGTGGAGGGACGGCTAAAGGTGAGAGGAAACGTAGCACGAGCCTTTTCTTTCAAGCTTACTGCATTTCTGTCTACGGTAAGCAGTTTACGATGAGCGCAAGAATTTTCACAACCGTTGTGGGTCATCGGTGAAAATTTACCAATTTGGCTATTCCATCCTCAATTGACATGAAATGCACACAAAAACAAGTGCATTGATTCACCAATACATACACAAATTAACCAAATGCATGATCACTCAGCGTATTATTTATATGAAAAAAAAACTTTTAGCTATCTACCCTTTCCTCCAATTAATTTACTCTCAACCATCAGGAATTATAGCAACTAAAATTTAATACAATGTCTTTGAACAATAAAATCTTTCTATATCTTCTGAGGTTCATTTATCCACCTCTTCTTCAGTTATATAAATCGGTTTCCTCATTCTGCATCACCACTTTGCAGTGCATCAGAAAAGGTTCTCTATTTTCATTACGTAATCTCTCCATTGCTGATACGTCTCTAATAAGCCACAAAAATAATAGTATATTTCCATTTCACGGGATAGCATTTCTGTACTCCTGCATGATAATAAGCGTAGATTTATTTATCCAAAAGTCCAAAGACTTTTCACCTCGTTCAACTAACCATTTCCTCATTTTAGTTCTTCTTTCGACATGAGAGCTGCGACAATTTGACCTCAAAATAAAATCAGGCACCACGTGCAGGGAAGAGCATGACGGCTTCCAGCGAGAATACCGAATCTTTGGAGACTTTGACGTGGGAATGGAAAGACTTTTCACGCTCGAACGCGTGGAAAACGATAGGGCGTTGTTTGGTAAAGATGTTAGGAGGGGAGAAGTCGAGGGGCGGGATCAAGGCCGAAAGGAGTTCAACGCGGGGGACGAAAAGCTAACACTTTTCCCTCTTCTCAGGAAAACGATACGAAGGCTGCCTACGCATACGGAAGGAATGACGGCTCCAAATAAATATGGAGAACAATGCCCTCGACTTTTGGGAAACAGGTGGACTCTTCAAAGCGAACACTCGGACTTGGCGAACATCCATGTCTCAAAAATTAAGGTTAAAAACTTTCCGAAAACGTTGCGAAAGAGAGAAGCGATGTTTGAATGAATGTGAGAAGCATGCGAATTTAACGCTGAAGAAACGAATAATTCATCCCCAAAAATGGCCTTGAAAACCTAGCCAGAAGGTTTATCGCTTCCTTTACCATTGTCCTTTTCATCTTTTACGCCATGAGGAACACATAAGACCACAACAATTTTTATTGCGCCTCGGAGTAGCAGACTAGGTGTCTCCTGATGGAGGAACAGAAGGTATACCTACCTATAAGCACGGACGTTGCACACGCGGAAGAGTGGTAAGCGGTAATCTTCACTGCGTACCTGCATGAGAACGATTCACAAGGGAAAAACCGAAGCTTTAATACAAGATGGAGAACGGATTAAACGCCGTAGGAATCCGAGATGTTTTCAATGTCAAGTGAGCATAGATGACATCGGCATAAATCCTCCGCGACTGAAAACGGTGTCAGGGACCGAAGGCAATGCAATGCCAACATTTCTCTCCGAGTGGTCCTAAAACGGGGGCGGAAGCGACGAGCGGCCAAAGCTTGAATCGAGTGGAAGTGGCGCCGCCGGCGGGGTGATAGAAATGAATCGATTCAGAGCGGAGCGTGATAAGCAATCAAGGAGAAGGCTTCGAGAGCGGGGGCGTGGGCTATGGGATGCACGCATGGGAGTCTTCTCCCGAAACAAAAGAGAAAGCCTTTTTACGTTCACGCAACCCAATCGCCTCGTTCGAAAGCGAAGGTCTCACTCTCTTTGTTCTTTCTCTCACCCCTCCCCCACCACTTCCCTTCTCTTTTTATTTCATTTCATTCCAACACACACACACACACTCACGAATAACTAACGACCACCACCACACGGGGCCTCTCGAGAGCGCATGCGCGTGCTTGTGTATGTGTATTTGGGGAGGGGGGGGAAGTTGAGAGGTGGGAGGGACAACAGGGGGTGGGAGCTGGGAAGCGAGAGATGGAGTGGGGGAGGGGACCGGAAGCACTCTGCAGAAGACTGGGAATTTCCAGTCCAAGTGAGCCTGGCACCCGTGACCGTGAAATTGGGGAAGAGGAAGGGGTTGAGGAGGAAGAGGAGGGGAGGAGGGTTGCGTGCGCGGAGTGTGAGAGGACCCTCTTGCTGGACTGAGGAGGGCCGGAGAGAGAAAGAGAGAGGAAGAGGATTGAGGGAATGAAAGAGAGAGGGGAGGAAACGGGCCGACTTGGTCGAGATTCACTCTTAGTACCCTTTTCTCCTTTTTTTCTGCACCCTCCCCCCCTCCTCCCTTCCGAAGACAACGCCGAGCGAAAATTAAGGGTGGTGCGAGTGGAGCATCGCGTGCTCGAAGAGCGAGCGGGGAGTTGTTTCTGTCCAGCCGACTGGGCGCGGGGTGTCGGGCGAAATTTCGGGGGGGGGGACGCGTGGAGAACGGGTAATGAGGCCTACCCTCCTCACAACCGACACACTTCTGCCCTTTCGACGGGATGGGGATAGGAGTGGGGGGGGGGGGGAGGTTGGTACCCGAAACGCTTAAGTAATTGCGGTAACCGAATCACTTAAGTAATTGCCGGCGCCCGGTCGAAATGGACACCATATTTTTTTCGGGAGGATCTCCGTACTGGAATAATGGTTATTTCGCAAACAGATGTTCACTGTGTAATGAGAGGGAGTCGGAAGGGATTTAATGGGTAAAAAGAATAATAGTGGCAGGTAAACGATTCACTTGTATTCCAAAAGAGTAAAGAGCAGGCAATTAGCCCACAATAGCAATACAAAAACGCATGGATTTGGACAGGGAGATGCAGCAGGTGTCGTAACCTTTCATCAACGACAACTGACTGGCGAAACCATCCTATTTCAAACGGATTTCAGCAGAGCGTGAAATAAAATCACGCAAGTTCACGATTTGAATGCTAATTTTTCAATAGATCCGAAACTATTCAGGTTACATTTCAATTCGAAAATGATTCAGTTTCATTTCATTTGACTGAAAATTAAGCATTAAAATAGGCAACTTGCAATGATTTCTAATTATGTAATACCATAAAAAAATAAGCAAAGAAAATTCGAATCATATTTGCCTTGCTGTTGACTGCATAATAATTATCATTCCGTTTATAAAACGCATTAGCAGGAATGATAAAAATATATACTTGCTACTATGCTTTCTCTTTTAGTTGATCTTCAGGGCAGGTATACCAGAAACCCTAAAACACATTCGGTAAAAGTATCCTCGGCCAAGTCACATGGCAAATAGTGAAGGAGAAGCAGACAAATTTCAATGTAATGTAGGTATAAAAGCTGGTTCTCTCTCCGGAATTGGTGGCGAGGAAAAATTCACAACAAATTTGCAGCGTTAATATATTTTTAAGCATATTACCACTAAGAATTTTCATTATGTGACTTGGATTCATCAAATAAATCGTAGGAGGGGGCTGGATCGAAAAAGTAAAAGAAAGACATTTTGGCGCTGATTGGGTCTATCATTGAGTCCAGATTCGGGAACTGGTGATCAATATAATGATGACACGATTCAAGGAGTTTGAAACAAAGGAACTATTGCGTATCGTAAAAAAAAACTATGAACGAAAAGTAATTTTCCCTTGACTACGGGAATGGCTTCGTTGGAAAACCAGTGCGCTAAAAGTTTCCATAACGCGACCTACGTAATGATTTCCAATCGCACGAATACCAGTCCGATAGACCGGATATGTTTCTACACTCACATTACAACAGCAGGTGAGAGAAAAAGAAAGAAAATCATCTGAGTTTAAAGTTTTAAAATACATTTCCCAAGAACAAGTAGCGACTTTAACGCAAACAACTACATTATATCAGTAGCGTACGCAGGATTTCCTTCTGGGGGGAGGGATAGGGGTTTCATTAATATATGTATGCGCATCATCATAAAATGGTATTTAGATTATTATTCACTAAAACAATAAATAAATTAGAGCGTAGGACATTTTGCAAGGTGAAAAACGTGATCATATTTTAAACGTTCTCAGGGGTGAAGTGTGGGTAGAGCGTTACACATATACCAAGTGATAGAAGTGATGATTCATCAATTCAGGTAAACATGTTTTTAGGGACCGTTTAAACCCTAAAACCTGTATGCTACTGAATTATATCCGTCTACTGTACTATCAAAAAATTTGCGTCTCTCCTTTGATTCGTTTCACCCCAGGGCCATCCTCATTACTGAAACCTCACTTTCAAGACTAGAGACAGACATAACCACGCCTTATAGGCGGCTTGTCTGGTAACACAAGAATATAGATACATGTAGCATCAAATTAATACATTCTATAGAATTAAACTTTATTTAAAAAGTTTATTACAGGATGAAACGCTCATATCCAGTTACCATCCTCGACCACCGTTTTCAATTAACGAAGCAAGTACCAGGACGAGAGCTTTCACAGTCGTATAACCGCAAATGGCTTAAACTCACGGGACATGTTGACTCGGGTAGCCGCGAAATAAAATCAAGTTCATTTTCATCGCCGAGTAATTTACAGCGGGGAAGCCGAGGGAGCGAGGGCTAATAAAAACGCTACAAAGTCCCTGCGAGGCGAGTTTTGAAGCCTCGACGCCTGGAAATAATTTTCGCTGCGTGGCCGAGCGGAAAGGGGAAGTTTAAAGAGACCTGTTGCGAGTGGAAATGCCTCGCGATCTTTTCACGTTCGAGAGAGCGTATGCACCAGGGAGGAAGAGGAGGAGGAAGAGAGAGAGAGAGAGAGGAAGAGATCCGAAGCGGCATAAGAAAGGGAAGCAAGCGGAAGGAACCGGTAGGGCGGCTGCGAGGAATCCTGGTGAACAGCTGTCCGTATCGCGGCAGTGGGATCTCGAGTGGGTGGGGAGATGGGAAGGAAACAGGATGGGGGGCGGGGGTAGTTTGGGGTTGGTGGGAGCGCGGGGGTGGAGAGGAAAGAAGAGCGATTCACTGAAGCCATTCATAAGGGGAGCATCAGATAACGAAGTGGGAAAAAAAACACATGAGCCACTCTCCCTGCAAAACCGTCACCGTAACGCACGCGAACTTCGCGGACAAAAGGAAACGCCGCATTCTTTCGCGGGTGGTTGGGTGATAAAATTAAGAATGCGTCCTTTTTTTGGCGATTCCCATCGTGCTGGAGGCCGAGGGCGGACGTTTTCGACTGGGGCTCATCTTGGGAGAGGAGAATGCCGATTCCTTCCCACGCTGATCGTTACTCGAAATTAGCTCCTTTGAAAAATCGGCGGTGTGACTCCTACGGAGCTTAACTCTCCACATTATACTCCCCAGCTCTTTTCACACCGCCTCCTATCCCTTCTTCCCAAGTGCTTTCCCCGACTCCTTCACTCTCCCTGTCACAGTTTTTCTCAAGAAATTTTTTTCTAAATCAATCTCAGGAGTCTCGGAATTTGAAAATAGTTCATCTACAGGAAAATCACATAAATCATCACTGTACTTATACAAAGTATTTAGATAAATGGCCATTTCAGAAGAATCGTTCACACATATCGCAACGCAAGTACAATAGGTGATTAGCCTACCAGCTGTCACGAAGAATCGTTCACACATATCGCAACGCAAGTACAACAGGAGATTAGCCTAACAGCTGTCACGATAGAGTGAAACCAGTTCATGGTCGTGGCTATAAGAAATAAATTAGGGAATGAGCATTGTTTTCTTTATGACCCTAACATCTTGATGTCGGAGTCTCAATATTCTTCATAGAATTGCATATTCAAAATAGGGAGGATGATGAGCAAAAAACAAATCTCTTTAAAAAGCTAAAAATAAGACATCACGCACATCCCATTCTTATGCTTCGTAAATGAAACATCGCGATTGAAAACACTAACAACTTTCCACACGTAATATATTTTAACAACTTAACCGACCATGGTTTCAGCACATAGTGCCATTATTGAGCGTTGATAATGGCACTATGAGCTGAAACCATGATCGGTTAATTTCAACGTTTGAGGATTGACTTTGTGGAACCACGAGATTGGAAAGGAAAATTCGTTTGTACATTCCACATACACACGTTTTACTTGCTTCGACCATGGTTTCGACAACTTACATGTCATTATCAACGACATGTAAATTGTCGAAACCATGGTCGAAGCCAATAAAACGTGTGTGTGGAATGTACAAAGCGAATTTTCTTTTCCAATTGGTGAAGTTGTTAAAATATATTGTGTCTGGAAAGTTACAAGTGTTTTCAATTTGAAATTGACGTCAAGTACGTCTAGAAAGTTCAGCCAGATACGCTTTTATATGTTTTATATATCACGATTGACCTGTATTAAGATCAACATCCATTATTTGAGCATTTAAATTAAGTATGCTCAACGGACTGATCTAAGTTCAACGATAACACATTCCGACAAACTCTTACATGATTAATTCGACAACTATTTCGCTCCCACTCGATTCCGTTCCATTGATGGCAATCCACTTCGAGGTAGAGCGATCATGACAAGTATCACCCCACGCTTCGTAAAGAAAACGCACGCAAGCTACCACTCTCGCGAACAGAGCCCTGGATGAAACGCAGAGGAGTCCTTGCTTTTCATTTTCAAGGGTGCATTTGCTCATGCAAGCGGTGCTACCTCGATTGTTTCTTGCGCTGAAGATCAAGGGCAGGCGAGCGAGATAGTCGTCGAGCGCGGGGAAAGTGGGAGAAGGAGTGGAATCCGGTCTGCGGGGGAGGGCGTTAGATAAGATGGGTCTGGGAGAGGAGGGGGGGGGAGCGCGTGGGAGGGAGAGAGAGAGAGCGCCCAAGAGAGGATGTAAGGAGGAGGAGGAGGCTTTGGGGAGAAGGCGGACCTCCTCTTCTGGTTCGAGGCGGACGATTCCTCCGTCGGATTGATCGAACTGAAAATGCAACTTCACGAGCCGGGCCTCGAGAATTCAAGTCTCTTTTTCCGCACAGGCGATCTCTTCGTATGTTTCCACTTCGGTGGAGTGAGGTCTCTTCGGGGAACCAATGGATACCGATAGCACATAGTATACAAGAGATGACGAAATGCCCTTCCGCCGTTGTTTCGGCATAGGTTCACACTTGATTCTAATGCTATTACGACCAAAAGTCCTAGTTGTTTCCTAAGGTATTTTACGCCATTAAGCGTTGGGAGGTATTTGCATAGGGATACGAATTCCAAAGGGAACGGAAAAAGGGTGGAGAGAACTCCAGTGTCGGCGAAAGACGCCAAGGGGTACATGGTTTAACGTAACATGCGACAGACAGTGTATTGAACTAGAAACGCTCTCTACACAGCACTCAAGTGGGGATCAATTTACCAATGACAACTCTGTAACAGCCGGGATTCGATCTAGGGGTGGTAAGCTGTTACTCTAGTCACCACACCAACCAAATCCCGCAAGGATATCTATCTCAGTTTTTAACGCTTCAAAAGTGGCCCCAGGATAAACATGCTAAAAAGAATAAAATTCACAGTTCAAGAAACTTCGCTCTGCAGAATACGATTAGAGAGATAGGTTGTCCACAATAAGATTTAAAATGTCATTTTTCCGCGTATCATACGAGAACATAAAAAGCAGATTAGCAAAGAGATACACAGGTGAAATATTGTTAGAGTAGTATGTAGAGCATGATGCATGTTTAACAATACTAACCCATAGAGGAAAATTGAGAGATATATTTAGATAAATGCCTTCCTATCCAGAGCTCACCTGATTACTATGCAGATACTAACCATTTAGCTGCACGCGAATCTTATACCTAATTTGTTTCCATGAAGTAGTATCATTTTTACCTCTGTTGCCTGCTAGTAGTGTATGTTTGCTCTTCAACCCCTGTCACACCCTAGCGGTTGTTCGCAGGATATTACACAGATCTACATCTACATAATACTCTGCAAGCCACCACAAGGGTGTGTGGCAGGGGGATGTAGATGAACATCGCGAGTTTCCCATGGCTGATTACAGCAGAGAGTCAAATTCACTGTTATTCATGCCGTTGGGCACCCCGAAAATCCTACGTACCGCACTAAAGAATACCAAATAATGCAACCTATATCACGAACAGCACCTGAGTTTTCGGCAGAATTAGATGTCGCAATCAATCAACCATGCCCACATGTCTTGATACTAAGACTGACTTTCACCACTTCAAATAGTATCAATTAATTGAGGCTAGACTGTGACTTTTTCTACTTCTAGCGGGGATAGGCAGCAGACATATTTTAAAAATAATTCCAAGAATTCGCCATAAATTCAGAGAGTGGAATTTAGGTGCCTACATCAGGATGAGAAAATCAAACATATCTCCACTAGAAAAAGTAACGATAACCTGATAGTCAAAACCAGATGATTTGAAACATTAAGAGAGGAGAGTCATAAACGTACCTCCATATGTGCTGGGGGTATAATTAACGCTAAGTTAAAAAAGAATTGATTTCACCCCAATAGGCCGAGAAGTAAGCAATTCACGAATCAACAAAGGTAACCATTATTAGTTCAAAATATATTCGAATTGATCACAAGAATGATGGCTTACCATAAGATCAATAGAATTGTGCAAGCAAAAATGTCAATTTATATTATACACTTAATATATATTTATACCGAAATTAACATCATCGGGGATCATACTGTTGGGAATCAAGCGACTTACATTTAGTTCTGAGCATATAATGCATTACGAACAAATGAAATCGAGAAATCGAACTCAAAAGAAAGATTCGAACTATGAGAAATTTTTATCTTAATTATCTATCTAATTTCTTTACTTGTTATAGTGCTCTAACGCTAATATCCTGACTCATCATTACGTTTTCCAATTTCTCTCCCCTCTCTGTTCCGCATCACCAGCATTTTTCCTTCCATCACGACCTTTAAAACACCCTCGCTCATTATTATCCGTTCCGTCTACTAATACTGTCTTCTAATTGCTTCAGCTAACTGCCTCTCCTTTCCTACCGTACCAAGCACTCGTTCCTCGTTCGTCCTCCTTCCAGACCACATCGAAAAACAGCCTATTTTTTTTCTCTTTCACTTAAGTCCACGTTTCCGACGCCTAATTCCCGAAGCGATTCTCCTTCGCACTTTGCTGCCGATATACACTTGCGAGCTACCCCTGATTTTCTTCCACCTTATCACTGCCCCTACCTTGAACGTATGTGCCTATCTATAATGAGAAAGACAGTGAACCTCTGCCTCAAGAGGGAGAAAAATTTAGAAATAAAGAGAAAAAACGACTCCTGCGAATATTGTTCGCGAGGGACTCAAGGTATTTATGTCAAGTTAAAAATTTATCGCTCTAATGGTGATTCCGAAAACTTCAGTAGCCAATGACCTTTTTGTATACATTGTGCATATTTTGTTTTCATTCACCCTTAAAGAGATAGGCAGTCAGCACGATAGAATATGTACATATTGGTACTGAGGCACCTAATATGACTTTCGACAACAAAAAGAGCCAGATTAAATTTAAAAAAAAATTAGTTGTCTAGGTAGTATGATAGAGAAAAAGCAGGAGTAGCTAGCAAGGCTTAGTCAAAAGCGCGAAGGAGAATCGTCTTGCGAAAGATGCAGCAGAAACATGGACTTTAAGGAATAATATGGATGAAAATTGACTTTCTCCTTTTATAGGTGAGTGTGAAGAAGGATGCAGAAGGGGAAGAGGGTTGAAAGGAGGACGAACGAGGAAGTGCTACGGATGGTAGAGGAAAGGACTGATGATTGACGAAATTAGGAGTAGACAGGGTTAGTGAATGAAACGGATAATAGGGAGAGAGGGTGTTTAGAAGGGTGTGGTAGCGTGATAGAGGGAGGTAGGCGGAGTAGATATATGAATACATATGACGCGGTTTAGTAGTTTTCAAGCTGCCGACTCCTTAAAATTTCCACATCGTTAAAACTTTATATGACTCAGTTCCGAAGAGCATGGCTTTTTACAATAGAGTGTCGAAAATCATATCCGAGAAAATAAACAGACGAAAAATTGCAAAATAAATATTGAACAATATTAATAGAAATAATCAAAGTCACCAATCGATAAGGATTTTTTTACACCATTCAATTAAAATGTATTAAGGATTCAGGTGGATTAAGTTGCATGGGTCAAACGTTAAAGCAGCTATTGGTTTTTTTTGCGGGCATCATAATAAATACAGGGTGCGGCAACATAACTTCCTTTTCTATATGGATACATCCATATAAAAAAGGGAGTTATGTTGCCGCACAACGAACTAGAGCAGAAATGAATGTTGGCCATGATAAACAGCAGTTTAAATTTAATTCATACAAACCATTTAGCAGAAAACCAGGAGGTACGGCTAAATTCACAATGAGTTTTTCACTAAAATTTCCTCAAAAATTCATTTACAGAGTAGAAACTCCCTCGGAAAGTGATCAAATTAGAGGAAACATTTAGAGAACAACATGCTGTTTTTGAGTTTTGAATCTAGAGAGCGATGAATCATATAGTTGGCCATGTCATTTGCTTCGAAGGAAAAGATTTTTCGGGTCACCGACGAACCTATTACGTCTGGCTATTCGGTGGAGGGTCCAGCATGGGTGGACACCTTAATGGAGTTCTAATGGGGCGTAGATAAAAAAAATACCAGTGGACGTGTGTTTGTAGCGAGCAGAGGTCATCGCTCCAGAAAATCCTCCCCACAAATATACCCACAGGAACGTAGTGGAATCGAAAAAAAACATCCCAAACTCATATCCGTAAAGGACAAGAAGGCAGGAAATTATGCTCCAGAAGGGAAAGCAGTATCAACAGGTGCCCAAAAATATAGAAGACCTCTTATTCAGGGCCCACAAACGACCAGGAGCAACACACAAACGTGCATGCCACTCCCGGAAAAACCAGAGGCACCCCCTAACCACCCTTTACATCCACCAACCCGCTCTCTACGTCACCTGGACCCCCCGCATCGGACTCCCTCTTTACACCGACCCTTCCACCAGTCACTCCGGAGTTTTGGGCGAAGAGGACCAAAGGAGAGGAGGGGGGGAATATCTAGATGCTATCAACTCTCCGGAGAGCGCGCTGTGCTTGCGACCTTGGATGGAAGCGAGACGTGAGAGTAGTAAGTGTGGAGGGGAGGAGAGGAATGGGGGATGAGAGGAGGGGTGGAGAGTGGCTAAAAAATGAAAAGAAACAAAAGGGTGGGAAAAGCGGCAAATGTATGGGAAGGTGTAGAGGGGGAGGGACTGGGGAAGGGGATGGGGTAGGGAATAAAAATTTCGTGGGGAATGCAGGGAGGTGGTGGGGATAGGAGAGAGGGTGGAGGGAGATCTCGGTGGGGGAGGGTTCAGGGAGTTCCGCGGACTGAGGCAGGGGGAGGGGAATTTCAGGGGGGGGGGGGGGACCGCCAGTAGGGGGCGATGACACTTGCACGGGCGCCACAGGCGAGCGATCGTCTCTCTCGGCCTTGAAAAGAACCTCCTCCTCTTCCTACCGCCAACCCCCTCCGCCTCCCTCTTCAATCGCTATGACCACCCACCCCCCTCCGCAGGTGAGTCCTCCCGCCTCTCACCACCGTTCTTCTTTCACCACACCCCCCTATGGGCTCATGACACTCGCATCATCCCCCCCCCACACCACTCCCTCTCCCTCCTTCCCCACAATTCCACATATACACACGAACGCACGTCAGCCAACACCACCTCTTCCAATCCCCCTAACTCACGCATCCACTCAAACGCCGAAGCGATCCCAGCACCACCTGAGCGGGCGGAAGAGGAAGGAAGGACGGAAGAAAGTGTATCTTCTTCTCACTCGCCTCCGTTTCCACCACCTACTTCCCAATTTCCTCCGTTCCCCTCCGCCGAAATCCCTCTCTCTCTCTTCATCCCTCCTTTGGGTCCTTTCATCTTCACGATGAGGACGACTTCACTCTCTCTTTCTCTTATAGAACATGATTCTACGAAATGCATCTGCTGAATTATAAGCACCAATACAAACTTCATAGTTTTTTTATAGGAACACCCTTGTCATACCTGAGGGGGGATTCGAACCTACTATCGTTACGTGGTCATCCATACAATCCGGGTTCCATCCCACGAGGCTAACTTCCAACGTTCATCATAGCCAGAAAATTTCCTTACCCACTACAATGCCCCACACTTTCATGAAGGGGAATCAAAATTTCTGCGGTGTTCCGAAAAGACAACAGATTCCAGAGATTACTACGTAAAGACATCGCAACTAATAACAGTACAGAATCGATATGGAAGGAAGGATTGGGTTAGTACGGGAACTAGAGTACTAGCTTCCATCCCGAGTGCCCGGGCTCGAATACCGACAGTGGCAGAGATTTTTCATTCGGGTACCGGTCTCCACTTGAGTGTTGTAAGGGGAGTACCCACTTCAAGTTCAATGCTCCGCATGACGGATGGGACGGACCTGTGGACACCTTGCCACCTTTTGTTAATAGCAGGCTAATACCGACGCCGGGTTTCTCTCCACCCTTCCTCCGTTACCTGGTAAATTCCTAGCTTTGCACAACTACACATCTATCCTAAAGGTCACAAAAACTGTCGTTCCCACTACCCCCCTGATAACTATTACTACTACTGCAGATGCAAGTAGAGGGGTTGCTACACATGAATAGATTCATATCATGAATTAATATTCTAAAATTACCACTTAAAATATCTCTCATCGAGAATCATATTTGCTCCAAGCTTAAAAGAGTTCGATCAATAATTAAAAGCATTCGACGATCTTCATCATTCGCCTTAAAGGCCACGCTACATACGCTTTCAGGATTGTCATTTCTGCGGCCGTCAATGCCAAAGCCTCATAGACTGTATCAGTATGAAATCATAATTTTTAGTTATGATGGATGGCAGGCATTTTACCCCCTGTTTGGCAGTTAGAGATAATTAAAGTCTCTTCGTAAATTCAAAGCAATATAAAGATTAAACGATGATACACGTTAACATTAAATAATACTACTGAACTTGCTACAAAATCGTAAGAATATAAAAAAATAAGCACTTACGATTCTTAGAAAAAAGGAAGTTTTTATTCGTTTCCACGATTACCTCCCTTTCTAGTAACTCAGGAGAAATTAAGCCGCTAAACTTGACCAATAGAAAATCTTACGTGTAATGAAAATTTTTCCTTTAATAATAACACACACATTAGTTCAATGTATTTTCTTCATGATGAGAGATGGACTGTTTATTACGTATATTTCCAGCAAAAAGAAGCGATTCCACGTCTCAATTCTTCTTCAGAATTCCATGTTCTATCCTTGAAAAAAATGAGCTTTTTTACGATAAAAAGGTAAAAATTCAATAGCTAATTCCATCCTGGAAGTATAGAGAGAACTTATTCACTGGAAAATATGCACCGAAAATTAGGTTGGCCAAAAGTAAATTGGCCAAATGGTCACTACATTACTTCATTACGCAAATTTTCCAAATTGATACGCTAGAGATTATTGTAAATCTTCTATCTAAAATAATTGGGTGATGATTGTTTTTCAAGTGCACATGAAAATATAATAATTGCTGATTTCTGCGCAGGAACTTGACAAGAGGGAGCCCAGCTGTGTCACTCATCGTTCGAGGAAATTACCATACAAAAAGGATAAAGCGGAAGGAGATGAGAAGACAAGTTGCACATAAAAAGTCCCAGAATCAACAATGGATTCAATAAACTAGTTCAAAATTAGATGATTGGCGTAAATGTACACGACAGCTCAAACGAATAATCATTCCAATAATCTTGGTCAAACACGGGACAATACAGCTCTACAACACGCAAATTTGCCTAAGTTTCCAAAACAATTAATTTAGCAGAATAATAACAAACTATCGCACATGCATTAAGGTGAGCTAAGTATCAGAATTAATATAATCCAGAATGAAATATTGTTGATCGGTGGATTCTTTTCCCTTCCCCTCAATCGCCTCACACCTTTCAGGGGGCGTCCATTAATAACGTGAGGTGATAAAGTGGGGAGTGGTAGGTGAAAAGTCACGATTCATCACCTAGCAGTAGGGAGGGGGCGTCATACTGTGAATCACGTGTATTTTTATAGTTTATACTAGCTCGCCTAGTTCAAATTAGGTTTGGCGACGTTAAAGCAGGTAGCAACTTGTCTCATGGCTTTTTTTCCATCAATTTCTCGTTATAGTACCTACTCGTACATTTGCTGGGAAAAGAAGCTACCCAGTACGTTTGTACACCTCATCCTCGGAGGAAATATTCCTACTCTCGCCACCTTTATGTTTCCTACGTGTCAAGAATTAATTTTCCACCGTAACCAGCTTTTGGTACCTATTTGCGTTTGTGTGCGGGATGACCTAATAACATACAATGGTTTTGTTGGTGATTCAGAAAATACAGTTTATTCCTCCTTTTATTCATCCTTTTATATAATTGTGTAGGTGTTTTCTATTCCTTCAAAATTTAAACCATGAGTGACATATTTAACCTTCCCTGTTTACAGAGTTAGCAATGAAAATCAGAATTAAATTAACCCCCAGTTTATTGTCAACTCAACAGTTCAATGTCAACAAATATCACGACGGGGAGGGGAGTGATCATAAAGTGACCTAAAATGCATCATGTGATCAATGGACGCTCCCTAATTTTAGTTAGTTTCTCCCATTGACGTATTTCTCCGGTTTTGTGACACATAAAAATGGTGATTTTGGGTCCGAGGACCGTATTTTCCGAGGGCAGCTATTGGGAGGACGAGGATGTGTAAACCGACTTCTTAAATATCAACGAAATAAGATGCGGTGTCACAGGAAAACTGTAAAAGCCCGCAGGGGTTAAGAGGGCCACCCAGCCACCGGCCAAAGTTTTAGGTCAGTCGGCCGCGAAAAGATTCAGTTACCGGTGCTCCACAGCATCACAAAATTTGGGTACATATCTATGAAGCCTGCTACATACAGGAAAGCGAAAAAGGATTTTTCAGACGTCGAACCAAACAGAATTAACAATATAATCAGTAAAAGATGCTTCTCTTATTGTAGGGTGATCCTAAGCAAGTGGCTATAAAACTGACCACTAGTTTTTCACCGATCGCAACCATTAAGTAAATGACTTGAGCTTTTCTTGAAGTGAATAAAAGGACGGTAAAATGATTTGTCGCACAAACTCCGTCTGGGGAATAAATCTAGCATGGTAACAGAATGGTAGACGTACGTATGAACCGCCCCGTAAGCGACCTAAATGGTAATTAAGCCTGTAAAATAAATTTGCGAGGGTAAATGTGTTCTGGACTGGAAATGGAACCAAGAACCTTTGGCTCGCCGTGGCGTTTCGAAGACCACTACGCTACCCCAGATTCTCCAAACCTATGAGACCGATACGATTGACAATAATATTTTTGGAATATTACTCAGTCCATTCCCACGGCTTCCGAAGCATTTCTTTGAACGCATACGGCGTCCTTATCGCTCGTATCAGTAAACGTTGCTAAACTCGAATTTCAAACAATTACTCTAAAACAGTTTCAGTCAAGCAGTGGGTTAAATTATATCACGCCAATTCAGGATGATACCGTATCGTTTTCACTTCTATATGGCACAGGAGAAACGACCGGTCCGTTCGAAACTGGTCAGGTAAGTTTCGGCTCCTACGAAAATCACACTCTCAATACAGGAGGGAGAAATGGTCGCACAAAATTTAATTCAGATTTTGATCGTCTTTGACGCCGCAAAAATGAGCAGAAGAGGTGAGAGGAGAACTTAATTATTTCCTCATTATTTTTAGCGCGAGCAATTTCATTGTTTCATGCACGTATTAAAGAAATAGATAGAATTATTCATTGGAGATTGTGAATCAGTTGGTGATTAGATAATTATACTCACTCGTATATTTTATCAAACATTATAAATCTATTATAATTGAAATAAGATAATAATGAAAATCTGCATGGCAGCAAATTGGATGGCATGTCGATCTATGTTCAATCCAGTAGCATAAAATGATGCAGATTTAGGCCGTAACAAATTAGGAATAGGTGGATAATCCAGAGCGAGTTATCATTCCACCTACGCTATCAACGAAAGTGAGATCCTACCAAGTATCCTGATGAAACTTGCGAGGATGCCGTATGTTCCTATACCCGAAATTAAGGAAATAAACATGTCAAGCCACAAGAACACAGAAAAAATTCCAACACAGATTCAAAAGTTCCAACATGACGCTCTCTTCTTTATAAAACTTATGCAAATACTTTATCGCCAAATGGGAAAGGAATAATTTAATACAAAAACTCCACATTCATAACATACCTATGTCTTGCAGAGGGAAATTCAGTGTAAATGTAAATTATGTCGTTTCTATCAAACTTTTTCCAACTTTACTATGCCCATGAGTTCGACGTCACAATTCATAACGGTATTTGGAATTGATCAGAACTTAAAAGCAAAGCAATAGCCTCACAAAGAGAGAAATATTTCATACCTAACCATTCCATTGGCCAAAATATATTTGACTTATGGCCACGAAAACTTGGGTCTACGTGCGATTGTTACGTACAGATCCTAGTTAACTTCCATATGGAAAAAACTCGAAGAGTACCTGTTTTATCCCCTTATCAAATCATCACACAGAAAGAATGACAGGGAATACTTGCCAAATCCGAATGTGACGGTATCAAAATATACTTCTGGTCTATCCCCTCAAGATTAATGTCGTTTGAAAATCAATTGGTTCGCAGGTCAATTTCCAACCAGTTCGCCTTTCGCTCTTGGTTTTTCCGAGGTTTAAAAAACATGTAGCTTGCCAAAACAAAAGTTGCTCTAGCACCCTTTCCATTCAATCGGAACAGAATTCACCTTCGATGCTCAGTCATGAGAATTTTAAATGAAAGATGCGAAGGATGGGATTTCACAACTCTTCTATTTCATATTAAGGCGCTTTAAACGTCTTACAATCCTCGGCAAACACATTTTGTAGCGTGTAAAGAGATTTTAAATAAAATTGACGTCAATCGTAACACAATAAAAATTGATGCCGACGAAAATTTTTTTGGATATTCCTAACGACATAAATGATTGTCATGATACTTTCTAAAACACTATTCAATCTTATATCATGAAAGACACTGCTACTAGCTTTTTATTTATTAAAAAAATTTCGTAATTGCTGAAACTCCGTTTTTTATTCTTTTCTTAAGTTCCCTAATATTATTACAATAAAATATACCACACAGCACAGCTTGGTCCTTTGGTACTTTCATATTAACTGCGATCCATTTGAATAATACAACGTATTCTTTATTTAGGATAATTAGGAGCGCGATTGTTCCACTGGCACAGAAAATTAATTACAGCTGTCGACTACCTTTATTCATAAGGCTTTTAGAGTAATTTATGATTCATTTTAACGTTGGGGCCTACACTTCTTTCTCTTCCTGAGAGGGAGGGTAAAGCAATCACACACTAAGAGACAATCACATGCCCTTAATGTAGTATAAAATCACATTTGAACAAAATTAATATATACTAGTTATAAAACGATGACGCATCTCAGCATAACAATATTCATAACTCAAAATAACTCATTTTCAAAAGAAATTAAGCAAGTGGTATATTTGCTTCCGGCATGAAATGATTTCAAATTATAGGAAAAGTTTCATCTCGAGGAAAGAAGACTGTTATTTCAGAGTTGTGAATTAGAATTTTACCAATATTATTATATAAGAATATCTTCAAGTGCAGTGGAAAGTAAAAGGGCTGGAGATATATAATCAGAGCGAGAGGAGCCACAGGAAATGGAAAAGCCGATAGGCAACTTAGAAAGTAAATACACCTTGACGCACGATGATGGCTGTCTTTTAAATTTTCTTGTTTCCTAAATAATGATTTGTAAGGTGCCATAAGAAAGCTTCCGGTTAAGATAAATATCAGTTGAAAGAGAAAACACAAAAGGTTGCCTGGAGATACATACGCAAATGATTGCTCCCGCATACATCAGCGACACACGACTTCACAAGACACAGAAACATAATTTTCAATCCAGTACGAATATCTGTGTGCAAAACTGTCCCTCTAGCCTGGAATTGCGAGTGAGTACATCTCTGAGCATTTGGTAACCAAGATTCTGCTCGTATATGTAATGGAAAAAGTAATGGAATCACGGTAATCAATTAGTTCAACGTCAGGACTAGCGAAGGAGATTTAACATAATAAAAGTCTGTGAGCAATCACTTCATCACTTCCGTTTGGAAACGAATCCCCGCAGAAAGAAGACAATTTAACTTGCGAGTCGATATTTACTATGAAAAAAATGCCAGTCGGGCGACGCTGGGGATGTTACCCCTCGCCCAGCTCCGATGAATGCTCTTCTGCAAGGTTCAAGGGCGCCACAGACTTGATTTCAACCAAATGGGTTAAAAAAGAGGGAAAGGGTGTGAGAGGTATGAGAATTGAAGTAACGCTTTAGGTGAGTGGGGAGAAGAGAATGGGAGAAGCGGAAGGGAAAGATGGCTGACGATGAACATAGGAAGACGAGGAAAGGAAGAGGAGTACGATGCTCTTATTTCGGTACCAAAACACCAGGCGGCGTGGAAATTTAGCCCCTGGGTGTTGGGAGAAAACTCTCGCCTCTACCCAAGCCGATCGTGGGAGCCACTTTTGAGCCGGAGAGCGAATGTAAGGGGGAAGGCAAAGAAAGATGAGCGGAGAAAGACTCGGGGGGAGGGAGGATATTATGGGGATAATAGTGGCATCGGTGAAGGCCACCAAGAGAAATGAGACGAGAGAGAGAGCAACAGGTAATCGGACTCGCAAGAGAGGATGTGGAGGAGAAAAAGATAATTGAACGGGGAAGGCGGGAGATATTAGGAGGCAGCAGAGCGAGGCAAGGAGGTAAGAAGGCGTGAGACGGGAAGAAAAGTGATAGAGCACAATTCGCCAACAGGTAATTTATGGCCACTTCTACCTTCATACACTTAACAGAAAAAAATCTAGTATAGCCCGAAGTATATCGTTGTGAGGGAAAAGAATAAGATTATGAATAGAGAAAACATAACTCCATAAGGCGAGAGAAGCACGTGGTATAAAGAAATAAAGAGACACAATACTGCGGCACAAGAGCACCATTTTGGGGGATAGAAAAATACTCAACAAATAAAGACAGGATCTCTTCTACTCATTACTTGTACCCAAGAAAAACAATATTGAACAATAATACAGGTTCTCCTTTGAGGCAACCCAGCTTTCTTATTCTCTTATTGTCATTATTTCAGTATTTTGTATTTGTTTTGTTGAAAGCAATAAAATGTACTTACTTACTATATCGAATTTTCAGCTAATAATCTCAACCAAGTCATTTTACCCACGTACCACAAGAGAAAACAATAGGCAGCATAGCTAATGTTTAAAATGTACTAATCTATTGCATGCTGGGGATATACAGATAAATAAACTTAGCGAAAGCCTTTATAACCAGTAATCACTTCGTAACTATGTGATACCTAATCATCTAGTTGCAAGTGACTCATATATCCATCACGTTTTCATAAGGTTGTAGCATTGTTGCTCTTAGTTCTATGTAAGTAGTGCATGTTTTTTGTGATCTTCACCCTCAGCCACACACCTTAGCGGTGGCTCGCAAAGCATTACGTAGATGTAGACGTTGATGAAGCTAAAACTGTACCCACAAGACGTTCAAACTCTCCTTTAACTACCTAAAGTGTAACTGTCTCCATGCCAACAAGTATACTCCTAACAAAGTTTTTATACTTTTCCGCATTGACCTAATATATGTATAGGTACACGGTTGAGCATACTAAGCGTCGACTATAGGCAGCACCTCCTTCAGGCAAAAAACATTGAATATCAACTGGATACGTGATGCTCCGAGGGAAATAAAAAAACTGTGGCATGGGAGTTGGTAAAAATTACGCCAACCCTCCAAATAAGTTTTTCAGGAACTTTTTCGCTGTCACAGTCTTTCCTCCTGAAGACTAAACCATTGGGAGAGCCTCGGTGAGCCAGAGACAACTGCCGCACGATCTTGCCGCGAGTTGCAGAGCCGGGTACATGCCGCTTGCACTGAATTACCCGCCTTCCCGCAGGTCACCGAGCCGTGCGGGAATGCCTGCCACCTCAGGGCAGGCTGCGCTAGCCACGCGCCGCCGCCGTCTCCACTGACACGGTTCTTCCACGGCTTGACGTTCTCGAAGGGGGCCGGGAGTGCGACACGCTCGCCCGACGCAGGGAATTGCGCAACGCAAGACCTCCCCCCCCCTTTCCACTTGCCGCCTCGCCAGGGCCGCCACGCCCACCTCTTCGCCACTCCCGCACCGACACCTCTGAAGAGACGCCGAAGATCGCCCTCCTCCCCTTCACAGCACCTCGCACCGACACGGCCTTCCCCCTCCTTTCCCCCCCACCCACGTGAGCGCTTTGTCTTTGCAACCCGCCCACCATTCATCTGATATTTCGATCATTTCCTTCCCATTTTTTTCTGTCTCGACTCTTCCGAGTTAGCGTGCGTGCTCATGGGCTCGCCACCGTGAGCTTGCGAAGGTTTTTTTTGTGGTCTATAGTGCGGCGAGGGACGCGCACCAAAGCGCAAAGTACTACAGTCTTCCTACGGCTTCTTGTTCATTCACCGGTATTTCGATTCCTGAGGTTGGTGACCCCAGCACCCATCATGTTTACACCAGGCATTCATAAACTCGGGGGTTGGTTATTAAGAAGGAGCACAGAATGGGGATCGAGTTGGTGTGGTGGTAAGACTAGCTTCCCATCACGAGGGGTTGGGTTCGATCGGCTCAGACATTTGTTTCATTGGTATACCGATCCCCACTGGAGAGTGGTATGTGGTGACCATTTCCAGGACAGTATTCCATACAACGGATGGGACGTTAATCCGCGGTCCCATTGACGCATTTCGTGAAGAGCAGGCTGACGTCGACGCCGATTATCATTCGACTCTCCCTCCGTTCAATGATAACATACCTATGCTATTACCTACATAACCTGAATGGCGCTAATGACCTTGACTGTCGGTTGCCTTCCTCCGAATAGCTACTGCTATGACAACTGAACTACGACGTTTACGGGCGCTTTTAGTGAAAAATTACACGTAGTAAGTGCGACGGTTCCTTTCAAATAAAATCACGGTCGTATCGTGAATCCTATATAGGCCACCTTATGATCCTGGCCAGGGATGATAAAAACTTAATTTTCACTGGCATTGTGAAATAAATCACCGGCCTAACAACACCTAATACTTGCTCGACAGCAAACCATTTCACGGATCCATACTTATCACTGAGGACGGAAAACTCTGGAGAAAGGAATGTGCCAAATAGAATATGTACAACCCACTTTAACCGGCTCAATTATGATGTTTTTGATCCTCGCCGGACAAAGCAGCGTGATTCACGACATGACTCTAATCAAACTCTAATTCATCCTCTTTACAGCGATTTACTACCAGTTATAGCTTCGTCATTAAGGAACCTTATTTACTTCGACTAGTGACTGAGGGAATGGTCTCCATTAAACCTTTATACCCTTAGTGGCATGCGATTCATCACGAATATTTAGACTTTCAAATATTAACTTCGTACTCCAGAAGGATTTAATGGGGAGATAGAGAAGTTTCCCTCCAATGCTAAGCCTAGAGCTACGTTTTCATGTGGCCGTTTTTGCGTTGCGTTGACGCTGCGTTGTGCGTCAGGAGAATACCCTGTTTTCATGTCACCGGCAGCGCCAGCAGCAACGCACCAAAACATATGACGGTGGTAAACCGTGGTATACGTGATAATCCAGCGAAAGAATCACGTGACGAACAAATGACAGGTAGAATGCGTTGTTCCTCGCTCTGACGCAGCTGCGTCAACGCAGAAAGATGAAAGTTGACCAACTCCGACGGCAACGCAGGCTGCGTTGGCGTGCTCGCTTCTGATTGGTGGCGCAGTGTGCGTCAACGCAAAAACGCCCACATGGAAACGTAGCTTATTACAGCCGCGTCGATGTAGCCGAGTAAAAAAAGGGGCGAAACGACGGCTTTAACATTTGATGTCAACGGGGCAGAAACAGGAAGTAGCCACTGGTATCAAGCGGGTCGCTAATTTTCAAACCACGCTCCCCTAGAGGGTATCGCCCGCTTCGGGAAACACAGGAACACACTCGTGCTTACGCTGTCTTAAGTTATTGCGAGCCTGTGTCATCGGCAAGAGATCGCAGCGACCCCGTCCACAACATAATCATCATCCCACTGCCTCCTTTCCAAACACGAGCAGACGGTGGCAATGGCGTCAGCGTCGCCTCCCTTCCGCCTCGACACCGCCGCCGCCACGCCTTCTTCTTCCTCCCTCACCTGGCACGCACCTCGCATATCCATTTCCCATCGATCAACCGTCTATCTGCAGTTGTCAACACACACACACCCATGTGCGTGAACCACACAGCGGCGTCCCCGCCTCTCCTACACCCAGTTACCCCGTTCTGCCCTTCGACGCAGGATTCAGTAGCCACGGTCCCTCCATCGCAATCCCAAGAGAGAATCGGCAACGGCTGAAATATTCCATTTCCGGCATTCACACGGCCATCGACTACGATATGCGATGCAAGAAATTCCAGTGAACGAAATGGTTCGTTTTGGTATTTGATGGCGGAGTACTGCTATTCGCGCAGCTATCATCTTCGCGACGTACAGCAATTGCTTTTCATCTGTATAAAGCACAACTCTCAGTTTTATCACCATGGAATAACATACTTAAGAGATTTTTAACGCGAGTAAATTCTAGAGACGTTTTATCGAAATCCTTTTCGAATGATAAATAAACTATTGCTTAATCTTATGCCTTGCTTGAGAATTTTTTAAATTCAATTTCGCCCCGCTTCATACACTTAATACTGATTATTTTGTATCTCTGCTGATCTTCACTACTCTTGAACGATTCCGACGTATTTAAGGCCTCCAATCATTTATTTAAATCAATCGATAATATACTATCACTTAATTCAAGATAGCGGAGGAGGAAATAACAAATAACAGGAGTAGATGAGTCCCCGTGCAAGACAGTCAGATCAGCTTACCTCTTCCTTGGGCTAGAAACAACGCAATACACGCGCTTGATAATAATACAGCCATGCAACATTCATCAGATGCGGTTTCCCAGGTTCACATCCGAAGAAGAACAGTCCGATATTGCTCGAGATTTCAGAAATCAAATAAACGCAGTAATTACGGTGCAAATCCACTCAATAACCCAATTAAAATACATATCTCTCGTCCGCGGTGAATTTTGAGGACAGCAATTAATGTGATGCCGTGATCCAAAAGACTGAAAATGGTTTCAGATTACAGTCCACCTGGTATAATTAAACTCATGTACACAGGACCCATATAATACTCATAAATCATCTTCCTCTCATAGAGGCAATAAGGATTTCCTCCCAATCTGTCATGCTACCTGTCTTCCCCTCAACGATTCTTCTTCTAGTCGATCTATCTTCGAGCATCACAGATTCCAACACATAATACTCGTTCCTTCACGCTAGGGAAATATAGAAAAATATATTTAAAGAAATGGCTGCTTAATAAGTTATCACTTCATTACGCAGCAGACACTAACCATTTTGTTGCACGTGCTTCTTATATCTTATATACATGTATATCCCCATGAAGCAGTAACATTGTACCTCTATGTAAAGCAACTACTGTTAGCAACTCTATGTAAAGTATCTACGGAGAACTGTTGCGGCCTTCCACACACCCTCGCGGTAGCTCGCACGGTATTACGTGGATGTGTAAGTAAATGTAAATATTCGCTGCACTACAGTGCGAAAGAAATGAGCCTAATACCTTTCCCTTGGAGAAAACCATGGCAATAGCGTAATATACAACGCATCTCATGCAAAAATGCACCAAAATTTCACTCGATCGCAATTTGTCATCCCCGAAACCTCACCGGCCACCAGAACAAAATCCTTTCCCTCTCTCTTTCTCCTTCTGAAAGCCCTTCTCCTTTTCCTTCCCGGCCCTCCTCCCACTCCCTTTTACGCTCCTCCGCTTCGTCATTCTCCTCGCCATCTCGAGCCATCCGTTGACCCCTCCGTGCCGTCACTTCCTCCTCCTCCCCCCCCCCCCCCTCCCACCCACCCTCCACCTCTCTCCTACCGCTAATTCCTTCTCCACTTCACCTACCGCTTCGTTCTCCTCCCTCCCCTCTTCTCCCCCTTCGCGAAGAGACGCTGCGCAGGAAAACAAAACGAGATATCCCCTACTAACCTCCTGTTACTCTCCCCTCTATTCCTAGTCTACCAATGTCTCTTTTTCCTTCTCTCGCTTCCCGTCATTTTAAACGCTCTCACCTGCTGCTTGGGGAAGCTGCAAGAGCATACGGATCATCTTGAAACACAATAGAGATCAGGTATTTTTAACAGCAACATGATCGCGCTGTGGTTCTCAATTTATTGTGCCTTCGTACATCAAAACAATTGCTTAGTGCTCATGCACTCCCAGTTATTCAGGAGAATAATGGTGCGCCCGTGTGATAACCTGAATATTGGTATTTTCTCGATGAGAAATAACAGAGCTGTAAGTGATACCCAGGTCGGTAACGCGCCAGCCTGACAACCCAAAGGTCGCGGGTTCTAAACACGTCTATGTATATATAAGACGTTAGATATATAGTAAGAACCCCTGCGTTTTATGCTAGGTTTGATCAGATTAACAAGATTAGAGAAATAGATTGTCGTACCGATGAATTTCAAATGTCTTTTTTCCCGCGTACCATAAGAGGGCACACCATAGGTAGCATAGCAAAGGGATAGGTAGGTAAAATATTGTTAGAGTAGTCTGTAGTGCATGATGCATGTATTAAAAACCAATCCCTTCATTACTATGTAGATACTCACCACTTAGCTGCATGCGACCCAATTATCTAGTCTAGCATGTCTCCATGTAGTAGCATAGTTGCATGCCAATAGAGCAATTTGGTGATTTTAACCCCTTGCCACACACCCTCTAGGTGGCTCGCAGGGTATTACGTAGATGTAGATGTACGTAATACCCTGCGAGGCACCGCGAGGGTGTGTGGTAGGGGGTGAAGATCACCAAACATTCACTACTTACATGCAACTATGTGATGCAGTGCTACTACTTCATGGAAACATGTTAGATATAAGGTTTACGTGTAACCAGTTGTTTCGTAACTACATATTAATGAATTGATTACGTGTTAGAAATACGTTTTCCCAAATAGGCATGGGTATTCCTTTTGTCCTAGAATTAAGACTTAGCTTAGACGGTATGATATGATCTCAGCTGTGGGAGCATCTGAAACCCAAGATTTAATATTTTATGTAAATAAGTAAGAATATCAAACGGCGTCCTGACAGGAATGTTTGCCGCCTTTCATCGCCTGAAATAAATCCGAAATTGGTGAACATGACTGACAATGAGATATGACCAATAATAAAGGGTGCTTACGCAATCTTCAGTTAGCTTTACTTTCGTGGATGGATTGGAAGTGTGCCAAATTAGAAATCCGCCTTTTAATGTAAGTCGTTGAAACGACTACTTTCACAAAAAATAACCCTAAGCCTCAGAAAAGTAAAAGTAAGGCTTGATGATGCAGTGGCGAGGGATACGTTTCAAGGCGATTACTTTTATAGCCCACGTAGCCAATGATAGCAAATACATTTTGCCAGTAAGTAATAAATAAAATACAATGATGTAACAGAAATAATTTGCTGATTGCTCAAAAACAACGCAGTTAGCGGATTTCATTTTTTACCAATAAATTTATTGGAAAATTAAGCACTTATTAAGTTTCTTTTCTAAAAATGGTATTGGCTACTTCGATAAATTCCTTCCTCTTTTCTTATTATCAGAGAATATTACCTTTACTATTTCTCCAATGATTCAGGGAAGAAAAATCAAATCGGTGATGTGAGTTATCATCAACGTCATTAAGTGGAGAAGGAACGCATTTTTACACAAGTGCTGAAAGTATTAACAAAATGAGGTAACTTTCATCATAACGCCCGGAACCACGATAAATAAATTTTACAGGTCAGACCGCAGCGCAACATCATACTTTTTAACCACAATGGAGGACGAAATTGTTGAAGAGTTGATGGATAAAAGGTTAGAGAGTGCTGACAAATTATATTTTCCAGACCATTATTTCCACTTTAACCAATGGAATTTTGTAAACAAAATAAACCAGGAAAACTTTCTTCTTAGGTTCATTCCTGCTGAAAGTATTTAGTAGATTTAAAAATGCTATTAAATCCGCTACTCTTCATACTACGTCTAGTTGACCCAGGTCCATGTTTATTGTTTTCCAAGTTCTCAGAGGGTTGTATAAACTTGGCCTTTAAGTACTGTTACTTCCGTGAAATGTATGGCACCACGCATTTCAAGCGCAAGATTTATAATCAGAATTCGGATACCTGTTTCCGGCAAACATAGCTACGCTATCCGAATTTTCCTACTCTCAACGAATACCTCGCACTGAATTCTGGTTAAAATGGTAATGCATTGGTGAATCCGTACTAGCACAAGAGGTACACTATCTCATGAGAAACAATCGGGAAAGAATTACAATCATCAGCTGCATAAGAGGAATGGCACGAGCAAATGAAAAATCGATGAAGATACAAACCAGTATCACGGAATATAAACAATGACACCGGAAATTTAAAAATTAATTACTACCGTGGGCAACACTGATCGCAACCATGCGAAATATAGCCCCATTAACCGATATCATTCAATCCATGAGGCGCCCATGAGAGTGTGCTTGCCCTACTCTATAACGCGCACTTGAAAGTATGATCTCCTCTAAGGCTCCTCACAATATTTGAGTCTTTCTCTTCGAAGAAGCTGATTTTCAATACTTCATATATTTAGATGCTAGCCCTTAAATAATTTCCAATTCCTGAGTAAGGGACTTCCATTATTCCTAGACGTCTAGTGAGTCATATGAAATAACGGTAAACATTAGGATAAAAATTATTAGAATAACATTTGTCTAAAGTAAGCGTAATCAAATGTATAATTATACGGTTTTAATCATCATATGTTGACACAATGATTAGGAGCAACGAGGAGTTTTCAGTATATAATCCGATCTAAAGCCACCTTTGCATCACGTTATCCGTGAAAATTCTTTAATGAAACCTACTACACACACGGATATTTTAGATGAATGCCGTATCCTTGGTCGTATCTTTCCCGCATTTTGAAAGGTACTTCAGTTAGGAAGGAAATATATTACATGAACTATCAAAAGTGAAAAGTTTGGCATCTTTGGGCATATGAATTGAAACATCGATAAATGAAAAACATGAGCACTTCCCGTGGAAACGCCAATCCAGTCGACGAACGCCTTTGCTGGGGAGCGTTGGAGCAAAATGCGATCCTCACGCCATCTCTGAACCAAGGTCATAAGTTGGTGAGCTGCGCAAATGAGGCGGGAAATTTAGACTGCCTTACCAGATGATCATCCGCAAACGTACTTAGATTATGCATGACAATAAGCTTTCCTTCTCAAAATAAGTGTCACAAATGCATCCCGTTTCAGCTATTTCAATTTAAATACCATCACTCATGAACGCCACGAAAAAATGATCCTTAGCTGAAGGCATTGGCGGAAACTCTTTAAACGAATGCAATATGTAGGATTATTAGCAAAAATGAAAAAATTAAAAATCAGATAAATGAAACCATGTGATACAGTGACTTTAAAACCCATAATGTGTATACTGTTCAGAAGTTTACACCAACAATGTCATCTGGTCACATTACTCTCTACTTCAAAATAATTGTTATTGAAACTTAAGATTTTCGGTAGTGTGAACGAGGTGGTAATATCTCCTTAAGTCCTGAGTTGGAAAATTGTACATTACGCGAAAATTACAATTAAAGTCTGGGAATAAGAGTAACTCTAAATTTTAACGAAACGGCGCAAGGGACTTTAACGATATGCCTAGAGTGAGTTTCATAAATACGACCCTTATTTATGTGATAGCTGGAGGCTTGGGAATACCCTAAACTTTTCTAGGCGCAATCGCACTCCTGGACGAAGTAAACTACAAATTTCTTTGTCACAAACTTAAAAATTATCGATCCAATCTAACGACTGGTACCATTGACAAAGGAGACCCTTAATCGTATGCAAACATACAAATCGTGTACAAACATACACCCTCAAGCATGCCAATCTATGCATTCACATATACGTGCGTTCATTCAATGTGCTATATTAACACTCTCAAGCTTGCATTTAGTTGTTTCCTTATGCCAAGGGTTCAACTCTTCGCATGCCAAGGTAAGGAAGAGTGCCGGAATCGGACGGTGAAACGAGACAAATGGAAAGGTAGACGAAACTCTGGAAGGGGGACAACTGAAATCGAGATTTCATCGGATATCCAACTCGCATGTGACGCGAATACGACGCTGGGAAAGTGCGGGGGAGGGAGAGGGTGGGGGCGGAGAGGCGACACTCATACCTCGGAGCGGAACCGGACGGCGTCTGGTTCGGTACGTGCTTCCTTGTGTATGCCAAGCGATTGCGGTGGGTGGAGACGGCAAAAACAATGATTCACGCCTTGCGACAATCCAAAGGCGGATGGGCGGTGCAGCCGAAGTGATTCGGGGGCGAATCAACCGATCACGCTGAATTATGCACTGACTCGAGTTTTCAAAGCTACGTTATTCAATAATTGCGATAAGAATATACATCAAGCATTGCATCTCGAACGATAAAACCCTACACAGAAATGCTATACGAATTAAGCTACTTCAGATAATACTACGCCACACTGTCACGATTGTGCGAAATAAAGAAAACGCTCAGAAACACAAAAATGGACATACTGGAATCAGAAAAAAGGCAGTAGAACCCAGTGGCCGCGATTATGAGAGGATTACGTACGCTCAGTCAAGCATAATCCGAGCTTAGCCTCTTCGAATAAACTATATCTATGCTAAATTTTACTGTCACGAGAGAGCTCGAGGAAATCACGGAGGCACCGGGAAAAGAAACTGACCGCCTATCCTGCCTGGTTCGTGAATTTCACGCACCGTTGGGCATAGTTCCCATGGTAATCCAGCATGAAACATCCGACCCGACTTTTAAGATGATACGCTAATGAAGATGTCCGGCTTCTTTCGATTCTTCCTAAAAAGAACTCGACGCGACGGACTTCCTGATTTGAAAAAATCATCGCTATCAATCCTGGATGTAATTTTGGATTTTTATTATTTGTACGACATTTTCAGCTCAACAATAAACGACATTATTACTTTGTCTTGCTGCTTTTATTTACTTTCGGCCATGATTGTTCAGCGACGATTGCGAAACTCTGACGAGAACCTTGAACCAAGATGCTAAAGTAGGGATGGATAGCGAAGGCCTTGTAAGTAACGGGGCGATTTTTGGACCAGAGACCAGAACTCTGACTAATGTTGAAAAGAATATTTTAGGGTTTAGACATGTGTGTGTGGAGTAGAATAATGGAAAAAGTGCAGCGGACGGAAATAAGGATGGATAATGATGCGTTGAACATAGTGGGGAAAAAAGAAAGTTGTTGGTAAAAAGTTAGGAGGCAGTGTGAATAGATAAAAAAGCTATGGGGCACTGAAGTTAGAATGCTAGGTGAGAAAGAAAGAATAAAAAGGAAGAGTGGGATGATCTGGCTAGACTCCATCTCAATTTCTCCCTTCTCTCACGCGTATTTTACTTCATTCATAATAAATGGAGGTACCTAACTTCATAGTAAATGAAGGTACCTTTTCCTAAGTCCCAGCGTTTTTTAAAGACGTAATTTACGTCTCATACCGAAATGTCAGATTCTAATGTTAACATCACTATGTTGTGGTACAAAGTTTAGGTCTGCTTGTACAAAACTCTTCATTATTACTTAAGATTCATGGTACTTTGTCTTCTATTGTCTTCATTAACCCAATAAGTCCATTATATATAGACAAGTTTTTCTTTGCTTCTGAATAAGCGGTTAAAATGCTTGAAAAGGTAGTAAAAGATATGATACCTCGGGACATTTTGAAGAAAGGAGGGAAATACGTTGGTATGAAGAGAGTGAGCATAGAAAAGAAACCGTAAGAAATAAATCTACAACAGAAGAGTGGAGATACTCCATTAAAACTAAAATCAAGGTAGAAAACCTTAGAAACGTATTAACGTTAGGAATAACAAATAAATAGACTTTTATGGCGATGTTGAGATGAAATAGAACTGTCAGCTATATACGGTCAAATTCACGTTGGAGCTGTACAGGTCACCTAGATTATCATGGCAGGGTTGTATTGAGTATACGTAGACATGAACATGCTCTTAACATAAAAATCATTTTAAATTAAAGAAAATCTCCATGATCAGCAGTAGTTTAAAGTAACTCTCTAATTAAGGATTTTAAAGTCAATCCATGTCAGATTTTTGGGTAACGTTCACTTATTGCTCAAATCACAGCATATTTTAGATTTAGATTGTACACGCTATTAGAGTACAAGTAAAATAAAGTTCCACTGAAACCTTTACATGAAAAAAACGAAGATAGCCCAAGTAAAGTGGGTGAAGCGTGATATCCCACAGGGTCAGCCCTCTAGCTCCAGAAGGCAGCGAAGAAGGAAGATGTTGAGAACCATGTCGGGAAGTGGGTGCTAACGGAAACACGGGAACCCAACGCAAGATGAAGTTCTTGGTAAGACCACTAATTGATCATTCCCGCGAAACGTTGCGGTCGAGGTGAGGAGGTGGGTGAGCAGTGAAAGAGTGGAGGGCAAGGGCACTTTCATGCAACTCTGGACCTCTGGAAAACTTCAGCGAGAACTTCCTCGCATCGGCTCCAAGCTCACACAGAAGGTTCTCTCGAGTTTCTCGGTGACACGATACACGGTCGTGATCATCTAAAGAGCTACGGTTAGCCAAGGGAACTTTTACCCGCGTATTTCAATGGATATGTGAGCACCCGCATGAATTCACGCACGACGCATCTTCTATTCGGTGTTCATAGTTGCATTTTATCCAACATAGCGAGCCCAACCAGGCCGAAAAAACAGCCGTTAAGTGTTTCCAGTGGAGTAAATTAATACATTAATTATTTTCATTATGTGAACATGGTTTAACAAGTTTAATATGGAGCGTTGCACTCAATGGCGGAAACGAGGGCTTTGCGAAAAGAAGATGAAAATAGACTTAAGGTTAATGAGATGTGGGTGTGGAAAAGGATGGAGAAAGTTAAGCGGGTCGAAAGGAAGACGAACGATGAAGTGCTAGAATTGGTAGGAGAGGAATGAAATTTGTAAGATGAAATTAGGAGAAGACAGAAGGTGTGGATGGAAAAGGTAATAAAAGGGGATGGCGTTTTGAAAGAAGTGATTGAGGGAAGAACGTTGGGTAAGCGGGGATGAGGGAGGAGAAGAACGGGAAGTTTGGATAGAGTGATGGGAGGCAGAAGGTATGAGGGGCTGAAGAGGGATATCGTGTGAAATTTGGGGGGTGGGAAGAATCACATGTCCATTCAGACCTACTTTCACTGGTAGAAAACTAATAATAATAATAATATGGTTTAAAACTGCTAACTCATGGAAATGTAAGTTACAAGTTTATTTTTTTCATAGATATGACTGACTAAGGACTACTAAATTACTTGGCATAAACTAATACTCTCTCCTGCAACACACTTTCATGGTGGCTTGCAGGGTATTATGTAACTGTAGATGTAATAAGTTAGGGTCATTTATAGAAATAACATCTCACGCGTCTCGTAACTGCATGTCTAATATTTTCCTCGGGGTGGTAGCATTATGCCTTTCATTTACATGTTATTAGTAGCTGCAGTAGCATGCTTTTGCATGCCTGCATGTTAGTAAGTGCTCTCTCAGATTTATAATGCCTGTTTGGTAATGGTTCACCCCTTGCCACACACCATTACGTAGGCTAGTGACACTTGGGCAAAACCTGGTACTGCTATCCTACAAAACCAAGCATATAAACCATACTGTAATTTAAATTATACCTCGCCAGATATCTCAGAGATCTAAACACTCTCTCTATTTCAACCAGAACGTTGGATTAGCCACAAAAAATATGGAAAACATCTCCAATCACACGTCAGTTTGCTCCTGAATCCTTGTGCTTAGAGAACTAAAAAGAAAGATAATGAATAACATAATGAATTCCATACACTCCACAGCCCATTGAAACTCCAAGAAGTGACAAAAGCATAGCAGTTATCCCTCAAATTAGCATTGAAAAGTTCCGCAAACTGCGCCAGACATTCAATACAAATTTTTTAGGCCAAGATCATCAAGGCACATCACGAATCCCAAGGGCTAAAACAGCCAAAGGGGAATGAACTATAAGACTCGTCAATCAGGATACAGCATTGCGCACAAACATAACGCCATGATTGTAATGATAAAAATATGGATAATAATTCTCAAAAGAACAAGAAATAACTTGAGAAACGATAATGCTGTAAAGTCGATTAACGAGGGACATGTGAAAAGAGAGCTCTAGAAGAAAGCCACGGGTGATATATACAAAGGAAGCAAAGAAGCACGCCTAAGAACTACGTTAATATGATGAGATTAACCAACTGAAGAATAAAGTTGTAATAGAACAATTAGAATTATGTATAAGGGGCTCCAAATGATAAGGTGATATCGGACCGTCTAACCTGGCTTCTAATCCAAAGACAAACACAAACCAATGCCCCGGGCGGGATTCGAACCCGGGGATCTCCGGGTTGTAGACTGATGAATAACTGACCTCCACCGGGAAGGATCGAGTCTAACAAATCCTCGAACTAATGACTATTGACAATGTGAATGCAATCGATCTTACGAGTATTTTTTATTCGAAAGGTACAAGAACCTGATTATAATGAAGAGTAAAAAACGAGTGGTACAAAAATGATTCCTACGTAACAGCATTGAACTGATTAAGAATAAATACTGAGGACGAAATAAAACTATGAGGAGATGAGGTAGCTCGGAAAGAACAAAAGACCAACAGAGTGTTTATAACTCTCCCGATCTCGTTTGTGAAAAACGTTATGTTCATCCCCAAATCTAATGGCTTATCAGGTCATGGCTAGGCATTCACTCAGTGATCGCGAGTACGCACCATTTACATAGGTTATCTACCTAGGATTATCGACAACGTAAGTTTGATTTCTACCATATTGGGTCATTTGAAAATAGAAATAGGACCGCAACAAGTAGGTACCTATATTATTTCAGACCAGTTCAGAACTGGCAATAGAGACAACTTCTAAATTAGTACTTTTATTAATTACATTAATAAATCATTAAACAATGTCTGTGTAAGACAAATCATTGTAAATTAGAGCTTATTCGCAGAAAAAGAAATCGTTTACAGCGTACTCTCGTCATGACCACATCGGCAAAGTCTATTAGGCAGACCGGCAAAGTCTATTATTAATTACAATGGAAAAAATCGGATTAAGGCAACAAAAAATTTTTAAAAATGTTTCAAGTGATCCGACGCGAACTATTTAAGATGAAGTAGAGGGGATAGATTTGAGCACGGGAGGAGCTCAATGGGAAAACCCCTCGTCGTCTGTATGGTGTTAAGTCTCGCCCCGCTGAGCACGCTCCGTCGGCCGTGAGAACTTCCCGGTTGTTGCCCATGATACACCCAACACCCCTCCAAACTAATGCTTGAAGGAAAAAAATGATCCCACAGAGAGGAATGAAAATATCGCTTGGGTGCGATAATAATAATGGGGCAATTGATGTCCGCGAAAGCGGATGGTTCATGTGATATGACACGACAATACTGCTTGCTGCAAGTAAAAAATTCGATCCGCATTAATGCTGTAAAGATGAAAAATTACCTCCCGTCATACTTCCCTGCCCTCTGAAATTGAAATATAGCAATCACTCAAGATCAAACACGGAACATGAGTGAAAAAAAGAGAGTATTGCTAAAATATTTTTATTTGGCTTTTTCTTAGGGCCGGAGGCCCGTCTGCAAAATTTTCATCGGCCTTGATTTATACACTATTCTAGCTGATTATGGTAATGACCGCATGGTATTTATTTCGTGACTGTTGACTGCGTACCGTGTATTTTGTGCCCACCCACTTCGATGAAATTCCAAATAGTTCCACAACGTCAATCCGTATACGACTGCCCTAGTTCCAAATTATATTTGGCATAAAGACTGCGTAACGGTCCGGGAAAATAATGACAAATCTATACGAACCCAAAGAACTTTTCCTATGCTCAAGAAATGATTACTAGTGGAGTAGTAGCTAATTATACATACTTGGTATATCGTATCCATTCCTTCTTATTTCTCCTCACTTTTACAACGACAGATAACAATGATGTGAGGAAACAGGATGATAATAAAGGAGATTTCCGTCGGCGAGAAAATAAGAAAGAGAAATAGCAATAGAAATACGATTTTTTGCCATAGTATATGAACACAAAAGATAAGGTGAAAAATAGACAAAAGGTAAATGAAAAGAATCACTGCTGAAGTACGGCCATGATAAAAAATAACATTCTCGGAGGAGCATATTTTTAAGAACTGTTTTAATAAAAAATTCATGGTTACTGAATTTCATAGCAATGACGACCTGAAACAAACAGGAAAGCTATACAAAATATGACACACACTCGAAGCCGCTCTTCAAAATACAGACGGTCTCAAGGCATTTTGGTTTCGCGGTGTTGCCTAGCTTTACCGAGCCACTACGGGAAGTACGGATGTTAACAAATGTATCGCTGGGATTAACGATTAAAAATCATGCATTTTATTATACAAAATATGTAATCCATTACCAAATAAGGAATGTAAATTGATTATGTCGACCCCAATTTTCACAGCGCCAGAGCGCCAGAGTATCAGCTCCATTAAAAAAAAAAAACAAGCGTAGACAAATGTTCAACCTGCGAGTTTCCCGACTCAGACTCACGCAGACTATTAGAAGTGTATTTCGACCTTTCTGAACTCATAAGATTCACGACACTATTGGCACACCTGGATATACATCTCCATATCCAAATAAGGGTTGCATATGACTCATGAGTGAACGAGGATAACTTAATTTTCCTTCTTCAAATGTAAGTTCTTGAGACAGTTAACTCATTTTTTGTACGATGAATGGTGAGCTGTAATTTTATGTTTCTCGAGCAAGGACTGACATTGCCTTTCCTAAAAAAAATAAACATAATAGAATACAAAATACATAATAATAACATAAGAGAGGCCTACTCGCTGCAAAAGGCGAAATATAAACAAGAATTTTAATACAGGCTGAGTGGAGCAGTGAACTATTTGCAACGACATCTCTGATCAGGTATTTACAGGCAGCGACAAATGATCGTGGGCACTGATTAAAATATAGGCAAATCCGTCCTCACAAAAATTTTGCACGCCAAATAACTCTTGTCACGTTTTTATTCTTCCAATTCTAGACAATCAAACGTGAGTTGCTGATTCGCTCGGACAAGTACACGCATGCACGCGGCTTATCGGTGATGCTGAGCACCGAGATAAATCCTACGCGTATTTAATGAATCAGAGAATCAATTCGACCACTGCGGAAACGACGGAGTACAAGCTCGACACACGTGTAGGGACACAAAAACAAAGTTGGCATGCTAATCAGCGACACCGAGAACCGGAAACCCACAACGCGGCAGAGATGGATCACGTGACGTCATATCGGAGGCACGGAAATTCATCCTTGGCGGTCATCGGGCGACGGGGTGGGAAGTTGGAAGGGGGTGTAGGGAAAAGAAGAGAGAGGGGGAAGGGTGCGAGCTGTGGATAAGCTTTGAGCTAACGATAGGAAGCATTGGGGACCGACAGCGGTGGACAAGCACACAAGGTCTTCCTTTTTGTAAATGAGACCGTGAACGGTGGACGGCTTCCGGGCCAATGGAACGATTGGAAATTACGATTTCGGAGTCGCCGTCGGCAGTTCCCGCTCATTCCGCATCACAAACAGAAGCTTGCGAATTACCGGAAACTAGCATTAATTGCAATCGAAGTTCTATGGCGATGCTCTAGGATCAAATCAACAGCGTAAGATTCGCCGCGCATAAGCGAATGTGGATAATTTTTACTCAATCACACTCGGAGATACATTATTTCATGCATCAAAATTCTTACGCAGATGAAGGATGAAATTCAAGAGGAGAAAAAACGTTTCCGAGAGAAAAAAGTAGGCAAGTTTTCAAAGTGGAAGCATGAACTTTTCTCTCACTCGATTAGTTGAAAATATGTCTGTAGTCGTAGCCATGAAATAGGTGATGAAAATACTTAATTTAAAGCATGAAACCGCATCCCTAAAATATACCACCCTCAAATGGTCACGAAAACGCAATAGGCTTAATAAATTAAGTAAGATATTTTCAGCATATTTCGAAAATATACTACGGATATCGTCCATGATTGGGGGAATAAACGGAACGCAATTTTTCACAAAGAAATAACACCACTCACGACCAGGGTTTCAACGTAGCAACATTAGCATCTGGTGATGACGACATACCTCTAAAAATGTCCGAAGACCGAAATATCCAAATGCCAATCAAAGTAGGGAAAAACAACATCTCCTAGGAGGTGGGAAGTTGGAAGATATTTGGAGATATTGTTTCGAGATATTGTTTTTCCTACTATAATTGGCATTTGGATATTCCAGTCTTCGGACGTTTTCACTTAAGCGAAATTAGAAGCTCACCTTAATTCATCTGATATACTTCTAGCTCCATATTATCCATTCCTGGTCGTCCTCAGAAGTTCATCCTACTCTCTTACGCTCACGACAGAAACCATTATTTCGTCGAGTCTCAAGGAGGGAGGGGGTACATCATTTCATCATTATCAAGCGACTCAGCGTTTCAAATACATATATCAAATCAGCTTATTTTCGCGACGAATTATGCGACTTGACGATAAACTCCCCCGCAGAGAGAACTTCTGCACTAGGGAAACAAGGCGAGTGGAGCAAAGAGCGTTGGGGAAAACACAGGAACCGCGCAAAGATCGCTTCATGAAGGGGAATGTCACTTCCGGCGCCGCCACCCCCACCACTACGATCAGCCGAAACCACCATCCGTACGTCTTCGTCCCCGGGTCAACGCGAATAATTAACTATTCCCACCGCGCGTAGTACCTTCCGTCTTCGGCGGAACCACGGATCCCGCGGTGTGACGACAATGGCGGTTTCCTGTCGCCATTGAGAGGAGACATGGGACAGCATGGACATGGATGTAAAGCGTGAACATAACAGCAAGGAGAAGTATTCATAACCACCAATGAGGAAGGAGAGAAACGATAAGATTTTCGCTTGAGAGCAAAAAAGAAAATACTACGAAATTCCTCAACAATAGCTTGGAGACCTGAAAATGTGAGGCAAAACCACTGAATTTACTGATGCTTAGGAGGAGGAATATGAAGACCAAGGAGATTAGAATACACTGGAGAAGACATTGGCATGGTAACCTATGGGTGACAATGAAAGTAGGGGTGCTTAAGAGGCTCAAACCCCACCTATTCCGTACGAAACATTGCGTTTTATACGGTCTCTTACGGAACTACATGTACCTATATAAAAACATCAATAACATTGAAATCATACTCCATTGTTATCTCAGTGGCTTTAGTTAATATTCTTACGGCTATGTAAGGTACGCATTAATTCATTCAATTACCCTGGGATTTTATTTTATTACTAAATCTGGTTCGAATTTAACCTACTGAAACTATATTTTGAAACCATATTTGGGGCTTGTTTGCGAGTCCGCACACTTTCCGCTGTTTCTTTTACGAATTTCAAAGATGAATTCCATTATTCAGCCTACTACTCTACAGCACTTTTACCGTCTACAAAAACAATCAAAGCTATTTTCGTGATCTAATATCGAAGTTAATCGCTACGCGGGCGAGAAAATGGTATTCTAAAAACCATCAATGCATATTGTAAAATATGCCCACAACTGTCACCAACCGAAACTGCTTTTTTTGCAAAGTGTGCATAAATAAATTTTCATTAATCAACGATTAACTTAATTGTAAAAAAAAGCTTCTGCCATCCTTATAAGCACGTGAAAACTTCACTGATTCGCATTTCACGTTGGTAAGTAGTGGGAATAAACTATTACAGTCTACAACACTCGTGATGAACACAATACTTTCAAGTCAGCTATCCTTTTGTGATCCCAATCAGAGAACAAGAGTTCGCAAATCTCATTTTTCATCTTGACGTCGGGGGTCAACTTCATTCATTAATTTCTTGCATTCATCTAGTCATTCCATTATCCCAGTGATAATTAAGGAGATGAGATAACACCTCTTAATATGTTCTTGAAGCCCATGAGAAGCTCTTTCGGGCATCTTAGTCACTCATCAACTTTAACGGATCTTGTTACCCTGACCGTTAACAAGCCCAAAAACAATGAAACACTAAATTTACCGCGCCGTTAACAAGGAAATTGGCCGAAGTGAGAGAGGATGGGCGGAATGGAAAAAGACTGGTCGCGGTAAAGTTCAAGGTTCCTCAATCCGGACAGGGTAACTGCTCAAGCTATGATGCGAGAGGAGGACCTCACGAAGGAGCCTTGGGTGCTATCAGAGAAGATTTAAGGTCATAAGTGACCAACCAGAGAGAGGAGAACCTCTACGTACTGATTTACGACACAAATGCCTGGCCTCTTGAGAGGGCGTCAAGCAGAGGCAAAGATCGTTGACTTAAAAGTAAAGTGGTACAGGAATACAATAGAGAAAGGTCATGCAACGAGAGAATACCAATCTTATTTTACCCATATACTCATAAAAGGCGTTTATGTACGTCACATGTCGCTGACTATAAAAAAATGATGTGCTTGAGAGCAAATTCCTTAACTCTTCCTCCGTGATTTAACACCGGAGCACATATTAATCTAAGCATTCAAAGGCATCCTTGCTCTGGAGCCGGGTACGCGGCAGCATACCTACTAAAAGTTGATTTAGAAATATATTCCTGGGGGGTTGTGTTTGAAACCGTCGGGAATAACTCGAATGGGTAACCAATGAGTCACGTGGTATAAACACGATTCTCAAACTTGTTAAAAACGCTGATTACATCCTCATTCATTGTTTACACTTGCGTTTTATCTCATTTGTGAGCTCTATAATCGAGACAGACGAGAAAAGCTCCAGTGAAAACATCTAATGATATTGTAACGAGCGATTCGTACACAATAAATTTACAAACCATTCGTGTTTGTACCACGTAGCTCCTTAATTACTTATTCGAGATAATCCCGACGGTTTCGAACTCAGCTCCCCTAGTGATGGTTCATCCTCTGCCACACACCACAGCGGTGTATGTAGACGTAACAGGCAGCCACAGGAAGGGCTTTCTTCTCCTCCGTCTCTTCCTTATCTTTTTTAAAAGGGGTCAGTGTTTTCCATCTTTAGTTTTCTTCTCCACCCATCACGTTATAGAACTCTTCCACGTTCCCTATATACTTTATCCTTTCTCAATCAAACCTCAACTTACTTCCGTCCATGCACCTCAGATTTGGCCTCCATCTCTATCTCCTCCCAGTCACATCCAATTCTCTTCCACATATATACCTCACTCTTCCCCTCAACTTGCTCATAACCACCTCAATCCGCAAATGTCTATAATCTACGATCCATCTCCGCCTATATCCCTTTAAATCTTTATACAATTGAGTAAAGATATCTGAAGCCAATGCTACCATTTCGTGTTGGAGCTTTACTCTCGACCGTTCCTCGCCATTCAGTGCCATAACCTCTGTTTTAGATCTTCAAATCCTCATTTCTCTACCCTTAAGCACCCTCTTCCAGTTATCTACTTCATCTTCCAATCCTTCCTTGCTTGAGTCACAAACCGAAAAGTCATCAGCAGGCAGCGTACTCCATTGTGCTCCACTCTTTATTTCTCTGACTAGTACGTGTATGTAGGACTTCACTGATTAAATAAATTAATGCCTTCACAAATGAGCTGGAAGGCTTACTAGTCCTAAGACGCATATCACGCAAATACTTCCTGCAGAAGACCTAATCACAATCGCACAATCAATCATGCAGAAAGCCTGGATTCGAACGCCTTCAGAATTTATAACCCGAGAGGTGGAAGGGAAACCATGGAAACTTTCGATCAGAAACACGTTTTAAAGCACAGCTTATTAAAATTGTGGCACACTGATTTAAATCTAGCTCCTTCGAAAATGATTTTAAAAAATCAACGAAACTTTTAAGCAATTGTTTTTAGAGTGATGACACAGTAATGACAACAAATCAACGGTGATGAAAAAAAATGAAGGCAATGGAGGGCAATATTACTCACGCATTATGGGCATACCATGGCCGACTGGCCGCTGGGTGGAGTGGCATTAGAACTCACCTGGAAGAAAAAATAAATCATCAATAAGGAATGAAATAGAAAGGGACAATTTAAGTGATGTGACTCAGACAAAATTGGAGAAAGCTTTTAGCAACATTTTTTTTCCATTACCCCAAGTATAGTAAAAGTTTTTCTAAACGCCTAAGTATATTTATAATGCATTGAGAAAACTCATATATCCGTTTAAGGAAAAGGCTGCTCCATTAAAGCTGTTAAAATGAATATGAATAATACCTTGAGATGTCAAAAATACAGAGAAAATTTCTTATTGAGGAATCTGAAAACTAGGATTATTATCCACGAAAGCCAGAAGTGGTTGAAAAACGTTTTTTATGCTCCAAATGCTGTGAGAGAAAATTTTTACTCTCGATTTTTCACTCAACGAGTCTGCAACTTCGCTTTCTCACATTGATAGGCATGCAAATTAAGCGAACGGTTGACCACAGAAAATGAGCTGTTACACGGACACTTGACGTGAGAAACAGTAGATGGCTCTACCTTGCGGGTCTCTTTTATGATTAAACCTGGAGAAACTACTCATTGAAATAGCACGACCTAATTTCTATTATACGATGATGCCACCTTGTAAAGAAACCGATCGGGTACATTAAAGTACTTTTTCATAATGCAGAGTTTCCACAAACAAAAATCCACCTTGACCGGGATTCGAAACCGGAGCCCCCTGATTTTTCGGCCAGGTACTCTTAATGTGGATTTTTTTGTTCGTGTAAATTTTGCATCGGGCATCTCCGTGGGTACTCCGCTAAGGTATTCGGGGATGATTCGCAATCCTTACACAAATCGTGGAATTGAAAAATGTCGCTTTAGTTGTCAAGTTTGATTAGTGCATCACTTTTTTGAAATTATAGATTGTGATCATACTTACTGAAAAAACAGTATGCTACGCGAAATGTAGCAGATTACACCAAAGAATACCGGGAAACATATTCCAATATCGTTCTCAGATGACGCGAAAGCAACAGCCAATACATCAAACCAACGTAAGGGAATAAGTGCGTGATAAGCTACGAGATGTAAAACTGAAGGGGCGGACAGACGCTATTATTCTGCTACCCTTCAATCAACAGAAATGGATTGGAGATTGGATAAAAAGCAGAAAAGTCCACCCGCTGAACATTGGAAGGAGCGAGGAAATCTCGTAAAAAATATAAGCTGGAGACAGGGACTTTCTTCAAGACACTAGAGGAGAGAGAAAGGATCGAGGGAAAGAGAAAAGAAAGTAAATAGCTAGGTGAGAAAAGAAGGGAAGGGGGAGGCAAGGGGAAAGGGTGGGCGTGAAAAGTGAGATGTTTACTTGCAAAGGAGAGAGAGAGAGGTGGATGGAATGGCACGGCCTTGCGGTATTTTCGAATCTCTTTTGTCCCCTTCCATCTCAAAGGGCAAGTAAAAATGAAAAAAGAGACACTTTTAATTCGAGAAAGGAGCGCCGAGGGTTGATTCAGGGTCGATATATTCATGAAAACGATACCCCTTGGGAATGATAGGGGTAAAAATAAAAATAAAAACTGCCATCTCGTGATCGTTTCGGGGAACCATGTTAAAAAAAAAAGGAAAACAAATATTCTTGAAGGAGACTTAGTACAATGTCGAGGATTCAACTCCCGGGAGAATGTAATCATAAGAAAATCCGGGACGCTTTTGTGAAGTTGACGCGAAACCCGAGCGCTCGCTGACAATGGATGACGAACTTCAAACAATCATAGAAAGGTATTTATTATTTGGGCTACGGATACTACTTTTACGCATCCTCTGGTTTGAGCTAGTAGCGTACTACAATACTTACACATTGGATCTCCGACAGGCCATTAAGAGTACGGATAAAATAAAGCTAAGTATCATCATATGATATAGCTATGAACCTTAAGGTGATTGACTACCTGTTATGAACTAATACTCGGGACAGAAACTACCCAATCGAAATAACCCTTTAATTGATCTATCCAGGTTGGCAGTAAACTTTATAGATCACATGAAAAACATAAAAGTAATATTAAGCAAGTTGGTGAGCAAAATGTCTGCGGCTCAATATTTTAATGTATTTTAAAGAAGGTGATCTGAGAGACTTTAGGACATAATTTGAGCGTCTTTTTTTTAGTTTTAAAAGAAAAGTGGGTAAATATAGACAAGACATACATTTAGACGAACGGTTTCCATATAAATGACTCAAAATTTACCCGCCAAGAAGTTTATAATGATTCCACAAACGACTAATTCATGGAAGTTTTGGGACACAAGAAACAATAAAAGAGCGAAAACAAAACAAATCCTCTCAAAATATGGAAAAACATAAAATATGCACTTCAAGTTAATCATTAACAAACATAATATGTATTTAAAAGCTATTTTTTAAAATTTTACCAAGTCTTCAAAGATATCGCAACGTAAAATGTAAATATTTCTATTCACTTTTTAAAGATAACATAACATGTATTGAAAACACGTTCGCATATATTTATGAGAAGAATAGGAACGGAGCAGCGCTCACAATCTCTTGGCATGGTAAGCAGGAGAATGCTATCGGATTCCGAAAAACGTCTCCCAAGATGCACCGCAAATACGAAAGCCCCACAGTCTAGACTAAAAAACTGAAATATTTACGACAAAATAACTCAGAGAAGTCCTTTAAATTGCTAAAAGAATCCCAGGGGAGAGATGCAACATCTTGGGAGCGATAGAGAGGGAAGAAAGAGGACTAAAATGAAGATTGTGGAGCACATTCTTAGAAAATAATAACCCTTACGAGATTATGTAGTTTGAGTTAGCATCACGGAGGGAATCCTATTTACGGGAGGAGGTACAGGAACGTTCAAGCATTGAAAAGCACTTTAAGTGTACTTGGAAAGAGGTAGAGTAAGCTGGGAAGGTTTTGGGAAAAAGGGAGATATAAAAGACGAGTCTTTGAAATCAAACGAAAAAAATCTTGAATGGAGCAAAGAGATACGCGTTGCACAGAAGCGGAGAGGCTTAGCAAGAGACGGAGCTGGAATGAAGAAAACCGTGGATGGGGAATTGCACCTTGAAGGAAAGAAAAATATAATTCTAGGGATTCAAATTGTAAAGAAAAACATTCTGAAATATACACTGTACGTGCGAACCTTTGTGAGACGTAATTTATAAAACAGTCACGCAATGACGGTCTGGCATGAGGTCGTAGACTTTTCCGCCCGGCTTTAGTTAGACTTCGTGCGGTGGATTCAAAATTATTTAACTTCGTGTAATGCGCCTCGCGTATTCATTCCCGCTATTCAATTTGTAAGTAAACAGGGAGATAAGCATGAAGTCACAACGAACTCCTTTTCCATCAAACAAAGCGTGAACCCTAAATACATTGCATAATCCCTTGACTTTTGGATACAACAACATCAAATTAACACAAAAAACAAAATATTTTTTAAAGGATATCCTTTTTAAAAAGGAGACAGATTTGCAATAGTACAATCACTAAGTCGTAAGTTTCAACTGTGCTGATAAGTTAAATCTTATGTTAAGAAGGGTTTCAACGCTATAGTTTTGATAACTTGACAACCATTTCGCCGGAATTCCATCCGGTGTCTTCAGGCCTAAATAGTGGTTGAGGCAATTTTTATATACCCTAGCTCCTATCGTTGCTGAGATGTGATTGACTGTTTCTACAAAAATCTCTTCTAAACATTCGAGATGCCATAACCCGTTCGCGATTGTAAACCAACGCAGCAAAACCAGTATTAATGCATTATTTAGCATGTAATTATTATGTTTACTAGGAATGTGATTAGGTTTGGTAAAACACATCGACAAGTTCGTCTTGCCAGATTCTTTGGGTGATTCAAACCCTTAGAATAACCGTCCCTATGTTCACTCATCCGTAGCAAAAATTCCAAACGGAGTCAAAATTTAGAGCGTTCGTCATCATCACCATCATGGGTCAACAATCCTAGGATTGGTTTGACGCAGCACTCCACTCGATTCTTCTATCGGCCAACCCCTTCATATTGACGTAACTCCTCTCTTTTACATCCTTCACAATCTGTTCCATATACCTCATACGAGACCAGCCTTTTTCATTCTTCCCGTTCACTTTTCCCCTGACGATTGTCTATATTAAGACAATCGTCAGGCCATCGTGTCTCAAGATATGGCCGATGAAGTTGGTTCTTCTTCTTACTAGAGTTTTCAGCAGACTTCTCTTTTCTCCCCCTCTTCTTAGGACTTCTTCGATTGTCACTTGGTCGATCCATTTAATATTCACCATTCTTCTGTAACACCACATTTCGAATGCTTCCACCCTTTTCTTCTCCGCAGCTGTCATAGTCCATGCCTCACTGCCTTAAAAAAACTCCAGACGTATGTTTTTACGAATTGTTTCTTTACTTCTACGCTTGTATTTCCAGCTGCAAGTAGTTATTTTGGTTTAATGCCCTCTTTAGAGGGTTTAACGCCCTAATGAGCCACTCATTCCACTTTTCCACCAATCTCTGTACTAAAAACTTGAGTGCCTTACGACATAAGACAAACATGTCTAATATCCTGCATTCACGATAAATTTTGATACAGTTACGCGGGACGAAATACTAACGCGATTTTTTCCACCACCTGCTGGCGAAGTCCTAATGCAAGAGGAAGATTTCGTGAACAGCAGTGCAAACAGCTTGCTCAACGTCAGAAATCTTCTCAAATTTTGCACGTTCCTGCCACGAGGCACGAATGCTACCGGCTCTCGAGCTCTCGCAAATACAAGCTCGAGGAAGCACACAAGAAGAATTTTGATGGCACCGAACGATATTTTCTTCCTCGCGTCCTGTTTCAACAGAAAGCTGCGGGTGAAAAATAGATTTTTCCGTCGGTCTGATTCCTACAGGCGAGCTCAACACCTAAAGGCGAAAAGACGCCCTGGGTGTCTGTCAAACGGCATAGCCATCCGAATTTCCAAGCCACATCCACCGCCTTGCGAAAGACGTCATTGAGGCCGCGAAAATGGAAAATACATCGGGACGGAGGATTTTGTCCTGTGAGAAAACAGGTTTTTTTTCTCTTTCCATCTCTCCCTCTCTCGCCACCAAGAAAGATGGAACCTAAAAAGACTTGAAATACTCTTCCGTTCGCAGACCACTAAGAAGACAAAGAAGTCCCGCAGAGGAAGAAAGGCATAGAGTGAAGCCCCAATACACCAACTTCGGAAGGACAATTTGCTTCCAAAGGAACGGAAACACATTTGCGAGAAATGCCACATTTTTGACCCGGAGGCACATGGGAGACTGAGCAAGTAAAATATTACCGAGTATAAGAAAGAAATTTTTATCAAGAGAACGGAATTTCTCTGGAACTCCTCTTCTCAAAGTCGTTGTCCTGAGGGGGACAGGAATCTATTTTTTTTAAAGATGGCTCATCTGTGGATATAATAGAATAGTATCTCCAAATGGGTGTCCCTCGCACTACGGGATAAAAAAATTCACCCACGCGATGAAGGCGGTAACACAACGACGATCACCGGAGACAAGGATGTACAGCAAAAAAAAAAATAACGATATAGGCGGCCATGTCTCACTCGTTTCCGCTGCCAATACCGCATCTCCGATGTTCTGCGGAGGGAAGAAAACGTGAGGAATGGAGCATGACGCCACAAAGTACACCTCAGGTGAAAGAGCGGTAATGGCGCAAATCGAGCGCATTATTCAGCGATAATAGAAATCTCACAGATATGGAAACGTGGGTTGGTACGATTGTCTGGGATACTATCTTCCTATACCGACGGCCCGGAGATGTATTCCGGTAGATCTCCGTTATGATTCATCAACCCTTCCTCCATTTCATAAAATTATTATTATTATTAGTTTCTTACCGGTGATGGTAGGTCTAAATGGACCTTTAATTCCATCACCGAAAATTCACACACTATCCCTTTTTCGGCCCTCGTACTTCCCACTCCCATCATTCTATCCAAACTATCTTTTGGTCTCCTCCTTCTGCCCCGCTTGCCAAACACTCTGCTTTCTTCAAAACAATCTCGCCCTTCATTACCTTCTCCATACTGACTTTCTCCCTTATCGTAATTTCCTCAAACTGCTTCATTTCCTCTCATACCAATTGCAGTACTTCATAGTTCGTTCATCTCTAGACCCACCTTATTTTCTATACCCTTCTCCATAGCGATACCTCAAAATCCCTCAGTCTCTTTTCATTTTATTTCCGAAAAGCCCTCGTTTCTGCGCCATATCGTGTAATGGTCCATATTAGACCTCGAACTAGTCATTTACTTACGTTCTTACTCAACGACTCTGCCATTAGTTCTCGCCAATGAGTAAAAATTCATTTTTTCCTATGCAAGTTTCCTTCTGAATTCAATGCCGCTAATTTCCTCTGATATACTACCCAAGCAGCTAAATTGTTCCACCTGCTCCGATGTTAAATACTTCCATTAAATTTTACGGGAATTTTTGTTCCCAAAAATCTCATTACTTTGGCTATTGAGCATCACCGGGTGTAGGGAGAAGAGCCCTAAAGTTTTAAATAATTAGCGATCAAAACGAACTGAAAGTCGCCGCAGAGATTGATTTAAGATGTCCGATAAAATTATTACTCTGTGGATGAAAATATTTCTACCTTCCCGTGAAGAAGAATGACATCCAGGAATTTATTTTTAATGTAATAGCGCTGGGCAAATGGCGTAGCTGAACACCTGGAATGCGAATTCTCCCACACACGAGCTCATCGCCTGAAGCTTTGGACTGCTCAGAATGATGAAAAATTCCTTCGCAGGAGTACGGAATGGGGGAAAGTAACATAGACAGAAAGGACGAGAAATCTGGCAGAAGCTATCGAGAAGGAGTGGGGTAACAAAAAATGAACGTCATTATGTTTCTTAAGTTGATCTTTTTACCAATTTTTAGGCAACGTCCGAGTTTTTCACCTCTTTCCCTTCAAGGATGATTTCAAATCAAAGAAAAAGTCACATTAGTATCAAGTATTGCACAAATAAACATTTCTCAGTTTTCCAAAGACTGCATTATTACGTACCCCACGCAATGGGAATCACGATTAGAAATTACTATCAAATATCTTGAAACACATGAAAAAGCAACAATTGCTCAAAGAAAACTACTTAGAAAGTCAAATAAACGGGTTGATTACAGAGTACTACATGATCTAGATTTGAACCGATCACTGAAAGACCTTCATTATACTTTGTCCTTAAAGCACGGAATGTTCCTCATAAAGCAAAATATAGGTACCAACCCTCCGTAGACGTGTATTACTCAGTGAAGCCAAAAATATAATTACCCGAAATAGATAATGGAGGACCTAAGGAAAATACTGCATGGATGAGTTACTATCAACAGCGTCAATGATTTTGAACTCTGCTCTGTGAATATATATGTAATTATTGTACGTGTATTATAAAAATTTTACGTGTTTGCACAAAGTATTCAGATTTTACCAATTACAATTTTATTTTGTAAAACTTGAAGGTCACCGCGGCTTAAATTATTGACGAAGAGATCATCAAATCGGAGAATCTACTCAATAGCAAGACCTACCTCGTAATTATTGGGAAGTCATGATCTATCCAAAATGCTAGTTTATTAAGTTTTCTCAGCAAACAAGGTTATATTACGAGGATGAAAATATTTTAATTTCCACCTGGGTAGAACGACCGACTACGTTACCAGTCCCTTAGAGGACATAAGACACTAGTTTTCTTTCGAATAGCAGAAGACAATACGAGAAAGAATACACTTGAGGTCGTCCGCTCCTTTGGATTGTCTTGGAAGCAGGGTTGAAGCAAGGAGGAGTGCGAGTATAGCGGCTGGGCAGGGGAGAGGGAGGGTGGACAGAGAGGGAATACGGAAGCCACTCTGCAGATTAAGGCAGCCATGTGTTCGGACGTCGGCCTGTCGGAGCGTAGCTGGAGTGAACGTTATGGAATACGCAGGGGATTGTCTTCCTAAGTGGGGAAGCATAACTAAGGCGATATAAAGGGATTGTACCAGTGAAATGGATACAATTCTTACGTCAGCGCGTTCCTCTTCCGAAAGCTTTACAAGAGCGGTAAAAAAATCGGATACCTTTACATGTCTTAGTAATTATGAAAGTAGCAACAATTTTTGAGGAAAATAATGGCGAAGTCTTTCCTCTCATATTCATGTCTTCAATACGTACGCAGCATAGAGAAAAAAGCACAACCATTAAAACTGTTCCAAGGAGCCTGATACTGAAATTCCAATTTGAAAGATTCCTAGAAGGAAAAACAAAAGGTATCCACATCGACGCTTTCGACTGATTAGCATTAACGACACTTTTGACAAAATAGGCTGAAAATACCAAGTCCTTATCGATGGGACAGACAGAAGAACAGACAGCGCACAGCTACAGCATTATTTCCTGGGAAGAATTAATTAAAAGAATTTAAAAATCGAACTAGCGGATATACATGCTTGCTCTACTCTAATTTAAATTGTTGAAGTTCGACTAAATGTAGCTACCAACCCTCTTTAAGCATGATAGCTGGTGCATTCATTGTGAGGACATTCCCTGCCATACTTCATGTGACTTGCAGGATAATTTGTAGATGTATCCAGTAAACCGATTAATGAAAGCATTAGTACTCAATATCCAATATCAACAGCGAAAATCTACGGCGTTGAACGGCTATTTTAGCACAACAAACAAAATTATAAATGCCAGTTTTGAAACTCATAACATGGTGAACAAGAATTCCAATTTCCATTGCTGCACACCTTAACTCAACCCATGAAACGAGTACAACTTTAACCATGGGGTAGATGGGATAAAAATGAACTAAGTAGTTAAATAAAGCTGAAACAAAGTAATTGAACATTAACCCAAGAATCGCCCAACATGTCTTCGATGCAAGAAATGATAATCTCCACGTGGAATATCAGCAACCGATTATATGGACCAATTGTTCGGCTAATACGACGAAAAATATAATGGAGAGAGTGGAAATACAAGGAAGAAAGGAGGATTCGAGATAATTTGGAACCGTATTCAGGCTTATTTTTAGCCATTGAATTTCCTCATTGTGTCATTGTGCGATCCTGATTTTTTTTCCTCATTTCACTGTCAAATTAAGTTTCATTTCAAAAGCCTTGCGGCATTATTATCAATGTATAGGGGGACGCTCGACTCATTATTTTATTATCTCGGAGGCCAAGTCTTCCTTCAGCGGATCAAATCCACCGAAATACTCATCGTGGAGGTGACATAAACTGGAAAGAATACCTTCTGCAGATTAACGCCAAGTTGACTGATTTCGTTCTAATTTTCCGAGTTTCCAACTCCACAATGCACGCGATGTGGAATGGAAAAAAATTCTTATAGGGTATACTTTAACTCATGTGTAAGTATTGTGCCATCAGTTGCAGGCATATATAATACCGATCAAGACGGCGCTTTGCATTTAATTTTAAAATCTCTAAATTCGGATACTTGCCAATAAACTTAAAACTGTTTCGTTTTCACATTTTTAGACGGATTCCTTACACATTCCTTCTACACCTACCAAATTACCCGCATATGAAAGAATTATCTCATTTTCCATACTTGTGTCTGATAACCGCAGGGGAACCTGATCCGACGAATTACAGTCACAGAGTCTCTGGCGAGAGAGAGTTAAATGAATGAAGGAGTCACTATCGGAGAAACTCTATTGGAATCACAATCCCAGGTCAGTCGCCAGAGGTCTTGAATTAGTTGCCAAAATTCCTGGACTGGGACGAATCAATATGTTTGAGTAGGCACATAGAGAGAGAGAGAGAGAGAAAGAGAGGAAGAGGAAGGAACAAGAGAGAAGGAAAGAAGGAAGAAGAGGTGGGGCAAACAGCTCTCAAGATGGATGTTTATCTTCGAAAATGGGACGCTCCCACTCGAACGTGTGTCAAAGGAGGCGGCCAGGGAAGATAGTGGGGCTCGTTTTAAGTTGGATTAGAGGAAGAGAGCGGGGCGCTGGGGGAAGCGGACTCAGCCGTATGGAAAGAGGTGTGGTCCCCGCACAATGGCAAGTAGTGCTGGTGGATTACTCCGCTTTGCTATTCACCTCATGCGATCGCAGTCGGCCATGCGATCGCAGCGGTTGGCTGAGTATTGTGTCGAAGTTCACGACTGATATAGATCATTACAGGCATTCTTCCGAAAATTGGTGGTCTTCTGGACGAACCCTGAATAACTATCGTAGGAATTTATACCACTTCCTCCCATTTCTCTCTTCCGTCCACACTAAAAGATCTTCTTTCCGCTCTTCATATTCCGAAAGCTCTATTTTTTCACCTTCCAGAATCCAAATTCTTTTACTTCTCCCTGCCATGGTGAATTATTTCTCCAAGGCAACATCTTAAAATATATCATTACGAATGGAAGAACTAGCAACGGAAAACTTAAAACTCTTCACAAGAAACTACTAAGACATAAGGTACTCAAGGAGCTTAAGTTTTCTTTTATTAGTTCTTCCACTCAACATGAGTTCCATAAAGTCTCGGGATCAAAAATCCATTACTGATTCTTTAATCACCTTATACATTTTAATTATGATAAAGTCACCACAATATTTCGCAAGATTTCATGAATTTTGTACCGGAGGGAATTTTTACATGGAGTATCCCTACTCTTCTTTCAACTGCTTTTCTAAACTTCCTCTTGCCTATACCATTTCTTTCTCTAGATGTGCATATTTATTTCTAATCATATTTTTCTGTCTCTTACTTGCATGCACAGAATTACAACTTCAATTAAAATCTTCAGCAACACATTCTCCGGTGACTCAACACCAATATCTACATCCTAATAGATGATGAATGCACAGTAATATGACATGAATGCGAAACGACTAATTCATAATAAAATCATATCCTCTCGTCACTGAATTACTAAGTCTCCCCTTGGAGGAGTGTGTAGCTGTAATACCGCGATGGCGAAGTTCACTTTTGACTCGGCCCCACCGCAAGTTTTAAGAGGGTTAGGGTGAGGCAGAGGCAGGCTTACCCGCCAGACCAAATCGGAATCGGAATATTTATCAAAAGCAACGCGGAAGAAACCAGTTACACGGGTACATGAGTGGCAGCTCGGAATATTCAGTGGAGTGAATACAGAGATTAAATGGGTGTCTTCTTCGATTTCAATAGACTTAAATCGCGAAAAAATTATCAAGTAAAATTTAACTCTACCTAATGGATGTGAACAAAATGTAAAAGTGAAATATCGTGGCGTAGGTGTCCTCCATATTTATTTCACCGGAAGAAGCTTCGCCAAAAATCTCACTCATGCGTCCCTTTGCATGTAAAAGACCCTAAGAACTCCATCTTAATCGCTGTAATGTTGGAATGGAAACTTTAACAGTACATTTGAGTAAAGATAATCATGGTTCATCCCTCACCTCGCACACTCTAAAAATTCTGTATCACCCCTATCGCTCTATTTCCAAGCGTGATAAAATCTGTGGCAAAATTTATAATCCCATCGTTCTCCATTAATTTTAAACTCACCTGCTCTGTTTCACAATTTTTTCCCAAACTTTTTTTATCTCTCTACCATCATAACCACTACTTCCTCGCTCATCCATTACGCTCAATTTACATTTCACAGCCACATCGCAAAAACGTATCTATCCTCACACTCTTTCTAGTGCGCCTCCCTAGGCCTATGGACTTAGGTCAAAGTTTTGGGGTCACGTATAGTGCAAGGAAATGGAATTTTAGATAACCCAGGTTTTAGAAATTAAGAAGTTTCTCTACAGTCATTGAACACGGATGCCAAAACATGCCGTGTTCTCGAATTTCAGTTCCCTTGGCGAGGAAAGTGAATGAATAAAATTCCCTGGAAAAGGAATAACTGAGTTGGCCTGACAAACCGAAAGTCGCAGGTTCGAATCCCTCCACGTGTGAGGATGTCACGTTGTTCTTGACAGTGAAATGTGATCAGGACATCTGGAGCATCTTGTAACCTATATCTTGCACTACTATGAATAACTAAAACACTGAGGCTCCCTTTCGCAAGAAAACTAATGACTTATAATTAATTTTGATACGTTAGCGGTGAATACCTCACCATATATGCCCATAAAACTGAAGAAAAAATACTCTATTAAAATGGATATAGGCAATATAATGAATAGACACGAAAAGTGCAAGTTCAATATAATTAGGTCATTAATCACAAATAAAAAATATGGATGTGCAATTCAACGTATTTCCTCAATCAACTGTAACTCACCATAGCTACCCTTCAAGTAATCTTTTCCTCCCGGACGATAATCCACGAGCAGAGGCCTCACCACCCAATCTATTTATTATCCGACAAGCAAGATGAACCCAAGGACGTCAACGTGGTTATGCTTACGTGATCGAAGCGATTCGATTAATCTCACAACAAGATACTATGAGACAGCAAGCCTGGAAGGAAAAAAGAGAAAAAAAAAGCACGGGGAGACATCACATCGACGGCTCCCAGCAGACGTTAAATCCGGACCATGACGCTTCAGGGATACATAAGAAGATCGAAGGGGTGGATCAGATTGGAGGAGGGATGCGTGCAGGGAGGGGGAGAAATCGAGGTTGAAAGTGACAACAACCCTTCCTACTCCCCCAGTCTTATTCCACTGCCCCTAGATGCCACTCACGAACCGTGCGGGTGGCCTATAGGGTGGCGTCTTCCCATCCCCTAGCACCCAACCCTATACTACCCTTTGGAGGATCCGCTCGATCGGGCAGAAACGTGGGCGTCGACGCCGAGGAAGAGATTGGGGACAACCCTCCTCTCTCTCTCATCCCCCGTCACTACGGGAAAGAGAAAGCGAAAGTGGAGCAACGCCTCCCACAGAGTACTATCCCCCATCTTCGCAGCAGTCTCTCTACCTACCCTGGCCGTCAATACCCTTTCCTCTGCTCCCTTGAGGAAACACCCACGATACCCGCACACGCGCCATCCGGGTCAATTAGATCGAGTCAACCCCAGGGGGGGAATGGAGAATGGGGGCCGTGGGGATGAGAGATTCCTCATCTCTCGACCTCAGTATCCCAACCCCTTACCAGACCCTCGCCATTTTTTTCCACTATTTTTCTCGGAGCTTCCTCCCTCTCCCACGTTCGACGAAAGAGACAGCTCATCTTGTGAGCCATCTCTCATCTCAGGTTTATGTCGGGCCAGTCCATTCATCCTTGCGAGGACCGGTTGGCGATCGTTACCTCCTTCCGAATGTGCATTGAGACCAACAGTTCCCCCCCTCCCCCTTGATAAGTCGCTCAGAACACTGTCGAAAACTTTCGGTGAAAATTGAAAGAGTCAACGACTTCTATTACGAGGGGGAACTAAATTCTGATTCCTATTTCTTTGTAGTAGATGTTCCAACAGGGATAATTCGGGATTCTTTCCGTATTATGGTTAGACACCTAGTGTGGAAGCATACGGTATTGTTATGCTTGGGAGAATTGCCAAATAAATCAAAATGTAAACATCGTATTCAAAGTTGTTGGGGTATTAACAAAGATGAATATCGCCACAATTGTTTTTGCTGGATTTATTAATTTACAAATTTATTGTTCGAATTACTAAATAAGTGATAACGAATAAAATTCGAGTAATTTTGAAACGGAATTCTGTCTATTGAATCAATGATGTCTAAAAATGGATGATATATTTCGCCAAATTCTCGGATAGGTTGCAAATCAGACACTACATTTGCTGAAAAAATTTGAACCGAGAACATTTATACGCATAAATATTCGGTGCCAATACATCATACTAATTTAAATGATGACGATGACAAAATAAAAACAGAGCACCATTTTGTCATTAGAAGAGTGATCAACACACCACTGTCATCATCAACAATATTCAAATAGTAATGACTTACGTTTCCTACCCCTTTCCGACTCATACCCTTTGTTATGCCCTGATGCTTTATTTTCCCCACACCTCCTTCACCCCCCTTCTTCTTCTGCGTACATGTCATACACGATCTTATTTAATTAAAATACAAATCTTAACAATTACACTAGTGAAACAAAGATGGGTTTAGTTAGTAAATTAACGTAAAAAGAGCACTATCTTTTAAACTTTTAATCAACATAAACATGCTTACGGTCAAAAAAAATATAATTAAAAAACCACTTGAGCCCAGCAATGAGTATCTCCTACAGTTTCCCGCGACGATTCTCCCAAGTGAATAGCGCTCCTCGAGTGAGCCAACTAGGGCCAGCAAGAGGCTTGTGGAAGTAGGAGGTCGCGATTGAGGTCACCGCATAGGTCCACGTCGGGGTGAGGGACATCTCATCAAAGAAGACGGATTTGGAGGAGGGTGGGGGGTGATGAAGTTAGGCCAACCGGGGATGGTGGATAAGATGAGGTGTGGTGATGAATGAGGCCCAGGCACGTGGATAAGATTACGCCGCAGGGGGTTGAAGGGAGACGAGTTCTTGAAGGAATAGAGTTCACTTTTTTAGAGCCGATGTTTGCAAAATTCCGAGTCCCCACATACGCTAAAATGTTTTTGAAAGGAATGGAGTTGTTGACCTATTCGTCCACAGAGTGCGACCCACAGCGACGTTCGCGGGTCAACAGCCAGGTCGTGGGGGCGCACATTATTTGATCAGCTATGACTGAACGGATGCTGGTAGGGAGAAAAATATGGCAAAGAGGAATATGCTTGGACTATGTTGAGTTCCGATGCCTTGCGGGATAATAGCATATCTACAACCACACCTACACGCATCTACACCTTACGAGCCACCGCTGAGGCGTGAGTCAATGGGATTACTCTTTTATGCACTCTATGTAGATGGAAGAGGGGACTTTAAGTCTCAATCTCGCCCCTTATCCAATCGACACTTATCTATCTATGTGGCCGGTGATCTCTAAATATCACTTTTGATCCGGAAATTTTGCGCAACGAAAAATAAATCCTTTCACCTCGCAAAGGATCACATGATTTATATTTCACGAGCAATAATGCTAGACACATGAATACATCGTGGACGTCCTATCTCAGTTTAATATCAATCCAAGAGTTCAACAAAATTACATAGGATATCAGAAAATTAGACCAGGGAAGATATTATGTTATTATTAACAAAAGGTATCTCGCACGCTCATCTTCTCTAATTATAGAGAAAGTGATAAGATAATTGCAATTATAACATCCCACATTGATTAATGCATAAAACTAATAAACCGAGGAACAGGTGCGAACTCTTTCAAGATGTGGAAGAAAAAATATTTAATACCGACAGGTCTTTCGACGTACTTTTACAGCAAAAGTTTCTCATCACGCATCTATTTAATTTCCAATCACAGAGAATCAATCCTACGATTGGCTTAACGTAGCTCTCTGATCGATTCTTTTATCGGGTACCCTCTTCACAATTACATAATTGTCTTCTGCATACTCCCATACACCTCATATGAGACCTTTATCTGTCGTTATTTATATAAAGTTTCCAAATCCGACTACCTTCGTCAGATAATCATGTTTCTCAATTTTCCCGATAAGGGTACACCGTCTTCTTTTCACTGCTTTCATCGAAAATATTGAATAGAAACAGTGGAGGACTGGTGGATTAGGGAGGATGTAAAAATCATTCTTCCACCCGAAAACTTAAAAAGAGTGGCTAATACTTTTGATTCCTATTAATCCACGTGGAATGAGAAGGCTCGCGGACTTTTCCACGCGCGCGAAGCCATTTTTAAAATTAAGGGTTATTGCTGTCGGGCAGAGAAAGAGAAGTATATTTATACCTGCAGCGTACAAAGAGATTTTAAGGGAAAAAGGTCCAGGCGTGGAAGGATAATGAAAATACGGCAAACATCAATTTAATAGACTGAGAGAGAACGATAAACATTAATTAAGGGCACTAAAACGTAAGCTATTGCTGTAAGAGTTCGTTATTTCTAATTCGAGGGCTGAATGATGAGGGGTGAAGAGCACTCCACCGAAGCGCAAGAAACCCGAGACTTAATACACGCAGTTACGCTCCGCATAGAAAGAAAAAGAAGAGTAGTCATTAATTTTAGTTTCCCATCATTTTGCCATAAATAATGGTTAACAATCAATTCGATGAAAAGGAAGTGAAATGACTGCCTATCAACACTAGGAATAATTAGAGAAAGGGGTAAAATTTCTTGGGAGACAACTCAGAATAGGGTAACACCTGTAGGAGAAGGAAATTGGAAGGTTGGGACGATGTTATGTGCAGAGAGGCTCAAAATCACGATTTATAGCCAAACAGGGCAGTAATAGTGACACAATCGTTGCAAAATTAGAAGAAAATTATGAATTGACAGAACAATGTAATAAAATGAAGGAATACAATTTTCTGGAACAAAGAAAACAAGGCTGGACATTCATAGAGGGGGGCATAAACTTGAGCATAAATTCGAACAATTTGTTTCGAATTACACAATTGATGATATCGACAATATTATTCCATACCATTCAATGTTGTTCATAGTATCAACATTAGATATACTAACCAAATATGGAAATCCTTGAGCCAGAGGATATTGTCAAGATGAAACGATAGCGTGCATAATGATGATAAGGAGAAAGATAATGAAGAGAAATTTGAATATTAGAAAAGAACAGAAATATCTCGGAGAGATGAAAAGAATAATTTCAGGAAATGTGAATGCGAATGGAAAAGAAACGTAAATGAGCAAACATAGAGAGTAAACTAAAAAAGAATTAAACGAACTCAGTGGCGTATTTATAAATGCTTTTCCTTACACACAAATGGTCAGGTACGATTGTTGACAATACATGAGCTTATATTCTGGGACGTTTCGAAGGAAATAACAGAACGGCTTGACAACGTAAACTACAACAAATACAAGCATATACTGTTTTATGACTTTTTAGCGGTACTCAATAAGCCGTTGGGAATGCAACTTAATACGAAAATTTCCACACCTGCGCGACGGCGTCGGCAGTCAGTGCGGTTACCCAAAGATCTGCCAGGGGCAAAGGTTGCGGATTCATATCCCGCATAGGGTATGTCCATTACGTTTGAGTTAGTTTTTAGTTTAGGTTAGATGATGCTAAAAAAAAACAAAATGGTGGAGATCCTAGAAACCGAATTCTGCGAAGGCTACGAAACATCCACATACATTTGCTGACCAAAGACAAGTCGGCAAATTTCACCCTCATCATTTTTTCTACCCTAAGCAATGTTAATGCTTTCCATTGGAAAATCTAAATGTAACAACAAACGCTTGTCATCACAAGTATCCATGAGTATCGAGCACAGTGTAAATAAGAGCAACTAAGAGCTCCTTTCACAAAATATTTTTTTTTTAATATGACAACACTCCAATAAATATTTGTGCAAAAATGGCTCAATAGCTATCAGTACGAAGCAAAGGTGAGCGAGCAATTATGAATACCACGATGCATTAGTCCTTCATAGAAGAACATCGTAAAGAAATACTTAAATGAAATACTTCCGTCTTATAACGCACTTCATAGGGTATATTCGCACGAAATACTGTTAGAGTTGAGATTAATACAGAGATAAAATACGAACAATTAATATGAATTCAGCCAATAATTTTGTTGATCCAGAAAGAGAAACAATATCCAGGCGGAGAAGACGAGAGCCTAATGAGTCCAACCAAGCTTCACCTCAGTATTTAGACTTCACAGCTGCTTTCCTAGGGGAGCGCTTTCTACGGCAATCAGAAAATTTGTTTGTGAGAAAAGGAATCTGCTGAGGAAAGAGGGAGTTCCAAGGGAGAGAGTCTGTCGTGAAGGGTGTAGAAGGAAACGAGAGACTGGGAGGTGTACGGAGCTAGGGGGAAGAGTTAAAGCTTACAAAAAAGGACCCGGTAGCAATTAATTTTCGGGGAAAACGATGATGGAAGCAGCGGCGGAGATAGGGCAGGGAAAAGATAGAATAAAAGAATAATTAAAGAATGTTTTCATGTCGAGCGGCGACGCGACACAGAAAATAAAAAAACTGAGTTCTCGGAGGAGAAAAAGGAAACCCTTTAAGGAGATAAATTTTGAGCAATACGAAGCGCTATGAATGATATCCAGGAGTATTCCCAACAGAATTTTCGCTTTTAACCGAAGCTGCAGCAATTTCCGCGAAGAACCACTAAGGAAGTACTTGCTACGAAAATATAAAAGATCCGGTCCAAGGAATTACGTTAATTACTCTAAATGTAACCATAAAATTAAGTGGGGCACGCTTTTGCCGTTTCTCATTCGTTTTACCCGTAGTTAAGTCAGAAACGTGTCGGATTGGCTTTGAATAACTCCCCTGTCTCGCATTCACAAGTTCGGCTCTGTTTTTTTAAATGAGTGTTTTCAATTTTCATAATTGGAGGCAAAGAGTATTTGAACTATGAAACGAGCGACAGGAGGAGCATCAAAGGAAAAAAATCAAACCTGGAACTATTCACTCCGCCGTTTGAAACGATATACGGGCGCGAGTCTTTGAATGGTTCACGCAAAATATTTCTGGCAAAAAAGGACTTCACTTCAGAATTTCAAGGAGATGATAACATTATTTCAAATCCAAAATACTCCTTTGTGAAAACATACTTCAACTAAGTACTAATTAGAGTGGTTTCTGCGAGAAACTGTCCCATTTTCCTGGATATATTCTCTAGAACTTCGTTTTTCGAGAAAAACAGCTCGTCAGAGGAGGAAACTTCGCATATTTTTACGAGGAACATAATTGTCAACCACCCCGAATGCAAGAGCAACTCAAGGTCGTGTGATATGACAAATTTCCCGCACCACTAATGGCAGCCAATAGTTACGACAAATCAGGCCACAATCCTGTTGGTGAAAGACCACGATCATCAAATTGGCCTGAATTAATCCAATCACGCCGAGACCACAAACAACCGAAGAAAACAGATTGTGCCGAGATGAACGAGGGAAGGGGTGTCATGTGAAGCGTAGTTAGGACAGTGTGGGATGAGGCAACACCAGTCAACCTCGATCAATTCACCTTTCAAGAAAAGCGGGGAAGCCAGTCGGACGAGAGAAACAACGGAATAGGGGTGCAGGAAGGCCTAATGGGCGTCATAATTTTCGTTTTAATCCGGCGGATGTTGGAGAGAAGAGCATATTGTGTTCCTTTCGATGGAACCGATGAATGAGGTTATCATAAAAATAGGAAAAAGAAGGATGACTTCCTGCCAACCTAGCTTTCTCTTCTTTTATATTGCTTTATTGGAAAGTCTGCGAGTGGCGGTGATTCCCAAAAGTCTCTCTCCATTCTTTAGCCTCAAAATATAGTACGGAAGTGAATATATCAAAGAAAAGGAGAGATAATCAACAAGTAATATACATTCAATTCGTTCATCTCGGCACAATATTTGGCTTCTTCAATGGGGTGAAAAGCCCCCACGCACCATCCTCTTAATCGCCACACATAAATCCCCGCCGACTTCACAGAAAAAGTGACTTTGGCTCGGTAGCGCAAATGATTAACACGTCAAACAGGAAATTTAAAGGTCCCTGGTTCAAGTCCCGGCAGAGTCGAGCTTTTCGCTGCTGCGATCTGGCTTGATTCCATCTTCACCACCTTTGTTGTGTTTGTTCTTTTATGTGTAACCTAACCCTTATCTTATCCTACGAATTTTTATACATCCTGTACTAGAAAATTGAGAGAAACGCTTTCTTTACGTTGACATAAAACCATTCCCGGTACAGCGAGCACAGTGGCAGCCACATCAACTTGTGGAAGCAACTCATGATCTCGAAAGCAACACATTCATTCTATTACAGAATGAAAAGTGGTGAATTTCAAACTTAAATACCTACAAGTGCACAGTAATTTCTTCACAAAAGTCGATCATGGTGCGATTTTTAATCCATTCCCTGACCTTTATTGAGGCGATTTTATAGTAAAGTGGGAGCTAAAGGGGTTAGTAAATTCAGTTGAGCCACACCACAAAGTCTCAAGCTGGCACATATCAACATGATAACGCCTCAAAAGAAAATGGGGAAAAGGGCATTTTTGGGATCATGGAACCTCCCAATCAAGTATTGAACCGGAATTTTCTGGGGGTGAAAATGGTACCTACGCCATTTTTCAGCAAAGTACGCCAAGTAAAAACATATCAAACCGGAGATATACAAAGCCACTCCAATTTAGAATCATTCACGTGAAGCATCGAGGCCTGAAGAGGGTTGCGATTAGGTGTTCGGACCCCTAGGGTCCCCTTCAGTTCGTATCACTGATCGACAGACATGTCGAATAATAACCGGAGACGGGATATACACAGAGAGCAGAGGGGAAATAATCAATGGCTGGCTTGCACAACAACACGGAGAGGACCAGGGGGGAAATAAGCGAGGGAGAAGGAAGGCGAATGAGAGCGAGGGTCGGATAAGTAGACACGTCCCCGGGAGACCTATGCAATGCCCGCCGCCAGTCTTTTGCGTCACACATAAATCACGGGTGAGAGGGAGCAGCCTCCCACTCCCCCGCCCCACAGTCTCCCCTCATCACTTTTCGGAGTCGATGAAGAGGCGCCTTGATTAACTAACATACGGGTCCAATCTCCTTTTCGCTCTTTTGGAAAGGTCCCCAATCCCCCTCCGCGCCTCCCTCCTTCAACCAGTCCCGCTACCATTCTCCTCCTTTGGGTCTCCCTCTGCCACCTGCCGCTTCTCATATTATTTTTGACACGCGAGTGGCCACTGAACGTCCCGTGGTGCCGCCGACAAACAATAATTTGTTTCCCTCCCCCACGGGGGGGATGGCGACGGGGGGAAGGACGCACTGAGATCTGAAAGCCCAAACCACCAACCCCGCCGACGCCCTCAACTCATCAATGCCACACATTCACTTCACCGAGAAGCTCAAAAATTCCGTTTCTGGAAGCAGAGTGAGCGGGAGAGTACCTAATTTGATCAAGGGGAACGGGAACGGTGTGGAAGGAAAGGGATTATTTTTCCGTAAGGACTGCGAAACCAAAGCTAAAGTACAGCACAAATAACAACTAACGACAACTTTATTGCATAAGCCAAACCATTAGGCTCCAGCGTAAGGTTCACGGTGAGGACCGTTGCGTATTAACGAAAGGCGAAGCAAGATATTGCTAACTAAAAAACAGAAATATTCTGTTATTATGATTTCCAAAAATATTTTACCATTTGGTATAAATATTAACACAAAGTAATTGCATCAAGACACTTGTCGACGACAGCTAATACCGTCTTTGCATCACTTTTATAAGGTCCCGTTATCCTTTTTCGAAATTTAAGAACAACTGGTTCATTTGATGTGATTATGTGATTTTCGTAATCTGAAGTTTTGGGAATTACTAAAGTAATTTCACAGCTATATGAAGTAATAGTTAAAGTTAACCATACAATATAAAACCGGGCCTTTCATTTACTCTTTACTGGTCCAACATGCACGACTTGGATGCAAGCTAGATATTTTCTAGAAAAGTACTAAATCTACTTAGGATGATGGAGGTTAATGATTAGGTACCAATAAGTTACCATCACAAGAAACGTTACATATAAAAATGAAAAAGAAATTTGCGTTGCATACCGAATCATATTTGAATCAGTAAATACCTTGGTCGCGTACCTTCGGGGGAAAAAAATAACGATCCCGGGACTCGGAAAAAAATCCTGAGAACTCCCACGCTGACGCTAGGCGCTGCGGTTGCCCCGACCGCCACCACGGTCAGCGTGGACTGGCGATGGACCCCGGCGCCGAATGCAACGTATGAATGCATCGGAGAACACCGGAGGCGCCAACCGGCGAGACGCCGTCTCGTCGCCAAGAACACGGGCCAAGATCGCGCCATCACGAGAGAGCGAAGGGGGCGGGGGGTGAAAGGAGTGGGAGGAGGGGGAAGGGTGCCCTGTAAGTGTACGAGCGTAACGCAGAGACGCACACGGACCCTTCCTTAGTGAACCAATGGGAGTTGGCGCGAACGCGGGGGCCTTCACGGTAGGAACGAAGGCACGGACGAAGGAAGAAAGATGTGCCAAAGATGTGGCCGTGTCGACAATAGTTAAAGGGTGAGAGGGGAAACAATGGAAGGGTAATGAGTATTCCCACGTCTCGGGCCGTCTTCAATTGACATGTGCGATATATGAGGAGGTGAAATGACGAGAGTAGGGGAGGAGGCACCGAAGGCAATGATTTTCACGCCGAGATTCTTAAGGTGACTTAAGAAGGCACGCAATGTCTTATGGATTCTTGGATAGTAGTCTTCGTAGATCACGGTTTTAGGTGCTCGAATGGCTAAGTTTATTTCGTTCCCTGTAACCTAAGATCCGTATTCCTGCAACAAACACAACATCCACAACCTGGGCAAGTTTCCAAACCCGCAAACTTCTCAGGTCGGCGAGTTCCTGATCTGACTGCCATGGCCGGCCGGTTAGTTGAATCACCACGAATCGGGAAAGTAAGAGAGCGCGGAAAAAAATGTTCCAAGAATGATAAGGGGTTAAGGGACTATTTATCAGAGAGGCAAAAATGAATGAAAATAGGTGGCTAAAGAGTAATAAAAAGTTTGAATTTCCCAGTAATAGAGAAATAGCAATCAAGTGTTTCTCTTTGATTAGGTCACAACTAGACAAGTTTTTTAAAAATCATTTTTTTGGCGCACAGAAATATATCTACTGCTGTTTAAATCATGTACGCAGCTAAAGAAAGTTATAAATAATATATTCTTACGAGGTTAAATGCGGAAAACTTGCCATTTAAACATTATTCTTGATTAGAATGCATAAACAATAATGCAGACTAGACAAAACCAGCCAAATAACTAGACAAATGCACACTAGAAAATTATTATTATTACTTTTATGCACGATTGGTGTTAATTCACCCCCAGCCACACACCTTTATGGTGGCTTACAGGGTATTATTTTCATATAGAATAGAGTTCAATGCAAATAGACGCAATGACCCTGAGCATGATTTACTCTCCAATTTCTGTAAGTATAAAACGTAAAAAGTACTCCACCTCATTTAGAGGTCAAATCGCTAAGCTGGATTTGTAATGAGTGGCCATGAAAGGACAAATTTCATAATTAAGAAGGCAACTGATCAAAATACCTGAAACATATTCATGCCACCAAATTTATTTTATGTACCATACAGAGGAAGAGAAATAAACATCCCCTAAACCCACTGGGTTGCTGCGCATTTCTTAGCTCCACTGGCGAGCGATGTGTAAATATTTCTCGTAGGGAAAGACCACACGTGGATTTTTAGTGAACCTTGAAGCCCGGAGTAAAAGCACCGGAATTCTATATTTTGGTCTCTTTTGTCTCCTTGAGCCATCACAAAGCGTTACCGGCCTCCGAAAAACCTTTTTGTGGAAAAAAATCCCCCAAGTTAGTCTGAGCAAGAACCTTCAGACTAAGGACGTTGTTTTGTTGTCGGTTCCCAACTACCCCACTATCTGGCGGATCCGAGTTCCGCGGAGAAACCCTTCAAAGCGAACGTCCCCCAAGAGGGAAGCCACCAACCAACCACCCCTTCCCCACTCTCCTCTCGCCCCCACATACGCCAGCACCGGAGAAGCCCCAAATAGATGTAATGAGAGGGGAAGTCGTGAGATATTGACGCGGCGAAGTTGAGGCGGCGATTCATGCCCTGATCGCCGATCTGGTAGGCACACCAAAAAAGACCGGAGGTCTCCGCACGGCTTCCAAACGGGGAACGACGCAGCTTCTAGGAAGAGGGAAGCATTCAGACCTGCCCCGCCTCTCCTCCACAAAAAGAGGGGAATTTCAAACCACCGAGCGGTCACATGATTTGAGGTAGAATCAATTTTCGAGGCTATCGGGAAAAAAAAGCACGACCGAAAAGTAGAGATCTCACAATCGCTTCAGCATCCTTTTCATCTATCGAATAAGAGAATTAAGTGGGACCTAGAGTGGAAGTAGAAATTTGAAACACTTCCCTTAATATTAGAATGTTAATATTGTGTTAATATTCTAATTAGATGTATATTAGCAAAGCAAGCATTCGAAATGTGGGGCTGCCGAATAATTATGATGATAAAATGGATAGACCGAGTGAAAAACGAAGAAGTCTTAAGAAGAGTGAGAGAAAAGAAAGTTGCCTAGTCTTTCGGGCTCTTTCTCCCGCCAGCAATAACAGTCTTTCCCTCGCAGATAGGTTGTCTTTCTGCCTCTATTAACTAACTGCCTCTTGGCCACTGTGTTACAGATCTATTTTCATCTTCTAAAGGTTTTTCGCTGCTTCCATTGTCTCTGTCTGCATCAGCATCATCTCCCTCACTCTCGGTATCCAATTGCTCATGTACGGAATCTACATCACTGCCTGAAAATTGCCTCTAAAACCTTCCTGCTTCTCCTCTTCTAACGCCAGCAATACCTGACGAATATCTTCATCACGCCTCATGTAGACCGCGACGAGGAAGACTGATGCAGCACCATCCTCACTTTTGTTACTGTTTTTGACGTAAATGGGCTTCGGGTCGCAAACCACTACTTATAAGAAACGCCGATTCCTGCTCCCTTTATGAATTTTGAAGACTATCCCCACCTTGGAAATTCCCGGGCCATAGTTGTACATTCCTTCGTGCTCTCCAAGGCGTCAGTTTACTGCCCCTTTGTGACAAGTTCAAGCCCCAAAAAGGTTACAGTCAATAGCTGTGCATAAAAGCCCCTTTGCAGTTTCCAATATAAAAAATCTGCTATCGATTTAGTATACTTTCCAATGCCTAAAAATCTGCTATTGATGAACGTCAAAGTATAAGGCATTGGAAAGTATACTAAACCAAGAATAATCTTCATTTCTGCTAATCTGCACTTCATGCAAGTGAAGTTTTTCTATTCGCATTTCACTTCTAAATTGCTAAATTGATGACAAAGCAGGAAAATTGATAATTCACAAAATTTCTTTGACGATGCCACAAATTCCATAGCTGTTAAAAAATATAAATATACATTTTAAATCATTAAAATGTTTAAAAACCATTATATCACATACATTTGCAGTAAAAAAGGAGATAAACAATGATGTATAATTTTTTCGCGATGTCTCAAAATTTACCATTAAATACACTCTGGGGTCTAGTGGACCCCAGACCATTTTCAATATTTTTTTGTGAAGCACCAAGCACGCAATTAACTGCAGCACATGCATGAATCTTTTCATAAGATGTAAAAAGGAATTTGCATTAAAATTAGCTTCCTATATTTCACGTTCTGTGAAAGTTACTGTGAAGCAAAAAATACCTGGGGTCCACTGGACCTTGTGTGCACTTCTAGGATTAAATTAGTTTTTTTATTAATAATGCCCTTTAAGTCGCGTAAAAGGGCGCTACACGAAACAAATATGTCATTCTCGAATAATATTCAAAAGAAAATGGACTTACTATGCATAACTTATAAAATATAATGAAAGGCAATGAAGCCATAATTTTCTGCAATAAAAATTCTCTCAATAAACAAAATATTTAACAAACTTTATAGTAGCGGACACACTCTAGAGTGAATACCCCGGTTTAATCAAAACTAATACCCAAAAAACCGCGTACTTAAATTACGTCTAGAAACGGAAATTGGAATCGGTTGTTCTCTAAAACTGAGGGTGAGAAAAAATATGGCAATGAAGGGGAAAAGTGACGAATTCATGGATTGATTAAATGAAATCGAAGCAAGGGACTTCAAGCAAACATAAATATTGAGAATATCAGCCAAACAATAATTGGGAAATCTTGACTAGTTCTGATTTTATCACAATCAAGTCGACCCTAGTATGTTTTAGTCCATAAATTTTTCCTGATATATTTTCATTATATTGATAATGCAAGCATTGCTCACATGCATTATTTTTACAGGGAATTTCCCACTACGATTCAACTCTGATGGCTTTTTTATGAGATTGAAGAGTCCACTAGTAACCTTTTGCGGTCTAAGGACATTTTGAACTATTCAGAATTCAAGGTGAGTGACTCAAGCCAACTGAGAATGATATAAATATTCGATGAAGGCATGAACCTTTGAGGGGAATAAAATGCATGATTTGAATGCAATGAAATGATATAAAATGCAATTATCTATCAGAGACGAATATAATTTTTGAAAGCTATTGTTCTCTTAAATAAAGTTCCCAAGCTTATTTATTGCCTTTCTCATAATCTACAGCCACCTCGTGTCATTTCTCGTGACAGCAGCATGGGGAGCCTTAAGCTGATCGGCACCCATTCGTTCGCCCTCACGGGGGTGATCGTCCGGCAGCATTTATCTAATCCATTCCACATAAAATATTAACTTTAGAAGCGATGAAGCAGGAGGATAACTATTAAGCGCCAATTCCGCTCCTTTCGGCCGAAAGGCATTTTACATTCTCCACATTCCCAACTGCACGTCTTGTCGTCATGCGCAGACCTGCTCGCACAAAAGAGCTGAACGTCGTTACGTTCACGACCCACCTCTTGACCTACCCCTTTCACATGCACGGGACCTGACCGCAACGTTCGTTTACGACTGTTAAAGCTCATCCTCCGGCGATCCCAAACAGCCAGACGCGGCATAAAGTCATTTTTATGCGCAAGAGGGGGTCATAAATCGAGTCCGAGGGGCCGACGAGAGGGAGGGAGGGTGGAGCGAAGTGCAGGCGGTGTGCATTCAATGGGTGCTCGTGGTGCGTGGGCGGTGGAAGAGAATATGGGGTCGGCACAGCAGGACAGCGTGTGTTTGTGTGTGTGAGCCGAGAAGGGGTGCTCGGGCGGGTGGAAAAATTGGGGAAACGGGGTGGGATTTGGCAAGAGTGCGCGGAGGCAACACGCACCGTGTTGGCCGTGGTCAGGTTTTTCAAATCCTTGGACGAAGCCCCTGTTGAACGGGAGCGAGGACATTTCTGCGTGCCTTACGCTCTTGACGAAAGCAAAAATAAGCATGTATATGGGATTATCACCCTGGTGGAGGGGCGAAGCTATAAACACTAAGGAAGTTATGACGGCTGTGAACGGCCTCATGCATCCTCCATAAAGGAACTGACTACCTGATGCGATGCTTGATAAACCAAAATGTCAAATAAGTTCCCCTTACAATAGGAATGAAGGCGATGGCAATTTACATTCCGAACCTCACTGTCAAGCAAATGCAATGACAGGGGATAAAAATGAGAATAATGTTGGGAAAGACGGAATATTTACTACCTCATGACCTAAAACATACAAAGAAATAAAGAGGCTGGTAAATAAAATGATTACTTGGCAAGATTCCACAAATTTATTTTTCACCGACCTAGGTTTCGATTGTTTAACATTCATTATCAACCTTGATAATGATTGTTAAGCAAAAAAAATTGTGGAATCTTACCAAGTAATCATTTTATTTACTATCATGCGGTTCCATCAAGTGAAGCCTGAGGATTTCCTCTTTAAATAAAGAGGCATTATAATATTAGCAATTACTTTATGTAATAACATCAGTACGCTTTAGAATTCACCGAGAACGCATTTGGGGACTTATATACTTGGGTCATGAACTGAATAATTACATCATTCATTAATTTCTGCAACTGGCAATAACAAAAGAAATTCTTACACCAGCGCAGCTAATGACATTTTTAGATGAAAAGTAAAGTTTAAAAAAAATTAAATATACCAATTGAATATCCAACAAGGACCAGAGTCCTCCGGATGGCCAAATAATAACTACTGGGAGAAGTGTTGCGGATGCCATCTAGAGGACTCTGACAATGACTGACTAAACCTGCCACACATCCTTGTGGAGGCTTTCAGGGTATTATCCCTTGTAGATGCAATCATTATAAAAAAAACATTCGTGTGCATAAGTCATTCATCTTAAAGCAATATCTCTATAAAAATATTTATCTACAGTAAAATAGTGGCTCCAGCAATAATGGTTAACAACCAAAAATGACCACTAACCAATGAGTCATTTTTTCATAACCTGCCGAGTGGGCAAAGTATTATGCCTTTACGAAATCTTCAACTACAATTTATTTTTAAAAATTACACCGAGCACATTGATCCTCCAGAAATATTTTTAGCTCCGAAATAATATACTTCATCTTCCTAAACTCGCAAGAAAGGTGAGGACAATAGAAACCTAAGGATCACGATGGAATGTGGAAAAGACTGGAAAATGATTAGCGAGAACTCGTGTGAAACAACCCATATTATGCTTACACTCTGTATTCAAACTCTATTACGTTCCATTACGACTATACGAAGGAGCCGATTATGCATGCGATCCTATTCTGTAACTAATGACGGGCATTTGTTCTCAAATCGCCATTCGCATGATGGATACCACGCCTTAAATACCTGAGAGAAAGAATGTGCTATCGTATGCAACCCATGTTTATTTTCTGCATTGTGGGTTGCGTTCAAGTGTTTCTTGATAAAGCAAGGGTAGCAAACTTTGCAAACAGAGGGCATAGTTCAAGCAATAATAACTCAATGCACTGAAAAAATAAGGGATCAAACAACAGGTTCAACGCCCCTTCCAGAGCGATAAATTTCGATAATGTCCGAAGGGGAATACGTCCGTGGGAAGTAGCTTAAATTACGGAGTAAGGAGATTAGGCCTGAAATAACTACTATTCGCCGCAAAAACGAAATAAAACGGCAAAGACAAAGCACTAAGACCCTCTCGTATTTCCTCTGGAACGCTGATTCGGCTCAATTGAAGTGAAAAAAAATGAACGTCAGGCCCCGCAATGCGCAACAATTTGTCAAGGCGTTACACATCCCGAGGCCATACATCATCCGTCTCGGAAAAGATGTAAGGATTAAAGGACACAATTTCCATTGAGAACAGCAGCGGCCGATTTCGCGTGGGGAGAATGCCGGAGCGGTAAGAAAACAAGGGCGGGAGGAGAGAGAACGGTGGGCAGAGACGAAAGGATCGGGAGCGTATCTCTCCTCACACTGGTAATCTCCCTGCCGAATTAATGCTCAAAATTCCCAAAACGATGGCGCACCCAAATAAACAAGCAAGTCCACAAAGGCGCGCTTGCGGGGAAAACGCCATTGTAACGCTCGTGGAGCAAGGACCTCGTACTCCTCATGTCCGAAAAGAGGAGTGGAACCATTCCTACCAGGCGCGCGTTGCCATGGATGAGTTATCGGCGGGAAGGCTAGCGCGCGCCAGGTGTCGCCATCTACCAGATGAAGGACGAAGTCCCTACTGCGGAGCGGCGTGGGACGTCGCGCGGCAGCCAATCAAGGATAATTATTCACGGTCTTATGAACAATGTTCCCGCTACGCCTTCACAACGAAGTCAACTTATCCCAAAACGGAGCGCATTTTTTTAATTGATTAAAATCAATTAGTGGGTTAATCGCATTGCCACTGTCCGGTTTCTCATAAATGACTTAGTATACAGCCTTGGTGACGATAAATATGGTGGGTATTAAGTGAAGATCTATGGATGGCGTTTTCCAAGCTGCAAACGGCCTAAGATTATTAAACGCTTTTAACTGTACGGCATTAAGACCTTGTAAAAGCTGATATTTCTTACATACAAAAGAGCACAAAAATACTGTCATCTTTCAGTTATTGGGCAACTGAATATTTTTGAAGCAAATATTTATTCGTTGATGGGAAAAAACTGGTATTTCATCACACTCGTTATTTATTTCACTTTTTTACCATAGCCCTGGTGGAGGTGGAATTGTTGACACTGCAAAACAACGACAAATTTACTAAGGTATTTACATGGATTTACGTGGAACGTGGAAATTTACATGGGACGACGTCCAACTCCGATATTTATGCTCAATGCAGGTCAATAATACGATTACTTTTCAATAATACCTATTAAGATGAAATAAATACTCACAAAAGGCGACAACAGCATATTGTCACACAATAGGAAGACAGTACTACCTCTAATTGTAAGAGGAAACGATCGCCAGAAAAAAACCAGCATACAGATGCAGTAATATTTTTACCACTTAAGGAGGTTGATCCGAAAAGTGAAAGTCATGTCATTTTTTTATATTTTCAGCACTTATAGAACTTAAGTTCCTCTGTATAATAAAGTAAAGATAATTGTACCAACCCATACTCCTTTTTCCGCAAATTGCATTTGAAATTACATACGATTAACGGCGAGAATGGCCTTTACATGGGAATATAACGTTTAAAAATACCATAGTGTCATGTCATTTTTGCAAAAAAACTGATATTTAATGCGTAATTTCAGAAGAAATAAAATGACACGAAAAAAAAGGCATCAACCCACCGTATTTTTCGCGAAATCCACCAATTTCTGCGCTTATAGCAGACGAAAAGCGTTAGTTGACTTCAAGTGGCGCTGCGGTCGCTCTAGCAAAAATGTATGGCGTATGAATAATATCATTACTAATGAGATATTAAAGAATATTTCAGAAAAATATTATAACATAACCTTTGATAGTAATATTCTGGTGTTATGCATTAGTAAATTCATTGAGTACATGAATTTATTTCAGGAACGTACATGTTGAATTGACTCCATCGTCGAGCTGATTAAAATTATCATAAAAAAGAAATCCTTCGACTTTCCATCGTATTTTTTGTGATACTTATGACTTTCAATAGCTTAGATAATTTTCTTTGTGAAGTAAGGATCACTTAGCAGGCATATACTCGTACTTAAATTAATAAGATTCCTCGGACAACTTGACTCAAGCAGTCGCGAGCCAACCTCCTTAAGGTAGAATACTAGAAGAGTATTATTACCTTTATTTAAATCATAATTTTAAAAGCTATCGTCGAAACAATACATCGTGCAGGGATTAATAAATAATAGATAAACAAAGGACAATTTCAAGATGGCCTTTTAAATGATCTTTGATGTATCAATATTTGAAATACAAACAGACTCTAAAACCTCTTAGGCCTCAATAGACTAAGATGATTTCGACTCGAATGAGGATTCAGTGGATTCCGTATTAAATTAATTCAAAAAGGAGTCTGCGCGCCACTTGAATTAGTAGGAGCAATTTTTTTCAAATGCTTGAATTCTGAAGATTGAAAATGCGACAGGGCGTCTAATGCATTGTTAAATATACGGTAGTTAGCTAGTCTTTCATTACAGAAGCCTCAAAGATTCACCCATGGGATCACATTATTCAAAACCTTCGCTGTTAATTAACATATGTCTTTTTCTGACCTACTAACACCATAAATGACTCTTCCTAAATCGAAAATGGGTCTTTTCGTCATCCATTGAAACGTAGCCGGAAACAGAATGAAAAACTGAGAGACAACGGTCATTAATGGCCCAACGACACGACCTCGAAGGGATGCTAGCACGTAATCCTATGATAGTGAGAGTGGCGTAACTCACTTTCGGAGTTTCGTCCCGCAAGTCAAGGAAATAGAGTCATCGCCGCCACGCGAGGCGAGCTCGGAAAAGCACGCGAGGGAGCACAAACAAAAGGCAATCGATCATCTCCCGCCATCCCCCTCCCTCACTCTCTTCACCGCTCCTCTGTCGCGGCATCGTTTAAGCCACCAAAGGCGCAGAATCTATTTTCGAGTGGTGGTGTGGGAGGAGGAGGGCGAGGAGCTCGAGAAAGTAGGGCGATTGAATGTAGCAGGGCCGTGAAGGCCTTTCATCCCGATGGCTACCCACGCAGCGGTAATTGAAGTAGTGTTGAAGATAGAAAAGGAAAGTGGAAGAGAGACAAAGGGAGGGTGGGTGATAGACGCTGTGCACTGTGATACTAGGGCGTAATGAAACTAGGCAATGCCAATATCTACGATCAATAACACTGGGTCCACTGTGGTTTCTTAATTCACGGAAATCGAAGCGATCAGATGATTTTTAAGGAAAAAGTGTGCAATGAAATCTGTCGGAATAAATAACGGGTATATCGGAATAAATTAATTACAAAAGTAACAATATGGGCAATGGAATTCGCCAAATAATCAACAAGTTTCATAATTCTTGATCTCTTCGGAGGCGAATCCACTAATGACGAGTTACAACAATATCAACAAAAAACTTATAAATAGCAAAATTATGCAGTGCAAACTGGCTATCTACTGATTACCGTTGGTGCCTTCAAAGTCGACTTGGACAGAAATAGCAGGCAAGTTAACTTAGCAGAATTTTGACATTACGTAAATAACATAAAGCTTCGTTTTATTCTACACATGGTCAGCTTCCTTTTATTCTACATTTCGGCAAATGGCAGCCTTTGTAAATGACCTGGAAAGGTCGAAACCGGTCGAGCAGTATTTAATTATATTTATGTGGAATAGAACGAAGCTTTATTTATATATATAATTTCAACTATCACACAACAAGTTTTTTAGGGTTAACAACTTTTCACACAATTTTTAGGGAACTTCAAATCTTTTAAATGGGCAATCAACAATCACCCATTAATAAGAGTGGAAAACTCTACTTTTCCAATGATTTCATGAGGAAACCTCTTTTCTTACTTTCTCTCACAATCAGAGATATACCAGAGAGTATTATGTTCCCCAGGGCCAAAGGCAAACAAATGAGCAATGCTATAGTATAAACGTCGCCATCCCACGAAAAACTGATCATGGTAGAGCTGGCCAGTGTCAATAAAAGATTAAAAAAAACTGTTTTTTACTATTGAAAATTCTCAAATTTTTAGAAATATTTTTTAAAACAAAGATTTGTTATAATTTTAGGATTCACTTCAAACTGCGAATACAGAAATGTAAAGCGACCTAAGAGACAGATAACCTGTTGATAAAGTGCACCACTGGTGGTGAAAAACTCCCTGCCACACACCTTAGAGGTGGCTCGTAGGGTAATCTGTAGATGCACATGAAGTTACATAAGTAAGAGATTACTTCACCCAAGTACAGGAAAATTATCATCATGACGTGATGACTTTAATGCTCAGGAATAATAAATTAAGATCTTTATTACAGATGTACCAGTGAACTGCACAAAAATTACATGAATAATCGTAAGAGGCGATTGCGTTTCACATAACTAAATTGTTACTGCACAATAACTGAGCAATGTGATAACGCTTAACTAATAGTACAACAGAACTAATAATAATACATTCCGATACAATTACGCTATAAATGTACTGCTTCTCGAGAAATATAGGAAATGTGAATGCTCTGGATTATTGCTGTACGAGATAAATACCTAACTAATACGAGTTGAACGGTACGAAAGTTAACATTTCCCGAATGCTAATTGCAATCACAAGTGTTTTTTTTTATAGAATACAGGTTTGTTAGAAGCACCGAGTGACGGATGAAATTGCAATCTAAATGTAAAACATCGGCAACATAATATGCATGCACACGCATACCTGCAAACCACCGTAATGAGGGATTAGGCCGAAATGAGAGTGGACTGCCAGAAGATCAAATGACAGGTTTTCTAGCGAGAGTAAAATTTAGAGTGAAACAAAACTCGGCATAAAGCGCGTGTGAAATACAGCGAGAGCAACGAAGAGCATCCGCGTCAACGAAGGGATGCAAAGGTTAAAATTTCATAAGCATGGTCGATTGTTCCTCGGGACCAACGAGGATAGATTACGCAAGCATGAAGCGTCAACTGCAGTCAGTCGAAATTCATGACTGGAAAAAGGAAGGGAAATTTGTGGAGCCAAAATCTCCGGAGGCCATATCACGAACCCGCAGCCTGCATGTCGATTGCTGGCTCGTGAGCCCGACACAGCCTACCTAACAACAGGACTCAGCTGCCTCAAACGAAATTGCACTAAGATATGTAAATGACGATATTATTTGGGAGCTTAAGGGATAATTTATTAGCCTAGAGTTAGAGAAACTTGTATCTCTTCACGCCGATATTACATTGAGAAATACGTTCATGTTCCATTAGTCAGTGTTATATGCGTATTTAACACAAAATACAAATAACAGGCGTAGTGACGAAAAAGGAAAGTGATAGCATAAGTATACAGGGAAAAAACAAGGACAGAAATAATTACAATTTTGCCGTTAACAAAATCGTGACACCTACCATTCTCTTTCGATACAATTTCTTATAGAGCCAGAGAAATTAAATCAAATATTAATTCTTCATAGAGGATAGAAGCCAACCTCTTCCGAGAAGTAACTCAGAAACTGAAATCTAATACTCAAAAGCTCACGTTCATTGAATGCAGAATCTGACGGAAACGATAACAATGCAAGCCCCGCATAAATGAATAAAAATAAAGCACTGCTGTAAAATTATATATTAAACAGTCTTCTTAACTGGCTACCGTGCTGGGATACTTCTAGAGGAATCAATCGTATGAAACACATTTTGTGGAGCTAAAATTGACTCATATGATACAACAGCGAAATATGACCTATGCTCATTTATTCGCAAGAGGACTTTCACGAGATTTATAGTTATTTTCAGTTAATGTGATCCGTTTCCCCCAGAGGGCGCAAGATTTTTCCACAGAACACACGAGGAAAATTGTCAGACCATCTGTAAGTAAAAGAATATACGGGGCATTTCTATTATTTTCTTCCAATCTACGCAGTTCAGGATAAAATACACAACAATCACGAAAAGAAACGTCTCCAGGAGGGTTGTGTTTAAAACCGTCGGGATTATCTCGAATAGGTAACCAAGGAGTCACGTGGTATAAACACGAATGGTTTGCAAATATAGTGTGCCTGAATCGCTGGTTACAACATCATTAATTGTTTTCACTTGAGTTTTTCTCCACTGTCTCGACTATAGGGCTCACAGATGAGGTATAACACAAGTCTAAACTATGAATTAGGTTGTAATTAGTGGTTTTAACATACCAAATTTACGAACCATTTGTGTTTGTACCATGTGACTCCTTGGTTACCTATTAGAGATGATCCCGACGATTTAAAACACAACCCCCCAGGGAATTATTAATTTAAGGGCGTGCTCAGTTGTCCGCTTTTATCAGGTGTTCGACCAACCAACAAGTTCATAGATCAAATGTGAAATTAAGAACATGTGAGTAAATGGGAAAATGAAAGAATTTAGGGTGTGGAAGATGGGTGGAGAGAAACTTGGCGTCCGCATTAACCCACACTAACCGAAAGGTAATTTGTACTCTAGAGTCGACTAGATATCATAAGCGCGGTCATATTTTGCACACTGATATGTACTTACTAGGGCGAATACGACCCATCGTTTTACAGGAAGAAGTCCAAAAGACATGCATTCAACTTGCAACGAATGGAACAAGAAGCAGGGGAGATTGCAAGCGGGTACTCGTCCAAATATTTTGAAACAAGGGGGAAAACATCCCCATAATTCACTTCAAAAGACCTTTTAATATCCTACATCAGATGAGTTTAACAGTTCACAAATTTTATCATCTTGTTTCAAACGTGAATGTGCTTTCATTGAAGTATCATCGTAATTGTTAGTTTTTACTTGGACCCATTAGGCTGCAATTATCGATTTTTATTGCGATATTAAAAATGATACACGTCTGCTTTCTGATGGCAATGAAAGAACTAACTCAAATAAGTCTCAGGAAAAGAATGAAACCGATTTTACACCGAGTGTACAAAGCGAATAAAAAACAACCCCCAGGCGTGCAAGGGGGAAAATGTAAAGTCAATAATATCGCACAAGAAGACCAAAATAATTTATTGAACAGAATGATTTATTTTCCCTCAGATAGGAAGCGAAACGACAACATTTCCGTATTCAATTAATTTGCGTGACGGGAAAACATGTTACACATGCTCTTTTCTTGCGAACACGCGGAAAAGAATTTCATTTTGTAGGAACCGAAAGAGGGAATATCACACCAGAAATACTTTATCTGAACCGACGAGAAGAAGCGCTTTGCATTCACTATCGTTTTGAAAAAAAATGTACGTGTAACCAGTCTACACAAATTAGCGCTGCTGCTGAGCGATTTTGAAGGATCTTGAGTGTACGGATACCATTAGGGGGGCACAGCAGATGAGTGAAATCCCATTATTTTAATTTACTAATTCAAGCCCCTTTAAACTACAAGTATTTGGAGCATGCACTTAAATGCATTGATACCAGTGCACTGAATAATTCAAATATACTGCTTTCGCGTCTGGGGCTCGATTCGTCAGCAATACACGTCAATGAGTGACTCACTGTAACCAGAAGAGAATGCATACATTTGCGCGCCTTCTCATTCACTGCGTACTCTCAATCGATTAACAGACGTAGAGGATATTCTGTTTCTCTTTGCTTAAAAACCGCCTAGTAGTCACGTGAACCCTATTTTGGACAACTTTTTCACCGCAGGGAAGAATTTCTTAAAAAAATGTCAGCAACATTTCTCACCGAGAAAAAAAGAGTAAAGATGGGGTAGCGGAAAACGTCAATTCGAGAAAAATAAAGGGGAAAACAAGAGGAAAATTAAGCGGGGGGAAGTGTCGGGAGAGAGAGAGAGAGGGAACGCGAATGTGGGCGGGGGCGACGCGAGCGGGAAAAGTCAAGGGCGAGGAGAAGAGTAGGAGGATGCGGGGGCGGGGGTGGAGGCGAATGGGGATGGGAAACGAAAGGAAGGAGAAAAGGGCGGATACGAGGAGGAGGGAAAAACGGAGCAAGACGGAGAGGGGTGAGAGTAGGAGGAAAACAAAAGCTCCTCTCGACAAAGGGTAAACAAGCACCCTCTCTCCAGTACACGCGGGGCGTGAATAATTTTATTTATCTCTCCCTTAAGTCCCCGAATGGAGAACGACGGAATTGCGCGCCACGGGGTAAAATAACTGAGCAGATTGGTGGGAGGTTGAACTTGGTCCATGCCATGGACTTTAAAAGGGTATGCCATCGACTTTAAATGATGGATGCTGAGCGAGCAGTATCTCGGAAAATACTGAACTCAAAACAAACTTGATTAGAAAACGATATCACAACTGACTGTAGACAACGACAGGTAGACGGCGATGGCTCCTATTTGATAGAATAATTCAAATTGCTACTGAAACCGTCCATTGCCGAACATGCTCACTCGCTTCCTAGCACGTTGGGTCTTATTACGTTCCTCTAAGTAGCGTTCAAACTGGGCACGAAAAAACTCAAAATTTAAATCGATCTAATAAATAAGTGTTGAGTGAACCAAGTAAAAATTATTACTTTCTTCAAGCAAGAGGTTATCAGCACCGGTCTAAGTCCTTCTCAAATTCCAACATTGAAGACGAATATCCAGTCATAAGCAGCTATCGAGATTTCATGGTATTTTTTACGCCAAATTACAATAAAATTCGCACAAAGAAGCTTGAATGAAGTAATGGGAGGAGTTATCCCCATCAAAAAGTCTGAGAAGACTGAAAAAATTATATCGTACACTGAGATATTCATAATTAAATTTCTACCGCAATCGAATGGCCCTACGAATGCATTTATTACTTCAATCAAAAAAATTCAGCTCCGTTTCCGTCCTATCTCCGGCACAGCAAAAGATCCCGGAACTCCTACGAGCTCGTCAATAGCATTATCACTTCCGAGAATTAATTTCATTATGCCGCAAAAAAAATACCCCATTCGCCGTCAGGAAGGCGTCCGGTTGCCTTCCAGGAAGGGTCTCCGAGGGCTGTTTAGGCCCTCTCCGTTGTTGTTTCCCTTTCATCCCTGGGGAGGCGAGCAGCACGGAATGAGAATCGGGACCAGTCCACCGGGGACGCAATCTGGCGGCTTCAAAGACCTCGGCGTCATTCCGACAAGGCGGGGACGCCAAGACGTCGGAGAGAGAGAGAGAAGCGGGAGGTGGGACAATGCACGCCACGGACTCAACAAACGCTCAATCACTTGGAAGAAAAGTGGAATTCGTTGATCAGCACCCATCCTCCTCGGGAAGCGATTAAGCGGCCGCGAACTGATCTCCCGAGAGAGCGGGGAAAGCTTAAGAACACACGATCTCTTCTTTCGTTGAAATAGCACTTTTCCGAGGAAATACGTACGAGAATAGAATGAAAAAGGGACTCTCTTCTCGTAGGAATGAGTGCAGCACAGTGCCTTTCTACTTAGGCCCGCAAAGGTTGACCTCTAAGAAGCATTTCTTTAAAAATCTAATAATCACGAAAACCGCTACTTAAATTTAACATTTTCTCACCTCATTTCTCGAATTCTCCAGCGTCTCGACTCCATTCTACACCTCCTGTCACCCCTGCCACACACTTTCATATTGTTTAATAGCGTATAATTTAGAAATTTTATAATAGAATCACATCATTGAATGGGATGATCGGTCATATTCCGAACATTATTCATTTTTTCCAATGCACAGTACGCTCCTCTTAATCATAATCATAGTTAATAATATACATAAAACAATGCTCACTGCTGGAAAGGGTAATTTGAGACGATCATCGCTTCCAAAAATAGAGCTTCTTGAGTATTTATAAATCCCCACAAATCACATCTACTTGTAGTTTACAATTCTAGTTCTAATAACTAAAATTATATTTATTTTAGGTTTCAATATCAATATTCCCAGGAAAAGACGTTGGTGGGCAGCTATTAAAATAAAATAACTCAACAGAAATACGTTATAAAAAAGACACGATTAGATGATGCCAACCATTTATGTCATGGTGAAATAATTCAATGATTTTCTTTGATGACACACCATACATTCTAAGTGATACGTTATCATATGATAGCGACCTACAGCATCCCGATGAAGTTTTCGAATAAAAATCAAAGCAATCGAATGAATACAAACATATAGCCTTCAAAACCCAGTTAGGTACATTAAGAGTCACACCATCCCTACACGTTCGTGAACAGGATACAATGTTTACGCGGTAGTTCATTTATTAATTTATTCCAACAACAGTAAAAGTTAGATATATTTTCAGATTACGAAAAGGAGTAAAATAAAGCATTAGTATTCTCCTAAATGAAGCATGCTAAAGAGCCAATGGTTGAAACAGATTGTTTCAGGCTTTAATTAGTGGAACTTTTTCATACCATAAAGAAAAAACATTGAAGTATAATGATCCACACAGTTAATTACCACCGTCCAAGGTTTCTTCCTTGATAATGACGGTGACCTGTCGAAACCTTGGTCAGTGGTAATAACCTGTTTGGATCATACACGGTTTAACTTTCCATCCGACGGACGGAAAATACTGCAACAGCAGATCTACACGGGATTCGAGCAGTCTCCGGCATTTCACTGACAAATACCTACCACTAAAGGAATACGAATTTAGAGCTTCTAAATGTACAACCATCATCCTGCCCACCACATCAACCCGTTTCCTTCTATCGTATCAACAACGGTAACTGACTTTTGACATCGAGTAAAATTATTATGTGAATACCGAATCAGCACGAAAGAAAAATAGGAGAGGCAATAACGATTAAGAATTTACGTTTTCCAGTCTTTAAAATACAAGAGGAAACAGTAATTACAATACAATTCAATTGTCGAAAACTATAACATCTATCTCCTCCGGATTCCTTACTCAACCTCCGTCCTCCACGGCTGGTGACCTTACGAGCTCACAAAATAGCGACACAAACCTGCAATTACAGCGTACAATTCTGGCATACTTGACTCTAAAACTAGATAATATGTAGCTCCTGTGCCTCCCTACTTATACATAGCGTTTATACCTATGCGACTTCTTAATGAGCGTGACCACAGTAGATTTTTGCTCTCACCCCTCTCGTGATTTTTCGCCACCCCATAAAGCTATATCCTATCTCCGCCCTCTACCCTTACTCAAGAAAAGAGCAATAAAAATAACCGGAAATCCTTTATGACATAGAAATTTTCAAAACGATTTAAATCTCTCATCGGCTTTCCCAGCCAAATATGCCGTCCACAACTGCCTTCACTCATAGGCATTCGACATTCCTCCAGTCTGTTGGACCTCAACTTGAACTCACGAAACTCTATCCTCGCCGAACTCAGTGCTCAACCTAAATGTAAAATTCAAATCTCGAGGTGAAGCTCAATATCGAAGTAAAACTCTAAGAGACATTATATTTAGTCAAACTTATAGTGACCCATTAATTCTTAAGTGAACAATAAAAACACGTTTTCCGTGAATATCTCCAATGCCCAAGGCATTAACTTACTTCATTCTGAACGCTGATGGCTGTTATAAAAGGGAAATAAACATTATGGCCCACCCATTTATTAAAGGTTTAAGACTTGACTCTGAAACAGGACATATTCGAAGCGTACTTGTTTGCAACGTTTCAAAAGGGTACAAAAAGGTCAAAAGAATAAATTAATCCGAAAATTGAAGGAACTTTATAATCTACACTGCAATTTAAAAAAGTTTAAAAGAATTTAAAATATCTAGAGTGGGGTTTAAAAGATCCACGAAGTTCTAAAAGGAAAATAATAGACAAAATAGATAATATTCCAAAGCTTTCTCCTTATAAATACTAACTTGTGAAGCGATTTTATCATCCTGTTCATTCACAGATGAGCGAAAGATAAGTAAGCGCAAAACGGACAGAGGAAAAAATAATGCAGTTATTTGGTAACGAAAAGAGAGCAGTCGACACCCAAAAATTGAATAATCCAAATGTGTTCATAGAGACAGAAAATAAGTTACTGAATTGAATTACATCAAATGATATTTTGGTAAAAATCATCCGAAATGCTGCAACACGATCTTGCATAAATTAGTTGTCCATGAAGTAATACATTATTAAATATTTCCAAAAAACGTGGACCCAAGAAAAAAAAAACCTAATCAACAGGCTGTTACTAGTTTTACAACACACACTAAAACAAAATTGCTCCCAGGCAGCAAATTATAAAACAATACAAAGCAGAAACGGTCTGCTTCCAAAAATTATACGGGAACGTAAACCTTTTTAAATATGATTTCTCTGTAAACAACTTCGCGGCACGATAATTAGCTAATACTGTTATTCGAGCTCGTTATCATAAAAATTGAAGACTCATCGAAATATCACAGCATCGGTTAAGGAAAAAAACGAAAAATAATATCTGCCAGACCTTCATCCAACAAAGACAGGGAAGCTTGTGCCCATCAAAATTTTAGCATGGCTCAGTGGATTATGAGCGAGTAAGAGAGAGTTCGATGGCCGAAAAAGGTTTCTGCTAGTCCACATTTGAAGCCGCGAAGACCGAAGCCCATTTATTACATGCATTTCGTTTCAGAATGCTCAGGGGAAAAAATGAAAGAAGTCGTAGGGCACATTTATAAACGTTGGCTGATGGGGTAAAAAATGAACGGTTAACTTGACGCAAAAAGCACCGAATAAAGTCTTTAAAAGAATGCCCGTAACATTAATAAGCCCTTATCCGGAAAGAACGGAGAACATTCTGCGTGTGAAATGCGCTTAATACAGGCTTTTTTTACAGAAAATATATTTTAAGCATTCAAACTGAATTTCTCTTACTACTTTACATAAAATCAGCGGGAATATTGAAGCTAAAAAATTATTAAGGATCCAATGTAATTCAAATATATAAAATATAACCGTCAGAAGTAAAGTTTTTTAAATGCATATGCACCACGCCTTCCAGTTATATTTTTCCATGAACATATACAGAAAGAATTGAAATCAAAGCTTCATGGTATGCAAAATACTGAAGCAGTTTCATTTTTTAGAATGCCTCGTCAACCACGTGAAGAAATAATGGCTATTAAGTACTCCAAGTATTTTCAACTCAAAATTTATATTATTTTAGCAACATACAATTATATCAATTCAAATACTAGTTTTACGATCCAAACTGAAAAAAGAATGACCTATTTGCCACTTTCCGGAGTTTTCAGCGAAAACAAAATTTTCACCCTCATGCAAATATAATCCCAGCTGCACGATTATATTGCCGTCATTTTAAAATTTGTTTCGACAAGAGGTGCGCTCAAATTTCAAGAATTTCCCTGGAGTGATAACGAAGGCATTCATATTCGTTAATTAAGCGTCGCGGAACGGTTCTCTAAACGAGTGCCTTTTTGTAGCCCGAACTTTTGAAATTTCATCTCGGAAGTTTCAGAAGTTATGCAGCCAAGAAAAATAAAAGCCTTTGTTTTGGCCTCCCCTGCGGTGTACATACCCCACCGAATGCTTAAATATCCAACGGAGCTGAAAATATGATATCCTCATGAGTAGCGATTATAACACCCGGATCAACAGTAATACTGAAACAAAAATAACACCCAAGGTAATTATCTCCACTTGTTCTCGGCTTTATAAATATATCTCCGTAAAAAAGATTCGAAAAATAGACGCGACATAAATAATTCGGAACCACTCAAAACACAATAATGACTCCGAACACAGATGACTCCGTAAAAAAAAGAGGTAACAATTAGGTACTCCACTTACCTATTTTTCCGTTCGGGCTGTAGGGGTCGTAGCTCCCGGAGGACATGGGGGAAGCGTATCCATTGGACATGGTGGTGTTGCTGTAGGGATGACCGTTCACGCTGCTCCCTCCCCCGGCGCCGCCACCGCCGGGGGGGTGCACGCCCCCACCGGGGCCCGATGAGGGGGACAAGGGGTCCACGATCGACGCCTGACCGGGGGACGGGAGCCACTCCTCGTGGATGCGCGGCCTCTTTCCGCCGCCGGAGCCCGTGCCGGAGGACGGCGTCGAGTACGACGAGGGACTCAGCAGCTGCGACGTGGTCTCGATGCACAGGGGAGGGACGACGGACGCGGGCCCCGGGACCCCGCCCGCCGACGACAACTGCGACGCGTCGCACGGGCTCAGGAGCCGCGGCTCCGTCTTCACGGGGAGCAAAAGTCTCGTGGACGCGGCCTCGCCCACGCCCTCCATCTTGTCCAGGATGGTCGAGTGACCGGAGGGCGCGGCGTAGGCCAGGGCCGGGCAGCTGTCCTGCTCCGCGTCCATCGCACGCACGCACCAACACACGCACACACCCACGCGATCAAGTCAGCGCAAAACGCGATCGTAAAGTTCACCTATGGGGTGAAAATTTTTCGAGGGGGGAGGAAAAAAAAGAGTATCGAAATAACTTTTTTTCTTAAAAAAGAGAGATTCGACTTCGAAAGCGGGCGGGACGTAATGGAATGGTGGGCTGGGGAGGGACGAATTCACGGAGAGATGCTAGCACGCACGTGTGCACAGTTGCTGACGTCTCTGGATGGCGGCGCCCCGCCACGCTACCTCTTCAGCAGTCCACGCGGGAGAGGCATCTCTCTCTCTCCACCCCCGCCTCCCCGGGGGTGGACACCTCTTCCTCCCGAAACTACTCCTCCTCCCTCCCGCCTCAAGCGCGAAGCACAGTGTGCCTTGCTTCAGCCACCACAGTGGTTCGCCGTGGTTCCTACGACGCGTCGACCAAAAAGAAACAACCCCCCCGATTGAAAATGTCCCCGAGTTCCCACGGAAGGACCTCTTATCCCGGACCTTTTGGTGACGGCTGCTGGGGGAAGGAGAACACTCCTCGGTGGACACGGGGGCTATTCCGGGGGCCCACGAGGTCGCGGTCGCTTCACCTTCGACGCTGGTTGAAGGTCAGGGGTGAGGAACGGGAGTCCGCCCACAGGCTCCGCAGACTCGTATGACACCTGTTGGAGAGAGAGCGAAAGTATGGGTGAATGAGAATCGATTTATGTTTTTAGATATATATTTTTCTAGAACCTACAGTTTTAAAATTAATACCTACAATTTTAAAATTATTCAAATACGCATATCATGCATTAAAACATATTTTGAATTTTACATATGTAATTTCTATTTATCACCTGATTCGGGGACCCTGGGTACGCCTCAAATTTGTGGGGTCCTGGGCAACTATTGTTTTGCTTGTACGGAAATATATAGTCGTTCTAATCCTAAATTATAAAATAAATTCAAGTAAAATATTATTTTATAATTTATTACATAGAAGGAATGGCAAGAATAATTATTATTGTAATATTTACTCTTCCTGTGACAATAAGTCCTCCAAGATACGGGGCCCTTTGAATCATGAGGTCAGGGACAGGAGCCTTGCCCTGCTCAAAGGGTGCCCTTGATTATATGCACAATTTAATAATGTTTTAATACACAAATTTAGTTTTGGAAGATTGGTCATTATCCAATAATCATCACCTACTTGTCATGTACCTGAGTTAAGTTAAACATTGCTGAATACTTATGGCAAACACCATTTGCTGAAAACCAATTGGCGGAAATGTCAACTATAAATTGCTTAATGGACTGAGGAAAAAAGGCTAGCGAAATGGTAATCTAAAGTTATACGCAGTTTTTATTTTAAACCATCCAATTAGCCACAGGGTTGTGCATAAAAAGAATTCTCCTCTCCCCAGAATAAACTCCTCACTTAGCAACGCACACAAACGCAAATATCACTCATTAAACCATGCCTTTCCACAAATAAATTGCTTAAACTTCTATAAAATTGATGAAATAATAACATTGAGGCAAAAATAAACTCCACTCGTGTGCGCAACAGCAGTGTTTAATGAGGTCATATTCACGGCTGAACATTTTCATTTAAACTGGGACATCTGAGACTCAAAAATAAAAAAAAAACGCAAAAATGAATTAATGATGCAACTAAAAAGTCATAAAAGTACGGAAAAATATCACTCACTCAGAATATACTAATCGTGGATCGTGGGTATTAAACGAGTGGAAGCTCTTACTTCACATCGTTTGTACTGACACACTGCACGACAGCATGGGGGCGATATGCACTCAATCCACGAACTCTGCTAGGCTCACTTAAATCACTGGAGATCATTAGTTTCCGTCGCATTCCCAGGAATAGCAACGTAACTTCGAAGCAGGTAATTGCATCGCACAGGGCAGACGGAACGGCAGATTTGAGTTTTGAGCGTGAAGAGCTTACCTAGCGAGTGGTCAACATGTGAACTCACTCCCACCCTCCCCACAACGCCATCCAAACTACACAACCAAGCTCCCCACACCTGTTTAAAGTTGCCGCCCTTATCCGCTAACACCCTCCAACCGAAAACACACCTAACCGAACTCCTCTCAAGCGAAAAAAACTATCACGAGAGGTCGTTGCTGCGCCCGCATCCAGGTAGCCGTCGTCAGCTCCCCCCCGTTCACGCACCCCGGCACCCGTGCGCGCAAGAGCACTACTCCCCTTCAAACCACCTCGCAACTCTCCATCCTCCCCCATCCCCCTATGCCGTTCTACGAAGAAAAGAAAAAAAACGCAAGCACGCAATAATTAAACAGCATCGCGGACACCGTCCCAACCATCCCCAACGGCTTCCAACTAGTCCCGACAGATGGCTCCTCTCACCTCACCATCCGAGGCGGAGTCCTTTCCCGCAGCAGACCTCCCTCCACATCCTCGCCGGCTCGCCTACGCACACATTCACGCACACGCGATCGGAACGCTAGTTGAGTGTCCCTCACCATTACACCTGCTCTTGCCCTTCCTACCCCTCCGCCCTCGTAGTCGTGAATTCCTAGCCCACTTTTCGATGCCACCGAGTCACGTGTTCTGCCCCCTCCACCGCACAGAGCCGTATCATGCGCTTCTACCCGCATGCAGGCTTTCCAGTTGTTCCCCCGTCTTTCAGATAACGACTCCCAACCTTTCCCCTACAGAGCGAACTGAGTGAAGAGACCTCATAACACTTACGGTTTCACGCCTTTCACTCTTGATGCTTCCTCAGAATCAAAATCTTGAGCCTCGTGTCCACAATGTATCGAAGCACTAGCAACCAAACCATTATATCTAAACATAATGTGAGTCCATAATGTGAGAAGCGTATAACAGCTAAACCCCAAGGTCGATTACCATGGAATTACAGACCAAATAAAATACTCAGTATAAAGATAAAACATCGCCCGGCTAAAATTTACCAATAAATTAGCTACGAATCTTTATTTGCATTGCTGTCTCATGAAGAGAGAAGATAGACGTCTCTAGAGACAAATTATGTTTAATGGTGTCGCAATTCAATTTAACGTCAAAAAGTTAGTTGCTGGCTAAATAATAAGGCCAGCTTTGTAAGCAAACATAGGGCGATATAACTGTAGAGAGGTATTTTGGCACTTCTGAGAATTTTCATTCGTCCATAAAGAAACCTTTTTTTTGGGTTTCATGTTTGCATTGAGAAGGAAGGAAAAGTAAGCGGCCTCGGTATTCAGGCCAGTAACACGCCGACCGTACAATCCAAAGGTCCTCTCCCGCCTCGGGCACGCTCCGCTTGTCTTAAGATTAAATTCCTTATAGATTAGGGGGCGGGCGGGTCAACATAACTTTCGTAGACAGATCATTTTAAAACAAATTTTACCTCTTCTAGGAAGGGAATAAGAGGCCGGAATGAGGTGGAAGGATATTCAAGAAAACAAAAAAAATTGATGCGGGAGGAGAAAGCGGGAAAGGGAGGACAAACATCAAAAAACCTAGCGAATCGCGACCCATTCCACCGACACCGCGACTCACCTAGCACTCAGCATCGACTCCTCCCTCCATGTAAAAAGGGGAAGCAATTCCAAGAAACGAAGAGGGGTCGAAACCGGACGCACGGAAGAGGAGGGGACGAATGAATAGGGAAAGAGAGAGAGACAGAGGCATGGGGTGGGAACGAGGAAAAAAAGTATTGGCAGAGAGAGAGAGTTACAGTAGAGAAAAAGCTGGGGGAGGTGGAGGAACAGCGGCGAGAGAGGGTAGGAAGGAGGGTGGTACACGCCGACTGCATGAACACGCGAGCGGCGAGGCCTTGGGAGCACGGCGGAAGGAAGCGCACGCGTGCTGGAGTACGAGGAATCAAGCCCCCAGTGGGGAGGGGGGAGGAGGAAGAAGAGGAGGAGGAGGGGGGCGTCGCTGGTCGCATCCGAAAAGGCTCAGTCTCGGAGCGGAGAAGGGAGGGAGCGTCGCCGTAGGAGAGAGGGGAGAAGGGTCAAGTCGTGCACTGGGAATCACAAGGAGGAGCCGTTATTGAGCCGGGCGGGCTGCGTGGGCGGGTGTTCCGACGGGCGGCGAACAAGGGAACGAGGGGAGGTTAGAAAAAAAAAGAAAGAGAAAAAGCGTGGCGGAAGCACATGCACGCGCGGACAAACTGCAGTTCGGCGACTGTCAAAGTCGATGGAGAGGAAGGCCCGACGTCCGAGCGCGCCCACGGGATGAATGTAGGAAATCCCACTCCTTACGCCCACTTACCCTTCATGCAAATCACGATATTTAATAGCCGCTGTCTCATTCAGGATTCACTCAACTGCGAGCACGGAGGAATGGCCCCAAACATCGAGTAGCAACGTAAATCAAAGCAGTAATCCCTCCCCCCCATGCCATTTGGCATTCGATACATAAAGATTCATTCCAGGTTAAATTAAATTGGAAGCCAGCCTACCGATGTAGACTGAATCAATTGAATCTGGAATAATGTCTTATTTGCATCACATATTTCGTTCTCTCTGTACCCTGACGTATAAGGGTGATGCAAAGAGAAAGAAAACAGTATAAGATATAGGGCAATAAAGAGTAATCATTCCATCATTCTTGTTACAGATTCCTTTAATAAAGAGGTGTCGCTCCTGAAAGTAGCCAGTCACATAACGAGAAATAAAAAAATGGCTTCAAAATGGAATACGAAATTAGTTTCTGCTTTTAGTACGCCTTCTTGCAGAGGATAGATTTTTTTTGAAGGCACATTAAATAGCGTAGTTTGTCTTCATCATAAAATCATTTAGACCTCTATTGAATAAGATAGTCTCGGAGGCATGAAGAGAATACCAACACTCCAACGCTTGAGTAATAAGAGAATTTCAGGCGCTTCAAGGGGTGAAGTTATACCGCACCGTCTAACCTAATATCTGAATCCTAGGACAAACGCAACCTCCATGGCCTGAGCGGGATGCGAACCCGCGACCTTAGGGCTGCCAGCCCAGTGCGTTGTCAACCCGCTGCAGCGGCCGGATGCAACATTTTTAAATTCTACAAATAAGTACAAAAAATACAAGCAACGACAGAAAATTAGATCCTGATGAAGAAATAAGTAAGAGCCGCTTGTGGCTCGCGAGCTTCAGTTTTCCGATCTCCACTCTCGACGAATACTAAGATTATTAATGCGTTTCTTCTGATGATGTGCTCCAACTTAGGGACGATTTCAGTCATTTGATACAGCAGAATGTAACCCGAATGATTCCAGAGAATCACATACAGAGCAATTAAATTCAGGACGGAAACTTAACACGCTTAAAATTATGGACGTAAAATGACTAACGACATAAAATAATTCTGCAACAACATCAAGACGCTACATTTTTTATCGTCACCGAAAAAATAGTGGCAGGAAAATAAAATGCAATGTAATTCAATAATGTTATCCTCTTCTCTGGTAAGGCATTTTACATTTATTTATTTAATATTGGGTGGTATTACAATGCATTTAAGGTTCTCAAATTTCAGAAGTTACTTCAGTTCACTGCATGTGACGCTTAAATGTGGTCATGCAAACACAAATTTTGATTCAGGAAAGGAGTCATAAAAGTGACGAATAAGACAAAAAATAAAATTCAACCAATTAGAAAGGAAGAAAAGAAACGAAAAAATCAAAGAAAAACTCGAAAAGTATGAGAGAAACCTTCAAAATGCATCGTTAAGTGGACCTTTCGATTCCCAAGCAAGTTGATGAAGGCAGAAATAACCAAATTAATATTGAGTCGATCCAAGAACAAATTGATTGAATCAAGGTGACAAAAGGACTTGGTTAACAAACGGGGGGTGGGCAATGGGGATGCAGAAGGTGAAATGGTGGATGGGGAGGATGGGGGAGGAGAGAGAAGTCTCACGGAATGGAAATATGTCCGTGGGCGCGACACCCTAACGATCGTTCGTCTGCGGTGGGGAAGAAGGCTGGCTTCCTATTGTGAATCCCGAATATTCCCCTAACGAGTCGGATACGCACTCCATTGTGGAACGACGCACCCTGCGACCCACACGAAATGCAAAGAGTTTGACGCGACAAGTTTGAACTGGGCATGGAGCGGAGGCTGCTAGGGGAACGAGTGGTTGTCTGGGGATTACATTTCTTTTTGCGCTAGCCATCATACAGAAGTTATTTTCAATTTCTGCTTCCAGACATAAAACGCCTAACGAAGAGAAACAAATATTTTACGACGCACAATTGAACCGTTTGTAATTTTGATAGATAATTTCATACAGACGTTCACCAAGGATTAATTGGCATTAGAATTCTGAACCTCCAATCAACGGCTGTTTACCTCGAACAACGCAACCTTAAAAATGTAGTCATTTCTTTCAATCCGAGATTTTATTTTAAAACTACGGTTAAATTTTATTTTAGACAAATAAATATTTCAAACGAATTTCCTCAAATGTTACGTAAACCTCAACGGGTACTTACCAGCGTAAAATTTTTTACCTACTTGTATTTACCACCATACTATTATAGCAGAATTTCACTTTAATTCATGAAAATACATATGCTCGATATTAAAATACTAATATATATTACACCGTCAACGATTGTCACACATTAATATTGCGTTCCATGTAAGGAGTGGCTTTCAAACCCTCGAAGATAAAACGAAAAACGAGGTGAAGGCTTGAAAAACAGCGCTAGACGTCAAAAAAACATATTGAAATTCAAATACGTATTTACCGTTATATCAGAAAGGTATGCTCCTAGGATAATGATGCAGAGTAATTCGTGTACTTATCATTCAATACATAATAAAGGAAACAAAGCATAGATCTTTATCGACTTTTACAAGGACGTAAAGTTCATCCGGGCCGGCCCCGGTGGCGGCGCGGTAAATCCCTCGCCTGACGATCCCAGGGTCGCGGGTTCGAATCCCCCCCGGGCCCCCGGGTAAGATTTTCACTTTCCAGGGCACATATGTTTGTACCGTCCAATCAGTTAATTGCAAGAGAGGACTTTAAAGTCCTGACATTCGCACATTAAAATAAGACAAATATAAATAAAGAAAAACCATTGGCTTACAAAAGTATTTTGATATTAAATATGGTTTCCAGGAAAGTAAGACCAAGAAGCTAATGTTGTAACTTTAAATCCAGTTACTAAAAATACACAGACGAAAATCGGCAGAAGGGATTTCCTTGGGGTAAGGTAAAATTTTCCCATCCTTACTTTGGACAACAACGAGGGTGGGAGCAAAGATGAGAAAAGAGCATGCAACTCATGAAACGGGTTTATTAGAATAAGAGAAATCGAGCTAAATTTATGGAGCAAAAAATGATAAATGAACTCAAAACAGTTTCAGTTTCCCACACTTATTTTATGCCCCTCTACCGGTTACGCCTTTGCGTAATCAACAGGATTCGATGTCATGACTAACCTGTAGTTTTATTAACTAAGTGCGTAAATATAATACTTTTTAAGTTCATTTGACGGGTATTTTAGGTTAGTCCCACCTGCTATAAAAAAAAACAATGCATCGAATGACACCGACTGTATATGCTGTTGTCAAGATTCCAGGGGACATAATTTAGATGCAAACGAACATATCGCACGCATTCAGCACACGCAAATCAAACCACAGAGCAAACTAGTAATTTTCCCAATAATCCTCGTGAATGATAACTACACCCAGGTGACGAGCAATAATTTCTAAATTTACGACCACCAAGAGTCCTCTTACGGGAGCATCTAATGCGGCACACAATGACACACGAGGCGAACGCCTGCAACCTCGCGGACGCGATTCCTGATTCTCACCTCATTTTTTAACGGACAACGGACGCTTGCGCTGTTTACAAAAATGAAAGTACACTCCTGCTACATTGCCATAACGCTCAACAAAATGCTTAAACAAAATTTATAGTTTTTCGGGGTTAGTTCACATTAATTCATTCTAAAAATAACAGCAAATGTGTAATACTTGTATAATAGCACTAATTACACAAGATTATAATTACATATTACTAAAATATTTTTCCTTTCACGGAGGCACGGAAATGCTATAAAATACAAGTTTACATTGTTTTAAACGGTATCAACAGAAAAAGACAGGATTGTCGAATTAATTGAGGACTTACTCCATTCGTAAACTAAGAAGATGTAAGATAAGTAGATGAAGGTTTCAATATCACACAGGTAACATATAACAACAAGTAAAAATAAAAAAAAAGTTATTCATCACTAATATAAGATTTGATTTCTTCATGTTAATGCATGTCAAGTATTCACCCTCTGCCAAACCCTCGTCTTGGCTTGCAGAGTATTGTATACTTCCCAATGTGGATGTAGAGACGCCATTTTTCAATCGAAATTACTAAAGGAATCCATCGTGGAGGTTAGCATGCGATCAGATGAATACCCAGAGAGGAAAAATACACGAGATTTTCCTTAATTTATATTAAGCAGCTAGGAAGGATTGATGAAACCATAACAATACTTTATTCGCAACGGTTGAGCATATCACTAGAGATGAGAAGAACAACGAATAAATCATAATGCGATTAAATGCTGTTAACGGGATTTTTCTACAGTTATTAACTTACTCCAATTGTGGCGAATGAAGCGCTAAAAAAAATTGAGCATCACCAGGAACATTATTTTTTAGCAAATATAGTTTTTTTATTTTATCTTGCCATGCTATTGTAGTCTTTTTTACATCTGAAAGCGACTTTAAAACGGCCTGCTTCCTCTGTAATCTTTATAGTAGTTATTTGAAGAGCATAATTTGACAGTGCTTCTCATGGGGAATTGACCGATTCGTTGAAGTACACTAAGATTTATAATATCTGGTTAAGTATTTCAAAGGCAGGGGCACTGTTATTTATGTTCCCTAAATTAGTAGAGAGCTCTCTACTTGATGAGAGGAGACAATCACAGAGTATTTATACACAACTATGAATTCAGATGAAGTTTTATAAATACTTGACACACAAAATTAAATGTAGCGTTGTTAAAACCAATGATATTCAGCTGAGAACCGCACAAGCTCGGAAACTATATTTATGACGGTAGGTACGCACGTAAGAATAAAGAGCATAGAAATAATTATTTGAATAGTAGAATGATAATACATGATCTGACAGAAGGTAAACAGTACAGTATTCTACGTATTATTATGGAAAAAAGCAAACAGTTAGAGATGCGTGCAGCAGCATTCAATTCTTGGGAATAAATCACTCAATGTTTGCCAAAAAGGGTATTGCCTTCAAATGAGATGGGATATGGTCTCCTTGTGCAAGCGAATACCAACGCAAACAACCAGTGCTAGGAAATTATCCGCGCAGCTTAATGGTAAGCAAATATAAAGGATTGATGCCAAATCCCATTGATCTCGTAAATCGTGGCGTGAAGCTTTCTGCCAGCCGAACGAAAAAAAAACACGATTTCATGCCAATTCAATATTTTTGATAAGTTGGGCAGAAGCAGTTTCTGGTTAAATAAACGAAATATCTCGAGGGAACGGCCAGTTAAAACGCACAAACCAAATGGTGAATGAATTAAACAAAACGTAATGAGAAAGGCGTCTGAAAAACATTTAGGTACTTCTGTTTAAAAAAGAAGTAATACATTACTGACTCCACTGATCTTACAACTTGTCTTATTACGGCTCAATGAACAAGGATCTTAAAATTTATTTCGACGCTTTGAGTAAAGGGATGAGAAAAAATAGTGGGGGGAAAGGACTAGGCTGCATTGATAGCAAATGAACCCACGATCGTCAATTGTCCAGCTTGCATTGCGCAAACAACAATGGTTTCGTGAAGGAAAAAATTCAAACCATGACCCTCCGCTGACGACTCACGCGATCCCCCTCCCCGGGGTATTGACCTTCTCCTCTTATACGGGGAAAAATAAGCCAAGTGCAGCTGAGCATTCATTACGCAACGTCGGTGCTGTTACTACAGAGACCGCGCACATAATGAGAGAAGAACATCGAGCGACTGCAATAGGAATATGCACCCACAACTGCCGAGTGGAACGGAAGGAGATTAAGTAGACTACGAGCTCATGATACGCTTCGTATAAAACAGAAGAGCAAGAAAAGTATGTAAGGATGTCTCCCAAGCAGGTAAGAGGTTTCCTTCACACATCTAGTTAAAAAGAAATCTTCCCCCTTCTAACCATTGTGCCTAACTAGACAAAGATATACATTGATAGCTAAGCATACTGCAAATATTTTCTTACATTAAACGACAAATAACTGTGCAGCGTTCTTTTTTTTTCTTCCTCATACAAAATCACGTTGACCCTGCCACACACTCGAGGTGGCATGCATGGTGTGACATAGATATGCACATAGAAATTAGAATGCAGGAATTTTTTAACGTGCACATGTTTTAACAGCACTAGATCATGCATGATCTAGGATATATAAGTTCATAATTCATTGTATTTACATAATTACTGACCAATCCAAATTACTTATCTCTAACAATTCGCATGTCTCGTAAATACATGCTTTATATATTTGCATCGGGGTGGTAGCATTGTGGCTCTTGGTTTTACATAAATCGTGTATGAACAAATTTGTATTTTTTTACACGTCTACATGGTAGTAAGTGTTTTCTTTGATTGTTAGTGCATGCCTGGAGATAGTTCATACCCTGCCACATACCCTTACGGTGGCTTGCAGGGTGTTGCGTAGATGTAGATGAAAGAATTAACATTCATCATGATAGTTCATACCCTGCCACATACCCTTGCGGGGGGTTGCAGGGTGATGTGTGGATGCAGTAGCAAGAATTAACATTCATCACTATTAATCGACTACGAGCTAACGAGTAGGTAATATATGAAAGCATTAAAAAAGTCTGTACTCACATAAGGCTGCATAGTAAAGTTATTGAGTAAAATATTAGTGTTTGAGGGAATGATTCCAATACCTATTCCCCTACCAGTGAAGTCTAACCGTGACAAGTTGTTGGAGTTGGTTAACTTATTTTATTCAAGGAAATAGGAAGACGGAAGAAAATAGATAGGTAAGAAAAGAGATAGCCCACTCTTAGGATAGCAAATTACACCCGATAGGTACAAATGCAGGAGCCAGACAAAAGGCAGTTTTTGCATTTATTTCTCAGTGAGACGACTAGAAAACCAGCGGAGCCCTCAGGCAAATACTATAACACGGTTATTGAGCGGCGAGTCAATTGCTGCCGGCAAGCTAAAATGTGCTATAGTCACTCAAAAAAAACCCATTCCTTTTATCCAAACACAAAATAAATATTACATTGGTAAAACGAATAAATAATAGTAAATACCGAGACATGTCATACCAAGATATCTTTCTAAAAATTAGCGTCTCTTAACAAGAATGTAGGTACAATCACGCACATTTCACGAAACGGTTGTATATAGTTAGAGAATATAAACAAGATATACGATTAAAATTAGGGTAGTGGATTTTTAATGATCTGACAGTCTTTATTAAAAATTAATACGCATGTCCGTGGTAATTCTAAAATAATTCTTTACGCGTTGGATGGAAGGAGAAATTTGCAGTGTCTCTCCCTCATGATATCCATAATAGAGTTGTATTTGTTAGCATTCATGCGTGCTCTTAGTGTTAAGGATGATGTAGATGTAGTGTATGGCTGGTGATAATTCCCTCCCTACCACAGCTCGAGGTGGCTGGCAGGGTAGTCAATAGATGTAGAACTATGGTATACCGCATGTGATAAGTCCGGAAGCGTTTGGCAGAATGGACTCCATGGTTGCATCGATGCGATATCTGGTAGCTGTGTCAAGAACTAAAAGAAGACGACTTGGTTGATATAAACTACACTTCAGATGGCTACAAAGGAATGCTACAACTATTCTGAATGAGCTGAGGCAAGAAAATATGAAGTAAGAAATGGAGAAAGGAAAAGGAGATACGCCAGAAGTGGGCGATATGAAACGGACGTCAGAAGTAACTATTGGTGGAAATGAATAACAAATACAAATAACGAACGCGTAGTCAACAAATTTTCTTTTCATATCTATCAAAAGGCCGAGTATCTAACCGTAATTATATCACGACTCTTTTTAATCCTTACCCTATCCTCTCGGATTTTTCAATGCAATCGAAGCAACGAGGGTGATGAAGCTAAAGTGTGTGTGAGGATGAGATGGAGGCGGTTAGATGAGAAAAAAAAGACCTCCACGCCCCAACTGCGAGAAACGCACGAGGAGAGCTAACCTCGTTTCCACTGAGAAGGACCGAACGCTTACGCCACGGCAAGATGAATGGATAGTGTCCGCGCCGAGACGTCGTCATGTGATCCTGCGCAGCCTCCCCACCCTAAGGCAGATACTAAGCGCCGCGCACTTGGGATGAGACAGAAATATATCCTACTCGCCTTATTCCACGCTGAAACCAACACTTTCGTCTCGGACGTTTCCTTGTCAGCACTGCATCCACGCACAGGGCCAGGTGCTCTGCTAACATTCCAATTTCTACCCGGCCATCACGAAATGTCAAGAAATAATTTTATCCAGAGCTGGCATGATGTAGGTCTGCTTACAATCTTGAGAGAACCTCACGTTCTTCCACTGGAAAATAAAACTAGAAAAGAATTTTTTTGGCGTCGCTTTCGCACAAACTGCGACAATGTTCCCTTGTTATTGAGTTGTTTCACCACGCAAATTTGCGCAGAAAAGGAGAAATAATTCCCTTTATTTGGAGACTGGTGTTGCGCAACTCCTTACGAAGGATTTGAGCATAATGTGTAAGTAAATAGGAAACAGTAGGAAAACGGGAATGAAAAGGATAGATTTAACGTGAACATAAGTAAACGAAGTGACGAAGGTGGAGAGGGAGAAAATTTTTTTCATGGAATTAGAAGCAGGCTTAAGAGATAGCTTGAGGGATATTGAGGGGTGAAGAGCACGTTGACGATCGTCATGGAATGGAAAATATTTTGCACGCTGGGAAAAACCTTTAGAACAACCTTTGAATACGGAATAACGGGTGGAACAAAAGACGATAGAATGGAATACCATAAGGCAATACCCATTCACAACACCTATAATAGATATCACGGTCCTTTCAACCCTTATCATAAATCACTAGATTATGACATTGGATAATTACATTTCGAAGGTCGCTAAACATTATATGGTGCATTATTGGATATTTTTGCACTACAGAGCAGTAAAATTTCAATTTTTTCACCCACACTAAAATAAAGTTATAAGGGCATTTTAGTTCGTCGATAGGGATTTGTTTTTAAAAACTACATCGCATCAAATTTTCACCCAGGTGTACAGAGGGTTATCACTTATTTGGTGAAATGCAGCAATTCTACCAGATTCAATGCACAAGTTTTATAATATTTAAACCTTTAACAGCTGTCGCAGGTTTTATTTCATTTTTAGATCTATCAGATTTCATATTAACCAAAAATTGGGATACTTGTATTGCCAAGATTGATTTAAAAACGACAGCTCGTCAGATACGGAATGCCCGGCAGAATTCCTTCGAGTAAGTATGGAGAGCAAAAGAAGGAGAACTCCGTCGCGAAAATGAAATTGAAAGCCAGGAGGCTGGAAATCAACAGACATCCAAGAATCAAACGGAGGTTTTTCTAAAAGGGAGAAAAGGAAGCGGAAACCAAGAGAAATTTTCCGATACTTCGAGAAAGACAGAGAGAGTATTCCATCATTCCACAGTCACAAGAGGGATAACTACGTCTCCACTAACTCAAGTCAGCTTGCCGAAAAGGTCTGGGGAACGAATACCATCGAGGGGAAGTGCGAGCGAGACAAAGGGAATAGAGTCACAAAAATAAAGAAAATATAGGGAACGGAGCGAAAAGGAATGTTTTCACAAAGAATCAAATGAGTTTTGAATACAGAAATAGGTAGGACGTAGAGGATAGAAGGTTAGCAATGCGTGAAGCCATAAGCGGGGACCTCTTAGGGACAAGGCGACGATGGGAACAGAAGAAACAAAAAGAATTTAGAAAATTTGATTTTCCATTTGAAGGGTTGTCAACCCTAACAGAAAGAAGAAATATCTGAACGTTAGACTGCGACGGGAAAAATGTTATGTAAAATGAAACAAATGATATTCATAAGCCTGCTTTATGAAAAAGCAAATATTTACCATCTTACAGAAGAATGCTAAAGATAAAATGGATCGACGGAGTGACAAATGAAGAAGTCTTAAGAAGAGTGGGAAAAAAGAAGTCTGCTGAAAACTCTAAAAAGAAGAAGGGACAACTTAATCGGCCATATCTTGAGACACGATGGCCTGATGAAGACAATCGTCGAGGGAAAAGTGAACGGGAAGATTGGAAAAGGCAGGCCTCGTATGAGATACATGGAATAGGTAGTAAGGGATGTAAAGAGAAGAATTAAATCACAATGAAAAGGTTGGCCGATAGAAGAATTGAGTGGAAAGCTGCGTCAAACCAATCCTAGGATTGTTGGACAATGATGATTATGATGAGTTCACGTGTCTCGTGACTGCATGATTAATATTTTTCATGAGGTGGTAGTATTGTGACTCTTATTATTAGTTTTATGGAAGCATGTATAAACGGAGAAGTATATTTTTTGCATGCTTTCATGGTAGTAAGCGTTCCCTCTGATTGATAACGTATGCCAGGTAATGGTTTACTCCCTGCCACATGGTTGCCGGTTATGATGTAGATGTAATTGATTCCACGGAGGAGGAGGGTGTGTGGAGAGGAACGTAACGAACGAAATAAAGAGAATCCTTGTTGCGAGAGAGAGAAAGGGGCGAAGGGAACGCGACGACGATCCAATGGAGAGAAGATAAGGACGCTTAAGTGGGACAAGGTTGAAGTAGAAAGACGATGAGACAACGAACCGCCTCGGTTTCGGATTTGTCGAGGCAAGGCGAGAGCGATGAGCGAAGGAAAGAGGGTGGTGAGAGGAAGAGAGGAGGCAGGGAGAAACCGAATGTGAAAGTGCTATAGAGTCGAAGGGGGCAGGACGCTGGAAAGAGAAATAAGGATAGTACAATACAAATAAACACTCCTGCTCTACAATCTCAGCTAAAAGAACGGAATCAATCCCAAAATTTTGGAGCGGGGAATTCCTCGGACGGGGAACTCTCCCATGGCTGTAAACTAAAATAATCCAAGCAAATAAATTCGTTTGAAAGGAAATGTGAACATATATACCAAGATAGAACTAAATAAAGCCTCAGGGTCACCATAAAATAGCCAGTTATTATTTAATTTTCTTATGCATCCTGAATTTGTGCATTTTCGCCAATTTACTAATTAGATATGCATGCTTGGGGAGTTTTGGGGCAGAACAATATGTACAATCACTTCCCAAATCCTTAAACCGGTTCAATCGAAAAAAAGACGGAAATGATAGCGTTTCAAAAGTTTTATCTCCAGGCAACCGGCATTTGTACAAGCCAAATTTAGCGTTCAGCTTATCATCCCTCTTTTTTTTTTAACTGTGGTAGCACACCTTTTCCTGCCAGAAATTTATCTGAAAAAAAATACTTACGCCCTAAATCGGGCCCGGGCACCACAAATTGTCTTATCTCACAATGTCTTGTCAGTAGAAAGAAGACTTATCCCGACAGAAAATTAATATTCACCAATTGTCACCTTGAAATGACTTATTTCTTTGGAGAATTGATGGTACACATATAGCTGTACGCTATTCGTTTCCCAAAAACGTATACATAAGACTTTATCAATACTCACAAGACTATACTTCCTCTGATTGGTAACAGAAAGCGATTAAGTTTCATACCGGTAGATTCAGACAAGTAATTCACGGCCAAGTGATGAGGGGTTTCATATTCTAAGTGATAAGAGGGATGAGGATTTACTGATGCAGAGTGAGTGAGATTGCGTAAAACAATTGGACTTGTTGATCAGCGAAGTGCATATGGCCTAAACTGAAGGAGGTACCCATAAATGTCGTATAGATAGCCGATACCTTATTTTATTATGAAGAAATGCAGAAAATAAAATGACGAATATGTAAAGTCTTAGGCAGACTTTACATCTTCGGTAAAAATATTAAAATTTACACCTCAACCAAGGAATGGGCGATGGTAAGTGTATCAAGCCAACCAACCTACCAACGGGTTCGACTTGTAGGCTGATCAACGAGAATTAAGCCCAGGAGTGTGTGAAATACAAAAATCAGGTAAGGGATCCAGTTTCTATGCCTTCGAAACCTAAAATTCAATATTTAAATCTTAATAACACAAGACCAAATAAACATACCAACATTTAGAGTTCTCCCTATCCATGTTGAAAGAAAAACAAGCATTTGCAAGAAAAAATTCAAATTAAATACAGCATTTATTGATAAACCGGGCCCAGCACACATACTCATTCCATAGTGCATCTTAGGAAGATTTTGTGGTGATTATGCATGAATCCTTAACTTAACTGCACATCGTTAACTGCGATAAGATTCAGCACAGGAAGAGAGGAAAGATAAACCACACTATAAAGTTTCTTCAGGTTCAACTGAAAAGCCTGACGATGCTTATTACAGGAATATATGGTCTCTCTGTTGAGATGGAGATACACAAAATGAAAATACGATTCGCCCGCGAATTCGGTAATGGATAAAAGGTGACCTCTTACATTTTTTAAGAATAAGGAGGAAGAAAGTAAGGAATAAAAATGGAAACTCGAGAGACTCGACTCCCCGTACAGGAGGGTCCGCTTCACTCGTGAGACGGGAATGCGATTGAGGCGTGGGAGTAGAGCGACGTGACTCGACGTGATTCTCTCTTCTCGTCTCATCGCCCGACGGACAAATGGGTGCAGTGGGAGCTCAGGGCGGAGGAGGAAGGAGGAGAGAGAGGGAGGGAGAAGGAAGGGAGAGAAGTGGGGAGGGAGTGGGCGAGGAAGGAATTCCGAGAGCGAGCGCCTCCTCGGGGGCGGCCGACGTCTTCGGTAGCGGTGACCTCGACGAGTGGCCGGTCGGCCGGCCCTCCCTTCCTTCCATCACTTCTTCTGCGGAGGGAACTCGGTTGAACGAGAGCCTCCACTCCCTCGCCACTTGGTTTCCCTCCACGTCCACGCACTTTCCAGCCGGCCTCCCCGTTCCTTTCCCTCACCTGCTGCGTCCTCCGCCGCCCCCGCCGGGGTGGATGCTGCGGATCGCCCAGCCCACATCCTCCGCTGCCGCCGCGGTCGCGAGAGAGATCTCGAACCGGGAGACGCGACTCGAAATTCACTCTCACGTTTCGCTAGACACTTTCATTGAACTTTTTTCCAAAATGTACCACGGTACCAATAATAGTAGGCACTAAAGATGTTGGGAGTAGCGTATGGGCATTAATGATTCACAAAGAACTCGTGGGAACGTCGGTCTGGAGTTTAACATCTACATATACATAACGAACGTCTACATCTACATCTCCAAACGAACTTTTTTTCCAAAAGGTATGCAAAGCGGTGCCAATAATAGTAGATACTACAAATGTTAGGAGAGGAGCATGGGGATAACGATAATGGCATTAACCATTTAGAAAGAACTCGGGGGAACGTCGGCCTAGAGTTTAACATCTACATAATACCCAGCAAGCCATCGCAAGTGTATATGGCACGGGGTGCAGCATCACCAGGCATGCGTATCAATCACAGAGAACACTTACTACCACGCAGGCATACAAAAATACCACTCTGTTTATACTGTACTTACATGAAGAGTCACTCACGATGCTACCAGCTGGAGGAAAGCATTAAGCACGCAGTCACGCGCAGGAATTTTAAGCATGCACGTGAAATTATAGCTAGAAACGACACTAAAAGACAATATGAACGCATACAATAGGTAAATGGAACGCTATACAAACAACTGCACGGTTTGAAGCAGGATCAAATCACTGAAGCTGTGCAGAGGAAAGTATATAACAATACAGGAGCTAATTAGCAGGAAGTAGCATTTTTGAAGATGTAATTTCCACATAATCTCTCCATGCAGAGCATTGCCGTAACAATCAATGGATTAAACAACCTTTAGAAATGATTTGTGAAGAGTTTGATACGGAGACAATGTATGAGCTGAAAAACCAACATATACATGAGAGAATGCGGTAACGTTGTGAGGGATTCAAAATTACGAAGTATGAGATTCAGAAAACACAAAGCCGAGAAGAAAAAGGAAGAAGGGCGGGAAGATCAAATGACTTAGATCCTGAATGAGGAAAGCACTAATTGTTGAACTAAAAAGAGCAGCTAAAGTGGAATGTAAAGAAAACAAGTAACTGAGCGAAAGTCCACGAAACTTATAAATATAAAGAATAACAGCTCCACTAAACAAGGACCTGATTGTCCCATTAATATTTTCCTCCGAAATGATATTTCATTTCTGCATTCCCCTCTACGAGCATTTGAATTCCTTCTTAGCTACAGAGATGGATTAGAATGAGGCCAAACAACGTAAACAAATAAGCCCTTAATATCACCGGAATATATTATATTCACAGCGACTATGAGAAGAATTCGAAGTATGAGTTTCCTTTCCTGCCACACTTTGGTGCAGTTTATTGATGAAATCACAATCTCATCTCCAAGGTCACTTTCACCCAAAAACGAACTCGTCAAGATTTAATAATGCGTAGATGATTTACCCCAGCCACTCATCGTTGATGGGATATGCAGATGTACTTAGATGAATGCCAACAAGTGAATCGCAGAGGCCACTCAACTTTCTCTGGCAAAATACCACCAGCTTATTAGAATAACTCGAATGGGAATCATTATCAGAGCGCAGGTTAAATTTAGGCTGCATATTTTAACTGAGTTTGATGATTATATTTTCACCGACAACGTTAGATACATTGAGAACTACTACACATCATTTGACCACGAAAAAAAGACTAGGGGGATAGATTGCCGTCCAGATTGATTTTAAATGCCCTTCTTTCCGCGAACAATTAGTGATAGGAAATCTCATAAGCGGTTACGTAGATGAAATATAGATACCGTAGGTCAAGTGTGTGACCGTAGAGCTACTAAACAATACTAACGGCATCTTCGTAAGTTTTAACGGAAAAGAAATGACAGCAAATGCCTAACCGAATAATAAGTAATAGTATATTGCATCGTAAATTCTAATGAATTGGCCACATGTGGTTGGTGCATGCATGAATAACACGTTTTCATTAGTAGGTTTTATTATACCTATAGTTTATACAGGTAGATGATGTTGATGTAGTACATGATTGGAGATGATTCAACCACTGCCACACAGCTTATAGGTGAATCGTAGATTATTGTAGATGTAGATGAATGGGCATTAATTAACCATGCGTCACAAAGCAGACACATAAAACGGTAACGTGCTTACTATTTACTGCCCTATAAAAAGTGAGAAACCGTCGGAAGTAATCTTTCGCCAAGTATTTCAACGCTCAGATGCGAAATTCGATTACAGGACGTTGGACACCGCTTATCAGGCACCCGCTCCCCTGTTTCCTTACGAACACGCAGGCGTTGACAAATGATTGGGTCACTAAGGGAAGCACCGATGCAAACTTCCAATACCAATGAGGAAAAGTAAGAAGGCATGGCCAATTGGCAGGGACTCGCGAGGGAGGTAACAGAGTACCGAGAGGACTTTCGCGTGACTGGGATGGGCGTGTGCTGACACTCGTGGTCATTCTTTACCAACATCGCGCCGTGTGGAGTTTTTCGCAATAAGGGAGGAGCAGCCTCACTCTGCGTCGACTCTTAATCAGCTCTTCTTTCCTCCGACCTTGTGACCAGAGGGAATGGGATGTAAGGATTCCCTGGTGCGCGAGCATAAGGACGAAGCACGAACATAGACATGAGGACGCTCTAAAAATATGAGGCACTGATTGAACCGGGTGAAGAAAATATCGCGTGTTGAAAGGTGACGCCAAGGACCTCTTAAGTCTGTTTCCTGCCATTGTTTAAAAAAAGTACAATAATTAATTTTATGGCAATGCAAACATTTCTATCCAAGGTCTTGAGCGCAACGTCAAATGGAACTTAATCGCCAATTATGCCGACCAATGCACTAGTCCACAACAAACCTTGTAAAAATGGTATAATCTACATAATAACTTTCAATCCACCATAAAAGTGTATGGAAGGGTGTAGTTTCACATCAATCACACATTACATATCATGCATAAAAATTATTAGAAACTATACTCTAGCCTAAACTCAATTAAAAACATTAAATTAGCAAAGTAAGCAATCAAGAATATGCTGTTAGTTGGGTTATCTCAAAGTCCTTATACCAACAAGCAACCAAGCTATCCATTAATACTTATATACTATTGAATATATTTACAGCTACTCATATCCCTAATTGAACGAGAAAAGAAGGACTTTTCGGATCTGTCGGTTAGGCAATCAATTTCTCTAATTTTATGATCATGGTCAAGTCTACCATCGTAAGTAGGGAGTCCGCAAAATATATATTTAATGTCAACAGTGAAAATTATGTCATGGAATTTAGTTAAGAGATTACCTAAGTCTAAATTTCAACCTGCGAGATAATAATGGTCACGTACGAGTGAAAGAGATAAATATATAAAAATGAAGCTAAAAATTGATATTGGCATCATTTATTCAGGATTATAACTAGAATTCGGGCCATTCTCAGAAGCAGATCTCTGTGAGGAATTAAAATTGCCGGGAGTCATACCCAGGTCTGTAAATTCCGCCTGCCTGGCAGTCTAAAAAAATATTGCATTCGAATTCCATCTCGGTGATGAATGCTGTGCTCGTCTAAGGATTTAGTTTAGAGTACAAGGTGTGACTTTAACTGAATCGGTAGGAGAACCTAAATCCTAGTTCTAAAACTGAAGTGACGTCGTTAAAATTAAATATTTATATTTCATTTTTATACATAATTACTACAGATCTCAGGAAGAAATTCAAATTTTGCAGGGGTGGAAGTAATTCACCATCAACTAAAGACTTCAAATGGATAGCAGGGTGCTGCGTAAATGTTCAAATTTGAAAATTGAAAAGTTTAAAGAAATTCTTGACTCCAATATTTCCGATGCACTATATGGTGGAATTAGTTTGTGCTCCTTACACACGCAATCATCTGATACAAATAATGAAATTTGCGGAATAAAACACATAGTAGGGGAGAATGTGGCACCACCAATGTCAGACGCCATCGTTAACACAATTGAATAAGCGCCAGTTATTTACAAAATATTAATAAGCAAACAATCAATTTTTCATTGAGATAAGGATATTTAAAGGATAGTAATAGGGGTCTAAAACGTTTCCTGGATAGACATATCACTTCTTATAAAGAGAATAAATAACTGCGATTGAAATAGCACATCAGCAGAGGGAACTGGTTTTTGCTAACTCAACCAAGGCGTAAACCACAAAAAAACACAAGATTCCTGAATACCAACTAGATCATTTGGCTAGGTGTTTAAAGAAATAGATATTGAGCTACGAACTAAGAATATATATACACTGGAATAAATCCTCTATTAGATACAACGCTAATCTGACTTATAAGCGCTCATAATAGCCGAAGAAAACATAGATCGCGAGGCAATTAATATCTTTTAACTCCAAGAAATAAAAGGTAGAGGATTAATGGCAAACGAAATCGGCAGCCACAATTTTCTGGTCACACCGCATATAATTCAAATGGGACCCCATCCCGCTTTGGAGATGTAAATGTGTGTGCTGCAGAGAATTTCGTCTCCCCGCGCGGGGCATTCACCATCCTGCGGCTGAGAAAGAGAAGAAGTATGCATCATCCCTTCCCCCACCATAACCTTCTCCCTCTTAACTACAGCAACGGGACACGCCCTTGCAAACCGTCCCGTGAGCGAAGAGGGAGGAGCATATCTTGCGGAGATTGGGGGAGAGGGAAGGGAGAAACCACTTTAGCTCCTTTTCGGAGGACGGGGACGAATGCGGGGAGTGGCCAGAAGCAGCCGACCGACCGACCGCCCTTTCTAACCCCTTCTCCCACCCCACACGCGGGCGCTCTCTCACTTTCTCTCGCTCCCGGGCGATGAGGTCACCTCCGAAAGGAGCTCTCATTTTCCCCATCACGACCTCAGCACCGCTCTCCTGGCCATCGCTCGAAACGACCCAGGAGGACAATTACACCATATTTATGACCAGAAACACGCTCTCGCGAACGCAAACTGTTGTTCGAGAATACGCACCTTGTGCACACACAGCGTTCTTCGTTCAAGGGGAAATATTCGCGAATGAGGGGGGGGGGGAGGGGGAGGGTGGCTAGAAAACTCTTTAAAGAACGCGTCAGTTTTCTTCTTCCCTGCACGATCGCATACGTGGTGATATTTCTGCCATGAACGCTTTTTGGCTTGAAAAAATACCCGTAATTTTGTAACGAACATGATAGAGGATGTTTAAAAATTGATGACGGTGTATCGATAGAAACACGGTCATTCCATATTATAAATGCTCGTTGACCAGCAATTTTGTGACACACATCTACATCATATCACGCAAGCCTCCATATAGATGTGTGGCAGGGGGTAAATTCACGCCAAACACGCATTTCATATCACTCAAAAAAAGGATTAATAATTTATTTCTGATCTCCACTTCACAATTTAAAAAAAATATTAAAATAGCGAAGCAACCAAGCAAACATATGTTGTAATTTGGGTTAGCACAAAGTCCTTACAACAACCAGCAATTACCTATGACATCCACTGATACACTTGTATTTACACTATTGGATATATTAACAGCTACTCATATCCCTAATTTTACGAGAAAAAGAGGACATTTTAAATCTGTCAGCAATCAATTTCGTTAATTTTATGATTATAGTCCAGTCTACCACAGTAGAAGGTTGAAAAATATTTTAAGCGTCATCAGTGAAAATATTGTCTTGGGATTTTTACGAGATTAAGTCTAAATTTCAGCACACGGTCTGATAATGATTCCCGCTTTAGTTCATCTAACAGACTGGTTATGCTGATAGAAACATATGTACATTTGTATAATCATTCCAAAAGCTTGAGGATTTTTTGTGTATTTTCCACTTTGTTCCATTTCTGAAATACGCTCCCATCAATAAATATAAAGTTTTAAAATCGGTTCATTCTTTACGAACCATACTGTATTTGAGTTAATTATTATCTTGCCTGTCTGGTGTTAATGCACCCCCTGCCACACAATCTGGAGGTGGATTGCAGGGAACTGTGTAGATGGAAATGATTTTAGATTTCCTATCATCTCGCTCTTGGAGAAAAAACACGGAGGCTAAGAAAATGGCTAGTTGGCCTACCAGTAATGAGGGAAGTACGCCTGCCAGGAAATCCAAAGTACTCTGGTGTGAGTGTCCCACCTGGGGAGACGTTGTTGGGCTGATTCAGACGGTTCGGCTCCCGGAATACCAGTTCAAAGGCCAAAAGTGACGTACATATGACAGCCTGCCACCAAAAGGACCCTCATATTGAAAAATAAGAATTGTGGCGGCGAGTGTCCAGATTCGCATAGAGATATCCAGGTTTGCCAAGAAAGCCCAAGGTTAGAAAAGGAAATTGAATTTTGTTTCATATCGCTTACACCCGTGCATTAAAAAGCTAGCATCTAACTCGATAAAAACGCGCAAACTACTCGAAGGTAAACGGCGATTAAAACTTATTTAATCTTTTTTCCTGCCTAGACAACGATGAAACTAATAATTAGATTTAAAAATAAAAATAAATTTGCACGTTCCACAGCATAATTTATTGTCCACCAAGGTTTCGCCAGTTACATCAGGAGTACCCATGTAGCTACTCCTGATGATGCCTATTCGATATTAAATTATACTGTGGAACGTACATACAATGTTATTTTTATTATTTAATTATGCAGTGGGTCCACCAAGTGACACCGGAAAGTATTGATTTCAATGATTAGATGCTCGACTCACTACCATTATTGTGAAAAACAAAAACAACTGTGACGCTTGAAGTTCTTTTTTTAATTACAGTCTAACAGCGTCATGTTAATTAACAAATCAGACAAACCCAAAAACCCTGAATTATGAGAAGAATCAACGAACATTCCAATCGTCTTCAATACAAAACAAAAATATTTTATAGTTATATAGTTCTTCTTACACTCCTAATAATGTCTTAACAACATAAAATGCCCCAGCATGATTTAAAAAATTACATATTATCTCATTAAATTAAGGTATTTAGAAACTTACGATTTCACTATTAATAACCTTTCCAGTATCACGGGGGTTAAAAAGGTAGTAAGATGGAAAGGACGTGATAACAGCAAAAGCAATTATTTTTTTCCAGACTTTAATTAGGTATTCTGAGAAAATTGTTAAATAATAAAGGTTGCAAAGTGGTACAGTGGAGTTACATCCGAACGATTTTTATGAAGCCATTAGCATAAAAAATATCAAAATTGGATAAAATGGCTATAACTAGGCTCGGAGAAACGTCAATGTAATTAAGCAGGACGTTCAGAGTTGATCTGGGACGAAGAATAAGGGGATATCCCAATTTTATGATCAAAACTCAATAGCCCGTCAAAAGAATTTACGCTGCAGTAATTAGAATGGAAAAATATATAACCCAGCGTTCCAAACTGAGCGCATTAATTAATAAAAATGCAAAGCGGAGCGCAAAACTACAAGGTTGGCAATGTACCGAACTCTAGGTAGGAATTATCTCAAATCATCAAACGCATGCAGAAATATTATGATCGGAAAAAGAAACACATCACTACAGCAATATTTAATAGCCCTTATTGTTTAAAGTAAGACTTATACATAATTGTAAAAATCAAGCAGCAAAGGAAAAAAAAGCGAAGATGCCTTCATAGTTTCAATAATACGGTCAACCCAGGATCCATTCTACCATCAACAATGAGAGGACATGGCAAGGTTTCTTAGCGTGATCCGGTTCAACAAAAAGGAATCTGTACATTATACTGGAAGAAGAGTTCTCGGGTTTCCAACCGGGTCCAAGTGTTTTTAGGCACCAACGTTTCGAAGGCTAAGTCCGCCATCGTCTTCAGATTCACCCTGAAGACGATGGCGGACTTATCCTTCGAAACGTTGGTGCCTAAAAACACTTGGACCCGGTTGGAAACCCGAGCACTCTTCTTCCATTCATTCACCCTGAAGACGATGGCGGACTTAGCCTTCGAAACGTTGGTGCCTAAAAACACTTGGACCCGGTTGGAAACCCGAGAACTCTTCTTCCAGTCTATTCGCCGGGAAAAACTGAGATCCTTCATCACTGTACATTATATCTTGTAATAATTAATCATAATTGAAACAACACAAATTGGATAGCGGCATGGTCTTCCAGTGGGCTTAGAAACGGTCCCTAAGTTCAGAAGTTATCGAAGTATCTTCAATTACCGGAGCATAAAATCTCCAAAGGAAGTCACTGGAGTACTAGAGCATTAGACTGGCTTCCCCACCCGGAATGCGTAATCTTTACATGCCACGTGCAATACATGTTGAAACCTATGAAGCCTGATTTCCGGTGTATCGCTCAGGGAGAGAGGTGCAGATTTTAATGGCCTCGGCAACGAGAAAGGAGTATGTAAATAGAAAACGTGGCTCTAAAGAAACAATCCACACCGAACATTTTTACTTTCTATGAATTTTAGGTACAACCTGTAAAGGCGAGCTGAGTTCAAATTCCGGAGCAAATATTCCGAGGAAGAACACGATTTGATGCCGAAAGCTAATTACATTTGAATTAGTTACAGTTGAAACACACAGATGACTAAGAAAATAAACAAAAGGAATAATAATTCCCGTCCACTACCAAGGATTCCGCATGAATCTTGCACGCAGCCCCCGAAGCACTCGCGATTACATAAGGTAACGGGACATTTGATTATAGAAACAGAACACGCTCAGTGTCCATTCACCGCTCTCTAGCAAGCTGCGGCGAAACACGAAATTTTCATAACAATCTCCGGCGCGGAACTCCCCCTGGAGATATAGCGACGAGATAAACAAAGGTGGGGGGGGGGGAAACATGAAGTGGCAACGGATTGAAGGAAAGTAAGGGATAGAGTGAGAAAGGGAAACCCGAGGAAGAATGAAAAAAACGACCATGGCGTGGGTGAGCTGAAATGAGATTAAGAAACTCAAGCAAGGAATTAAGAGGCGGGCAGAGAGGGGGGAGGGGAGATGGACGGCGGCTAGGGGGATGAAACGAGAAGTAGAAAAAAGGACCGGGATTAGGAGTTAAGGTGAAGATGGGCGAAAGGGATGAGAGAAGAGGAAGGGAGGAGGAGGCGAAGAGCCGTGAGGGAAGGGTGGGAATACAAGACAGGGGGTGGGGAATTTATGGCGGTGGACAAGGGAAAGGGGAGGTAGCGGGGGAGAGGGGGATGAAGGGGGAAGCGAGCGGGAGGGTCTGTGCATCCGGATGGCTGGCGTGAAGGGCAAAGAAGGTCGCGGAAGCTGTATGGATAGCGGGGAAGGGAAAGAAGGGGGTAAGAACCGAAGAAGGGGAGGGCCTGGAAAGTGTGTGGCGGTGTGAGGAAAGGCGTGCAAGGTGGAAAAATACATGCGCTCGGGGAGTATTGGGGGAGGAGGGGTGTGGAGGAATGGGGGTGTGGAGGAATGGGGGTGTGGAGGAAGGGGGGTGTAGAGGAATCGGGGTGTGGAGGAAGGGAGGCGAAAAACTAGGGGCAGTGCTCGTCGTGGGAGGAGGAGGAGGGTGGCCCAGAGGGGTCAGGGAGCGAGGCAGTCAGGGGCAGGATGGTCACGAAGGCAATTGAGTTGAGGGAGGCCGATAGCCGACAGCAGGAGAGATTAGGGCGGGGTAGAGACTGCGATCGCGAAAAAAAGAAATTAAATGCCCCTCGTGCGCTGATTGCAAGGAATCTCCGGACGCTCGGGAAGGATTATGGGAATCTTGGCGCGATGGGAGCCGGAGGCTTGTTTTTTATTCGAACTGGACGAACTGGCAATTAGACAAAAAGAGTGAAAAACAAATCGTGCGATGCGGAATAATAAGGCTCTTTAGCGAAATATTAGGAAAATGTTTGACGCAGTAGGACATTGAATCCAGTTAAAGCTCTAACGCTCAGACCTACGTCCAACCAGCCAAATTAAGAAACTTTTATTACACAGATGAATTCGAACGTGGGAACTTTCAATTGCGTTTAGTTAGGAAATAGTTTTGTTCTAATCTAAAGAATCAATTAGTCTGAAGTCACGATTATACGATTACATGCATGAACACGTTCGGGTATAATTAATGCTATCGTATATGTACACCTATCACTTTCAAAAAACTTTGCGAACTCTCTAGCGAAGAATACGTAGCTTCCTCGGTTAAAGTTAATCTTGTGAAGCAAAACTCCAAGGCAGCACTTTTACAACACCATCCGACCTCGACTCCCTCAGATTAACGTCCACAGGACTAACCAACTCGACACCATCGGAGGTCCCATAGCGGGGGGACTCCAATCGTACGTCTACATTAGCGAGCTCATTTGAGAGGGCGGTAATAGGATTCCGTCGCACATAATTCGCAATGAGAATGATAGAAGGGCCGATAGGGGACAGGCGGGGGAGGGAAAAACTCTCCGATTGTGTAGGTGTATGGCACACTGTCGCCGTGAGATGAAAGGAGGAACAAAGAGGTGGCTGCGGGAGTTGAGAGAGACCAGGTGACCTTGAATCGTCTTAGCACTATATCACATCACTGACTTCAGGCTTTAATCCTCACCCTTCCTCCCCACCTTTCATTATACTTTCAGTTTCCTGCATCTTACCATTCCAACAGTCCTTTTCCAAACCTTTTTCCAGCGTCGCCTCTTCCAATTTTACAAAGCATATTATAAAAAGAAATTTAGCAGTAAGATGTTCGTTTGAAAGGAATGGTCAAAGGACCACTCTCAATTCGGTGAGTCAGGGGATCAATTCGACCAAGACCGTACAAGAAACTCCGACAAGTGTTCGTTCCAAACACAGCAAAACCTACTAGCACATTACTAGCTTCAGCATAGTTGAAACACTCTGGAGGTCAGAGCATCTTCTGCTCACGCCAATCACATAGCATCCGTCACCCACAATACGATGCTTCAGCATTGGGAAACATTTCGCTTACTCTCAGCTTCAAGGAGATACCGCAACGAACATCAAAAC